>JAMXKT010000038.1:3600000-4200000 GCA_024211575.1 Phytophthora melonis | reverse complement strand
CGTGGTCACTGGATCTCAACGACTGCGGTGGAACGCTGGCTCCAGGCATTGGCACAAGCGCTCGGTGAAGACTCGTCAGAGTATCGTGCAATTCTGGCCGAGTGGAACAAGTACAACCGGGAGCGCAACAACCGTGCGGACCGCTTGCGCCTGCAGATTCCCAAGCGCTGGTGGCAGTGGTGCTTCCCAGACTTCGCTGGTCACGTCTCATGTGAGACCGAGACCATACTCGAGCCCTCGGTGCTGCAATATTCGTTCGAGAACTTGGTGTGGGCTCCTCAGTCGGACAACTGGGTTTCCGAGTGCTTGGGGTGGACGGGCACCAGCCGTGGCGTAATTGTTGGGTGGACGTGCCGTCCGAGCACCCGTATAACACCACTTTCGCTCCCTGCAATCCTGCGGTTCCACTCTTCGTCCCGCGTGGCATGACTGCCCGCGAGGTTGCGTCTGCCGTCACGGTGAACCCTGTGCTGGATCCTCGTCGTGTTACGGCTCCGTGGGTACGCGAATTCACGAGCTTTCACGGGCCGCCGACCAGTCTTCAAGACGACAGTCGACGAGAAGACGAAGGCGAGTTCTCGGAAGAAGAGGAGGTTGAAGAGGTCGTCGAAGAGATCGAGTCTTCTGAGGAGGAGCCAAGCGTCTCAAGCGGTGCTGTCGATGTCCAAGCTCCTGCTGACGAAGTTACACCGGCACGCGACACTCAAGTTGCCGCTGCCGCCACGCAACCTTCGGCCCCAGAGCGCGCCTCGACTGCAGAGGCCCCTGTTGAAGGGGCGTCAGCTGGCGAGGTTTCTGCCGAAGAGCTAAGTTCGCCTCCAAGTGTCGCTGATCAAGCGGCCCCTCAAGGCGAAGTTTCTCCGGCTGCGCGTCTCCGCGTTTTGGCCAAGGTCGCGTCTTCTTCGGATCCTTAGGCTTCGTCCCAGTTCTTCATCATGTTCGAGTCGAGCTAGATCAGGGTAATCAGACAGTTCGTTCGTAGCATAACTAGCTCGCCCATGCAATCCAATAATCTCTTCGTCCTTCTTCAGTTGTTCTCCATGATTCTCCAGTCGTAATCTCCACATCGTAAAACCTTGTCCACTTCAACATACAAATATACAATCTTCGTCCGCAGTATCTTCTTTCGTCTGCTGGGGCGGGCTGCGTAGCCCCGCCGGCAGTTCATAATTGCGAGAGGGATGCACCTAATCCTCGTCTGCGACTTGGACCATTTGCAACCTTCGGTCGCGGCGCTTCTCGCGTAGGTAGTCGTACAACAGACCACCGCACGACAAGTTAGATGCAGGTTCCCACGAGGGTTCGTCGTATCCAACCCATTTCACCTTGAACTCTCGGACAACTCGTTCAGTGCTCGTCGAGAGGGGAATGCGGTCATCCAGGATGGCCTCTACCTCATACTCTCCTGCGAGGTGGTCGGGTTCCCAACTATCCTCCGGGAGTAACTCCTCGTCGAAGTCTAGTCGCGTCTCCTCGGTCACCTCGGCGGCTAATCGGGTCTTCGGTCGATCACCAAACTCATTCACGGCCTTCAGTCGGGACACATGTACGACAGGGTAGAACCGGTAACCACTCTTGTCGGGCAAATCCAACTCGTAAGCATACTCGTCGACCTTCTGCTTGATACGGAAGGGTCCATGCCACCGGTGAGCCAACTTCTTGGTCAATCCAGGCTTAACACGTTCCATGTAAAGCCATGCGCGGTCGCCAGGCTGGAAGAGAGACCTCGGTGCTGGGTCCGGTGAGTCATCATCACCATCATTACCTGTTGGTTCATCCTCCGCGGTTTCACTAGTCGCTGAAGGAGGAAGCGCGGCACGTTCCGCCCGACTCAAAGTCTCGTTGTGCTTCTGAGCTCTCCGAGCCTTCTCGACCGCTTGGTATTCCTTTGCCATTTCTAGCGCCACTTCCTGCTGCCTGTTGACTTCTCGGCGCCATGCTAACGCGTCCGACTGACGCCCGAGGCCTCGCTTCAATGAGGAAGACATGGCTCTGAGGGTGGACCTTGCGTCCCATCCGTGCACCAAGTAAAGGGGTGTCCTTCCTCGTGGCATCCTGTGAGTTGTTAATCGCAAAGATCAACTTCTCCACAATCTCATCCCAATCTTGTTGTAGCGGGTCTTCTGCGTACACTCTCACGGATTGCATTACAGTCTTGACCGAGCGTTCCTGTTGGCCGTTAGCCTGCGGCCGATAGCTCAACGTAGCTCTAGATCGCGACTGCATCATCTCAGCGAAAGTTTGGAAGACCTCGCTCATGAAGCGCGGGTCTCGATCATGCCTTATCAGAGAGGGCGCTCCGAACCTTCGGTACACGCACTCCTCGAACGCTTGTGCAACACAGAGTGCAGACGTGTCCGCCATCGCCTTGCCCATGACGAATCCAGTGAACGCACACTGAAATAGTAACAGTGCGGTGTTGCCCCGCCGAGTCTTCGGTAGGGGTATCACAAAATCCATCGAGACAATTTGCAGCGGTCGTTCGGCCAGGATGTTGCCCGGCGAGTATCCACGCAATTGTGGACGACTCTTGCTTGAGCTACAATCCGGGCAGGAGCGCACATGCTTTTCCACATCGGCGAACAGTCCGATCCAATAGTAGTCTGCCTTCACGCGGTGATAAGTTCGGACGATACCTTGGTGACCGCCCTCCAGCGAGTCATGGCAGTTCTGTAGGACCTCTTGAACCATCGTTGTTGGCACCACTAGACGTAATGTCGTCTCCTCGGTTCGGTCACGCCCCCACCGACGGTTCGCACCAAGGAAGTACAGCAAGCCATCTTCGCTTAGCACAAACTTATCAGCCATTTTCCAGGCCTCGCGTGCAGCTTTGTAGGCAAGCTTCGCTTCTTCTCCCTTTAGCACCGTCTTGAGATTTGACCATCGGCGTTCTTCGTCTTGGGCTGCGCCAATGCGTCTGCGTCGTTCTTCCTGCACAACCAGCGGGTCGATGTCGTCAGCACTCGGTTCACGGACCACTGTTGCATCAGGCCTCGGTGGGTCTGGCGGTTCGTCAGACTCTTCGTTGTTGGCATCGTTCGATTCATCACATTCGGTTCTTCCCTCTGGACCATCACCCGAAGTCTCTTCAGCAAAGCGTACACGCTTCGCACGCGCTCGGGATTGTTGTCTGGTTACCGCGGCTACATGTCCAGTATCCCGTACGAAATCGAAAAAATTCTTACCACGGTCACTGTCACGCGTATCCATCACACGTATCGAGTTCACATGACGCGTGATCGTCTCTTCGGAAGCTTCAGCTGACTGCTCATAGAGTACTTCTCGGATCCGATTCAATTCCATCAACTCTCGTTTCCGGTCTTCACAGGTCACCGTCATCGACACCTTCTTTTCCAAGGTCTCGCTCGCCAAAGAGTCTGCGGCTGCGTTGAACTCTCGTATGGCATGAAGATACTTCACCGAGCGAAGCTTCGCCGTGAGTTCCTTGTGCTTGTTCAGTTGTGCCATTAGCGACTCCTTACGGCAAGCGATCACCCCTAGGGATTGCTGGATTGCGAGTCTCGAGTCTCCGACGATGACTAAGTCCTCGGCCCCATGTTCTAGGGCTGCCGAGACTCCGTTGTTCATACCGGTGTACTCAGCGAGGTTTACCGTCGTAGCCTCGAGATACGCACTCGCAGCGATCACTACACTCCATTCAGGAAGTCGCCATAGTATCCAGGCGCAACTGCCGTAGCCACCATGCTTCTCGGTCTTCGCCGAGCCGTCGAACGAAAGTACATAGCCACTGTAGGTGCGTGGCAACCGTGCATACAGCAAGTGCGGATCTATCCGAACGTTCGGCGAGCCCTTGGTCGGAGGAGTTACCGGTGCCAGCGAGTCCTTAAGATCAACGAAACTTGTGATCGTCGACTGCAGGAGCTGAGCGAAGGCACAGTCCTTCTCCTTGACTCGTTTCACCACTAGACTCCACGGAGACAGTAAGACGGCAAATTGTGTTGCACGTCCGGAGAGTGTCTTCGACTTGTGGACCCAGTCGAGCGTCGAAAACCGCGTGTAGACGTGGATGGTCCGACCTGCCAGCTGGGCGTAACACACCTTCAACAGCTGTAACAAAGCCAATACCTCTTTCTCCGCCGGGTGGTAGTTCATCTCGGCGTCCTTGAGCACTCGGCCGCAAAACCGGACAGGGTGCATCAGACCGTCGTGCTCTTGCATGAGCGTGGTACTCACTGCCCACTCGTTTGCAAACAGCGTCACATGGACCTCTCGGCCACGGTCGATGTGTCGGAGGACAGGTGCCTCAGCGAACTTTCGTTGCAACGCTGCGAAGCTTTGCCTAGCCGCAGAGAGGTCGCCTCCTGGTGCAAAGTCTTCGTCTCGTAGCTGGTAGAGTGCAGCGCCGTAGACCGCAAAGTCCTGTATGAAGCGGCTGTAGTAGTTCAGAGCGCCAAGGAAAGCTTGCACTCCCTTCTTGGACCGTGGGAAGGAGAGCTCGGTGATAGCCTTCAACTTCTTCGGGTCTGCCCTGATACCACTCCGTGACACTTCATGAGACAGAAAGTCCACCTTTGGCTGCACGAAAATGCTCTTCGTGAAGCTGACACTGATCCGACATTCCTCAAAGCGAGCGAGGAGTCGATCGAGCGTCGCGAGACACTCGTCAAAGGATTCGCCCCCAAAGCAGATATCGTCCACAAATGATCGCCGTTCGAATACTGGCACCAACGAAGATTCGTCGGGCTCTCCATTCGCAAACATGTCGGCGATAGGGCTGTTGATCAGCTTCGAGACCGAGCTCTCCACTGGCTCCACGCCAAGCGACGCTTCAAACTTCGTCGGCGACTGCTCCGGGTCGAGTGACTGCTCGGGGCCCTGTTCGGTCGAGGTGCGAGTGAGTTCTCGGTCACGCGCTTCAGCTTCTTCCATCAGTTGCGCGTAGTTCTTCCATCCGCCCTTCGGCTGAACGAAGCCCCACAGAGCATTGTCGAGCATTCGTTGATAGATCATAGGTGCATTCTTCAACCCAAAAGGCATTCTGAGCCACTCGAAGTGGCCCAGTGCACACACAAACGCAGAGATCTGGCGAGCCCTCTGTGTCATCATGATTGCCCAAAATCCACTTGCCGCGTCAAGCGAGCAGTACCACAGATATTTCTCCAGGTCTGTGAGCAAATCGTCCACCAGGGGCATCGCATACTCCATAATAGCAGTGACTGCGTTCACCATCTTGTAGTCGATACATAGTCTGATGTCAACGCCATTCTTTTTCAGTACGATCACGATCGGTGACGACCATGGGCTGTTCGAAAACGCGATCAGACCGGCCTTGAGCAAACCTCGCAGGAGTTCGTACAACTGCTTGAGGTGTCGGAGGGGAATCCTCCGTGCTCGCTGCTTGATCGGAGCATGGCCTTGCACATCAATGTCACATACCACACCATACGCCGGTGGTGGCAGAGCATTGCCACTCGAGATCATGATCTTCTCATGCTTCTTCAGAACTCTCACGACACGATCCTGCCGTCCTCGGCTCAGTTCCGGATGCCGAACATTCTCAGCCGAGTAATCCAATTCCGTGACCGAAGCCTCCGTAAGGTCAGGCAAAAACGCGAGCTCATGAGCGTAATCCTCCAAGTTGATCTCATTGGGCAGATGCGTTGCTCGATCATTGGTAACCTGGGTGTCCTGTTCTTCACCCTCGACGTCAACTGCAGTGGCGGCCGACATGTAGTTTCTAGTCAGCACGGCTACCGAGTCCTCATCTTGGACCGAGCCCTCGGGCTCGGGGAACTGTTCATCGTCACCCCAGTCCGAACCGCATTCGGGTCCACCTGAGGGTTCGGTAAGACGCTGGCTTTCAGTCACCCCGTGGTCTTCGACGTCCGCACCTTCGTCACTCTCGGTCTCCACCGCAGCTTCGGTACTGGTGTCATCGGATTCCGCGTGTACGGGAGGGAGCGCCACCGGATCATCACCCACTGGTGAGCCGTCGGCGGCGAGTTGCTCCTGCTCCTCACGCTTCGCGATTTCACGTTCCCATTGTTCAGCACAACTCAGCTGGCGTCCTTGCGCCCGCGAAGCCTCGGGTGGCCGAGGCAATACTCCAGTTGGCGACGCATACTCTGGTCGATCAACTGCCGAGGGCTGAGAGGCCAACCAGTCGGCGTACGCATCGCACTCGCGCTTGAACACCGTTTCGTCCCGACTCCCGTCGTAAGCTAGTTTCTGCCAGTCTTGGTATCGCTCCGAACTGAGTCGTACATAGCCTTCAGACCTCGGTAGGTCACCGATTGGCACCCACATCAGCATAGGCGAGTGAGCGCGGCAGACTGTAAAACGTTTTGACACGTTCGTCAGCCGCACCCTGTCCACTTTGCCTCGCCGAAATTTCGTCACCGTTGGTAACAGAGACTTCGTGCGGCGCACCCACACCTCGTGTGTATCCAGAGGTGGTTGTCGCCTCGGTACTCTGTATTCCGCGAACTCTCGGCTCTCAATGGCCAAGTCTTCGGACGGACCTCCGTTGACGTGTGGGCCTTCTCCTTGGTCGTTCAGCATGTTCAACGTTTTGATGAGCGGAATGCTCATCTCGTCCGGCAACCTCGCGGTCGCATGGAACAAGTCCAATCGCACTCCTGCGGGGATCATAAAGTCAGTGCCAAGGACTACGTCCACCCCAGCACCATGATCCATGATCCACAACTCGAACTCGTACACTCTGCTCCAGCCGAGGGTCACCTTCACGAGAGCTCGTCGCTCAGTCGTCATGGTTCCTTTTGTGAAACCCTTAACCTCCATGCAGCGCCCGTGACCTTGGATATCACGTAGCCGCAACTGCTTCGCAAACCTTTCGGAAACCACACTGACATTCGCTCCAGTGTCCAATAGAATCCTCGTTCGCGTGTCATTCACTGCGCCCTTGACCAGAGCTCTCATACGAGCCCTCTTGTCGAACTTCTGCGCAGACCACCACCCCAGCCTCTCGCCTGGGAGTAACTTCGTCACCCCACTGGGCGTTCGGCCAGGGCGTCCTTCGTGCACCGCGCTTGAGACCCAAGCCTCGGTACCGTCTTCATCTTCATCATCGTCATTCATTCCACTTGTTACACCTCCACCGAGGGTTGCCCCTCTCTCCTTTTCATTTTCCGTCGTTTTCACACGTTCCTTGTCCTCGTCGTTCGGCCGTTTGCAGTCGCCCACGAAGGCGTAGACGCAGTCTGCATCTATCGCGGGCTCAGCTAACTGTGGCAGCCCGATTGGGACCAACCCAGTTTCAGTTGGCGGGCTGCCTGGTTTAAATTGCCACCGAAGACTAGGCTTTGGAGCTCTGGTGAGAGGTCCTTCTTGTCGGCCTTCGTTTTGATGAACGAAGTGAGGGCTTGCAGTGCTTCGCACTTGCCGATGTCATGCACTTGCTGACACAGCCGGCACCGGCGGTAGCAGTAGTGGGCAGAGTGTCCTGCACCTCCACACGCTGCGCACGGTCCGTACTGACGCGGGCGACCGTCCCGGTTGTCTCGGCCAGAGTAGCGGTTATTCCGGTCGAATCCTCGACCAGGCTCGCCACCCCTGCGCTGACGCTGGTCAGGTCGTGCGTACGTTCCCTCCGCTGCTTGACGCCGTTCGCGCTCATTGGCAGCGGCAACGTGAGCTCCTTCATCTCCGGAGCTGCTAACGTCACTGTAGCCACCATCACTCGGATCGCTCTCAGGGTAATAGCAATCACTGGCGTCACTGTCGCTGTCGTTGTACGAGGCACGACGTGGCGAAGAGCGTTCGGCTCTACCACCCTTGGTACCGCGGACTTGTAGTTCAGCAACCAGATCAGACAGCGAGGCTTCAGCTAGCGAAATGCGCGGAACATGGCGCGAGTCATCGCGACGACGCGAATCGTCGCGTCGGCGCGAGTCCTCACGACGGCGCTCATAACTGCGGTCTCGGTCACGACGGTAACCGTCGCGCGAAGCTTCGTGGCGGCGGTCATCACGACGGCGCGGTTGGTCCCGACCACGTGGGTGGTGAGACGAAGTCTCTCGGGGCTGTCCGCGCTCTTCAGACTTCAGGATGTCGTTGATCATGTCCTCGAGCTCATGAATGTCCTTCACTCGAACGTGGCAAAGCCGGCGTTCGAGGCTTCGGTCACCGCACGTCTCAAGGAACCGCTGCACATGGTCCTTCGCATCGCGACCACCACTCTCAAACTGGAGGCCAGCGTTACGAGCGTAGCCGTTCAGCCGATTGAGGTAGTCGCATAGGTGCTCGGAGGACTCACGCTTCGCAGAGTAGTAGCGAGCCTTCGCAGACTGGCTGAACTGCGAGCAGTAGTACTTGATGAACGCATCGCTGAGCTTCTTCCAATGGCGTTTAGTCTTCTTCGGGAGTTGACGGTACCAGTGGAGGGCACCGTCCCGAAGGCTCAGCTCGAAAGCCATGCACCACTCATCCGGCGGAGTGTGCGTCCCTTTCATCTCATAGACAAAAGCTCGGAGCCACTGCATAGAGTTTTCACTCCGATTGCGGGCCCTGAGAAGTTCTTGATCTGCGCGAGCGGCCGGTGCGTGGCGATCTCAAGCCGAGGAGTCGAACTCAGTCTCTCCATCTCGCTCACCTCGCGCACCTGCCGGGCCAGCTCGTCGCTCGGGCTGTCAAACCCATCGTCGTAGTCGGTAGCGTCTTCGTCATCATCGTCCGACGAGGAGTCGTCCCGCGGTGTGAACCGACGGCTCGAGTGTCGCGTGGAGCTCCGTTGATTGCTCCGTCCGCGTCGCGAGCTTTCGGTCTCACGTGCAATACGTTCGGCACGACTCGCCGACCTAGGAGTCACCATGTGCGAGTCCTGGAAGTACGGAGTGCCTTCGGTCTTGGCAGAAAACACTCCATCCGTTGCTTGGCCGCGGTTTGAGCGCTCGGCTGACTTCTTTGGAGTTTGCGGCAGCGGAATCGTCGACAGGTCAACCTGTCCCTTTGCAGGACGAGCGCTCGGCGGACGTCCTAAGGTCAGATCCGTTTCACCGAAACTCAGACGAAGCTTCCTCTTCCACTTGTGCAACTCCTTGCCAGCGAGATCCGGCGTCCAACTCTTGATCGAAACTTCGGAAGGACGAGTCATCGGCTCACATCCCATGGCTCGGAGAAGGGACACCGTATCCTCGGCCACCTGGGTGACCGAGGTCGATTCAACGGGTGTTGCAACTCCTCCTTCAGCTCAGCCCATGTCGCTTGACGCGTCATCTCCGGGCTGAATTGCCAGATCCACTCACTCGACTCCATCATCTGCTCGAGCATTCGACCGAGCACCTTGTTCGCAGCTGGAGTGCTGCTGTTCATTGCGGGCCGACTTCCGCGGGATTCTTGAGGACCCTTAGTAGCCTGCACCAGAGCTCTCGAGGTCTCGGTGCCGTCCTCAAAGTCATCGTCCGCGTGGTCGGGTTTCGCCACTTCGTCAAATTCCGCGACGAGGTTCCGGGACAAGGAGCGCGAGCCTCCGCTACGTCCCGCGGACAGCATCGCACCCTCTTCATCACCGAACTCCTGCGTCGGCGCTGGAGTCTTCTCCTCCAGGTCTTCATAGTCCATCATCATGTCATCCTTGGCGTCCGAATCCTCGTCGACCGACTCTTCGAAGCTGACCGACCTCTCGGAGATCGTCGACAACCGAGACGTTAAGTCACTCGCGATCGTTGACGAACCTTCGGCCGATCCTCGCCCCGTCTTCACCGGCGTAGCTGGTACCGCTGACTTGGATCCTTTCGCCATCTTGTTCTTGTTCTTCTTCTCTTCTTCTTCTTCTTCTTCTTCTTCTCTCCTCAATGCTCGTTAGGGCAAACCTACACAGACCACAACACACAATCGGTCACACCAGTCCCGGGTCGCGGCACCAGTTGTCGTGTAGGAAAACACGAGTTTACGAGTCCCCGCCCTATCAACCGAAGTCTTTAGGACGAGCCCTACCAACAACACACGCCTACCCCGAAAGGTCGGCGGATATGTCGGGATAATAAAACCTGAAGACCAGGTCCGATCCCTTATACGGGCTGGAATGTGCCTCCCTGTGTGCTGCGGGTCAGGTAGGTTACCCTTTGGTTCAAATATAAGAGCACCCTTAGCCACGAGCTACGGCTAGGATGCAATGTGTAATGCGTGCTTTCGCACTAAACCTCTGTGGTCCCTCAGAAAGGAAGGGTACCAGGCCAATCGAAGCCTCTTACAGGGCGCCGGGGCGAAGCCTCGGCTAGAAGTCAAATACACTGGGGGGTCCTCGCCTCACGCCCAGTCAAACGTACAACTGTACACAGAGGTCTCTTCTACCTCTCAACACTCGGCCACCTACTCACTCTTGGCCTTACCAGGATGAACACTCGGTCAATGCACCTTATGCTCACCGGCAGACATACCCCGTGCAGCCGAGTGTATCCAGACCCTACGCTAAGCTTAGCGACTTACCGTAGACGGACTTGACCCTTGTGTGGCTTGGGGGGAAAATTCTGCTCTCCGTTTAATGTTAGAGGCCGTGAGGCCTCCTCTATAACTAATCCCTAATGTCTATACAAATATCAAGTGTGGACCGAGCTTTCGAGCTGATCTCACAACCGGACGATACCTCGCCCTAAATCCGAACTCCTACTGGGCATAAATGTACCCACTATGAAACTTCGGAGGCCCCGGCAGGTGGTTTATTATGACCCGCCGAGGCTCTCCTGTCACTCCGTAGTCTCCATCAATCACCGTGGCACTCAAACGCGGGGAATGTGTCCGACCAATCAGAGTCTTCGGTCAGCCATCATCCGCAGGCTCAAGACAGTTAGACCTCGGCCGGAACTCGCCCGACCGCGGCCATTTCCCGATCTCACACTGAGGTCACTTGCTGCTACGAACACACAAAATATATTATTTCATGTGTACACATTTTGCTATGCTAATACACCGAGCAACACGTAAGCTAGTACGACGTCGTCATTATACGACTAGAAATACCTCCGCGCTCGGGTCTGCAACCGGAGCCTCGTAGGGCTTGGACATGCTGTACACGCGCAGTAGTGGCAGTCGCCTGTCACCTTCTGCACAATGGTCTCGGACTGCACGTAGTGTACTTGACGTCGCGGGGCTTGCACGTGCCCTAGGCCATGGTCCCCACGTACTTCCAGATCCTGGGCTTGAACTCGAAGCACGCGACGTTGCCGTCCTGCTGCATGAAGTCCATGAACCGCTCGCCGGTGATCCGCTGGTACTTCATGGGGTCCATCTTGCTCGTATTGATGGTGCAGCTGAGCATGTACTCGCGGATCCTCGCCTCCTCGAAGACCACTGGGATGTTATCGAGTAAGTGCACGCGGCCCAGCAGCAGCAGCAGCAGGCCATCGAGCTCAGCGTGACCTCCGCGACGAGGATGCCGCGACACTTCCCCACATGAACTCGTGGTACTTGCGGTTATCAATGTTGCTGGCCGAGTAGTCGCCGAAGCCTTGCAGCTCAGGAAGCGCTGCAAGTTGCGGCGCCCGCTGCGCCAGTACTTGAGCTTGAGCGGGACGTGACCTTGATCACGGCTTCCTGCGCCGCACCCATGGCGGACTTCCTAGGCGCGAGCGCCCGCATACTTTGGAGGCACGCGGCCACCTCCTCTTGGACTTGTCGAGCGGCGGCTAGAACGTGTGGTTGGATAGTGGCAGTATGCTTCCGTGCGTGGGCGAGTGCATTTGCGCGGTGGCTGGTCGGGTGGAGAACTGCGACTGCATCGTGTAGTGATCGTAGCTGCACGGTTTTGGGTACTTCGGCGCGGCTGCTGCTGCATCGTGTACGGGCTACGCTGTTGCTGCTAACCCTCCATGTACACGGGATGTGAGCCGTACGAGTCAGCGAAGCTTGAAGATGTGGCAATAGTTGCAGTCTGCTGCAGCCCCGAGGACGCGTCGTCTCGTCCTGCTGATACCTGTGTCTGCACTTGAAGGGCATGCATTCAGCCTAGAGCTCGGACGTGATCGGGCCGGGCTTGGCCAGCAACTTACTGCATGGGCAAGGCGGGCGCTGCAGGACACCCTTCCGTCTAATCGTCCTTCCAGCTTTCGCTTCGGCTGGAGCACAAAATGGCACTATGTTGTACACACCATATTTACATAAAACCAAAAAACCCACCAATAACCTGGTCGTAAAACCAAAACACCTGGCGCATTGGTTGTGATGGTTTCTGCAACCACTGGTTTTTCCACCACTGGCCCAGGGGGCCTCGTTCTGGTAATCCTATGATGAGTCCTATGTCCCTATACAAATATCTAGTGTGAACGATCGCAATAAGGCGATTCCGGACACATCAAATGACGACCGCCGCCACACTACTAATTGCGGTCGAAGTACGCAACTAAATGCATCTGTACCTAAAAGTGGGTACCATGAAGCCTCGCTCGGGGTTCTATTAGGACCCGACGAGGCTCCGGCCACTGACTGTCACTCCAACGATGCTAATGTCGTCATCCAAGTAGAAGTAGCAATCTCCGTCTCTCGCTGGGCCCAGCCTTGATTGCCTCTTGATTGAACTTGATTGTCGGGCCGGCGGGTCGACAGCATTGGAAACAGCCACTTTCCAACACCACAACTGCCCCCGCCTTGACGCCAGCCTCCCATACTGGTGAGCGTCTAGGCGTTCTCGATTCTTCGTCTTCTCCTTGGCTCCGCCATCGCGCGCATTCGCCGACGCTGCTGCCGTTGCCCTCCGGGCTCTCCAGTGCTCAGGACCGGTACGTTCGTCGTCTTGCCGCTCTTCCTTGTCCCTTTGAATCTCGTTGTTGACACCTGATCCTTCTTGGTCGCCTCAGGGAGCTGTTGACGTCACCACCGACCTTTCGCGTCGTCGTCCGGCGCACCAAACTCACTCGGCGGGTGCCGCTACCCAGAGCGCCGCTGGCCATGCATCTCCAAACTCGGTAGTGCCTGCCGGTGACCCGGCGCACCTTTCTGCCGCCTCTGAGACACCGGTCGACCCTCCGCCAGCTCCCCAAGCACCCCGGAGTGTGCTGCTGGGGCGACCGAGGCTCGTCCGTCGCCAGTTCTTGCTGAAGAAGCTCCCAATTCGCCACCGACACCGCCTCCAAGTGCCAGCGCTCCACCGTCGCCAACTCACGCGCCTTCGGTCACGTTGGCAACTCGCGGGGCGTCGGTGAGGGGCGTGGCTGCTGCAGGAGGTCGCACAGATGTTGACGCTGGCCCGACCGAGGTTCATCCGGCAATGGTTGTCTTGGGCGATCAGCAGATGCTGCAACTCGCTCATCTCGTCGTCAGCGTCGCTCGTAGGCCTCCGGCTTGGCTGGGTCGCAGTCAGCCAACCGTCTCCGAAGTTCCTCCAACTGCGCGTTATATGTGACGAGGCTTGCCTTGACACGCTCGTGGATCTGGGTGCTCCGACGGACCGCCGCCGCAGCGTCAGGTTCTGCAGCTTGTGTCCGACCTTCCAACGACCGGGTGATGGCAGCATGTTGAGCGATAGCCGCGTTTGCTTGCACCAATTGTGCGGTAGTATTGTTGAGCTCGTCACGGAGGTTGCCCATGGTCTCGAGCGCGCGGTTGCAGTCAGCCTTGGCCGAGACGAGGAAATAGTCCATCTTTGCCCGGGGGTTCATCTCCTCGGCGAGCTTATCCTTGGTGTCGTTGAGCTCCGCTTGCAGCCGGTCGTTCTCACGACGAAGAACCACCAATTCATCGGCCCCCGCGAGAGAGAGACGTGGAGGAGCGACAGCAGCAGCCAGCACGTCACCGAAGTTAGTAGCAGCCTGGAGGTCGCGGTCGAGCGCGGAGTTGATCGGCTGCCTTTGACTCTTCCTCTTCCTCCGACGAGGATTCTTCGTGGCCGGGACTCTCGACAGAGACCGTCGGCGGAGACAACACAAGAAGGTTCCAGTCGATCTCCGCGGCTAAGATACCGGCCGAAGCCAAGACCAAGGTATCGACGTCCAGCCCGTGCGCCGGTGAGTGTCGACGAAGGATGGAGTTCGCCCTCCGCAGGCTGTTGTTCTCGTCCGTCAGCGCTCGGATGCGTGCAGGGATTACGTGTCGATGGCTGGAGTCCGCCGAGGGTTCGTCGGCTCCTGCGGCCTCGGAGGCTGCTTCTGCTAGTCGTCCGAGTCTGCAGGGACGACCAAGCGCAAGCGCGATTCCCAAGCCGAGTCGGCTTCGGCTGAGGGTACGGCGTCTCAACCTTCTCCGCCCAAGCGTCTTGGTAGGCCGTCGGTCGACCTGAGGGCCAGAGCCGCAGCGGCCGCTGTGCCTTCTAGTCCTCGGTCAGGGTCAGGTGAGGTTCCGGTACTGCCTCGGTTGACGCCACGACCCTCAACAACGTTTCGTTCCAGCTGGCTAAACTCCCAGCCTCTGTTATACGAACACTCGGACGAGCCGCTATACCCAAGGTTGACGGGTCATGCCCCAGTTTCCCAGCCGGCTCGGTCTTCGTCTCCGCGGGACGAGGGTCTCCCGACTTCGAGTTTGGCGGTACTGGGACTCCGGCGACGTCCCGCAGAACGATTTTGAGCCCGGCGAGATCCCGGAGCGTCGGCTGGTACTGTGCAGGCTGAAGGTACCTCCCGTGTGGTTCCTGCTGTTACAACCGAGTCTCCGCCTGCTGTCCCGGTCCCTGAGGCTCCATCGCTCGCCCCAAGACCTTGGCCAGCGTTGGTTCGTCGGGTGGCGGATATGTCGAGCCTCCTGCTGGCGCCAACGAGGGTCCGCCTGCTCCGAGAGGTTCGCCACCGGCGGCACCAACTAGGACTGCTGCTGGTCCTGATGGTTCGCCGCCTTCCGGGGGTTCACCGGATGGAGAGTCGGCGGGTAGCTCGGAGACCTCGGAGGACCGCGCGGCACTCATGCGGGAGATGTTCGGCTCCGACGATGAAGAAGAAGCATCGGCCGCCCAACAAACAAGCTCTGCTGTACCTTCGGGACCTTCGGCTACGACGGCCGAGGCTCCCGCAGCCGTTCAAGCCACTCCAGCCGTGCCGCCCCGTCGATCCAACACTCGGTCAACTTCGGTCCACGCTCACGCGTTGGTGACTGCCACGGTGACAGCTACACCGAGGGCTGGTCCTGCCTCGATCGCTTCTGCAGTGGTCGACGCTTCAGATGTCGCCGTTGGGTCGCGCAAGCTGAGCAACTTGGCGAATCTGTTTCTCGAGCCTGGTTTCACGTCGCCTGGGACCCAGGAGTGCTGGAGTTTGATTCACAATGTCAGCGTGCCTCTAATCTTCGAGGACGACGTGGTCGCACCGTGCTCGGTGGATGGCATCAAGAACTTCAGATCCTGGGAGGACGCCAATCACTCGTTCCAAGTGTTGCGTCGGCTCTTCCCTGGCCCGTGCTTGATTGACTTTACTGGGAATCCTCCGAGTCGCGAGATCTCTCGTCGGGCCACAGGGCATCCACTCCTCGTTCGCCTCAGCAGGCAATTCCAAGGGAACTAATTCCACTCTAACGAGAAAGGTGACCTCAGGCTAGCTCTGTGGGAGCGTCGTCATTGGATCAAGGTAAAGGCAGTCAAGGCATACATCGCCCACCTCGCGTCAAGTCTCGGTGATCGTCACGTGTTGGCCCGTGCCTTGCGGTAAGCGTGGTCCAAGTACCACCGAGAACGCAGCTACCGTGCAGACCGTCTACGTGAGCAAATGGTCAACAAGTTTTGGGCTGGAGGCATCGAGTACGACGGGGAACCCCGTCAGCACCAGACCGAGGTTCTACTTGAACCGTCGTATATGCAATACTCGTTCGAGGTGATGGAGTGGGTCCCTTCGACTGACTACTGGATTTCCGAGCTCGCCGAGTTTGACGCCCGCGAGCCATGGCGCAACCGCTGGTTTCAGGACCCCGCGAGCCATCCATACAACACGGCTTTCGCCCCATGCAACGATGTTCCTTGCTCGTCCCTCGCGGGGCGACTAGGAAAGCCGTGGCTTCGTCGGTCGTGGTAGAGCCGTCGTTGCGGACATCGATGGTCGCTGCTTCGTGGATCACCGAGTTTGCTGCAGCTCAGGACGCTCGCTCTCCCAGTCCCGACGAGGAGACCAAGGACTCGGACGGAGGGGCATCCACTACGGAGACTAATCTTGGGGTGCTGGCACAAGCTATCTAACGTCGTTGAACTCCGTGTCAGGTCCATTACGTCGCGCTTGTCCTTCTCCGGGGCCGAGCGAAGCTCGTAACCTTTTAGAAAGCGGTGTAGGCAGTGGTGCAGGCTTCATCTTAATCTGAATAAAGGTATTCTTGTTCGTCCACTTCATGGGTTCATCCTCCACCAGCGCACATTACTTCCAACGCTCGGCCGCGGTTCCAAGAGTTTCCTCTCGACTCCTGGCTACTGCAGTAGCTTCAACCGAGGCTTGGTTCACAACCGTAGCCACTGGGCTTCGTCTTATCTCCCATCGAGAAGGTTGAGCTTACGCTCGTTGAAGACCATACTCGGTTCGCAGAGGAGCGACCTTGATCACGCTAGCTCCACCCGGGTATGTCTTGGCATGACACACCGATTTTGACAACCGCACACCCAGGTACATATCCACTTCACCATCAACTCCATACTCAACCGAGAAGTCGAGCACGCTCGTCCGAGCTACTTCTACACAAACCGCTGCATCTGAAGCCTCGGTCGCCCTCCCATTCGCTTCATCATCACTTGTTTTATCTATTGAGGGGTTGACCGAAGCTTGCTTGGGTCCCCTTGACTCCATTCTAATCTCCATTCCATCGTGACTCGTTCACATAACATACAACATGCAGATTCCAGTAACTTTCTTCGTCTGTCACTGCGAGCTGGATAGCCCTCGGGGTCGGTGTTTCACCACCCACAGGATGGGAAACAGCACTATCAACAACTTCCACCCCACACGAAAAAGCTGTAGGTGGCACAAGTAGTACCCGTTTGGACTGTCCACCTGTGGAAAAGGGTGCCGAACGGTGAGTTGTGCACTCACAGAACGGGTAGCACTACATGTACCCGTAAGTGCTTTTGGCAAGGTAACGACCTAAGGCAAGAAGGAGAAACGACACGGGAGTCAAGCAGCAGCGCTTCTCCGCGAAGTCCACCACGCATGAGCCGACCTACTTAAAGTCAATGTCCGAGATAAAAACAAAAGAAACGCGCTAGCTTGCCCACACGTGAACCATTACACAGTATGCCTCGTAGGAAAGAGCGACTCTACAGCTAGTGACAACTTGCTTACAGATCCAGCTTCCAGCAGATGACCGCCGGCCTTCCTCGCCGGCCTTGACGGGACGACGACACCATTGTCGAGCGGGCAGCTGCCCGCCACCACTCCTCCTCCTGTTTCAAGGCTGTTTCGCCCACTGTGTCGCACTTGAGGCCGTAGCAATCCGCGCCGTTCTCGCAGGCGAACGCACGGAGCAGGTCCAGTTTGCCGAT
The DNA here is from genome assembly GCA_024211575.1 of Phytophthora melonis. Taxonomy (NCBI): domain Eukaryota; phylum Oomycota; class Peronosporomycetes; order Peronosporales; family Peronosporaceae; genus Phytophthora; species Phytophthora melonis. Next base: position 4,182,647 of record JAMXKT010000038.1, on the reverse strand, counting down.
GGACTCGAAGGCATCCGCGTACAGCTCGACCCGCCCAAGCGCGTCGCGAACGCGATGTCGTCCAGGTTGGTCGTGTACACGAGCCCCTCCAGAACACCACGCGCGGGTGGAACAACAGCGGGAACGAAAGCACGATGGTGCTGAACACGGCGACGAGCGGCACGTCCATGAGAGGGTCGTTCTCAAGGATCAACAGGACATTGCCACGCACTGTCACCGTGTACAGCTTCTCTGCGAAGTACCCGAAAAGCGCATAGAAGACGACGCAGAACGCGCTCAGAATCCGATGATTGCAGCTGCAACCCCCATCCAAATCTCTCCTCTCGTCACTAACGCTTTTTTTCATCTTACAGCGAAAAACGGAAGCTCAAGGTGGCGCGATAGCAAGTGTGGAGAGCGGTTCATGCGACTTACAGCTATTTATTTTGAGCAAAATACAACGCGTTGAACTTGAGAATCTATTTAAGTGGCAGTACTTCAACTTTGATTGGAGTTTTTTTTACGTGGTGGTTGGGCCTTTTTGTGTGTGGTGGTCTTCCCTTTTTTCTGTGTGTGTGTGTGGACATGACTATATTTTGGGTGGTGATACACCTTTTCATGACATCTGAGCACTAAAGTTATGGTGCTAAGAACCCTCACTCATAGCCCTCGCAGGCAGTTCAATCATCATCTCCAGTAGCTTCGTTCGTCTGACATCGCGGGCTGGATTGCCCCCGCGAGCAGTTCAATCTTCGTTGAGGCGAGGGATTACTCCTCATCGGCCACTTGGACAATATGCAAACGTCGATCGCTTCGCTTTCGGCGTAGGTAATCGTACAGAAGGCCACCACACGACAGGTTGGACGCTGGTTCCCATGTCGGTTCGTCATAGCCGACCCACTTTACCTTGATCTCTCGGACGGCGCGATGAGTGCTCGCTGACAACGGGGTACGATCGTCGAGAATAGCCTCGACCTTGTACTCACCGTCCAGGTGGTCGGGCTCAAAGCTGTCTTCAGGCAGCAGTTCTTCATCGAAGTCGAGACGAGTCTCCTCGGTGACTTCACGGGCCAAACGAACCTTCGGTCGGTCTTCAAACGAAACATGCACCACCGGGTAGAACCGGTATCCACTTCGGTCAGGTAATTCCAACTCATACGCAGATACGTCGACTTTCTTCTTCACTCGGAAAGGTCCATGCCACCGATGAGCCAGTTTCATGGTCAGCCCTGGTCGAACCCGTTCCATATACAGCCATACTCTGCTCCCAGGCTGCAGAGGAAGTCTCGTTCTTGTCACGGTAGCTTCACCACCATCAGAAGTACTCGGTGCTCGGTCGGCCGAGGTTTCATTCTCGTTAGTTCCTGCCGTGGATTCCTTCTCCTTCCGACCAAGTGATGCATTGTGCTCTTCGGCTCTCCGAGCCTTCTCCGCGCCTGGTACTCCTTGGCCATCTTCAGGGCGATTTTCTGTTGTCGGTTGACCTCTCGACGCCATACCAGCGCGTCAGTTTGGTTACCGACGCCTCGTTTGAGCGCCGAGGACATTGCCTTGAGTGTCGACTGTGCGTCCCACCAATGAACAAGGTAAAACGAGGTCTCCTTCCTCGTTGTATCACGGGAATTGTTGATGGCGAAGATCAGCCTCTCGGCGATCTCGTCCCAGTCCTGCTGTAGCGGGTCTTCGGCGTATACACAAACCGACCGCATGATCGTCTTGACTGATCCCTCCTGCTGGCCGTTGGCCTGGGGCTGGTAACTCAAGGTCGCCGTCGACAGAGACTGCATCATCTCCGCGAAGGCCTGGAATACCTCGCTCATAAACCGAGGGTCTCGGTCGTGGCGGATCAAGGAAGGTGCCCCAAAGCGTCGGTAGACACACTCTTCGAAAGCTTGCGCAACGAGTAGTGCAGTAGTGTCGGACATGGCCTTGCCCACCACGATTCCCGTGAACGAGCATTGGAACAGCAAGAGAGCTGTGTTATCACGGCGGCTCTTCGGTAGCGGTATCACGAAGTCCATCAAGACCAGTTGGAAAGGCTACTCGGCTAGGATGTTTCCTGGGGGGTATCCGCGGAACTGAGGTCGGCTCTTACAATCAGGGCACGACTTAACGTGTTTCTCCACGTCGGCATACTGACCAATCCAGTCATAGTCTCTCCTCGCTCGATGTAGCGTTCGAATAACACCTTGGTGGCCGCCTTCGAGCGAGTCATGACAGCTCTGGAGGACTTCCTGGGTCATCGTTGTGGGTACCTCCAGTCTCATCGTCAGCCCCGCTTGCTTCTCGTCACTTGAACGACGCTCATTTGAGTGTAATACAGCACGTCGTCCTCGCTCAACACAAACTGGTCCGCCATTTTTCCATGCATCTCGCGCTGCTCGGTATCCAATCTTCGCATCATCACCTCGGAGCACTGCCTTCAGATTCGGCCACCGCAGCTCTTCATCTTGAGCGGTGGCGATCCTCCGTCGGCGTTCCTCTTGTACCGCCAGCGGGTCAATGTCTTCCGCGTTCGGTGGGGCTGGTGGTATCTCGGCACGCATCGGTGAGACTTCGGCTTCATTCTGGTTCTCGTTAGGCATACCATTAGCTTCCTCTCGGTGAGTTGTATCTCGTTGTCTGGTGACCGAGTCTTCGTCTGCAAACCGGACGTGTTTCTCCTTCGCTCTTGTTTGGCGTCTGGTCGTCACCGTAACATGTTCAGGTTCAACCTCGCTCTGCTGTCTATGGGCCGTTTCTCCTCGTACAAAATCGAAAAAAATCTTGCTGCGGGATCTGCCAGAGGCTACCACAGCCCATGCTGTTTTGACCGATGGTTTATTCTCGACCACGCCACCATCATCAGCCTCGTAGATCACTTCAGCGATACGGGTCAGCTTCATAAGCCCCAATAGTCGGTCGTCCGACGATACCACCGTAGACTTCTTGTTTTCGAGCGTCTCGCTTGCCAAAGAGTCAGCCGTAGCGTTAAACTTTCTCACCACATGGAGGTACTTCACTGACCGAAGGTTGGCTGTGAGTTCTCGGTGGTTACTGAGTTGCGTCAACAATGACTCCTTCCGACAAGGTATCACCCCCTAGGGCGTGCTGGATCGCGAGCTTCGAGTCACCGACGACGATCAAATCATCGACTCCATGCTGTAAGGCAGCAGTGACACCGTTGTTCATCCCGGTGTACTCAGCGAGATTAACTGTGGTGGTCTCGAGGTAAGCGCTCGCAGCGAGCACTACAGTCCATTCGGGCAACTTCCATAGAATCCAGGAGCACCTGCCATGACCACCGTTCTTCTCGGTATTCGCAGACCCGTCGAACGACATCACGAAGCCTCGGTAGGACCAAGGGGGGGGTAGGCGTGCATAGAGCAGATGCAGGTCAAAACGAGTTGTCGGGGACCCGCGCGTCCGCGGCGTAATCAACACCAGCGACTTCTCCAAATCCACGAAGTTCGGCAAGCCAGCTTGGAAGAGCTGGGCAAACGTACAGTCAGTTTCCTTGACTCGTTCGACTAACAGATGCCACGACGACAGCAAGACAGCGAACTGGGTAGCCCGACCGAATAATGGCTTGGCCTTGTGGACCCAGTCGAGCGTCGAGAACCGTGTATACACTCGGATCCGCTGTCCAACGAGTTGGGTGTAGCACACCTTCAGTAGCAGCAAGAGTGCGAGGACTTCTTTCTCGGCCGGGTGATAGTTAATCTCAGCATCCTTCAAGACGCGCCCACAGAAGGGAACGGCGTGTAATTTGCCTTCGTGCTCTTGCATCAACGTGGAGCTGAGAGCCCACTCATTGGCGAACAAGATGACATGTACTTCCTTCTCTCGGTCGAAGTGCCTGAGAATCGGCGCTGACGAACCTTCTGTTGGAGCATCGCGAAACTGTGCTTGGCCGCAGTGAGGTCACCCCCGGGTTGAAAGTCCTCGTCCTTGAGCTGGTACAGTGCTACTCCATAGACCGCGAGTATATACTCTCAACGGTGCATTGTATCCACTTGTACTTTCTCTCGCTATAAGAACAACCAGAGACCCATTTAACATAACCACAACCTCCGATTACCCATTTTTCATTTCTTCTCTTTAAAACCTCTCTCAACACTCCTTCTCCTTCTTAGATCACGCAAACACTTCTTTTCACTCCCACAATATCCAATTACTCTCTCAACAGCTCTCATTCATTTGTAGATACCAACGAACTCATTTAATACTATCTTAAGAAAAATGTAATCAATATACCAACGATGTGCAACTTTACTACCACGAGAGGAGCTAAGTGCTTGATTTCACCAAACAAGGATATCTGTCATATTCATAAAAATATTCACTGACTGAGCACAAGACCAATGAGATTAGAAATTTAAACAAGACAATCTCAAGGAAGATTGACGCGCTCAAAGCAATAAAAAAAGAGAAGCATGAGCTACAATCAGAGATGCAGAAATTGCGAAACGAAGTTGAGTCTATGAAAGCAGACTATGAGAGTTATTCATTAATCAAGCGTTATGAATTAGCACAATGCCAATTGAAGAGCATGTATTTGATGATTCCGAGATTAAGTCATTTTGTAGAAATAGATCGAACGAGGATACATTGATCAACATTTTTGGAAAGCATAGCGACTACTGGAGATATTATAATGAGATGAGACTTCAGAGAAATAAGCTCTGTCATTTATTCGAGTGAGTTAGCTCCACTCATTTTTTTAATATCCATCTTAAGACATAATTTTCGTTAATATACAGAATGCATGCCGCGATACGAAAATGATGAACAGCGCCTCGAAGCGAGACGCGAAGCGAATAGAAGATACTATGAAAAGACGCGCGAATCGAGACTTTTGAAGCAGCGACAATATTACCTCGATCATAAGGATGCGATTAGTCAAAAACATAATATCCAAGCATCCCACGAGCAGGGGTGTGAGCGAGCGAAAACACCCCGCTCGCTTCAAATCGCGAGCGGGGCTCTGCATGCTCCCTCGTATTAGTACGACACCGCTCGTTCAAGGAACTGATAGGCTAATAAAATGGCTCAACATTGTGGCAAGTTGTCATTGGCAACTGTACGCTCGACGGGGGTGTCAAATGACAAAATAATGGGTGTGCCCGTAGACGGAAGTAGCTACAGAAGCCGATGATATGCCTACCAGCATGAACAAGTGGTCTAAGTGCAAGGTAGACGCTCATTTTGAAATACTTTTTTATTATCCAATCAGTGCGTGGAGCTGCAATAGCCCCTCCCCTCTTAAAGTCGATTTAATGTGAGCAGCTACAGATCCGCGAGCGCGCTCATGAGGTTTTAGCTGCTCGTGCTCGTTCCCGCGAGCAGTGCTCCCGCTCAGCTCGTGGGATGCTTGATAAAATCCGATACCAGGCTAAATCCACGAGTTGATGATCTGGTCTATTTTTTTTGACTGGATGAATATACTATCAAAGAGTTTTGAGATTTCATTCCCATCTTAAGAGAAGAATCCATAATATATAACCCCATCTTAAGAGAATATTTCATAATATAGCATCTCAACTATGCCGATCTCGTCAGCTCTCAAGAAAGCTCAAAAGCACCGCAGCGACCTATACCAGTTCGCCAAGAGTAAGAATCTGAATGTCCAATGGGATATGAAGACAAAGAAAATGGAGGAGATTGTTAATGCCTTGGGGAAATCCTGTTTCGGGGCCGTATTTTTGAAATAATTCTGTTTCGGGGCCGTAATGTTCAATTGAAGCGTTATTCAGGAAACATACCGTGTTTTGTAAAATATACATAACGTACCCTATAGTCCAAACGTATCCTGCTGCCATTGTGTTACCAGTAACGTATCGTGTTTCCTAAGTGTTACCTATCTCCCGATCGCACCCTGTAGCCTTAGTGTATCCAGTAGCCTACGTGCATCGTGTAGCCTCCGTGTATCCTGCAGTCCACGTGTGGCTGGCTTAACGGAGATTGCGTAGCGCTCGGAGCACTCGGCGCTGAGTCGTCGGGCTCTTGGGCCCGTCGTCGGCACCATCCACGTCGCCCGTTGAAGCTGGGGTCTCCATCTCAGCATCTGCATCCTCATTTCCACGCTCATTTGCATCCTCGCCCGTATCTTCCGCCACTTCCTCTTCATCCGACGAGGAGTCTTCGATCGCCCGGGTAGCGCGCTCTTGGCGGCCTTCATTCGCGTGGCGAGCTCGCAGGACCTCTTCGATTGACGCCATCCGCGCTTCCATCCCCTGCAGCCTCTCATCCACCGCTTGTAGACGCGCCAGTATGGTACGCAGCTGCGCAACAAGGTAGACGTTCGCACCTTCATCCTGTCCTTCAGGAAGTAGGCTAGCGTCGTCGAGCGCACGCTCGTAGCGGTCTCGGTGGCTAACGTCGTAGCTCTCGCCTTCCTTCAGGTGCCTGGTGAAATGCTGCTTGAACTTGGACGTTGTCAGCATCTTGTTGCACTGAGGGAACGTGCAGATAACTCCTTTGCGCTTGTTCGTCATGGTTGTTTAGCTTGGGGGGCTTGGCTTGGGATTTCGAATGATCAGAGCCACAGAGCCGGCTCTCCTGCTGGGATGTGTATCGTTTACAGCACAGTGTGCCCTAAAGAGTAACTTTCGTGTAACCTATACCCCGTGGGGTACACCGTAACCATAATACGCCCTGTATCTATATCGTACCCTGTAACCCTGATATATCCTATTAATACCGGTTCTACCAGTAAGTTACCAGTTCTATCTCAACGATTGGTGCTGTTCAGTCGACGTCTCGGAGCCAATGGAGCAGGACGACGAGGAAGGCTACGCCCGTGGCCGCGAATACTGCGACAAGAAGGCCTTTAAGCTAGCTGTGGTGTCCTATGTGGCTCTGGTACGTTGCGTTTTTTCTTCTACAGTGTCAGCATGCTCTGTAGCTAACATAATGATCTTAGGGAAAACGGGGCTGTTACTTTCCTGACAACAACTCTGTCAAAATCACTGCCCGCTGCAAGATTAAGGGCTGTCCGTTTGCTGTACGCGGGCGTCTGACGGATGAAGGGTTCAGAGTATCTAAATAGCGACTCGCCCGTTCATTGTAGCCGATGTTCCAAGCCAGGGCATAACGTCCGAACGTGCGAGCGGCGTGAAAAAGAACGGCTGAAACGACAGAAATCTCGCGAGGACGCCAGCCAGATTGTCGTTTGAGGTAGATAAGTAGAACGCCACACGTGGACTGCAGGATACACGGAGGCTACACGATGCACGTAGGCTACTGGATACACTAAGGCTACAGGGTGCGATCGGGAGATAGCTTAGGAAACACGATACGTTACTGGTAACACAATGGCAGCAGGATACGTTTGGACTATAGGGTACGTTATGTATATTTTACAAAACACGGTATGTTTCCTGAATAACGCTTCAATTGAACATTACGGCCCCGAAACAGAATTATTTCAAAAATACGGCCCCGAAACAGGATTTCCCCTAATGCCTTCAAGAGCAGACCATCGTCAAGGCCCTCAAGTCGTCTAAGATTAACAATGATCAATCAACTCTCAAAGCCATCAACGCCACGTCGGGTAAGGTCAATCTCTCCCTCGGACGTTTCAACCGTATTCGTAAGGATATCGTTTCGCCCGCCGACAAGAAGCTCCTCCTCCATTTTAAGGATTCAACCGGCGCAGTTGTGAAGACGTATCACCTCCAGGATCGTCTAATTAACATCAACAACCTCTTCATCGATCAGGAAAATCAATACAGCTCTGGCGCTGATGTTGATCTCAATATTCTCCCAACAACGACGGTTTAGACCAAATGGCTGTCAAATCCTCCGCGTTCTCGTTCGGAGCGTAAGAACTTCTTCCGTTATCTAACGAAAGCTAATTACAATCTTGAAGCGTTCCAAGTGTATGCTGATTATTTCCTTAAGTATGATACCGAAGTTTCATTTGACCCTGAGACAGATTGTGATACCCAAGCAACCAGCTATCCATGCTTCCTCTTTGCTCTTTACAAAGCAGGAGTCAATCCAAAGGTCGTTAAGCAGATTTCGCAAACGATGTTCAACTCCGGAGCAACAGTTGATTTCATCAGGAAGACAGCCAAAACCTTCAACCTCTGCATCTCTGTCAAACAATTCCGCCTCAAAACGACTACAGGTCGCGCAGATAACGAAACGACCATATATGGTGAGAAGAGCGACAACATCTTCAAACTTGGCTCTGTTTTTACATTTATTTGCCATCATGCTAACCAACATCACCAAGGGTGCTCTCGATAACCCTGAGTTGGTTACTGAGCATGGACGAAGCGATTTCAGAATCAAAGGCAGTCGTGTGGTCTTCAACGATAAGAAGATCAAACTACTTGACAGCTACGAGGTGATCAGCTACCTCTATCATCATCGTGAGACTCACCTAACTCCGATTACTCAGCAAAACATGCCACACCTACTTAACAACAAGTATCAAGAAGTCCGCTCATTGGATGAAGGAGATTTCCATGAAAATAACTTCAAAACGATGGGTCGAATTCCTGGAAAGGAGTTGAAACTCGGACAAGCTCCCTTTAGATCATTCAACCGAAAGACACGCGAGTTCTATGATATTCAAAAATTCAATGTTATCTATTTCGATTTCGAAACCCTCATCATTGATGGCATTCACGTTCCATACTGTGTATCATATTGCATAGCTAAAGTGGATATCTCCTTATTGTCTACCCCTACATTCAGCGAGGCCAAGAACATCTATGGATTCGGATGCGAGAAGCAATTCCTCGAGTCTATGCCAGAAAAGAGCTACAACCTCCTCTGGGCGTACAACGCTGGATTCGATTCTTGTTTCCTACTGAAGCACATGACATTCAGCTCAAGGGACACTAACATGATCGATTGTGGAACGAAGGTCAAGCAAGCGCATGGCTTCTACAAGGGTCGTGAGGTTGTTATTAAGGATGCTATGTCTTTCCTCTCTGGAGGCCTCAGCAGCCTCCCCAAGATGTTCAAAGAGGCATCGGAGTCGATTTCACTCGAGAAAGAGTGCTTCCCGCACAATCTGATCAACGATTATAACTACAAGTCTCTATGGTCGATTGAATATCTCAACTCCTATAAGGACAAGGAGACTCTCATTGTCAATGCCACGAAGATCGGAGCTATCAGCGAAGGTAAGTTCAACTGGGAGATGTACGCCACCCACTACTGCAACCGTGATGTTGATGTACTACGATCATGCTTTGAGGCTTTCAGGAAGCTCGTCCATAGTGAATTCAAACTGGATGTGTATCGATTCTTGAGCATCTCCTCTCTGTCATTGTCATACCAGCACAACAAAGGGTGCTTCAATGACTGCTTTGAGATGAACTCGGTACTCCTTGGTTTCCTCAGAGACGGTACAGTAGGAGGTCGCGTTATGACCCGCGACAACCAGAAGCATCACCTTAATCATAAGGTTGCTGACTTCGATGACGTGAGTCTGTATCCATCTGCTATGAGTGAGCTTAAGGGATACATCAAGGGCAAGGCGAAGCTTTTCAGGGACTCCATCCCATCTGATGCTGACTATTATGTCGCTCGTGTTCGATTTGACTCTATTGGCATCGATCGCCACATCCCTCTGCTGAGCTACTACAAGGATGGATCTCGCAACTTCACTAACGATATCGCAGGGAGAACGATGATCGTTGGCAAGCAAGCTCTCGAAGACATTCAGCGCTTTCAGCAAGCCAAATACACTGTCATTGAAGGCGTCTATTGGAATGAGGGATTCAACGATCAGATCACTAAGACGATCCGAAAGATGTTTGACGCTCGTCTCAAATACAAAGCTGAGGGCAATCCTCTTCAGAATGTGTTAAACTGATGATGAACTCTTCCTACGGCAAGCTTCTGATGAAGCCTATTGTGAAGAAGAAAGTTTTTGTCAGCGGATGTCAGCAGAAGATCAACGAATACACTCGCAAGAATATTCACAAGATGATTGCCAGAACTTCTATCAGCGACGATCTAGTTCTCTTTGAAGAGCACAAAGCTCTATCGCAACACTTCAGTCTTATTCACCTAGGTATCCAGATCCTCGATTCCAGCAAGCAAATCATGAACAGGGTCATGTGCCTAGCGGAGGACATCAACGCCAATATCTGGTACCAGGACACTGATTCCATGATGATCGACTACGATGCTGTCCCTCGTCTCGCTGATGCATACAGGAGTGCTTACAGCAAGGAGCTTATCCGAAAATACATGTGTCAATTCCACGTCGATTTCAATCTTGAAGGATCTGAAGGCAATATCTACGCCAAGGAGAGCATCTTCCTAGGCAAGAAAAGCTACTTGGCTGAGTTGGCGTGTGATGGTAATGATGCGGAAGGATTTCATATTCGCATGAAGGGTATTCCATCGAAGCTACTAGAAGCAAATCCTCATGAGAAATACATGAATCTGCTCAATGGTAAATCAATGTCATTTGACCTCAGTGAGCTATGCTCGATCAACATCAACTCCAAAACACAGACCGTGTCGAAGCGTTCAAACTTTACACGCAGCATATCTTTCCTTTAGATATTTACATTCTATTCTAATACAAAGATACAATAAATATATACCAAACGAACATGCTAGGAAATATTTACAAGATCATTCATAATCAATCTAATACAGGTTATATTGGATCGACCTTTAATGATTTGAAGGTAGATTTGCTCAACATAAAGCTGATTATAAGCGAAAGCACAATATTTCAATTTATGAATATTTTGAGCGGTATGGTATTCAGAATTTCAAAATCATTATAATCAAAGAGTATGAGGTAATTGATAGGAGACATTTAGAAATTTATGAGCAACTTTGGATAAATAAATTAAAGCCAATCAATAAAGCACCCGTGATTGAATTCCTGCTCAAAGAATGCAGAAAGCAAACTCTACAAAGATAGTATGCGAAAAACAAAGAAAAAGAAAAACTTAGGCAACAAGAGTTTATCATGAACCATAAGGAAAGATACACGACTGCCACACATTGTGAATGTGGGGGTCGCTACACATACAAAAATAAGTCAGCTCACTTCAAATCTAAAAAACATCTAAATCATAAAAAGCTTAATATCTCCAGCATTTATTTTTTTATTTCATATAGCAGAGCTTAGACGATGGAAGCTTTACTCAGCAAACTCTATTTTGATTCGAAGACAGGTTTTATTGGAGCTGACAAGCTCTACCGAAAGGCTAAAGCAATTGATAAGAGTATTACTAAAAAACAAGTCTCAGAGCATCTCCAACGGTAGTGCAAATTGCAAAATTGATAAGGCAAAGTGAATGGCCGATTAGCAACATAAACAGGACGGGCACGCTTGAATGTTTTTGCGATAGTTCAACTTCCCCAACGGTATTGCAACAGTGCGTAGTGAAAGCAGGTAGCCCTCCCTCCGCAATGACCAATACAGAGTAGCGCAGCTGAAGTTATCTGCGGCAAAGCCACCACAATACTGCTCTAGGTAAATATGGAGTACTTCAGGTCAATAACGACCCGCCGTTGTTTGTAGTATGCGTTCGGGACAGCCTGTCATTTGCCCTACATACTATAGCAACTGCCAGTAAGCCCGGTTGCTTCTACTCATCCTGTATACCTATCAAAATACCAGTATGTGTCTTGTGAGAGCGTTGTTTACCTCTTTCAGACGGGCGCACGCGCTGGAAGCGCCCGCAAATACATGTTTTGCCTTGCACTTTGCGTGCAATAGCTGGCAGGTCGTAGTGAATAGCAGGCCGATAATCACTACGCCATCCGGGAATTGCACTATCGATTTCAGCGTGTTACTTCAGCACTACTTCTGAACCCCTATCACTTTCCCGTTGGGGATGATTGTTTTGCAATTGTGCAAATATCATGCAATTCCTTGAGTTTTGCACTACCGTTGGAGATGCTCTCAGCATGGTACAAGAGTCAATCTAATATTCAACAGTTTTCAAATCAACCCAGAAAGTTCCCTGAATTCAAAATTGCCTCCAATAATCCTAACGAGTGGCAGATGGATTTAGCTTTTTGGGAGAAGCAACCAATTCTCATAGCAGTGAATATCAACACCCGAATTGGCTACGCTAAGGTATTGAAAAACAAACAAGCAGATACGGTTCAAAAGGCTATTGATAGATTTATCAAGAAGCACAATGTATCAGCATTGATGTCTGACAACGGAAGCGAATTGACCAACGATAAAGTCGAGAAGTTCCTTGATAGTAAATCCATATCACACGCCAATTCGTTCGTTTGCGACAATACCGTTCTTGGGAAAATAGATCGTTTCATCAGAACGATCAAGTCGATACTAACGAAGATGAAGGAGTTCAAAAAACTTAGCAAGCTGACCCAAAAGATTTTGAATGAAGCGATATCTAACTACAATTCTTCATATCACTCCTCAATTGATGCTACTCCAAATCAAATGAAGGGGAAGGTTATGATTGATGAACTAGCTCATAACGATTGCATCGTCAAACAGGTACAAACAGGTATTCCCGTCGGTTCAATCGTGCGATATCGTTTGAGATCTCAACTCCATTCGATAAAGAAGGAGCAAAATGTTCAAAAACTACATATGAAGTCATAGGGTTGGATGGGCTAAAAATGCGAATTCGATCAAAGAATAACCATATCTTCTACAAGCCAGTAAATGATCTAAGAATCGTCAAGGCAGAACTAACCGAAGCCCCACTCTATGATGGACAGATTTGGGAAGCAGAGTCAATTCTGAAGCACAAAAAATGCGCAGCGGCAAATACAAATACTACGTCAAGTGGAAGGGATATGATGAGCCATCATGGGAGTCTCAGGATAATCTACGCTTGATCAACAAGAATCAAATGAGCACTCTTGAGCGTAAATATTGGGACTCAGAGAGTGATCGATCTTAGATCTGCTGGGCACTTGACCGGGCGAGGTGGGTCAGCGCGTTTGCATAGGTCTCGAAACTCAGCTTTCGCTTTGGCTCGTCTTCTAGAGAGCTCAGCATTCTGTCTAGCGAGTCTTTCTGCTTCCAGCTCAACGCAGCTATTGTCATATACGCCTGCAACGTCTGCCAGATCGAAATCAATATATTTGATATCATCAGACATATCTGATACTCTATATATAGAGAGAGAGACCAAAAAATCGCGATGACTTGCAAAGCCATTACCAAAATTGATACCCAGTGCTCTAGAAATGCTCTACTGAGTGGATTTTGTAAGCAGCACGATAAAGACGAACAGATTTGAATGTATAAGAAGGAATTAGCAAAGATACATCAGCTAGTACGAAAATATTTAGAAATTACAAATGATTTAACATCAAGAATCAACGATATCAAGAAACTTGACTACTACAAGGCTGAACTCATAAAAATCGGCGGAGCCAATCGTCCATTCAGGGCGATCATTGACAATCCATTCCATAAAGATAAGGTTGAGAAGCTCTTTGGCATGGACATAGCCCTAGTATTAGATCACTACAACGATTTGCTCAATAGGCGCAACTCAATAGTACATCCATTTACCATGGATGGAATGAATGGTTTGAGGACTAAAAGAGTATTTATCTAAGTAATATTATTTTTTTAACCGATATAAAATAAGGACAGATGTATCCCAACTTTGAAAACAAGCAAGACCGTGCGTCAAAGCATAATGCTCTCTTAGCATAGATCGAGCGCGATTAGCATCTAGAGGCTATTAAGCGCGAAGCATATGCAAACGCTATTTGGGCAACCGATAGCGAATCCACCAAGGATAAAGATGCAACGGAGAACGCTGATTTCATCAAGCGAATCATGACTGCCATGGGAAGCAAAACCTCATCGAAAACAACAGATTCTGAATCTGATAGTGGCAGTAAGCCAGCTGCTCCCCTTTTTTCCAGCGTAGGTGATATTTATGATGAGATGAGTAAGCCTACTGAAGATCAAACTATGAGTAGCGAAGATATGGGCGTCCCGATGCTCCAAGAGGAAGCCGAAGTAGTGAAGAAGGATTTACCGCCCCAGAAAAATCAACAAACGTATAAAGATGGGATTGCCTATACTTTTAAGAAGCATCCAGAACTATCCAATATCAGTTTCAAGCCTATTATCATTCGCGATGGCGAAGTCCTTGAGTATGACTACAAACTCCGCTATCCTGATGGAGAGATCATTAATAGCAAGGACAATAAGATGCGTTCCGACAATCGGATGATGAGAGTGGATTGGGAGTTGACAGAGAAAGCCGTTAGAGATAAGCTATTTAGCTTGATGGCAAAGGGCGATTTACTTATTAATCTCAGGAAAAATTTAGAAGATAAGGAACGAGCTCAGAGATTATTCTACACATGGAACAACAATGCTTATGAGCTGGGACATACGCTTCATAGTCGATTGAATGCTCAGGATCAACAAATGGTTGATAGCATGAATGATGAAGAGAAAGCAGCATTCGATGAATGGCAGGCTAAGCAGGAGCTTATGGATGAGCAAGGCTCAGACGTAGGCAGAGTCTTGCGACTCTACCAGGGTAACGTCGATGAAGAGACCAAGAAGCGAGCGCTCGAAGATTCAACTGTATCACTCGACACTAGAGTTAGTAAGAAGGGTTCAGAACTATCCTCGTTTAAGGCAAAGGCGAATGTTGAGGATATTTACAAAAACGTCGATGGTCTTGATGAATTAAAGCTACGACCGTATGTTATAAAAAGGGATGGCACCAGTCAAGCGAAGACTATCTACTTTGGTGATGACATGAAGTTCTTCCAGGTATCAGACGACCAAGAGATTATCGATGAGAAACGTATCAGCAGCATTACTAAGCGAGTAGATTGGAGTGCGACGCTTAACTATCTGATCGGAGAATTATCGACTGGAGTGCGGAAGCTAAATATCCTCGTAGGTAAGGAGAAGGATGCTCAGAAGCAATCATTGCTGTACATTCGACTGAGACACATTCTAGATATTATTAAGGTGGTTGATCCCAAGCAGGGCGCTGATGACGAATCGCTGCTCAAGTTCGAAGACAACACCGGATCAAAGGAGAAAGAAGGCATCGAAGAGCATTTCTGCTAAGAAGCAGAAGGAGAAGGATTTCACCTACGAGCCCGCTGGGAAGGGGCTCACTGGGCGTGGTCTTCGCGGCGCTGGAGTGAAGAAAACCCGTTCGTACAATCTTGCTGACATCGAAGGCTCAGGCAAAGCATCTCATATCAAGTATAAACGAATCAGAACGAAATTCATCCGCAAGGAGGATCTGAACAACAATCGTCTCAAGCTAGTTTTCCCCAATCGTACCAGTGTTGGACCGATTCGTGCGATGAGCAATGAATTGACAGAGATGGTCAAGGATCTGTTGTACAATGATAACATCAGCCAACAAGCGTGTCGCGCGCTGCCAATTGAAGATCAGAGAGTCTTCTATGAGATCGTGAAGAAGAGACACGTTCAACACACGCTGCAAACCCCGATTGAGGATCCCAGACTGACCCTGAAGGCTGAGTTTGATAAGCTACGAGGCGAGATTCAACTAGGTAATGACAACCCAGACATGCTGAGAGAGCTCTACAGACTAGCGACGGATATGTTTGAGCAGAAGATGATTTCTAGTTCTGAGTTCAAGACAATTATGTCTGCTCTATTATAAGAATGATTGTCATCAATCCGAAACTGTTCAAGCCTGGACACAGCTATAGCAGCCAGGCGAATGCGAATGTCAAGGAACTAAAAAACTCATTTTTTTAATAGTTGCAAGACTCTGCCTACGTCTGACAGCTTGATAATTTTGATTCAATCACATCCAATCTTTTCAGAACATCTTGCAAGCATTTATGCAGGAGACAGACAATCTTTGGGTAATCCAGCGTTAGTTGAACTCCATCAATATCTCCCTCTTGCCCAGCCTTGAGAGACTCATTTTCAATAAATGAGATGCACTCTACAGCATATTTAGCTACGTCCTCAGCAATGTACCCGAGTTCTTGTGTATCTATCGGGCGTTGATCGATATGAAATCAGTTTTGGATTCACGTTTTGAACAAAATCGTTGGTATCAGCGATATCTTCGATATTAGTCTTGAGCCTGCGATCGGACGTGGTGATGAATGATCCAGCAGCTACTAGGATCGAATTAGATGTTTTCAAACTTATTGATATGCTAGCCAGCGGACCGATCGTAAATGTAGTTTGTGATTTAGTCAGCACACCGTACCCTAGACCAGCAGCATCGAGAGTTGATAAAACAGAGCCAGAAATCTCAACCGAAGCTTGTGGGCTCGTTGTACCGATTCCGAGCCTACCAGTTGATAACAGAGTCATATACGTTGTGTTATTGGTTCGAAAACGTAAATCATTTGCTGTTAGATTTCCAATCCATGTAGAGTTCGTAGAAGTGCTCCTGGTTCCATTATGAACCTCAATCTGGAATTGTAGGGGCGTAGCATTAGAGCCTTGGAACAGACAGCATCGTGTGTTATTACCATCCAAGTAATTGGTGCCATCTCATGTTATCCTCAGATGCTCTATCGACGTTAACATTCCAGAGCCTATACCAAGCTCTGTGAGAGCTCCTACGGTTGTTATGACTGGCTGATTGGCGTATCCTAAAAAGCCATTGATTTTTTAGTCGAATCGACCGTGAGATCACCATTGGAGATTGACACATTGCCTGATTCGTCGATTCGTACTATCTCAGTGAGAGGAGTTGTCGATATTCCAGATGTAGTTCTGTGATTAATGGTTAAATATCCAAGACTATTGCCTCCCGTTCGCGTGAAAACGATACTCGATCCGCCAGTAGCAGAGGAGCTATTAGTGCTTACTCCCAGCGTTATACCTGTAGAGTCTCCTGATCCAATCGTTGCTCGCCTCAATAACAATCCATATGCATTCATATTTGAACCAGGCGATGAATTCGCCGATTGGTTGATCTCGATCGAAGATTGGGCTCTGATGCTAGTTGTATTGGGCTGAGCTGCGGTTTGTAGCGTACCAGTAAGATTCGATGCTGTCAGAGAATTAAGACCTGTAATCGTTCTCGATGCTCCTGAAAACGTTAGATTGCCTGCGATAGTCAATCCAGTCAGTGTTCCTAGGCAGGTAATAGTAGGCTGAGCCGCTGTCTGTAGCGTGCCATAGATACTCGTTGCTGTTAGCGAGCTAATCGTACCGATTTCTCCTGCTGTTCCAAGAACTAAAAAAGCCTTGCTGTTAGCCGCCGTACCAGGCGTGATACCTACTACATAGGATGGAGCGCTTGCAATTGCTGATCCATTAACAGTCAAACTACTGCAGCTAACTGAGCCGAGACCGCTGATATCATTGTTATCACCCGGTACCAAGGCAATACCACTGTAGGCAGTACCAGGAACGATCCCAGAGATTTAGCTCAGTCGATAGTCATTCTTACCCAGATACAATGTCTGCGCGAAGTCATATATGTAAGCAAACCATCTGAACCTAACGAGGCGTAGAATAGTGGATTGTAGAGCTGAGAATCGTGAATTACTGGTGGATAAGTAAATCCCATAGTTTTCTAATCTCTCTTATATAAACGATAGATATTAAGCTATCATGAGCTCATCTATTCCAGATTATGGAGCAGCTCTTCCTAAGCAGTATCGGACATCCTCGGCAGGCGATATCAAGCAGCTTGGTATCAAGAAACTTTTTCGCATGGTCATCCTTGGACCGTCATTTTCGGGCATAAACAATCTATGCATGTATTGTGAGTTCTACTCTAATTTTCCAAGCCGGGCGGATTGAATCGATCGGGGCAAACCGCCGGCGAATCGCCAGAAGCACTTGGGTTGACTATGTTCGGCCCGTCTATGAATCATGAGTCCCTACTAAGTACGGATTGGGCATGACATGCGGGCACATAACCATATGTTTGTGGGCCGGCGATTCGCTAAATGACTTGATGTTTGTATAGATCGATTGGACAGGGCCTCAAAACCGACCCGAATCGGCAAATTCGACCGGAATTCACAATACATCCTCAAGCATAGCCCCAATTGCTTCTCACATCTCCACATCATCGCTAAGAACCCTGACCAGTAATTGTATCGCAATCTCCAGGATGAGCTGAGCGGCTTTATAACGGTGCATGATCCAGAGAATCCTCCTAGCGTTGATACCATCCGCAAAACCAAGGAGGGAGGCGTAGAGCTTGTCATCATCGATGACTTCAGCGACGATAAGATTCTAATGGAAAGGCTATTCAGCCACTATTTCACAAGAGGCCGCCACCTCAAGCTCAGCAATATCTGCCTGATCCACAGCTACTTTGCATGCCCTTAGATGATCAGATTGAACAGTGAGCTCGTAGCGATTCTCAAGGCGAATAGCAAGCGCGATATCAAAATGGTCAATACCGAGTTCAATATTTCAGGGATGACCGAAGATAGAATGATGAGAGCCTATGAACGATGCACCGCTAAGAAAGGTCAATGCTTGCTTTTGGATTCAGTCAAGGGTCAGGTAGGGGCGAACTTTGATACAGTGATTGATCCAGAGTCGCTCGGCCTCCCATAAAAAAGGTAGGACTACGCCTATTCGTTTTGCTCTTCCCAACGTTGATGCTTCATGGCTCGTTCATGCTTTGATTTATTACCGCGGGAAATGTGTGCTCCATATCCACAGTCAATACGCTCACTTTTCTGGGCTAGCAAACGTTCTCAGTTAGCGCTATAGCGCTCACGAGATTTCTGAATAATCTTATCATGGTTTCGCTCTCGGTAAGCTCTTGTAGCTTAAATCCCTGCTTCTTTGTTCTATACATAATATTTATGGTTGTACTCAAGTTTCCGATCTCTGTCAGCTTGTCTATATTGTTGATCACTTTCGCGGCGTTTAGCCTGTGTGGCATGGGCACGAGATTGATTAACTTGGTGCTATCAATAATTAATTGTTCCTGCTTTCTTAGTTCTTCACGACTATCAATATTATGCGTGCTGATCAGATTAATGCTAAAACCATCTATGCCATGCTCCTTAAAGCTGTGATAGATTGAACATATATTTTGCTTCAAGCCATCGACCGAGCGTTGATAATGGCATACATGTAGATTCCAGCGTTTCTTTAGCAACATTGTAGTACTTCCGATGTATATAATTGGCTCATCCTCGTTTGTGTCTTGTAAATGCGTCCAATCATCTGAATCAGAAATACTTTATATATTTCTAACTTTCAAAGCTTTAAATAAAAAATTAATCTCATGAATATACACCAATAATTATGAGTTCATTAATAGCAATCAGTAGCAGGGATCTTGTTCCCAATTCTTTCAATAATCAGTACCGTTATAGCCCTCCAGCTTCTGCTAACTTCAAGAATATTGAGGTTGCTGTTCAATCCATTAGCATGTACAACAGTCAGTACAACGTCGATAGCGTAGCTTATGCCAATAAAACCTTTAAAATCGAGATGCCTACCGCAGCGACTAACTACCATTTCTATTACACTCAAGGATGGTATCTACTACTATACTGACATCAATCGCATGATTCAGACTGCTTTGGTTAATGCAGGAGCATACCTAGTTGATCCAAACGGCGATAATGTCTTTTGGATTCAGCTTGTTGAGAATGCTACGTACTATGCGGCTCAGGTCGATATCAGTTCTGTTCCTACTGCGATTGGTACATATACCCGCCCCGCTACTGGATTGTACAGTACTACTGGAACGGGCTTGCCAACTACAGGTCGCGTCCCGCGGTTGATCGTTGATAACGCTGCTTTTGGTAAATTGACTAGCCGAGCGCCGCCGCTACGCGGCGGGAGATTTTGTGGTTGGTTACAGTAGTTAGGTCCGCCCAGCTCCGCTTCGCTCCGGTGGGCTTTTTGTTAAATGTGTTTAATATCGACTGTGGGCATGACATGCCCACACATTTCTACATTGTAGAAAGCATCTTTGCCGGTGAGAGTACTGCTACTAGAATTACGCGGTTGATATCAGTGTATTAGCTATCCCGCGTAAGAGTTGCATGTATTGTCAGTAGATGTACATGTGGCAAGGCATAACTTTATGTATTGTATGGCACTATGTTGTAAACCGCGTCCACACCGGTGCAATTATAATAGTCAATATGAATACAAAGTCGCCTCGGAGTACATATCCAAAGTAGATATCCAAAGTAGACATGTGGTAGAAATAAACCTTGACATTTCGTGTCGGGGTGGATCGATATAGTATTGGTATCTACCGTGTGCTCGGTTAAGTCTTTATGCCTGCTATTTATCAGTTATCGCACAACCGTAGTTTATTTCTGTATACTATTCTCAGGCTATACCATTTACATTATGTGATAAGGTTATAAGCTAAAGCAACATCAAAGTGCTGTCTTCGTTATTTGCAGAGTCAATGTCCTTCAAAACAACACCGTGTGTATATCGTGCTGCATCGTTTCAGCAGTTTTGGTACGGTCCTAAGAATGTAATGAGCTGTGGACTGCATTAATGTCAACGTGACCTGCTTTAAAACTTATTTTTTAATGAGCTAAAACGTGCGTATCGGTTGAGCACATTTGCGTATTGCGTACAGCTGAGTAGCTGAAGAATCGCCGCGCATTCAAAATTCGTATAGCGTGCTATGCTAATTAGGTTTTCTTCGCTAACATGCATGTATGTACAATCCATCAGTATTTTTAGAGTGTGGGGAAACGTGTCAAATGCATGCCTATGTAGACCTTCCACTTTAATACAAGTCTAACCATCTACTATCCCCAGGACACATTGTTCTACCGCTCTATACTGTAAGCTCATAATATATGACTCACGTTTCAGCCTATGCAGTTATATGTCATCGGCAAGACGAACGTCAAGAACCGCATTCATCTAAAAAAATATTACAGTAAACTTAGCTGAAACTATTAATCAACCGCCTTCGGCAACCTCTCGCTCCATGTACTTGCACTGCTATCGCTTATTGCGTTGCTTCTATCGGTTACTATGCGCTTCTATCGCTTCCAACACGCTGATATCGCTAATTATATCAATGTCGTGGCCTGTTTTTATATAACCAAACATCGCTACTATTATATTCAGACGTAGTGCGGGCCCAGGTTTCGCTGTTACTACGAACTGCTAGCAGTGCCATTAGCTATTATATACTTGGGTGGGCCCTGCTACCGTGGGTATCGCTCCTCCTACTACTATGTTGACGAACTAATATAGCCGTAAGTTTACGGAAGTAGAAATTTATCGCCCCCGTTCCGCTCGCCTTGTCGGCTCGCTGCACTACTCGCAGTATTATTTGTTAATAGGTAGCTATGCGGGCCTGCGGGCCCGCTAGATTGCAAGTGGGTGCCGCCTTCGCTGCGCTCGGCAGCAAATCGGACTTAGTGGGATTCGTACTTAGTGAATAAGTGTGACGAATTTTGCTACGCTCGGACAACCACGCCCTGATTGATTCTTTAGATTGGCTACTGGTCAATACCCTTCTGCTTCATCTACAGTCGCTGCATCATTCCTCAGTTATTTGGCACCGGAGGTAAATCCCGTCAGTGCATATGTAGTGCGCTGCTCGCCAGTCAATAATACTTTCACATCTCCTCCTGATATTCTGACTGTATTTAACAGCCAAGGAACGTCTGCTGGTCAGCTAATTGCGTATCAGCCAAATGACTTTAGTTGGATGCGAGTAAATGATGGATCATTCTCTACTATCACAATTACTATCGTTGCTCAGTTGGAGCGATTCATCAAGTTCCGTGATCCCAATCTACTTAGTAGTCTCATCTTCCGCGAGGCGCAGAAGTAATGAGCAAGGCTCAGACGAAGGCAGAGTCTTGCGACTCTACCAGAGTAAAATAAAATAAGGCTTAGAGGAGCTCTAGCTCAAGATAGGCGAAATGGTTCAGCTTTCATGTTTCTCTTGACGCGCAGAGCTGCCATGTGAGCCTTAGCTTCCTCGGAACCCATAACGAGCTTCCTTTTTTTGACGTACGCCAACTCCGAAGCGATTCTTGACTCCGGGGCGAACAGACTTGATCATCTCTACGAGCAGATCCCTCGCACTACTGCTTGCGGTCTGGGACCCCACGCTTGTCGTGATGCCAATACCAGTGAGCGACTTTAGTCCCTGGCGAGCAGCCATAACAGCCCCAGGGTTCCCAGTGTATGCAGAAGCAGGAGCTACAGCAGCATCCGCGAGTTCAGTCATGGGATATTCGATCTCATGGGGAGTAATCATGATGCGTACTCCTCGCCCAGCGCTCTTCGCCTTCATGATCTTCGATTCCGTCTTAGGATGGACACATAGCGTTGCGCCCGAACCATGTAGCTGATCTCTCGTTAGGGAGAGAACGCAGGTCGTGACTGCGCGTCGTAGCTTAGCAACTGGGATATCACTCGATACTTCAATATCCTTGTACATCGTTATATTTATCAGTAGATATGATAATTTTCTGAAAATTATATTGCATCAGTATCTAAATTATTGAAGTTTCTCAATAATTCTGGCTCACTATGCTGTTGAGTATATAGCCATAGTATACACCAAGGCCCGCAACATTGTGAGTATGTCGATTGGAACTGCCTTTCATTGTATTCTAGGTCTCCTACTACTGATGGGGATCAACTCTCATTGGATCAAAATATTTGCCGTTATGCTGACAGACCCAATGCCCTACGCCACCGTCGCTTCGGAGAAGAATTATATATGTTCCTTGATTCGGTAGTGGACTTTTAATTTCTGGCAAAGTCAGAATCTGATCGATGTGTACATTGAGATGTTTTGCTAATGCGATGAGATCATGATTAGATGTAATAGGATTGACGTACTGAGCCATTATTTTTTTTTTCGCAGATACTATGTAGCATCAGATATATTCTAATCATGACCGATAGTACTCAACTCGCGGGTCAGTATCTTCTTCAATCGTCCCTAAAGCCTGACGTATCTATCAAGGTGTCGCGTGGCAAGAGTGTTAATGACGGGAAAACTGGATACTCGTCTGGCATTGTCACCTTCGATTGTGTGTCTTCTCTTAACGGCTAGCATGGCTATGCCTCTCTCAAGGATGCGTACTTTGCTCTACCATACACTGTTAGCATGAAGAACACGGGTGCGAATTAGCTTGGTCAGCCTAGTCGCTACGCTTTCGGTCTCAAATTCAACGTTGCTAATGTCGTTGATGAGGTCAAGGTTTACCTTAATGGCAAGTCTATTATTACTACCTCCGAGTTCAAGCAGCAATGGTTGAACTTCCGTGCGATTGCTGAATTAACGACTGCTGAAGTTGAGAAGCATGGCCTTGATATGTGTCTCTTCCCGGACGACTGGGAGTCGATCAAGCACTCTGTAGTGGCTGGTGGTACTACGTACGGTGATGGATACACCAACAACGCACTAAGCGGCAACAGCTCTCTATTCCTATCTAGTGGCGAACCTACACGTCCTAACACTGGTTCATTCGCCGTGTGCTAAACAGTCGTCCTGAGGTAGCCAGTAGCACTGCTAACTCTCATGGACGGCCGTCCCTCAACAAGACTACCTCGCAAGCCATTGCTCAAAGGCGCGGTACTGGTGCATTCAAGAAGGGTGCTGATGGTAATGCTGGTTCTACTCTTGGAGAGTGCTTTTACATGCTGAAGATTCGACTAGTTAACCCGGTGATGTCCAGGTTCAGGTCGGCAACAAGAATGTTTTCCAGGATGTACATTCGTATGACTGGCAGACGTTCATGGACGAGTTTAGCAAGATTGGCGCTATCAACGGTGATCTATCGCGTGAGATCTCGAACGGCCTTATCGACATCGACAAGTGGCAGAGTGCTCAGCGCTTCCTTGTAGCGGATTGCTCTCGTATCAGTGAGCAGGATGTACCCCAGTCAACCAAGGTTGGTGGAACCAATATTGCTACTCAGGGAACGAACCTCTTGGTGCCTGTTTTTTACGAGCGTACCCTTAAAATCGATCGCATCACTGGAGAAGTCTTTAGAGCTGACTAAAGCACTTCTCATGCAAAGGATGCAACTTTAATTGATGAGTAAGGTTCAGACGTAGCCAGAGTCTTGCGACTCTTCCAGAGTAATTACTGCCATGGCACTAGTCGATTGACATCTAAAACTGAATACTATAGCTTATGAGGTCTTGTAAAGTCCTGCATTGTATTTTTTATTTAATTTATTTTCAAAAAAATGATGGGGCTACCTATATAGATAGCAATGAGTACATTAACTTTTGGAAAGCACAAATCGAAGACTATTGAGGAAGTATATGCTACTGATCCTGGATACTGTCGTTGGTTGCTGATTCAAAAGAGTCTTGTAGATAGTGATAATGATATTGGAAAGTTTTTGGCTGATAAGTTCGACAATGATGATGGATCTTTCCTCATGACCTGGGGCAAATACAGGTCCAAAACTATTAAGCAGATTCAAGCCATCGATACTAAATATTTGGAGTGGCTGAGTAAAAATGACTTCGTCCAAACTAAGATGCCTAAGCTAAAGGCTGAGGTTGATCAATTGCTGAAATAAAAAAATGAGTCGCAAGACTCATCATATTTTTTTGCGTGGAGCTAACTCACTCGAATAAATGACAGAGCTTATTTCTCTGAAGTCTTATCTCATTATAATATCTCCAGTAGTCGCTTTGCTTTCCAAAAATGTTGATCAATGTATCCTCGTTCGATCTATTTCTACAAAATGACTTAATCTCGGAATCATCAAATACATGCTTCTTCAATTGGCATTTTGCTAATTCATAACGCTTCATTAATGAATAACTCTCATAGTCTGCTTTCATAGACTCAACTTTGTTTCGCAATTTCTGCATTTCTGATGCTTCTCACTTAGCTCCTCTCGTGGTAGTAAAGTTGCACATCGTTGGTATATTGATTACATTTTTCTTATGATAGTATTAAATGAGTTCGTTGAAATCTACAAATGAATGAGAGCTGTTGAGAGAGTGGATGGACATCGTGAAATTAAAAAGAAGTGTTTGCGTGATCTAAGAAGGAGAAGAAGTGTTGAGAGAGGTTTTAAAGAGAAGAAATGAAAAATGGGTAATCGGAGGTTGTGGTTATGTTAAATGGATCTCTCGTTGTTCTTATAGCGAGAGAAAGTACAAGTGGACACAGAGTATATACTACCGCGAAGTCTTGGATGAAGCGACTGTAATAGTTGAGTGCCCCAAGGAAGGATTCCATTCCTTTCTTCGTTGACGGTAACGGGAGCTCGGTCACCCCAGCCAGCTTCTTAGCGTCCGATCGAATACCTTCTGTCGAGACCTCGTGGGACAGGAAGTCCACCTTGGACTGTACAAAGATGCTCTTCGTAAAGCTGATACTAATACGGCACTCCTCAAACCTTGTCAGCAAGCGGTCTAGAGTCGCCAGGCATGACTCGAAAGTCTCGGCACCGAAGCAGATATCCTCCACGAATGACCGGCGGCTGAATACTGGTGTCAGCGAGGATTCATCAGGTTCTCCGTTGGCGAACATGTCGGTGATAGGGCTGTTGACCAATCCGGCTACATGCCCCTGACCAAGCGAGTTATCTCGGTCGGCCTTGAACTTAGTCCAGAATGACCTTGCCGCGCCAGTCGAAGCCTCGTTCACCCCCAGCATGAGCTTCCTTGTCGTGTTCTTCAGCTAGACGCATGCGCTCCGAGAATTGAAACCATCCCCCTTCGGTTGGACAAAGCCCCAAAGGGTGTTGTCAATCATGCGTTGGCAGATCATCGGGGCGTTCTTCAAGCCGAAAGGCGTACGCAACCACTCAAAATGCCCCAGTGCGCAGACGAAAGCAGAGATCATCCGGGCTCGTTCGGTTATCATAATGACCCAGAAGCCGCTTGCTGCATCGAGCGAGCAAAACCACAAGTATGCCTCCATGTCTGTCAGCAAGTCATTCACCAACGGCATGGTGTACTCCATAATCTCGGTGATCGCATTAACGAGCTTGTAGTCGATACACAAGCGGATATCAACTCCGTTCTTCTTCAGGACGATAACGATAGGTGGCGCCCATGGGCTGTCTGAGAAAGAGATTAGCCCAGCCTTTAGAAGGCCCTTCAGCAGCTCGTACAACTTACCAAGAAAGCGGAGCGGGGTTCGCCGAGCCTTCTGCTTGATTGGTGCGTGCCCCTGCACATTGATGTAACACACAACACCGTAGGCTGGAGGCGGCAGGGCGTTGCCGCTCGCGATCATGATCTTCTCGTGGCGTCAACCAGGTCTGTCTGCTGCTTCTCACTGAGCTCGTCATTCTGGACGTTCTGTCCAGAGTAATCCAATGTCGTCTCCGACGCTACAGTCAGGTCCGGCAAGAACGCCAGCTCCTGCGCGTAGTCGGTAACCTCGATCTCGTTTGCTACGTGCTCGAAAACGTCGTTCGAGGTGTCATCACCATCACTAGATCCTTCTGCAGCCATAGCATGCATGACCGAGATGTAGGTCGCTTCCAGCAACTGCTCAGGGTCGTCGATCACAACCTCGTTCAAGTCCGGTAACTCCATGTCGACTTCAGTGATAGTAGTTTTGGTTCCGGCTGAAACCTCGGTCGGCCCAGGGTTATGTTCCCCCCAGTCGACTTCGCTACCACAAACCGCGGCCGACACTCACCTGACGCATGGCTTGCGGCAGTGACTTCCGTTGGCACGGCATTCCATGCAACCGGTTCAGCTACCACTGCATCGTCTTGATCGTCGTTCATCGCACCATCACTTCCATCAAAATCTTCGCCAGCTTCCAGGACTTCTGCCGAGATAACCGTCACCCCCTGGCCGGTGGCATCAGCAATGCTGCTCAGTCCCACGGTCATGCAGCTCTGCCTGCAGGTCGACGACTCTTCCAGAGTAGTAGTCTTTGTTTGCACCGGCGTCGTCGTCCGAACCATCGTTCGACACACTAACACGTTCCGCATCAGTCGCCTCGGCTCGAGCTATCTCAACCGAGCCTTCACAGACCGTGGGGTCTTCGTCGTGACCATACCCACGCGGTGCGGGTGCTGGTCGACGACTTCTCGACCACACTGGCGCATCGGGCGGTCTCGGCAGGATCTTCAGCGGCGTCGGGTAGGTCCGGCGCTCAACTGCTGGCGGCTGCTCGGCTAACCACTGGTCGTAGAGTCGTCGCTCCCGGCATTGTAGAGTTCATCACGACTCGTTGAATAGGCTAGTGCCTGCCACTCTTTGTACTTGTTAGAGTCGAGCCTAGCGTAGCCCGTCTCTCGTGGCAACTCGCCATGTGGCACCCTGAGTACCACCGAGTCGTGCTTGGAACACCGTGCCGCTGAAGTGGTAATGTTGGTGAGCCAAACCCACGTCGGCCGCCCTCGTCGAAACCCCGTTACGGTCGGCACGAGCTTCTCCGTGCGGCGAACCCACACATCGTACTCCGACCGAGGTAACCGCTGCAGCGGTACTCGGAACTCACGCCACTCACGACCGGGGATGTATAAATCCTTGGTCGGCCCAATCGAGGGCTGTGTACCGTAAGGTTCATCATCCTCGACACTCTGCGACCTCAGCAGTGGCACCATGATCTCATCCGGGAGTCGGGCGGTACCGTGGAACAGGTCCAGCCGGATACCGGCCGGGATCATAAAGTCCATCCACAGTACCACGTCGACCCCTGCACTGTGGTCCATTATCCACATCTCAAACTCATAGACTTGCTCCCATCCCAAAGTGATCGAGCTCGCCTACGGGTCTCCATGACCCCAGGGTTGATACCGCGGACTTCGAGACTTCGTCCGTGGTCTAGAACCTCCCGTACACGGATATGGTGTAGGAAACACCAGATTTCGCGGAACCAAACTCGGCTGGAGGGGCACACTGTACCAGTAACCGAGCTCAGCCGATTTCACCAGCTTATCCGGACACCTTATCCGGCTAAGCCGAGTTTGCCGTGTTATCCGGACACCTTATCCGGCTAAGCCGAGTTTGCCGTGTTATCCGGACACCTTATCCGGCTCAGCCGAGTTCGAGGCGTCACAAAGCGCTGAAGGGTCGGCCAAGATCCAAAATCGCCCACTTTCACTTGGTATTTGTATTGGAGCTTAGGAGTAGTAGAGGCGTCCCTTCAGGGCGCCCGACAGAGATAACAAATAACAGATCAGAATTTTCTAGGCCCACAACACGTGTACACGTTCCGGAAAGGTACTGCACGGGGTCGGATTATGGCTGCTGTCAGCACCCGATAGGCATAGCTTGTAGGGTGTTGACCGGTAGCGACAAGAGATTAAGGTCGGCCCGGGTTGGGCGGTGTCTCGCCAAGCGCAAAAGAAAAGTCTCACCACCGCTGCGAGCCGGTGTTCCCGTACGTCCCGGGCACTGATTGCTGAGTCGAGAAGCCTTTGCTCTCGGCGACCTGTAAAAGCGCTCCGTGCGCCGTCGTCCATCCGTTGCTGGAAGGCACAAGGTTGAGTGAATGGAGGCCGTCGAACTCGGCGGTTCTCTGGAGGAGGAATCTTGGTTGGTAGGTCTCGGTGAAAGGCGAGACACCTACTGTCCCGGTCGGGCCGAACCGCTCGGGGACAACCCGGTGCAGGCCAACAAGGCCGACTAGCTCGGCGATTGTTGTGTTTGTAGCCAAGTTACCACAACCGACGATTTTGTGCGTACTGCTATACCACAACTGGTGCCGCGACCCAGGAACAGGTGTGTGCTTGTGTTTCGTAGGTACCAGCTAACCAAGGTTTGAGAAGAAGAGAAGAGAAGTGAAGACGGTCAAGGGAATCGTCACGCTGAGTCCAGCGACGGCTGGAAGTAACTCGGCTGGACAAGCCAACTCGGCGGGCTCGGCGGATGCGATGATCACGGACGCGACGGTGGACGAGACTCGAAGCGTCCAGTTCGACGAGGAGGATGCCCAAGACCAAGGAAGTGATGATGATGAAGGAGATGAGTATGAGGACAAAGCTGAGCTACTCGGCGGAGTCGACGAGTTGTCGCTACAAGTAGGGCGCATGGGTACCCCGCGCCCCGTTGTCCGCAATTCGACCGCCGAGCTCGGCAATGATACGGACGATGAAGATCAAGCCGCCGCGCAAGGGGAACGTCCGCCCCTTATTCCGCGAGCGACGATGAATACAGATACGCCGAGTGCCAACAACGTTCTGGGGAGACTCGGCGAAGAGATGAGAGCCCAGAGTGAATGGATAATGATGTTCGCGCCGGTGGCGATGGCTCAAGTGAGATGGCCAGTGCTGGGTCCTGAACTGACTCAGCCCGTGAACAGCTCGGACATCAACCAACTGGTCGAGGACACGGTGCTGCTGCTCAAGGCGATGGGGTTCCGCTGCACGAGCCGACCTAACAGTCTGCTACTTGTCGATTGGGATCTCAGCCGAGCTTTGCGTGAACTCGTCAAGTGGAAGCGTCGATTGAGACTGGCCTTTGGCCTCGAGACGGGAGCGGTCGGCACTCGGCAGACGATTGCCAAGCGTGTGGCCGACACTCCGAGAACCGTCGAGGGCCCCAGCAGAATCTCGCTGCTCAAGACGCCCGACCGCAAACGAGCTGAGGTGTTCCGAGCAACCGAGGGTACACCGTATTTCGAAGACTCGCACATGAAGACACCAACGCGTGGCAAGCAGCCGAGTGGACGCTACGCTGAGTTGTTTGACGCGGCAGATGCAGCCGAGCTCAGCGACAGCGACGATGCGTACGACTATCGGAACTCAGGTGACGAGTCGGTGAAGGCAGTCATCAAGCATCTAAGCTTTGATGGCACCGAAAGCGATCGGACGCAGTACTTGGAAGTCCGCACCCATGCGTCCCTCGACAAGATCCCTATGTTCGAAGGCAAGCGGTATCGACCGGATGATTCTCTCCAGTGGTTGAAGCGGTTCATCTACGAGATGAAAGGAACTCGGCTGGCGCAAGACCTCTGGTACGAGCCGTTCTCTCTGAGGCTGGAGCGAGGAGCGAAGAGCTGGTATCGCCAGCTTCCGAAGAAGACTCAGTGGAAGGGGGCTGCCACAGTCAGCCGAGCCGGCAGTAGAGGCAAACTTCGTGTTTGCCTTTGTGGGTGAGGCAGGAAGGCCCGAGGGCCGAGGAGAGGACGAGGTATTGGATTGTGAAAGTGACGGACTTGATTATGAGCTCGGCGAGAGTGGAGAAGAAAGCTGAGCAAGATTGTGCAGTACAGTTGTGACTCGGCGATCGACGGATGTGACCACAGCCACCAGAGTTATGAAGCTGCTTCCTGGGGAGCGACTCGGCTGGTGGTCGTCGCAAAAGTTTGACCGCCGAGTTCGGATGAGAGCTCTTGTTATAGGAGCGGTGAACGACCAGCGTACGAAGATATTGCTTGACACCGGCGCCAATGTGTCGGCAGTAAGCGAAGGATTTGCGAAGAGACTGTGGTTGAAGCGGTTTACGCGCCAAGATCAACACATTGACGTTCAAGGTATCGGAAAAGGCAAGGTGGCGACGATGCCGCGGACGATGGTGAAGGTGACACTCGGCTGGGAGGTCACTTACGAATTTGAAGTGTGGATCCTCGACCACCACGCTGGAGTCGAGTTGATTCTCGGTACGGATTTTATGATCCCGGCTGGGATCCGTCTGGATCTGTACAACTCGGGGGCGAAGTTACCGAATGAAGTTGTTTTACCTCTGGTGAAGTCCCAGAGCTCGGCAGACGAACCGAAAGGGGGCCTCTGCATCACGGATGACCAACTGAACCGGTAAATCTCGAAAGCCGAGTTCCCACCGAGTTCAGGCTGATGAGGAACCAACCGAGCGAGGAAACACACGACTTCTGGGTACGCCGGACTAAAGACTGGGTACCGACCGTAGTGCTGGATAGGCGAAATCGAGTAGCTCGAGTTCGTCTGACTTATCTGAAGCCGACTTGGACGTGGTGTCGCCTGGGCACTGCATGGAGTGTTACCACCCGATGGTTATGTCCGGCTGCACTCAGCGAAGTACAAGGATTGGCAAGTCATGGCCTACGAAGCGGCTATGGACAAGGACCTGTTGCAGAAGGAACAGCAGCTGTACGCTGAGTGGATGGCTCGGCAGCCGTCCGCCGTGGAGCGTAGAAGCTATCCAGAACCGAAGAGGATGGCCACATGGCCGCCTACCGAGAAGCGGGATTCGACGCTGACTTGCGCCCAGCGATGGGAGAAGTTGGCCGAGTCGGGGGAGCAAGCCGAAGCGGACGTAGCCGAATGTCCACCCTTGGCCTTGGCAGAGCCGGCGAACTCGGCTACCGCTACCCTAGTTCCTGAAGAAGTAACACCGAGCGAAGAGCCCACGCCAGACTGGGGCGGCGACTCGCCCAGCCGAGCAGAGATCCCACCGACGTCCGCTCAGGACGAGCCCAGCCAAAGCGCCTGTGCAACAGATGGGAGTGCGTACGAGCAATCCAGCGAGCTGGTTGACTGGACGATCATTGACGACCCTGGGCCCGATCCACCGAGTCGGAGGTCTGAGGAAGAAATCGATGTGAGTGATGAACCCATGTCGTCGGAGCCGATAGAAGACGCCTACGTTACCTTCTGGCAGCCAAGTACGAGGAAGGGAGATGACCAAAGCGACTCGGCTGAAGACTCAGCCGAGTTCGAGCATCCAGCCACGAACTTGGAGCTCGAAGACTATGCTCGCGAGTTAGCATTCCTACCCGATTTGACTGAAGCGGTGTCGACGCAACTCGACGACGAAGCAACCAATGTGCAGAGCTCGGCGCACACTCGGCCACAGTCTACCCGGCTGGTGGAGGTATTGAAAAGCCACTAAAAGATCATGATCTCCAGCGGTAATGCCGTACCTCCGCCGGCTTACGGCGTAGTGTGTGACATTGACGTGCATGGGCAACCGCCAATCCGCCAACGAGTCCGCCGAGTTCCGCTGAAGCATCTCGGCAAGCTGTACGAGTTGCTCAAGACGCTGCTACGAGCTCGGCTGATCGCCTTCTCAAACAACCCCTGGATGTCACCCATCGTGATTGTCCTAAAGAAGAATGGAGTCGACATTCGGCTGTGCATCGACTACAAGCTGGTGAACGCGATTACGTTGCTCATGAAGCACGCAATGCCACTAGTTGATGATCTTCTCACTGAGCTAGAAACCTATCTATGGTTCTGCTCCCTGGATGCCGCCAACGAGTCCGCCGAGTTCCGCTGAAGCATCTCGGCAAGCTGTACGAGTTGCTCAAGACGCTGCTACGAGCTCGGCTGATCGCCTTCTCAAACAACCCTGGATGTCACCCATCGTGATTGTCCTAAAGAAGATATTGAAAAGCCACTAAAAGATCATGATCTCCAGCGGTAATGCCGTACCTCCGCCGGCTTACGGCGTAGTGTGTGACATTGACGTGCATGGGCAACCGCCAATCCGCCAACGAGTCCGCCGAGTTCCGCTGAAGCATCTCGGCAAGCTGTACGAGTTGCTCAAGACGCTGCTACGAGCTCGGCTGATCGCCTTCTCAAACAACCCCTGGATGTCACCCATCGTGATTGTCCTAAAGAAGAATGGAGTCGACATTCGGCTGTGCATCGACTACAAGCTGGTGAACGCGATTACGTTGCTCATGAAGCACGCAATGCCACTAGTTGATGATCTTCTCACTGAGCTAGAAACCTATCTATGGTTCTGCTCCCTGGATGCCGCCAACGAGTCCGCCGAGTTCCGCTGAAGCATCTCGGCAAGCTGTACGAGTTGCTCAAGACGCTGCTACGAGCTCGGCTGATCGCCTTCTCAAACAACCCCTGGATGTCACCCATCGTGATTGTCCTAAAGAAGATATTGAAAAGCCACTAAAAGATCATGATCTCCAGCGGTAATGCCGTACCTCCGCCGGCTTACGGCGTAGTGTGTGACATTGACGTGCATGGGCAACCGCCAATCCGCCAACGAGTCCGCCGAGTTCCGCTGAAGCATCTCGGCAAGCTGTACGAGTTGCTCAAGACGCTGCTACGAGCTCGGCTGATCGCCTTCTCAAACAACCCCTGGATGTCACCCATCGTGATTGTCCTCAAGAAGAATGGAGTCGACATTCGGCTGTGCATCGACTACAACCTGGTGAACGCGATTACGTTGCTCATGAAGCACGCAATGCCACTAGTTGATGATCTTCTCACTGAGCTAGAAACCTATCTATGGTTCTGCTCCCTGGATGCCGCCAGCGGTTTCTGGGCGGTTATGATGACTCGGCGTGCCCGGTGGATCTCGGCTTTTGTCTGTGCGCTTGGCCACTTCGAATGGCTGCGAATGCCCTTCGTATTGAAGAATGTGGGGGTATGTGCAGCCCAAAGGCGATGTGGTGTAGCGGGATCAGCCAAAATCTGGTTAAGGCCTGATCGAGCTTCCCACCAGCGCCCAGACACCGACTAACGGAGGGGGTCCCCCAATGATCCGTGATCGGCTGAACTTGTTCTCACCTTGTGTACCCGTCGGCGGGCTGGATCTGCTCTCTCGGGGCTCCGAGGATGCAGCACTTGGTGAAGATCGAATGTCTTGGCGTGACGCGGGGATAAGTCCGTGGAGCAGCGCGGGAATCTTCGCTCTGCGTCCGAGTATTCGTCCCGATCGAGGGTTGTTCGCTGCGATCGGTCGGCCTGGAGTCGATCCAAGGCCGGTAGTTGCCCTTTCGGGTGTGTTCCTCCCTTCCTTGAGTTGCTTGCCGCTTCCTATAGCGGGATCGAGGTTGATCGAGAGGAGAACGATCGCCAGCCAAGCAGTATCCGGACGATCGGGGTTTCGCACACAAGAAATAGATCACTAGAGTAGGTCAAGCTGGCCAATGTATTAATCCAGTCTTAACCGTACCACTAGTTCACTGTCCAAAGTGTCGACGCTTGTCGAGGCCAATGTAGTTCCTGGGACTTGGTGACTTGAGGGGACTTGTGCTCTTCGGTGCAAATTCTCTTCTGATTTATGTTTAGTTGGCTTCTCTCTCTACCGCTACCATCTTGTCTACCATCCTACAACTAAACAACAACTGGATTCCTGTCCTATCTTCGCCCCTCTTGTGCTTCCCATCTTGACCGATCGGCGATCCCGATCAACGATCCTGTTCGGCGATCCCGATCGGCGATCTCGTTCGGCGATCCCGATCAGCGATCCCGATCACCGATCTCGATCGACTCTCGATCGAGGACTTGAGCGCATCCTCATTCACCGTCGATCCGCCTACTTCCATCCTTGGTCGTTCCGGATCACCGGTGTTCGCCTCCAGTAGGGCTTGCGCCTATGCCGATCTTGGACACCCATCAGGGGTCGATAGGGCGCGATCCGCCTCTGCACGATCCGTCTCTGCACGATCCGCCTCTGCACATGTTGTACCCGACGCGCCGGCGTCACTTGATCTCTCGCTGATCTTCGGTCCACGCCTGATCCACACAGCCTGTCTCTCGATCGCTGATCGATTGTCGATCTTCCATTCGGGACCTCTGTCGACCGGCCTTGCCGCCTTTCTCGGAGAACACTTTCCGTTCGAGACGGATTTCTTATTCGGTGCTTCTCCACATCCGCCCCCTGTCCGGAAGTTGTGCCGCACGGCGGCTCACTTCGGACAGCGTGCCCCGTTCATTCCTCAATCCGCCGGCTCCCGCGCAGATCACCCACGATGAGCACGCCACCGTCCGGTCCTCCCGCACAGCCACCCCACCGTCGGAGGGTGACGGGTCTCCGCCCGGCTCGCCTCGATCAGCTCACTCGACACCTCGATCGACTCGTTCAACGGCTTCTCGACGGGCTGCGGCTTCTCCGGACGCTGTCCGCCGGATCGCCCGGCTGGAGGAGGAGCTGACGCTTGCCTACGCTTCTCGGTCCACCATGATCCGCGATCGGGCCCGCCTGGACGACACTGTCCGCGAGCTGACGTCGAACCTGCAGGACCTCGAGCGCTACCGCGGGTCCCAGGAGGACGAGATCCGCCGTCTCCAGACCGAAGTGAGTGACCTCCAGCAGAGCGCCCAAGGCCAAGGACCGCAACTGATCCAGGATCTCCGAGGCCAGATCGCTCAACAAACCGCTGAGATTCAGGACATGGATCGCCGGTTGACACGCACCCAAGATGAACTCGCAGACGCGATCGCCACCCGGGACCGCTTCGACCACCAGCTAGACCTCGCCGCCACGGACATCTCCGATCTCCGGTCACAGATCACACGACAGGCCCATGATCTGGACATGCTGCAATGGGAGTTAGACACGACGCGAGGCAGCTTCGATCGTGTTCAGGCGGCACTTCAGACGGCCGAGGCGGCCCTGGCCCAACGAAGCCCGTCTTCGGCAGCCAGCGCTCGGGCCAGATCGGCCTCTCCGCCCCGGCTTGCCCCCACCCTGATGTCGATCGGCTGCAAGCCGACCTCAACCGGACGGAGGGAACTA
This sequence comes from Phytophthora melonis, assembly GCA_024211575.1. NCBI lineage: Eukaryota > Oomycota > Peronosporomycetes > Peronosporales > Peronosporaceae > Phytophthora > Phytophthora melonis. The sequence continues at coordinate 4,147,432 of JAMXKT010000038.1, read as the reverse complement.
CGCACGGCCCGTGCCGCCCTTGATCAGGCCAACCAAGATCGCGACGTCGCGCTTCGAGAAAACGCCGATCTCCGTACGTAGATTCTGTAGCCCTCGTTCTCTTGTTGATCATCACTGACGCGATCGTCGTGCTGCAGGTGCATGCGTCGAAAGCGCGCAGCAAGTGATCCGTGCACAGGACGCCCACTTCGTCGACGTCCAAGACGCCTACGCCCTGCTCCGGCGTGTCAACGATCGATCCAGCGAAGATCTCGACACCATCGCGGACACCTATCCAGCGTAACACGCTGGATCGCACTGCGCCAGCGTAGACCGCTCACACCTGCTCGCCGCAGTCGTAGTCCTTCCGGATCACCCGATCGCACTCCGCGGCCCCCAAGCGTTCACGATCGGCGCCTCCATCACGCAGCCGATCGCCGAGCCGATCGCCCCCTCGTTCTCCGTCGCCGGCCTTCTCACTGCCGGATCATGACCTAGGACCGCCCGCCGAGAGCCAGCCGCAGTCCGATCGCCGTAAGCCCGACGATCAACATGAGGAGGAGGAATCGGATCAGGAGGAAGAGGAGCCGGATCAAGAGGAGGAGGAGCCGGATCGAGGAGAGGAGGAGCCGGATCAAGAAGAGTCGAGCCCGGCTAGTAGTGCGAGCGCTGGCCAGTCGCAGAAAGTATCGTCGTCGGCCGAATCCGGTTCCGACGAGGAGGAATCCGTGTCCGAGGGCACGGATCAGGAGTCCTCGCCGCGTTGGCTCGATCCCGGGCTGAGGCTCGGCGTCGTCAATCCGCTTCGCCAGCTCGGACCCGTACTCCGCCGATCCGTTCACGATCACCGTCGGTCATCTCAATACACTCTCGAGCCGGATCGGCGCGTTCCCGGTCGCCCCCAAGGTCGCCTCCAGGATCGCCTCCAGGATCGCCCCGGGATCGCCGCCAGGATCTCCGCCGGGATCGCCCGGACGTCAGCCTCTGGTTCCGCCACTGTTCCCGATCGGCACCATGATCCCGGGGTTCAACGCACCCCGAGCACTCGCTCCCGGTGACGCGGATCCGTGGCCCGTGGGACTGGTAGGTCAGCTGCAGATCACCGGCATGATCTTATCGACATTGACCCACCACCTGCTCCTGCCTGCGAATTGGCTCTTCCCAGCCGCGGTTCGCGGTGCTCGACAGCCTGTGGCCGGGATCGGTTACCGGGATGACTTGATCACCGGGCCGAACATCAACGCTCTCCTGGCCGATCGCCCGTGGGAGGCCCTCCAGAACCCGCGAGATCCATTGACATTTGATCTGGCACTCCACCGAGGCGCCGCAACTCCGTTGGGTCGGATCGCCACCGCCTACCTGCAACTCGAGGAGCAGCATCGTCAGGCCTTCTGGGAAACGACCCATTACCTCCCGATCACCCGTGGGCAGCGTCAGGATCCGGTCATCCAACAGTACCATGCCGAACGTCGCACCCGGCGGATCCGCCTCGGCGATCGGTGGCGCCAATGGTTGGCCACGACGTTGCCGATGATGAGAGCGATGTGGGCCGACATCGATCTACTGTTGGATCCGTTCTTCTTGCACCTTCCAGTGCGTCCGCGAGACTCGGTGACTTGGTACCCCGGGGCGGTGTCTCGCGCAGCCAACGCCAACGACCCCACCCAGCATCAGGGTGAGCCGACCGACCTCCGAGCTGCCCTGATCGAGGCTGACACGCACGATCCCTGGCGCAACCAGTACCGCGATCACCCTCAAGACCACCCTGCCAGGCGGATCCCACGTCTTCGCAACAAGTTCAACCCCAACATCGGTGCCCAGCAGCCGTGATCTAGCGTTCTCGATACCCGTTTAGCTCGCGCGATCAGATCTAGCGATCGATGCGTCGATCGGCAAGTCCACTCCAATTCATAGTCATTCAGAAGTTGATCTACTCCAATAGCCGTTCCACCATTCCAGATCCACCCTTCCCATTGTAATATCTCCTTTCTTGCGCTGGGCGTCACAGCCCTGGGTCGATCCACTCCTTACCCGACATGATCAATCCGGATCTTCCATCGATCCACCTCTCAGCGACTCCATAATCTCACGATCTGCACCTTCACACACATACACATTCATATACCGCCCTTTCCTCCGATCGACGGCCTCCCCATCGATCCGCCACCAATCTCGCTCACCAAGGCGACCAGCTCGCCCTGGCGGTCCGATCTCACTCCTCCTCGTGAGACTGCATCGCATTGAATCGGTTCCGGTTCACACGATCTCGAAGGAACTCGTGCAATAAAGCTCCACAGTTGAGATCCGCTTCGTCGATCCAGTCAGGATCGCCGTAACCCTTCCAGTGTACCAGGAATTCTCGATACGTCCGGCCGTACCGTGTCCTTCGACCCGTTCGCATATCCGTGATCTTCTCCACTTCATACTCGTTCGCGTCTCGATCTGGAGCCCAGCTGTCCTCCGGAAGTAGGATCTCGTCGAAATCAAGTCGATCTGCCTCGTCCACCGTGAGCTCGATCCGCGGTCGATCGGGGAAGTCTCTGACCAACTTCAGCTTCGAGACATGCACGATCGGGAACAGGTGATAGTCTGTGCCAGCGATTTGAAGCTTCATCGTGTACTCGTTCACCTTCTCGGCCACACGGAATGGGCCATGCCACAGGTGAGCTAGCTTCCGGGCGTACCCTCCTTCACACGATCCAAGTACAGCCACACCTGGGATCCAGCCTCGATCGAGTGCGGTCGAACCTCTTCGTTGTGTCGATCGGCCCGATCCGCGATCGCCTCGCGTAGACGAGCATTCACCTGACTTCGAGCCTGATCATAGTGCCTCTGGATCCGATAACGCCACCGTCGCGGGTTCCGATCCTGGATTCGAGTGCTACCCAAAGGGATCGTCGCCTCCAGCGTCGATCGAGGATCCCAGCCATGTACCAGATAAAGGAGAGTCTCCTCGAACGCGATCATGAGCCGTATTGATCGCGAAGGTCAATCGCTCGGCGTACTCATCCCAATCCCTCTGATCCAGATCTTCCACAAACATCTTCAAGGCTCTCGTCGCCGTCTGCACCATTCGTTCCGCAGTACCGTTCGCTTGGGGTCGATAGGCCATCGTCGCTCGCTGACGCATACCTAGGATCTTATTAAAGGCGCGGAAGAAGTCAGCCATAAATCCCGGTTCGCGATCATGCCTGATCACCTCGCTGGCACCGAATCGCCGGAACACACACTCTTCGTAGGATTCGGCGATCGTCTGCGCCGTTCGAGAGGAGCTGGCCTTCGCGATCACGTATCCCGTGAACAGATCGACCCAGATCAGCAGTTCGGTGTTGCCTTTGTACGACTTGGGCAGCGAAGGTATGTGATCCATCGCTATGATCTGGAACGGGTACGTCGCCTGGATGTTCCCCGGCGACTCGCCCTGATCGTGGGTCGCCCTTTACCGGTCTCACAATCGACACACTCTCCGACATACTTCTGCACACTCCTGAAGAGACCCTCCAGTGAAAGTGATCACGGATCCGCTGATAGGTACGTCCGATCCCTTGGTGGCCACCTTCCACAGTAGAGTGGTAGTGGTGCAGGATATCCTGATGCAGCGTCTCCGGAGCGACCAGCCTCATCAGCCCATCTCGATCTGCCTCCGATCTCTTGGAGGGAACAGTAGAACAGCAGATCATTGTTATCGATCTCGTAGTCTGCCGCAATGTTGCCATAAGATCGGGCCTCATCCTGCGTTAGATCAGCCACGTCTCCCATCAGGTACTTCTTCAAGCCCACGATCCACGTCTCTTCATCTTGCGATCGACGGATTCGGTCGATCCGTAGTCCCCGCACAAATTCTTCCTGTAGGACAGTCGGATTCGGTCGCGATCTGGCGTTTGATCGAGTAGTCATCGGTGATAGCCGGGCGATCGGTTCGTCAGATCTGACAACTAGGATCTCATCGAGCCGGTTCAATGTCGTCAGATCCACGTGATCGGCCTCATCCTCGACGACCACGCCACCTTCACGTTGAAGCGCTGCGCTAGCCAAGCTGTCTGCGCTGCCGTTCCAGTCCCGTTTCACATGTAACAGCTCATGATCTGGCCAGTTCCGTAACCGATCCAGCACCTTCTGCTTTAGTAACGTCAACTTGGGTGCTTTGCAGTCGATCTCACCTCGCACTTGCCGGATCACCAAGTTGGAATCACCGCAGACCACCAGCCTGCCTCGATCAATGCCGTCCAAGAGGTCGAAACCCAGCAACAGACCATGATATTCCGCTTCATTGACGGTCAGTCCCTCGGCATAGCCCGATCGTGCTCTCACCACACTCCACTCAGGTAGCTTCCATAGGATCGCACTGTACGCGCCCCCACCTCGCTTGACGCGGGCGGATCCATCGAAGCTTATCACCAGCAGTTCTTCATCCGCGCGTACAGTCGGGATCGGGGCTTGGATCTTCCGCCGGGGTTCCTTCTTCGGCGCGCTCGCGATCCGCGCCACGTCGACCTCCGATCGGGGGGTAATACTGGCGGCGATCGCCCCAATATCTCGTCCTCTCCCTTGGTGCACTTCGTGATCTCCAACGTCCAGGGCGATAGGAGTGCGGCCCACTGACCCAATCGGCCCTGAAGGCCGGGTGATCGGAACAGCCACGCCAACGTCGAGTGTCGAGTCAGGACCCGGATCGATCGTCCAACCAGCATGTTATAGTTCAGATCTAGGATCCGTAACAGAGCCAGCACTTCTTTCTCCACCACGTTGTAGTTCAGTTCATTCGACTTCAACGTTCGACTGGCGAAGGTAACAGGGTGATAGATCTGGTCGTGTTCCTGCATCAGTGCGGCCGAGATCGCCCAGTCACTCGCGTACACGATCACCACCGGAGTCCGATCGCGATCGAAATGCCGCAGGATCGGCGTCGTCGCGATCTTCGTCTTCAGTGTCGAGAAGGCGCGATGAGCACGGATCCAGCGTTCGTCGCCAACCTCGCCTCCATGAACGAACGGTGCCCGATCGGGGTCTGCCGAGTTCCGATCTACTGCGTTCGACACTTGACCATCCATGATCCGGCGCAGATCTGGACGCTTCTTCAACTCGGCGAAGTCTACCTCGCGCAGTTCATACAGGATCGCCGCGTAGATCGCGTAATCCTCCAGGAAACGGCTGTAGTAGTTAAGACTGCCCAAGAAAGACTGCATTGATCGGAGCGATCCAGGGAACGGTAGATCTGTCAGAGCCGCGAGGTCCTTCGGGTTGGCCTCCAGTCCATCGTTTGACACGCGATGTCCTAGATAGTCCACCTTGCGCATCCCCAAGAGCTCTTCTCCACACTGATCGAGAGGTTCCACTTGTCACAGGCGTCCAACAGGTGATCCACCCGATCACACAGCTCATCCCATGATCCTGCCGTCACCAGAATGTCGTCGATGTACGATCTGCGGCCCAGCACTGACGGACGCCCCGGATCTTCTGGTTCGCCCGACTCGATCAGGTCCGTGGTGACTTCCGAGTTCGACGATCGCGGGATTCTGGTGAACCCGTACAACGCGTCATCCAGAAGTCGCTGATAGATCTGAGGAGCGTTCTTCAGGCCGAACGGCATCCGATTCCATTCAAACAGACCCATGTGGGTGATAAAGGCCGAGATCGCACGAGCTCGATCGGTCATTGTGACCACCCAGAATCCACTAGCCATATCCAAAGAGCAATACCAGAGCACCTTGTCCAGATCTTCCAGCAGATCGTTGATCAGGGGCATTGGATACACCATGAGCCGGGTCAGACTGTTGACGAGCCGATAATCGATGCAGAGTCGGATATCCACGCCGTTCTTCTTGATGATCACGACGATCGGCGAGGCCCACGGTGATCGGGACTTCCGGATCATCTTGGCTGACAGCAGTCCCTTGATCAGATCCGACACCTTCTCCACAAACTGAGGGGCGACCTTCCGGACTCGTTGGGCGATCGGTTTCGCATCGCCGACGTCGATGTCACATGTGACGCCCCTGGCTGCTGGGGGAAGTGCATTGCCCTTGCCGATCAGCAGGTGTCTCCGATGCCAGATCTTCCTTCGCAGTCGATCGATCTCCTCCGGGGTGTTGAATTCCAGATCTCCCACCTTGATGTCGTCGATCTTCACCTCATCCGTCGTCGAGATCACAATTTCCGGAAGCACAGCCAGTTCGCCTTCGACGTCTTCGGCTGATAGACTCCCGCCTCGTGGTAATGGACTTGATCATCGGCGTCAACATCTCGATCTGGTTCAGCAGCAGCAGGATCACCCCGATTGACAGTGGGTTTGGTCTCTATTTCCCCTGATCACCTCCGTCGATCGACATCGGAATGTCGTCAACTATGGTGTCGCCTCTTGATCTCGACTCTTCCACCGTTAAGGTCGCCACATGGGGTACCCGATCAGCACTCCTGCCCCCGAGATCTGGTTCGACGGCACAACCGTCGACCTGATCGGCCGATGGCAAGTGAGGGGACATCGTTTCACCGTTCTCCTCCAGATCACCAGTGCAATCATCTCGCAGCTTATCGTCATCCATCGCTTCATCCTCTGGGCCGGCGGTCGGCGAAGACCGGTAGCCCACAAGCACCTGTCCCTGCTCCGGAAGGCATTCGCCCTCCGATCCGGAGGATTTGGCCGACGACCTTGTAGGATCCGACCGTAGGTCCGTCCGTTCTCAATTAAAGTGGTTGAAGTAGACGATCTGGACTCTTCGGCCACGCGATCACTCTCCAGCGGCGACCCGCCCCTGATCTAAGCATATCGGCAACAGCTACCTCCAGATCAGGGCTCCTCGCCCCGATTCGGTTGTGGGGTCGGGTAGACTAATCGAGCGATCGACGATCGGGAGACCTCGGATCTCCGGAGAATCGCTCGGGGTGTCGGATACGTTGGTCGGTCGACAGCTGATGCTGGTGGTACGACTGACGCCTCCTCATTAGCTCGCGGTTCCTCCGTCGTGGCTTGGAAGGCCAAGTTCTGCCATTCCATGTAGCGACGGGACCCGATCGACACATACCCTGGCACCCGGGGTACCCGATCTCCGGCCAACCACATGGCGATCCGTTCATTCCGGTGTAGAACGATGTCCTTGTCACTGATGTTGGTAACCTGGAGATACCTGATCCGGCCAGGTCCTCGAACTACAGTCGGCACCCAGCGATCTCCACGAGTGACCCATAGCTTCTCGCGATCTGTCACCTTCATTCGGAGTGGCAGTTCGATCGAATCGCCGATCGCGATCTGCATCCCTTGATCCACACACACATGTCGGACGTTGTCGTTGTACAGTTGTCGCCGTCCGCTAAGTTGGATCTTGACTTCATCAGGGAGGCAGATGGAGCCGTCTGCCAGATCGAGGCGGATCCCCGCCGGGACCATAAAGTCCATACCCAGGATCGCATCTTGTCCTGATAGATCGCCAACCCAGATATCGAAGAAATACACCAGCGATCCTGCCAGCGTAACCTTGATCCTGGTCTTTCCTTCCGTCATGTACACGCTTTCGCCAATCCCCACACATTCCTGGCTCTGACTCGTGTCGACATAGCACCCCACCTTACGAGCAAAGGCGGTGTCCACGATGGACACCTCGGCGCCGGTGTCTAAGAGTAAGATCGACTTCTCATTGTTGATCTTGCCAGCGATCTTGGCCTGGCGGAACCATTTACCCGGCGAATGATGTTTCCAGTACCCTCTGGACTCTCCTGGGAGGAGATCGGGTACCACATCGCCAGATCTGCGGTGTTCACTGACGCGAGGCAGACTTCGATCGCGATCATGTTTCGGGATCTCGGCCGTCAACTCTCCGTCAGCTGGCGTAAACCATTCTTCAGGTCTGCGTTGCTTCCAATAACCTCGAGTTTCTCCAGACTGGAGATCCAAGGGCACTTCGGCGTCAGAACGGCTGAAGTCGTCCGATCGGTGTAGACTTAAGACCTTGGCGGCAGATTTCTCATGCAGATCACATGTATTACCGCGTAGATCAGTCCGTCCACTTACTCGATCTACCGTGTTCTTGTTCACGTATGCATAGATGCAATACCTAGAACGCTCGGCTCGTACCGGATTCCAACCCGGCGAGCGTCCTAGTTTAACATCTTCTCGGCGATCGCGGGCAGCATGCCTGCGTGTTTCACCGGTTGAACCATTGACGGATCTGATTGTAGAATTCCTCCATCCGACACTTGCCCATCTCGTGCAGCTCACCGCATCCACGACACACAAACAGGCAGCGATCCGCCGGATGTCCTCGCTTTCCACACTTCTCGCACGTCAAACGTCTCCAGCAATCCAGATCCGTGTGCTTCCGTGATCCACAGTGCGAGCAGCGGTTCGATCGGTCTGATCCATCGGGCGACGATCGCGATCTTGGGTCTGATCGAGGTGAGTCATGGCCGATCGGTGCTTGTGTGCTGCGATCCTGCTTCGTCGTGTCGCCCCCGCATTGCGAGACTTGTCCTCAGCCGACGCTAGGTAGACGCGACGTAGATCACCTTCCGAGTCCGATCCGTCCGATCCCGTGTCCGATCCAGACTCTTGGTTCGCGATCTGGACTGCACGCACTGCCCGCTTGGTGGCAGCGGCCGGAGCAGAGGTCGGGGCTTTCTGGCGATACTTCGATCCGAAGGCAGATCGTTTCTGTCTGCTCTTCGCGCGTTCTCGAGCGCGCAGGACTTCCTCCAGATCTTCGGCATCCGCGAGCCGAAGTAGGGTCAACTGATCGGCCAGATCGGGGTCGCCCAGTGTCTCGATAAAATGTTCGACGTGTTCTCGACGGGCCTTGGAATCTCCGTCCTTGATCTTCAGTCTCGCTCGCAGAGCCGCCACATTCAGTCGGTAGAGGTAATCCAACGGCGATTCGTCCGATCGCTTGCGAGAGTGATAGTACTGCCAAGCCACCGATACTCCTAGGCCGCAATACTGGATCTGGAAACTCCGAAGCAGATCGCTCCACTTGTTCCGTGTCGATCGTCCCAGCTGGCGGTACCAGTTCGCCGGCCCTGTCAGCAGATCCGCGAAAGTCAGGCACTTCTCTTCATCCGTAGCTTGATCGCGCATGAAGGCCGATTTCACCTTGCTGATCCACGATCGGGCGCGATCTTCGTCCTGATCTTTGCCGCTGAACTCCTTAAGATCCGACATCGCCGAAATCCGCACGCGCTGGATCAGTGAAGACCCGACGGACCCCGATGCGGCGGTAGCCACCACGGCGGGAGCTGAGCTCGGTAGATCGATGTCGTCCGGATCATATTCCCACTGCGAGACGTCTCGATCCGGTGATCCGGCGGACTCCATCTCCACGTCCTGTGATCCGACATTGTCTGTGGTCACTGGGGCAGGTGTGGCCACTGTGCTCTGCTGTTCCTTCAAGAAACGGGCCATCGCGGCCTGGAAGTAAGTTTCAGACTGCCGTTCGACTCGTCCGCCCCAGTCGCGCTGGTCGTCCGATCGATCGACTTAGGTTTCGGCTTCCGAGGTCCTGATCGCGTACGTTCCTGACGCTGACTACGTGATCGAGCGTCCAGCATAGCCGATCCGGAAGGACCAAGCGGCATTCGCTGGGGTTCCGACGACGTGTCGGACACACGTTCGGCCGCCGAGACGTACGGCGATGATGATCGATACCCTGTCGATTCAGCCCGCGTCGACACCACTGGAGCTGACGGCGCTTGATCTGGGGCGTCTGGGACCTGATCGTTCGTGATCACGTCGACGAGGGTCTCAGCTTTTCGACTAATGTCTGGATCGACGTCTGGATCACTTCGAGTTCTCGATCGAAGAGGTCATTCGCGTCAAAGTCTCCAGCCACCAAGCCGGCCTCCTTCAGCAGCCCGAGCAGGTTCTTCACTGCCGTCAACTTGTTGTCCGTCATCCGGGGGGCCGAGATCGAGCCCTTCGGGTCGCCGATCTGCTCTGGCCGCACGATGATCATGACGGGATCTTGACGTAAGAAGTCCCGCAATTCTTTCAAGTGATACTGACGTTCCAGGTCAGCTTCAGACCAGTCGAGCACCAGCGATCTGGGATCTTCGTCGTCCATGCCTGGCGCTCGCAGTTTCCTTCGCGCGATCTGGGCCTTGTCCGCGATCGCGTCCAGGTAGTCCGGATCGAGCCTGATCGGCGAGTCTGCGAATGCATATCGGTCCGATCCGGCCTTGGTTTGTTTTGTTAGTGAATCTCGGTTCGCACCGAGATCCACCGGGGTCCCCGAAGGGACCTGGGGAGGATGTTGAGGTTTCTCTTCTAGATCTGTTTCCAGATCGCCCTCGATTCCGTCGACAGAAGTCCTCCGAGCACTCTGTCGATCCGCGGATCTCGTTTTGTTCAGCAGCGTCTTCGTCGATCCGATGTTCGACGACGCCTCTTCCCCTGGTTCTTTCTTCACTTGCGCATCTTCTGCGGACTCACGGTGAAATCCGGAGTCCCCAAGAGATCCGGGCACGCGCACCATTGTGGTGTAGCGGGATCAGCCAAAATCTGGTTAAGGCCTGATCGAGCTTCCCACCAGCGCCCAGACACCGACTAACGGAGGGGGTCCCCCAATGATCCGTGATCGGCTGAACTTGTTCTCACCTTGTGTACCCGTCGGCGGGCTGGATCTGCTCTCTCGGGGCTCCGAGGATGCAGCACTTGGTGAAGATCGAATGTCTTGGCGTGACGCGGGGATAAGTCCGTGGAGCAGCGCGGGAATCTTCGCTCTGCGTCCGAGTATTCGTCCCGATCGAGGGTTGTTCGCTGCGATCGGTCGGCCTGGAGTCGATCCAAGGCCGGTAGTTGCCCTTTCGGGTGTGTTCCTCCCTTCCTTGAGTTGCTTGCCGCTTCCTATAGCGGGATCGAGGTTGATCGAGAGGAGAACGATCGCCAGCCAAGCAGTATCCGGACGATCGGGGTTTCGCACACAAGAAATAGATCACTAGAGTAGGTCAAGCTGGCCAATGTATTAATCCAGTCTTAACCGTACCACTAGTTCACTGTCCAAAGTGTCGACGCTTGTCGAGGCCAATGTAGTTCCTGGGACTTGGTGACTTGAGGGGACTTGTGCTCTTCGGTGCAAATTCTCTTCTGATTTATGTTTAGTTGGCTTCTCTCTCTACCGCTACCATCTTGTCTACCATCCTACAACTAAACAACAACTGGATTCCTGTCCTATCTTCGCCCCTCTTGTGCTTCCCATCTTGACCGATCGGCGATCCCGATCAACGATCCTGTTCGGCGATCCCGATCGGCGATCTCGTTCGGCGATCCCGATCAGCGATCCCGATCACCGATCTCGATCGACTCTCGATCGAGGACTTGAGCGCATCCTCATTCACCGTCGATCCGCCTACTTCCATCCTTGGTCGTTCCGGATCACCGGTGTTCGCCTCCAGTAGGGCTTGCGCCTATGCCGATCTTGGACACCCATCAGGGGTCGTTAGGGCGCGATCCGCCTCTGCACGATCCGTCTCTGCACGATCCGCCTCTGCACATGTTGTACCCGACGCGCCGGCGTCACTTGATCTCTCGCTGATCTTCGGTCCACGCCTGATCCACCCAGCCTGTCTCTCGATCGCTGATCGATTGTCGATCTTCCATTCGGGACCTCTGTCGACCGGCCTTGCCGCCTTTCTCGGAGAACACTTTCCGTTCGAGACGGATTTCTTATTCGGTGCTTCTCCACAGCGACTGGGAGGAGTTTGCCAAACGCGTCCAGCGTGCGGAAGCTGCATCCGAAGCTCAGCGGAGACGACTCGCAGCCGACTTCGACTTTGAGGCCAGCGGCCAAACCAAGTTTGAAGCCGACCGTCGAGCTCAAGCCGAGTTTGATCCGTTGGAAGAATTCATCAACAGCCCAGGTGAACCGGATGACTCGAGTCTGGTACCGGTGTTCGACCGTCGATCGTTCGTCGATGATATTTGCTTCGGAGGGCGGACGTTCGAGGAATGCCTAGGGACGCTCGACCGACTGCTGCAACGTTTCACTGAGTGCCGCATCAGCGTCAGTTTCCCGAAAATCATCTTCGTTCACCCTAAAGTCGACTTCCTATCCCACGGGACGATCTCGGCTGGAATCCAAGCCGACCAGAAGAAGATGCTAGCGATAGCCAGGCTGCCGTTCCCGACGATGAAGAAGGGGATGCAGGCATTCTTGGGAGCGGTGAACTTCTATGGCCGGTTCATCCCGAACCTGGCGGTGTACGGAACAGTCCTCTATCAACTGAAGGATGAAGATTTGGCGGCGGTGACCTGACAGCGACTAAAGCTGCGTTCGCCGAGTTGAAGCAGAAGGTGGTCGACACCCCCATACTTCGTCATTTCAACTCGGCTGAAGACGTCCACGTCATGCTATTCGCCAATGAGTGGGCGCTGAGTAGCACGCTGATGCAGCTCCACGAAGGGAAGCTCCACCCGGTGCGTTTCTGTGGCCGAGTCCTCAAGGATAATGAGCTCGGCTACCACCCCGCCGAGAAGGAAGTGCTCGCTTTGCTGCAGCTCATGAAAGTATGCCATATGCTGCTAGCCGGGAAAACCATCCACGTTTATACCCGCTACTCGACGCTCGAATGGGTGTTCCAGTCGAAGTCGCTGTACGGCAGGGCAGTCAGTTTTGCGGTGCTGCTATCGCCCTTCCACCTCAAGGTCAAACGGGTCCGCGAACGGGACACGGATTTCGCCCAGTTGCTCCAGGCGTCTATCACGCCGGCCGTGGGATTGAACGAGCTACTAACGCATGTCGCCCCGCCGTCCAAAAACTCGGCTATGGTCCGCATGGACCCAGAATTGCTGTATGCGCACGTGCCTCGAGACTTCAAGGGGCATGTACTTTCGTTCGACGGGTCAGCAAAGACCGCCAAACATGGCGGGTTTGGGAGTTGTTCATGGGTCCTGTGGCGTTTACCAGACTGGAGCATTGAGATCGCTGCGAGCGCGCACCTCCCATCGACCACGGTGAATATAGCTGAGTGCACCGGCATGAATAACGGGGTGACCTCAGCTATCGAGCGTGGGGTGAAGGACTTAATCATCGTGGGCGATTCTCGGCTTGCGATCCAGCAATCCATGGGGGTGATCACGTGTAAGAAAGGAGGCATTGCAAGTCGAGCTGGCACGCCACAGGAAATTGGTCAGCAAGCTGAATTCGGTTCGCTACCTGCATGTAGTGCGTCTCTACAACTCGTCAGCAGACACCCTCGCGACCGAAGCGCTGAAGGCCAAAGCAGGAAAAGTCGTGCTTAACGCTGAACGGAAAGCCGAGTTGAAGACCCTGGACAGAATCGCTGAGATCCTGTACGTGGACAATGACTCGGCGGAGGCCCAAGCGGAAGGCGTGGGAATTGCTGTCGTGACAAGTTCGCCGAGTCCGTTTTGAAGACGAAGCAACATAGCAGCCAGCCCCGAACTCAGCGTCGAATGAAAAATCTGAACGCGATGACTTCGAACGTGATAGCCGACCTCCACCCGCTAGACAGCAGGTGACTGGAGAAGCCGAGTTCGGTAGCACATTACCACCTGTGAGCTCAGCTGAGCTGGTAGCTGAGCTCGGAGAAGCCCGACAACCAAACGCCTTGGCCATCGACCCAGTGGTGGTCCAGGCTGAGCGACGCTTGCGGATAGCCAAAGCGCAGGATGAAGAACAACGGTGGGCCGATTTGAAGCCCTACCTCAGAGGAGATTATGCGCAACTCACACATCGCCGAGCTCACAACGCTGGGAAGGTCGCCGACGAGTTCGTGCTCAGTGAAGACGGGTTGCTGTGCAGTCTAAGTCGAGAGCGACGCTGAGCTACCGACCACAAGCCAACGGTCAACAAGAACGCTCGGTGAAGACGATGATCCAAACTGTGCGTGTGTATGTGGAAGACCCTCTCCAAGCCGACTGGGATGAGGTAGCCGAGAAGCTCGTTCATGCTGTCAACAACTCGAGAGACTCAACTCGGCGGGAGACACCGTTCTACTTGGTACACGGGTGGGACGCTTGGTCTACACTCAAAGCGATGACCGAGTCGATCAGGCTCGGCAAGGGCAACTCAACCGACTCGACTGGGGCAGCCGAATGGCACAGGGAAGCGAATCGACAGAGAGAGGTGGCTTTGAAACTGGCAGCCGAGTTCCAGTTGAACGAAAAGCAACGGAGAGCCAGTCGAGTCGAACAGAGAGCCGTCCCGACCGAAGAAGGAGAGGTGGACATCACAGCAAACTCACCCGAGGGAGCAGCCGAGTTGACTGAGGAAGGTGACGAAATAGCCGAGTCTTGGAAGTCGTTGTTCAAGGAAGGCGACCGAGTTTGGCTGTTCATGGAGCGGGTTGGACTGGGTGGACTAAGAAGCTAGCACACCGGTGGCACGGGCCGTTCCGAGTGAAGAAGAAGGTAGAGGAATTCGCCTATGAACTGGAGCCCCCTGACAAGAGTGGATATCGCTTCTACCCGGTGGTGCACGTTTCGAGACTGAAAGCGGTCACCGGACTCGGCGAGCGGCCGACAGCTCGGCTGGTAGCTGTGGTATCGGGAATGCTGCGCGAGAGCTAACGGCAGCCCCGCGGCATTCGGCGTCAACTCAACTGGCAAGTCGAGGCACGTCACCAATCATTCGACGGTGTTCGACGACTGCTGATTGGCCAGCTCGGACCGGTGACGAAGGCTCGTCAGCGCCCACGCTCGAAGTCCGAGCTTCAAGTTCGACCCGAACCTACCGCGAACTTTGGCCGGGATACGAACCTAAGGCGACTCTTCGAGTCGTCGGGCAGCCATCCGAGCCGTCGAAGAGTCGGGTGGTTACCCAGGAAGATCCAAAACGGACGCGTCTAGACTAGATATTTGTATTGAACCATAGGAAAGAGAAGATAGAACAGATAAGCCCTTTGGGCAACAACAACAGAACAGCTTTTCCTCCCAACCACTCAAGGAAGACGTCCGGGCTATCGGTGAGTTCCGTAGCAGTTGGATAAACCTGTTGGTAGGATTATGACTGTCGGTGGACGCGCCTGCTAGTATCGTAGCGTGCGTTTACCCGTGGTCAGGCCAAGAGTAGTAGAGAAGTGGCCGTGTATACGAAGGGCGAGTCATCGCCGAGTAGTGGAGGAGCGAGAGCGCACTCCTTTATCCTTCCCGCCGGAGTATAGCTCCGGCACCCTCGTATCAAGCCGTGACTGGCTGGGACCCTTCCTTTCTGAGGGCCTGCGAGGTATTTTTGCGTGTGAGAGCGTGCTAGCCTGTGCTCGTGGCTAGTGACGCTGGGTTTCCGTCAGTTGACTAAGCGGAAACACGGTGCACAGAGGAAACATCAACCCGGTGCAAGGGAAAGTTCCTGGGCCTTCAGGTTCTAACCCTAACAAGCTTATTGAGTCTTCGGGCTTAGTGAGTGTTGTTGGTGGGGAAGTGTGCCAATATATATTTTAGCGCGTGTTCCTACACGACAACTGGTGCCGCGACCCGGGATTGGTGTGACCTTCTGTGTCTCGTGCTACTGCAGGTCAACTGACTTTACGAGCAACAACTGAGAGGAGGAAGAAGAAGAAGACGAAGATGGCGAAAGGATCTCAATCGGCGGTACCAGCAACTCCGATGAAGTCCGGCGGAACGCGTGGCGACGACTCGACGGCGGCCCTGATCACGCCGCAACTCGACCCGATTGCTGAGCGTCACGTCAGCTTCGACGAGTCGATGACTGGATCCGACGCCAAGGATGAAGGAATGGAGGAAGAATACGACGATTACCTGGAGGAGAAGGCGCCTGCGCCAGCGGTGGTGACACCCGAGACTCCGGAAGATGCAGTGATGTCCGCGGGGCGCAGCGGGGGCTCGCGCTCTTTGGCGCGAAGTCTCGCGAGCGAGTTGGAAGACGACGTGCCACCCGTCTCGCGCAACCTCGCGGACGAACTGGATGATGTGGATGGCCCAGAGCCAGCGTATGATGACATGGAAGAGTTCGAAGGCAACGCCGACGACTCAAGATCGCCGGTGCTGACGACCCAAGTGACCGAGCAAACCTCAGGCAACCGGCCGCCGATGAATGGAGATACCCCGGCAGCCAACAAGGTGCTCGGCCGGTGCTTTGAAGCGATGCGAGCGAGCGAATGGGGCCGACTCTTCGAGCCGCGCATGATCCGCCAAGCTGTGTGGGCTGACCTGAGCTACGAGCTGGCGCGACCGGTGAATGCGGTCACTGTCGAGCAGGTGGCGAAGGATACGGTGACGTTCCTGAAAGCGTTGGGTCTTCGAGCCACGCTTGCACCGTCGCCGTCGACGCTGGAGAGTTTCCTGCCCGCGGAAGCCGGAGCCGAGCTCTGGCAATGGAAGAAGAAGCTGTGTACTGCCTTTGGGGTGACCCCTTCACCTAGACCAGCCGAATACGACTCGCACCAACGGGGGCGGCTCTAATCCAGCGCGCGTCCCGCTCCCAAGAACCCCGAAGAAGACTGAACGCGGTACCTCGGCTCAGCCAGCGACTGGAGGAGTGTTCAGTACATCAGGCGAACGATCGCCGTACTTCCAGGATTCCCATATGGTCACTCCACCCGCGCCGACTCGTAGTGAACGAGTTGCGCGTGGTGCCGACGACTCAAAAGTGACCAGGAACAGTCTACGAAGCGCCGGACGAAGCTCAAGCCGCAAGTCCCGGTACGCCGACGACTCATCGGATGACGACGATGACTTCACGGGAGACGGAGGTGCACAAATGGACGAATATCTGCGACAGATCCGAGAGGTGAGCAACGCAGAGACCGTGAACCCGACGCCGAGGCTTGAGGTGGCGATGCACCGACCCCTGGGGCAGATCCCGACGTTCTCGGGCGCTCGCAACAAGAGCGAGAACTCGATGCAGTGGCTGCGCGCGTTTGTGTACGAGATGAAAGGTACCCACGCGCCGCCCAACGAATGGTGCATGCCTTTCGAGCTCCGCCTGAGAGACGGTGCGGTGCACTGGCACCGACAACTCACCAAGAAGACCAAGCGCACGTGGACATTGCTGAGCGAGGCCTTCATCCGCTATTACTGCTCCCAGTTCAGCCAGTCAGCGGAATCCCGCTACTACTCAGCCAAGCGTGACGACAAGGAGCACGTCTGCGACTACCTGAATCGACTCAACGGGTACGCCCGCAACGCAGGCGTCCAGTTCGAGAACGGCGGCCGCAAGGCGAAGGACCACGTCAAGCGCTTCCTGGAGACCTGCGGTGATCGTAAGCTGGAGAGACGACTCGCCCCTCTGCGAATCAAGGACATCCACGAGCTGGAAGAGATGATCATCGAAATGCTGAAGGTCGAAGAACGACAGAGTTCACGCGAGTCTTCGGGGTCGCGATCCAGAGTTCGAGATCCGTCACGCCGACGTGATGACAAGCGTCCCGATGACTCGCGCCGCCGAGATGACCGGCGCCGCCACGACGCCCGAGATGGATACCGTCGCGATGACCCGCGCACTGGCCACAGCCGTGGAGACCGACGCGAACGAGATTATGAGCGTCGTCGCGACGACTCTAGGAACGTCCCCGCGTGACCCTGGCTGACGCATCAGTGGAAGACATAGTCGCTGAGCTGCAAGGACGGGACGCCAGAAGCACCTCGACCGGGCGCGACAACCCGCGCCAGCAGTTCGACGGCGATAGCGACAGCGACGCTGCCAGCGAGCGAGGCTCCGATGACTCGTGGTACTCGGATGAAGGCGGACACGATGGTTACTCCTCGGACGGCAGCGACCACTACGTGGCTGCGGCGAACGAGAATGAACGACGCGCGGCAGCCGACGGCACGTTCGCCAGGTCCGACAACCGGCCTCCCCGACGCGATCAGAGTAGCCGAGAGACCAGCCGGGACAACCGATACCAGAGCCGGGATGGCCGCGACAATCGGCGACGCCAGTACGGTCCCTGCGCTGCCTGTGGCGGTCTCTCCCACTCGGCCCATTTCTGCAACCGGCGTTGTAAGTTGTGCAAACAAGTGCATGACGCGGGCCGGTGTGAGGTCTTCCAAGAACTCACCAAGCTTGTCCGCAACAAGGTGGACAAGAAGGACCTCACCCCTGAGCTCCAGACCCTCCTCTTCACGGACCATTTAAACTAAGCAGCCCGCCAACTGAAACTGGGTTGGTCCCAATCGGGCTGCCACAGTTAGCCGAGCCTGCAGTCGAAGCGGAGTGCATCTACGCTTTTGTGGGCAAGTGCGAATGGCCGGATGATGAACGAGGTACATGGGTGAACGCGACTGAATTTGAAAAGGAGAGAGGTGAGAACCTCGGTGGGGGTGAATTGAGTAAGAAAAGTGAAGAAGAAGCGATTGAAGACACTCCCGAAGACTGGGTGACAAGTGCAGTGCAGGAAACATCGCGCCGACGACTCGACGTGGAAGTACGCCTCCTTCCTGGAGAACGTATGGGATGGTGGTCGGCGCAGAAATTCGACCGACGAGTGCGAATGAGAACCCTGGTGAACGGAGCGGTCAACGACTCGCGAACGCGGATCTTGCTGGACACTGGAGCGAACGTCAGTGTTATCTCCGAGAAGTATGCCAACCGGCTGAGGATCAAGGACATTCCGACCATGGCCGGTGTATTGAAGTCCAGGGTATCACCAAGGGCAAGGCAACGACGACTCGGAGAGCATCGGTGAAGATTACGCTCGGATGGGAACGTGTTTACGTTTTTGAGATGTGGATTATCGACCATAATGCCGGGGTCGACGTGGTGTTGGGCACCGACTTCATGATCCCGGCAGGGATCCGGTTGGACCTCTTCAATGCAGCAGCCAAGCTCCCGGACGAAGTAATGATCCCGCTAATCAAGACGCAGAACATGGTGGATGAGCCCGAAGGAGTCCACGTCAACGGAGGTCCGGTCGATGTGTTGCAGATACCCGGCCGTGAATGGAGAGAGTTTCGGCTGCAGCGGGAGCGGCCGTCCCCGACGACTCACGTGCCATGGATCCGACGAACCGACAAGCTCATCCCTACGGTTAAGCGATTCCACAGGGGACGCCCGCAGCGGATCCGACTGACGAACCTTGACAACCGGCTCACAATCTGTCCGGCTCACACGACCTTCGTGGTGTGGGTACCAATCGGGTCGTTGCCGAAGTCTGAAGGATATGTGCGACTCGACTCCGACAAGTATCGTGAATGGCAAGTTCTTGCCTATGAAGCTGCCCGGGATAAGACGCTGCTCAAGTGGGAAGCCGAGCTTTACGCTCAATGGCTTGCCACCCAGCCATCGGCGGTGGACCGACCGGAGTACCCCACTCCAACCGGACTACTCCGACGACCTCCCGAAGACTCTCAAGACGAGCAGGGCTCTGAGTCGTCCGACAGCGACAGGGGTGAAGACTCTGACGGCTTGCCAGTGGGCAATGATCCAGAGTCCGCGCCAGAAGAAGTTGCGCAGCGAATAGTTGCAGCCGTCGACGACTCGACAGGGGTGACCCACAACACTCGAGTAGGAGCAGCTACCTTTGAGACGTCTGAATGTCCTGCTGGGGAACGAGTCGTCGGGGACCAGCGTGGACGAACCTACGGTGCCAAAGAGAGCTGAGGACGGAGCCCCGACGACTCGATCCAACTCGAACGTGGATATCGAAGCCGGTCTGACACAACTCGAACAGACATTCATGTGTGTCTTCCGGGTCTTGAGCACGGAAGGTACTGAGGCCGTAAATGGAGACGCCGCTGACTCCTTCGAGCACCTCGCGGCAGACATCGGGCTGGAAGACTATGCGCATGAGCTGGCATTCCTCCCGGACTTGTCCGAGGCCGCCACGACCACGCTGGACTACGACGCAGACAATGTGCAGAACCCCGAGTTGTCGGCGCTGCAACAGGACGATCTAATCAAGGTGCTCAAGATCCATGAGCCAATCATGATCGCAAGCGGTAACGCATTACCACCACCAGCATATGGGGTGATCTGCGACATAGACGTGCAAGGGCACGCGCCGATCAAGCAACGAGCCCGGCGGATACCACTACGGCATCTCAAGAAGCTGTATGAGCTGCTGAAAGGGCTGCTCAAGGCTGGACTCGTGGCTTTCTCGGACAGCCCGTGGGCATCACCGATAGTCATCGTCCTGAAAAAGAATGGGATCGACATTCGACTATGCATCGACTACAAGCTGGTCAATGCCATCACCGCGGTCATGGAATACGCCATGCCACTCGTCGATGACTTGCTGACCGATCTAGAGGCGTACCTCTGGTTTTGCTCGCTCGATGCCGCGAGTGGCTTTTGGGCCATCATGATGACACTGCGAGCACGCAAGATCTCGGCCTTTGTCTGCCCGCTTGGGCACTTCGAGTGGCTTCGCATGCCATTCGGTCTCAAGAACGCTCCGATGATTTACCAGCGCATGATCGACAACGCGTTGTGGGGCCACGTCCAACCGAAGGGAGGTTGGAAGGCCTTTGCGGAACGGATGAGCGTTGCAGAAGCCGAATCAGCGCGTGTCCGACGACTCGAGTCATCAGGACACTTGCAGGGCCCTTCCGCATCGACTCGCACGAAGTTTGCAGCCGCTCACGACGACTCGCGGGGACTGGACCCAGTCCTGAAGTTGATCAACAGCCCGGAGGCAGACATGTTTGCGACCAATGAACCCGACGAGTCGTCGCTGGTCCCGATCTTCGACCGACGATCGTTTGTGGATGACATCTGTTTCGGCGGCAAGAGCTTCGAAGACTGCCTCGCAACGCTGGACCGACTCTTGAGCCGGTTTGAGGAATGCCGGATCAGCGTCAGCTTCACCAAGAGCATTTTCGTGCAAGGCCGCGTCGATTTCCTATCCCACGAGATCTCGCGGGATGGGATGCGGGCAGACCCTAAGAAACTGGATGTAATCATGAAGCTGTCGTTCCCTCGCACGAAAAAGGGCATGCAATCCTTCCTCGGGGCGCTGAATTACTACAGCCGGTTTATCCAAGACTTCGCCGTCTATGGAGCCGCGCTGTACCAACTCAAGGACGACGACTTCGCGCCCGGGGTGACCTCGCTGTAGCCCGCCGCAGCTTCCATGCTCTTCAGCAGAAGGTCGCGGCGGCGCCGATACTCCGGCACTTCGACAGGCAGAAGGATGTGCACGTAATGTTGTACGCCAACGAGTGGGCACTCAGTTCGACACTGCTCCAGATGCACGACGAGAAACTGCACCCCGTGCGCTTCTGTGGTCGCGTCTTGAAGGACGCAGAGATGAACTACCACCCTGCCGAGAAGGAGGTGTTGGCTCTACTCCAGCTCCTGAAGACGTGCTACACCCAGCTAGCGGGACGGACAATTCGCGTGTACACGCGGTTCTCTACGTTGGAATGGATCACCAAGTCTAAGTCACTCTTCGGGAGGGCGGTGCAATTCGCCGTGTTGCTTTCCCGTGGCACTTAATCGTCCAGCGCGTGAAGGAGAAGGACTGCGTGTTTTCACAGCTACTCCAGTCGACGGTAACCAACTTTGTGGACCTCGATGACTCGCTGGACCTGGTTGCTCCACCAACGAAGGGCTCGCCGACGACTCGCAGGGACCCAAACCTCCTGTACGCACGTCTCCCGAAGACTCATACGGGGTTTGTGGTCTCCTTTGACGGCTCCGCGAAGACCGAGAAGTATGGTGGATATGGCAGTTGTTCGTGGATTTTGTGGCGCCTACCAGAGTGGAAAATAGTGATTGCAGCGAGCGCTTACCTCGAGAAGACGACTGTCAATCTCGCCGAGTACACGGGCATGACCAACGGAGTGCTTGCAGCTTTGGACCATGGCGCCGAAGAACTGGTCATCGTTGGGGACTCGAGGCTCGCGATCCAGCAATCCCTAGGGGTGATCGCATGCCGGAAGGAGTCGCTGATGAACCAGCTGAGTCGCCACAAGGAGATCACGGCGCGACTGCGGACAGTAAGGTATCTACATGTGGTCCGAGAATTCAACGCTGCCGCCGACTCATTGGCGTCCGAAACACTTGAGTCCAAGACGTCGAAGGTGGTCCTGAGCGAAAGTCGAAAGGCAGAGCTCTGCCAACTGAATCGCATCCAGGAAGTGATCTACGAGTCGGCGCCAGAAGAAGCGATGGTGCAAAACCATGTTCCGGGAGGCTCTATTCAAATTGTGGACGTCTACGAAGTCGCCAAACACAAGACGTTCGCTGATTTCGCGAACGAGGAACCCTTCAGGATCATGGCGATGACTCGCTCACAGGCTAGATCGAAGACGAAGCGAGTCCGATTTGCAGGCGACAGCGTGGCCGAAATGCCACCAGAACCGACGACTCAAACCGACAAGGAGCACACAGGTGAACGATCACCAGAAGCGGCCCAAGCACCGCCTGTAGCGCCTAACGCAGAAGACATTGACCCCGTTGAAGTCCAAGCGGAGAGGCGACGGCGTATAGCAACTGCTCAGGACGAAAGAACTCCGCTGGGCAAACGTGAAGACAGTCCTCCGAGGCGAGGTCGAGAAGCTTGGGTATAGGGCTGCACGGGACGCCTGGAAAATTGCGGATAAGTTCGTCCTATCCGATGACGGTGTACTCTACAACGTGAAATCGAGTTGTCGAGACAAGTCTGGAGAGCAAGAGGAGACCAAGCTGCGTCTCGTGGTGCCCACCACGATGATCCAAGAAGTCTTGCAGAACTGCCACGACTCACTGGAAGGTGGGCACCAAGGGGTAGTGCGAACTTACCAGCGAGTCAAACGGGATTACTACTGGTTCGGCCTCTATACAGACGTCGAGAAGCACGTGAAGTCGTGCCCGGACTGCAGCACCAGCAAAGCCGGCCACAGTTGCGAGGATATTCTCCTGGCAACGTTTTGGCAGAGCGACCACTCCAGATTGTGTCCATGGACTTCGTGATACCACTCCCGATGACTCGGAGAGGCAACACGGCCCTCCTCCTGTTCCAATGTGCTTTCACTGGATTTGTGATCGCCAAGGCCATGTCCGACACGACGGCACTTAAGGTGGCCCAAGCTTTCGAAGAATGCATATACCGACGATTCGGAGCGCCTTCGTTGGTTAGACACGACCGGGACCCTCGTTTTATGAGCGAGGTGTTCCAGGCCTTTGCCGAAATGATGCAGTCAAGGTCGCGAGCGACGTTGAGTTATCGGCCTCAAGCCAACGGACAGCAAGAGCGATCAGTGAAGACAGTGATTCAGTCCGTGAGTGTACGCCGAAGACCCACTCCAGCAAGACTGGGACGAGATCGTGGAGCGTTTAGTATTCGCGATCAATAACTCGCAGGACACGACACGAAAGGAAACCCCATTCTTCCTCGTCCACGGATGGGACGCTCAGTCGACGCTGAAAGCGATGTCGTCCTCTCTTCGCAGCGGCATTAGCAGACAGTCGGACGCGCTGACCTGGCGACGCGAGGTCAATCGACAACACCAGGTTGCAATCGAGATGGCCAAGGAGTATCAAGCCACCGAGAAAGCCCGCCGAGCGCGCGAGCACAACGAAGCACTGAGCCGGAAGGAGAAGGCAGCAGTCCCGACGACTGGCAGGAACGAGTCGCTAACAACGCCGCCAACCAATCAAACCACAGGCTCAGACCCCGCGAGCAACGTGACGAAGTCTCTTTTCGAACCAGGCAGCCGCGTGTGGTTGTACATGGAGCGCGTCAAGCCCGGGTTAACGAAGAAGCTGGCTCATCGATGGCACGGCCCGTTCCGGATCAAGAAAAAGGTCGAAGAGTACGCCTACGAGCTCGATTTGCCGAACCGAAGTGGCTATCGGTTTTACCCGGTAGTCCATGTATCACGATTGAAGGCGGTGAGTGAATTCGAAGACCGCCCGAAGACTCGACTGGCACCCGACGTCACCGAAGACTCAAGGCTGGACTTTGATGAGGAATTACTCCCGAAGACAGCTGGGAGCCTGACAGTCTTGCTGGTGAGAGCGAGGTTCTGGAGATTTTGGATGATCGGATGCCCATGTCGACAAGAACAGGGCGCTCGGTGCGTGAATTCAAGATCAAGTGGGCTGACCAAGACGAGCCCACGTGGGAGCCGGTGACGCACCTCTCCTGTGGAGGCCTTCTCTATGACTACTTGAGGCGCAAGCGAAGTGAACAACGCCTACAGATGGTGCAAGTCGCGGATGAAGATTAGAGCTCGCCCGCGACGACTCGAAGACGATGAACTACGCCTGGGGCAACGCAGCCCAGGAGGGTAGACGAAATTGGCTACTGCGGACGATTGTGACCTGCACCTGGGGCATTGCAGCCCAGGCACGCAGATGAAAACGACTACTGCAGATGACTTGCACGATTTTTATATTTTGGAACTGGACGTGACGATTTGGAGGAAGAATCAAGAAAACCAAAACGCCCCAAGCCGAACGCACCTACGACTATTACCACGAAAACTCAAGCGGCTTGGAAGAAACAAACATCTGCACCCAACGACTCGCCGTTCCTAGTTGTCCTCGCCTTCAGCAGATGCTGCAACCTGTGCCAGCAATTGGAGATGGTCCGAGTTGTCGGGAACCTCGGCAACAGCGACCGCTGGCACTGTAGGCTCGCTTGACACAGGACCCGATGACTCGTCGGACGCTTGGGCGGGTTGACGGAAGTCAGCATCCCAGCCGGCGGCAATCTCGCTTGGCTCGAGCTCAGGGCAGACGACGATTTGGCGCCCGACTTCCTCGCGCGTAGTGTTGGCCGGGACAAACAGCGGGAACTGCGGATTGCAGGGAAGAACGTAGTGTTGTAGGGGTGCTGAGCGGGAACATCCATCCAACCATTACGCCAAGGCTCCGCTGCATCCAGCGCTGAAACCTCGCTGACCCAGTCAAGAGTCTTGGGCAGCCATGTGAGATTGTCGAAAGGACACCCCAGCATGGACGGCTCGAACAGAGACTCGACATGGAGAGCAGCAAACTTCGGCTCCTTGCTGACGAACCACCGCCAGATCTTGTAGACGATCTTGGCCCGATACCGATCCCAGCGTCGGTTCCGCTCACCAGCATACGACAACCACTCAGCCTTGGCCTCATCCAGCTCCGCACGAACTCGGGCCTTCTTTGCAGGGGACCAATCAGTACTCTCCAGCGCCTGGTAAACACTCAGGAAGCAACTCTCCACCGCGGGGGCAGGGATCCAGTGATAACGCTCCCAATTCGAGAACCCAAGGTCGATGTCCTCAGGATCACCATACCCTCGGAAGTTACTCCAATACCCGTTGACTCGAGTCGCCGGGGGCGCACGCTGAGAGACCTTGACGGAAGGGTCAAATCCATGCGTGTTAAACAAGCACGCGTGCTCCGGGAAACGCCGGCGGAGCTGCTGCCAAGGGTGGTTAGGATTCTTGAAATCCTTGAACGCCTTGACTCCCGCAGCCGTAGCAGCAACGCGGGCCGTCTTAGGGACTGGAATTGGAAGCTCAAAGTTCAGGATCTGGGTCCAGCACTTGGAGGCACCTGGGAACCGAAACTCCGGAGCTAAATACGGGGCAGCCCAGTTCAGCACTTGTTTGGAGTACCGAGCTACCAGCGGCATATCTTGGACTGGCGACGGAGCAGACCGAGAGCGTGCAGAACGTGAGCGTGGCCCGGGAGTTGAAGTGACAGCTTTGTGTCCGGTAGGCTTACGACGAGGCTTGGCCGGCTTCTTGCCCTTAGCACGAGTCGTCGAGACGCCCCGGGAGCCCGCATCAGTCGACCCGACAGCCGGGAAACATCAGCCGGAGGATCCGTCGACTCGACAGGAGCAGTAGAAGCGATCTGGGCAGGTGCCGACGACTCAACGCTGGCAGGAGGTGAAGCCAGCGCCGACGACGAAGTTGGAGCAGATGCCGACGACTCAGTGCTGCCAGGAGGTGAAGCCGGCGCGGACAACGGAGAGCGGACAACAGCCGAGGATTCATCGTCAGCAGGAGGCGACGCCGGCGCAGGAGACGAAGTTGAGGCAGGTGCTGATGACCCAAGGCTGCCAAGAGACGAAGCTTGCGCAGATGAAGCAGGACCAGCGGAAGCCGACGACGACAGACTTGCAGGAGCCTGTGGAGAAGGCACAGACCCCACGTTCTCAGGCTGGGGAGCTGGAATCACTGCCACCACCTCAACGCGCTCTCCTTCCCACTCGTCAGGTTCCTCCTCGTCAGCAGAAACAGCGCTGTCCTTAACCACCGAGTCGTCGACCAGACCCTCCGTCAGTCCAGCGTCCGAATCTTCTTCGAACCATTGAAGCACCCCGAAGACTGCTCGACTGGGCCTGACTGCTTATCGGGCTCTTGGTAATCATCCCGATGACTCAAGCCACGAACTTGCGAATCTCCATCGGAATTGAAGACAGAAGCAGCAGGTGGCGCAGAAACGGCAGCAGAAGACGCAGCCACCACATTGTCGGGGGCAGGACTCCGAGGCGGGGAGACGCTCGGGCCGACGAAGCGCGCGATGACTGGAGGGTCCCGAGGCGCTGACGCAGAGCGATCACGAGCCCAGCGGGATACCTTCCTCTTCTTGGGCGACTTCTTGGGTTTCTCAGACGGCTTCCGAACGGGTGATGGTGGCGCTGATGACCCAGCCGATGACTCGACAGAGGTTCTGCGGGTCCTGGACCCTGAACGACTCGCCCGAGCCGGAGACGCCGCAGCACTGACGGTGCCCGAGTCGTCGCGAGGTCTCTTTCGAGTCGAAGACCGAGGAGAAGAGGAGGACCGACGCGACGTGCGAGACTTCTTGACAGCAGTTGCAGAAGTCCCCGGAGTAGTCTTGTTGGCGCCAGCCGGAGCGCCCTTCCGCTCGGGATCCCCGATGGAGTCAGTCAGCGCGAACGCAGTCCGTGCCAAGTCTTCAGCGATGGCTTCATCTGCCTTGGATCGATCGGCCCGGCGGAGTTGCTTTTGCAGCACCAACAGCGTGTCCGTACTGATATCCAGCAAGTCCCAGTTCAATTCACCAGTCGAGATACCTGCGCGGAAAACGAGTCATCGAAACAAGTCAGTGAACGAGTCAACCGAGTGACGACAAGACGATCACGGACCGTCAACTGCGAGAACCAGAACGTCCGAATCCATCTCCTCCAGCAGCACGTGAGCACGGAGGGTCTTGTTGGCGCGCGTCAGCCGCTTCACTTGCTCTTCAAGATCCTCATTACGGCGGCGGAGGCGAGCTGGCGCGGTGTCATCGGCGGCGTCCGAGCGGGCCAGCAGATCATGCAAACGCTTGCTCTGAGCTGTCGTCGCGGCAATGGTAGCCTTGAAGACCTCCTGCCCCCGCTTCAGCTGGGCCTGGAGTCGAGCACACGAGTCCTCGGCAACTCTGACGCGGTTCTCCTGACGCTCCGAGCACTCCTTGTACGCATCCACCGCAGCTTGAGCCTTCTCCAGCTCAGCGGTGTTGAGTGCCTCCAGCTGGCGAAGCCGCGTGACTTCTTTCTTCAGCTGCGCGATCTCGCGATTCGCGTGCTCCAAGAACACTTGCTGGTTCTCCAACGCGTACGTCTGCGCCCGCAACCGATTCTCTGCAGCAGCCTGCGCTGACTCAGCAGAGTGCAGCCGTGCGCGCATGATGGCCATATCCAGCGTCGTGCCATCACCAACATCCATGTTCGGCGTCGCAGCAGCGACCACTTCGTCCAGGTTTCGGGCCGATGCCAGACGAGATTCAATGCGACGGTCACCACGAATGTTCGGACCCAGCTGCAGGTTTACCGAGAGACGACCAAGAGAGTCCAGCTTCGAACCCAGCACCGCCAAAACGCGCTCCGACGACTCATCGCAAGCATCGCGGACCATCTGCTCAAGGACATCGCGACGCATAACTTGACCTCGGCCACACGAGTTGTCGGGAGCAGGTTGAGAAGCACCAGGGGATCCAGGACGAGAGGTTGACGGTGTTCCCGAAGACTCGTGGCCACTTCCAGCCTCGCCAAGCGATCGCGGAGGCATGCTACCAGCAGACTGCAGTTACACGCAGGCGTATCAACAGGAACAACATCAGCACACGTGAAAGAAGAGGGACGCATGCAGAGACAGGATACACACCTGTGCGGCATCGCCAGGACGCGAGGCACCGGTAGCCGTCGACTCAGCACCAGCAGTGGACGACGACCGAGCTGGCGAAGATGCAGCGGAAGCATGGCCGGAGCTGCGGCCACCAGGGCTCGACGCAACAGGAGACTGCCACAAGCCAGACAAGAGCGCACGGGTGAGGACGAAGCAGTCGACGGCACAAGACGAGACCAGACGCAACACTTACCATGTCAGCAGGATCGACGCCGAGCGCGCGGAACGCACGTGACAGAGCAGCTTTCGCGGCGCGCGAAGACCCGACCGTGGTAGCGCGCAGACACCAGAAGCACCCTGACGCTCACCAAGCACCGCGGCTCGCGACACGGTGGGGGCAGTTGTGGTATCGGGAATGCTGCGCGAGAGCTAACGGCAGCCCCGCGGCATTCGGCGTCAACTCAACTGGCAAGTCGAGGCACGTCACCAATCATTCGACGGTGTTCGACGACTGCTGATTGGCCAGCTCGGACCGGTGACGAAGGCTCGTCAGCGCCCACGCTCGAAGTCCGGAGCTTCAAGTTCGACCCGAACCTACCGCGAACTTTGGCCGGGATACGAACCTAAGGCGACTCTTCGAGTCGTCGGGCAGCCATCCGAGCCGTCGAAGAGTCGGGTGGTTACCCAGGAAGATCCAAAACGGACGCGTCTAGACTAGATATTTGTATTGAACCATAGGAAAGAGAAGATAGAACAGATAAGCCCTTTGGGCAACAACAACAGAACAGCTTTTCCTCCCAACCACTCAAGGAAGACGTCCGGGCTATCGGTGAGTTCCCGTAGCAGTTGGATAAACCTGTTGGTAGGATTATGACTGTCGGTGGACGCGCCTGCTAGTATCGTAGCGTGCGTTTACCCGTGGTCAGGCCAAGAGTAGTAGAGAAGTGGCCGTGTATACGAAGGGCGAGTCATCGCCGAGTAGTGGAGGAGCGAGAGCGCACTCCCTTTATCCTTCCCGCCGGAGTATAGCTCCGGCACCCTCGTATCAAGCCGTGACTGGCTGGGACCCTTCCTTTCTGAGGGCCTGCGAGGTATTTTTGCGTGTGAGAGCGTGCTAGCCTGTGCTCGTGGCTAGTGACGCTGGGTTTCCGTCAGTTGACTAAGCGGAAACACGGTGCACAGAGGAAACATCAACCCGGTGCAAGGGAAAGTTCCTGGGCCTTCAGGTTCTAACCCTAACAAGCTTATTGAGTCTTCGGGCTTAGTGAGTGTTGTTGGTGGGGAAGTGTGCCAATATATATTTTAGCGCGTGTTCCTACACGACAGTAGCCGATTTAGTCGAGTCGGATCGTCTTGACTTTGACGAGGAACTCCTTCCAGAAGATAGCTGGGAGCCTGACGAAGCAATGAACGAATACGAGGTGGAAGCTATCCTGGACGACGAGCTGCCACGAGCACAGCTAGAACTTAGCGGAGGTTCAAGGTCAAGTGGGTCGGCTACGATGAGCCAACCTGGGAGCCGTTGTCGAATTTGTCGTGCGGTGGGCTGTTGTTCGACTACTTACGGCAGAAGAAACGTGAAAACCGTCTGCAAATGGTGCAAGTTGCAGATGAGGATTAAGGCTATTGCACCAAGATGATGAACCCGCCAACTCAGTGAAGACAGCAGGCTGAGTTGAGACGAAGAAAGCTACTGCGTCAATTGCATACATTGCATGAATTACGCCAAGGAATAATGGGAAGGAAGAAGAACTCGGCAGCCGAGCCGAAAGCTACGAAGACGCAGAATCTTGGAAACGTGCAGTGGAGGAGACGACTGTGGCTGCAGCTGCTGCAAGGAGACCAATCGAGCCCCCGGCACTTGTAGCCAGCCCGTCCGAGTTACCCCCCGCACCAGCAGTCTGCACAGCCGGGTTCGCCGAGCTCGGAGTCGGAACAGCCGAGCTACCATCCTCAGGCGCGCCCGACCCAGCACTCGACTCAGCTGGAGACTCAGGCGAAGCCGGGTCGAAGAGGGACGCCGTCGGAGAAGGGCCACATAGATTGGGGGACCCGACCAGCGGAGACACCGGATCAGCGTCACCAGCAGCCCAGCCGAGTTCGCCAGCTTCGCGGCGTTGGAAAATGTGAATCCCAACTCGGTTGGCTGGGACTGGAGCGCTCGACGAGATCTGAAGAGGAGCCGGTTTGTCGAGGTCCACGTCTTCATCGATGGTGTCTTCAACGAGCCGAGGATCGACACCAGCCGGAGCGAAAACCATGAATTCCAGATTGCGCGTCCTGAAGCAGGTGTTGTAAGGGTGAGCCGTAGGATCCGTCCACCACCAAGCTCTCCAAGGCTCAGAGTCGTCCACAGACTCGGCTTCCGTACACCAATCCCTGCCTGCTGGAATCCAAGCGAGGTTTACCAACGGGTACAACGGGACCGACGGCTCAAAGAAGAGCTCCGCATCGACCTCCGGAGCAGCGAGACCACCGAGAAGCTTCATCGCCGCATTGAACAGGTCATCCGGCAGAATACTCATCAGGTTCCGTAGGGCATCACCGCGACGCTTGCGAGCCAGCTTGTACAAGACCCATGTGTCGTACATCTCGGTTATCATGCGATACGGGAGCCCCGTGTGGAACGCGGGGTGGAGCCCCATCATCACGCTTGACTCGACCATCCAGGGACACCGCTCGAACAGCGCCACAAAGAACTTCGTAGGTCCCTCCTGACAAACACCTCCGCAAGACGCTCCATCAAGGTCACCGACTTCACCGAGTTCTCTAACCGATGCTTGGCGTCTTCGAGGACCTGGGGCGAAAAGAAGATGAGGGTCTTGGGAGCAGGCGGAGGAGCCGCTGAGCCGGGTGATCGGGATGGTAAACGTCCGCGAACGCTTTAATCCCTGCCAAGGAACAGAGCGTAACAGGCACGCTGCCCTTGTCCGACGCGTCATCTACAGTGATCTTGGCAGTCTGATGACTGAGTATCATCGCCTCCCAGCATCACCGAGACCCGTAATGAACGAAGCGAAGGTCACGCAGTCGAGCTAGCTGGGGAGTGATCCGAGCGTCTCGACCAACTGCCTGACGTGCCCTAGTACGCAGCTGAGCGAGCGAAAATCGCAAAGCTGCAGCCAACTCAGGGAGAACGTGGGCACCGGCATCGTGAGCCGTCACGATAGGCCCTGAAGATGCCGAGGCAGGTCCAGCGGACGAAACTGCTGAGCTCGAGGTGGCTCTGGAACTCGCAGTCGAGTTGCTGGAAACAGCAGAAGCATCAGCCGAGTCGACAGCCGAGTCTCCAGTCGAACCTCGCTGACGCTTGGACGGACGGGAATCACCCTCCGAGTCCGGAGACGCGGATCTCTTCGGTTTACGCGACCCGGTCAACTTGGACTTGTGCTTATGCTTGTGCTTGCGCTTGTGCTTGTGTTTCCGCACCCGCCTGTGTTTGCCTCTGCCACTCTGCTTCTTGGGACTCGGCTGAGAGTCGGAATCACCCGACTCGCTGGAAGGGACGAGAGGGGATCGACTATGTAACTCCGAACCTTCCCGCGCGGAGGCGGAAGAGAAGAAGATGGGGTCCCGTCAGGGTCATCTGAGTCAACTGAGCTGAGTTCGTCAGCCGACTCAAGACTCTCCGCAGTAGACTCCAAACCACCAGACACGGACAGCGGGTGCGCTGACGTTCCTGGAGCATCCATGCCGAGAGCCGGGTCGGACGAACCTGCAGATGGTCTACGCCGAGTCGAACGGAGCACGACGTCATCCGGAGTCTCCAGTAAGTCCAAGCAGTGAGCGTTCAGCACACGCGCAGTTGCTGCGGTCTGGTGCAATGGACGTCCAGAAGGAGAAGTCATCCCCACCGAGCTCGCAGGAACAATCGGCCGAGTTGACGCCGGAGATAATGTACTCGGCAAGGATGTAACCACTGTCGAAGCCATCCCCGACAAACCTTGACGACCTGGACTTTGGCTGGGAAACCTAGGTTGAGAACAGGCGAGAAGCCGCTGCGTAGGAGAACTCACAGCGACGCGAGACACTGCACCTGAAGAACGGGATACAGTTGCAGACGAGCCTCCGGCAGCCGAGCTCGATGTATTCACAACCGCAGAGGCCGAACTGAGAACGCTCCGCGAACCCAGAGCCGAGCTCAGTGAGGCAACAACAGGAACAGGACTGGGTGGCCGGCTTGAGACCGGAAAGGCTGTCGACGCAACGGTGGCTGAACCCGAAGTCGCCGCCGTAGGTTCTATGCTTGCTGACGAAGCAGCAGAATGACTCACGCCTGAAGCTGGAGCAGAAGCCACAACCGAGCTAGGCGCAGCAACAGCACTCTTCGCGACGACCGTGTCAGAGGCTGTGCTAGTAGGGGGCACCAACGCAAGTTGGCAGGGGAGCCAATACCGGAAGCGAGAGAGCCGAATTCAGCATGACCACAGATGCCGCTGGCGAACTCGGTGGCCGGGAGTCAGCACCACTCGGTCCAACGCCAGATGATGACGGTGGAGCACCAGACGCCCGACGGAAGGAAGGAGTACCGCTTGACGAGGTGGAGACGTCCAACGCAGCTGAGTTGGGAGTCGACACCGGCGTCCGATCCGGAGAAGAAGGATACGGGACCAGGCTGATGAGCGGTCCAGTCGTCACCGGATTAGCCGACTCCACAGGAAGCTCAGAAGACTCGGGGGCCGCACCGAAGTCGAAAGAGAGTTCACCCTCCAGAGAGTGAGCGTCGTCGCCGGTGGTCACGTCCTCAGCGGTGAGACCAGCCAAGTTCAAACCGGATCGGAGTGATAAATCACAAGCTGCGGAAAATGCCTCTTGAGCAGCATCGCCGAGCTGGGCTGATGCATCTGCGTGACCAGTTTCGCCCGGCAGCGGGCACGCATATGGCTGCGTGAGTGGTACCTGAGGCTTGTGCCGAGAGCCAGCCAGCAGTCGCCGACTTCGGGTTCGCATAGCGACGCAGCTTATCGGCCGGCGTCAACGTGTCCAGCCGAGCTCGACGGAGCTGGTCGACAGACTTGCTACGACGGAACCGTGACTCACTGGACTTAGCCACAGGAGTGGTGACAGTCGGCGCAGGTGTAGAACACTCGGGCTTGAAGACCCCAGACTCGGTCGGCCGAGTCGACTGCCCGAGGAAGGAACCAGCCGAGCTCACAGCCACCGACGGAGCAGAAGCAGTACCATCCGATCGCGGGTGTATGACCAAATCGGCGCGTCGAGTCTCCCCAGCCGGAATGTCCATCACCTCGGGGAAGCGCTGAGCCAGAACTCGGCACAATCGAGCGTTGAGCTGCAAGTCAGCCGGGTTCGACCCAGGTACGTCCAACCCGGCTGCAGCCGCAGCGGCCATGTGGGGTCGTGCATAGGTAACACGCCGTTCCGAGCGATGACCCGCTTCTGCCGGAGAATGACCTCACGCTGGTGATCGATGACGGCCTTGGCGTTACGGAGAGGCTGTGGATCCCCAGCAGTGATCAGTCGAGCTGACTCCGGGAGCTGCTCAAAGTGCTTGGTCGAGATTCCTTGGAGCACAGCGTACTCGGCGTCGCGAGCCGAAAGGAGAAACGCACAATTTCTGCGTCGCGCTCCCTGAGCTTCTTGCTGAGATTCTTGGCGTGAGCAAAAGCCGACTTCACTTTGTCATCTTGGGACTTGCGAGCCAACTTCAACGAAGCTTCAGACTCGGCCATTGCCTTCCGGAAACTGGCCAAGAGGGGGGACGATTTCTTCGACTCGGCTTTCCACCGATCGCGCTCCTCCTCAACATTTTTCAACCGTTCCTCGAGATCAGCTTTCGCAGTCGCCTGCGAATCCAGCCGCCGAGTCAAGTCAGCATTGATAGCCCGAGCGGACTCCAGCTCGACCCGTAGCGCAGCGACGTCGCTAGCTTGACGCTGCGACTGATACTGACCATGAAGGAGATCCACGAGCTCGTCAAAGGATGTCACTTCAAGAGCATCTCGGCGGGCCCCAGGGTCAGCGGCTTGAGCCGGGCGGGTGATCACGAACGACAACAGTCGAGCCAAGTCCGCGTTCTCAGTGCGGCGTTGCTCGGACTGCGCGTGGATCAGCGCAGCGAGAGAGTCAAGGCTCACCGGCCCAGCCGAGTCCGACCGACTAACGTCGGCGGTGCCCGAAGTGGTGTCACCACGCGGACTCGGCGAGCGAGGGAGTGCGAGATGCCGAGTCAGACTCCTGGTCGAACCCACGGGAAGTTGTCAAGTCGATGACAGGGTGCCCCTGCCCATCGCTGACCCCGCGAGCCCAGGACACCGAGTCGGCGAACTCAGCGGACTCCTCCTCATCTCGCGCTGGAGGGTGTGAAGGCTGGGAAGGCGGCGCCTGTGATGATCAGCAGAAGAAGGGTTAGCAACAGAATTGAGGGGGTGAGGCTGCAAAGGACGAAGGACGCACCGGAGGCGTGAAAGGAGCGCCGGGCGACGGCATGGCGTGAAGACTTGTTCGCTGTCGTTGGAGTTTTGGCCGAGATTGGACTCGACTCGAGGAGTGATGGTCAGGCCCCTCACCAACTCGGCTCGGAACATGACCGGGGTAGTTGTCGTGTAAGAAACACCAGATTTCGCGCGACCAACTCGGCTGGAGTGGTACACTGGACCAGTAGCCGAGCTCATCCGAGTTCACCAGCTTATCCGGACAAGTTATCCGGCTCAGCCGAGTTGAAAGATTATCCGGACAGCTTATCCGGACCAGCCGAGCTCAAGCGTCGCCGAGCTCAGCGAAGGGTCGGCCGAGATCCAAAACCGCCCACTTTCACTTGTATTTGTATAGGAGCTTGGAGTAGTGGAGGCGCCCCTTCAGGGTGCCCGATAGAGATAACAAACAACAGAGCAGAATTTTCTAGGCCCACAACACGTGTACACGTTCCGGTAAGTCCCTGCACGGGGTCGGATTATGGCTGCTGTCAGTGTGGAGAAGCAGGATCCAAGAAATTGGGGCGAAGGGTGATCGGCTGATTGATGGATCCAGACTCCGTCGCGGATCCACCAGACTGGCGGATCGGGCCCCGTACCTGGTGTTAGCAGTCGCAACAGAAGACACTACGGGTGCGGCCAGACGTCGCGAATGTGTACCCAAGCGACGCCATGCCTCGAGACCCAAGATCCAAGAGATGCAGCTGTCAAGTGGACTTGGCCACATCCCGATCCAGATCTGATTCTGAGTCCGACTCAGATGGATCGGTGCGGTCCCTGGATCGAAGAAGCGGACGATGGATCGGGGGTCACGGTACGGCGGGAGCAATCAGGCGACACGCAAGGAAGGTAACCAAGCTCCATAGAGTCAGTAGGTACAGATGGGATGATAGGATCCATAGGGAGATAGGACTTTGGGATGGGATTGGACTTAAGCATAAATCAGACTCGAATTTGCCTTATACATCGCAAGTGCCTTCGCTTTCGCCTGGAATCGGGAACGTAAATTGGCCCTACGGCGTAGCAAGGTTTGGGTAGTGGAGCTAGTGTGGTATAGCAGTACGCACAAAATCGTCAGTTGTGGTAACTTGGCTACAAACACAACAATAGCCGAGCTAGTCGGCCTTGTTGGCCTGCGCCGGGATGCCCCCGAGCGGTTCGGCCCAACCGGGACAGTAGATGTCTCGCCCTTCGCCGAGACCCGCCAACCAAGACTCCTCCTCCGGAGAACCGCCGAGTTCGACGGTCTCCGTTTACTCAACCCTGTGCTCTCCACCAAAGGATGGACGACGGCGCACGGAGCGCTTTTACAGGTCGCCGAGAGCAAAGGCTTCTCGACTCAGCAATCAGTGCCCGGGACGTACGGGAGTATATACTCTTAACGGAGCATTGTGTCCACTTGTACTTTCTCTTGCTATAAGAACAACCAGAGACCCATTTAACATAACCACAACCTCCGATTACCCATTTTTCACTTCTTCTCTTTAAAACCTCTCTCAACACTTCTTCTCCTTCTTAGATCACGCAAACACTTCTTTTCACTCCCACAATATCCAATTACTCTCTCAACAGGTCTCATTCATTTGTAGATATCAACGAACTCATTCAATACTATCTTAAGAAAAATGTAATCAATATACCAACGATGTGCAACTTTACTACCACGAAAGGAGCTAAGTGTATGATTTCACCAAATAAGGATATCTGTCATATCCATAAGAAATATTCACTGATTGAGCACAAGACCAATGAGATTAGAAATTTGAACAAGACAATCTCAAGGAAGATTGACGCGCTCAAAGCAATAAAAAAAGAGAAGCGTGAGCTACAATCAGAGATGCAGAAATTGCGAAACGAAGTTGAGTCTATGAAAACAGACTATGAGAGTTATTCATTAATCAAGCGTTATGAATTAGCAAAATGCCAATTGAAGAAGCATGTATTTGATGATTCCGAGATTAACCCTATAGCGATGCTTTTTGACTTGATTTCAGTATGGGGTCAGTCCATACAATCATCGTAAA
Organism: Phytophthora melonis; assembly: GCA_024211575.1. Taxonomy (NCBI): domain Eukaryota; phylum Oomycota; class Peronosporomycetes; order Peronosporales; family Peronosporaceae; genus Phytophthora; species Phytophthora melonis. The sequence continues at coordinate 4,111,106 of JAMXKT010000038.1, read as the reverse complement.
ACATGCCCAGATGCACTGTTTTATCCCGCTACCCGCAACTAAAACCATCACATTTGAAGGGGTTTGGGTAAAGTCAGATCCAGTCAAAACGTAAAACATGACCAGATACCATGTTTTACAGCGCTTTCCGCAATTTTCTTTGATTGGTGGAAATGTGGATTTCTTGTAGCCATCCTTCAAGCCATCCTTCAAATGTGAGAGTAGCCAGCGAATATATGACGAAGAATATTGTGAAATCTATTTGCAGGTAGTGCGTAATTACGCCCCGCAAGCAAGCATTTTTACGAAGCTTCGGTTCAAAGGGCTAAATCGCGCGCACTGCTGGTGCTCATGGCGGTGGGACGGTGAAGAGTGCACGCAGCAAGTGAGTTCGAGTCCGAGAGCCGTCGCCTTTTGGCGGACCTGGTACGTGCTTACTGGAGGTGCTATCTGCGTGGGTAACAGGCGATATTTAACGTATGGATGCGTGGTGGTTGCGTGGTGCAGGAGCGCAGGCTCGTGTACGTCGTGTTGGCCACGTGCTGCGGGTGCAGGAAAGCGGTAGAGCGCGCGCACTGCTGGTGCGCATGGTGGCGGGACGGTGAAGAGTGCACGCAGCCACTGTGAGCAGCGGCAGTTAGAACGCAGTAGGTCGCATTAACTAAACATGTAAGTAAATTATTGCACGCGTTTTGTTGCCTTGTGCTAGTATCATAAAGGTTGGGTCTAAACCACGGTTGCCTGGGTTGGTTGCGGGGCAAATTACTTGTTTTAGGTATGCTCGAAGCTCGAAACAAAGACCAATGCGTTTGCCTCACCCCACTACCGGTTCATCTGTTTCTTCACTTGTAAACTTTGAAAGGCTCCAACTCAACGACAAAATGGCGTCCCGCCGAGCCAAGCGAAAGCTTGCCAACGCGTTCTCGGCTACGGATGAGGCAATCGGCCCCAGCAAGCTCACCGCCTGGGAAACAAACGAAGAAACAAAGCTGCGGTTCTGCCATCCGCCAAAGCTCGACGAAAGCCACCACTGGCTGCCAGTAAGCAAACCAAGCGTGGAGTCGAGGAGAGCACTACAGAGAGTGATGCTGTGGCGTTGTCATCAGCCATAGCCCGTCGTAAGACTCAGTTGACTGCCCGCAAGCAAACCGAGCGTGACGTCGAGGAAGACGACAGTGACGAGAGCGATGGCGATGACATGTACGAAGTGGAGACTATTTTGAAGGAGCAAGACGGACGCTTCTACGTGAAATGGGCTGGTTACGATTCTGATGAGAACACTTGGGAGCCCGAGTGTAATTTAAAGGCCGAGATGATCGAACGCTTTCGTCGACAACGCAGCCCAGAGGGGCGACGACAGACCCAGGTAGCTGACAGCTCGTTGAGCGATAGCGAAGAGGAAGCTGTCACGGAACTAACAGCAAATCAAGAGTCAGTGAACGCAGAAGGAGTGAGTGAGAGCAGTATTATCGGTTCGCATGTCAGCTTTTCACCGATAGATGAGGAGTGGATGCCTGCTGCGGACTATGCTCGTGTAGGCTCTGCTTATCTGACTGGCGTCATTGCTTGGGAGTACGTGGAAAAAGGGAAAAGGAAGAAGAAGAAGAAGGGTTCGGACAATACTGTTCGCTTCGAAGTGCGCTGGACAACGACTGAATACCAGACGAATCGACATGTACATGGTATATCTCGCAGCAAAATTCTCGAGGGAATTGCGAACTACAACCGACTGAACGGCAACGAGCTCCGAGCGGAAACCTGGGAAGTTTTGTGCCGTCCCTACCACGAAGAAGCAAGTGGTGGTGACTTGTGGGATGAGTTTGAAGCTGTTAGTGAGGACTGTGCTCGCTACGACTGCCGCGAGAGAATACCGGAAGATGCGGGTGAAGTTGAACGCGTGTCAGCAATGGACTTTCAACCACGAGGTGTTATGAACCCACCTGAAGATTTATTTGGACACGACGGTGGATCGACCGCACCTCACGTCAAGCCTGAGTACGAGGGCATTTTCAAGCACTCAGCATCGTCTAGTTTTCTAGCGTATTTGCCACTCGCGTTTTGGAAGAAAGTGGTGAGAAATACAAACGCGTATGCTGCTGGTCAGAAGCGCTCCCTGGTAACCCTTGACGAGCTGATGAAGTTTCTTGGTGTGCTATTCTACATGGCATTGGTGGACAAAGGCGAGTACGCTAATTACTGGGGAGAACAAGTGGAAGATACCATTTTTGATGCTCAAAGTGTCCGCCTTGACTCGATCATGTCGCTTGACCGGTTCAAGTTCATTCGGAAGAACCTCTGCTTCCGCGACCGCATTTCAAGAGAGGCTCTACAGCGAGATCCTGCAGCTCGCATTCGACCACTGATGAACATGCTAAAACTCCGGGCGTCGAAGTTTGTGGTGCTTGGGAGGAACGTCGCGGTGGATGAGTCTAGCATTGCTTGCCGCTCTCGTTTTGCCAGACATTTGATTGTGTTCAACGCGACCAAGCCGACTGGCAAGTATCACTTCAAAATCTATATGTGTTGCTGCTCTGAGTCGTGGCTGATGGTCAACTTTCGACTGCATTGTGCTAGTGACCTGAGCGTGCGTCATGAAGGCGTAATTTCAAGCGAGGATACAGATGTGCTGGCTTTAGTGACATCGGTGTCGGCTGAGGTGCGCAAGTGTGTGGCAGAAGTCACAAGGCCGATTCATCACACTGGTCGGATTGTGAACACCGACAACTACTACACGTCGGTCCAGCTCTTGGAGATGCTTCGTGTGCTGGGATTATATGGACGTGGAACGATACGGGAGAATAGCAAACATTTTCCGCGCTGTGTGATGATATCAAAGAAAGATGACATGGCTCGTGGATCAATGAAGCAAGCCGTTAGTGTGACAAACAAGATAGTCGCAGCGTCATGGGTTGACGGCTCCGTGGTGAACATTGTATCGAACGCTGACGCATCGACTTCAACAACAGTACATCGCCAAGTTGGGCAGCGTAAGCAACCGTTTGCAGCTCCTACCTGTGTTATCCAGTACAACAAAGCGATGCAGGGGGTAGACCGCATTGACCAGCTCCGAGCTCGGTTCTCTGTTGCAGATGGACATTCATTTCGAAAGTGGCACAAAAAGCTGGCTCTTGCGTTGATTGATATTGCTCGATGCAATGCTTTCATCACTCGCAAAATGGCAGGAGGATGTAAGAGCAAGCGTGATCCTCACAGAGAGTTCATGGTTGATCTAATTGGCGAGCTTATTTCGGGCGGTTGGAAGAACAGTATCATGGACTCCGGAATGATGTATGAAACACAAACTGAAGCCGACCTCAGTGTCCTACGTACACCATCTAGTCATGCTCAACCTCAGCGTGAACGTTCCAGCCGAGAATCGTCAAGCCCAGCGTGCAAGCCTGTGCACTCTCAAGTGCAATTCCCGGACTCAAAGGCAAAGAGAGGGTGCGTTGTTTGCCGATTTGAAGGGCGCTATCCTACTGCTGTAACAAACTGGTGCACGAGCCACTTGGTACCCCTGTGCAGCATGAAGTATCCTGCACAACCTGCAAAGGACTTCGTTTGTCAAGAAAACTGGTCGTGCTGGGAGAAGTATCACGACTACTATCTCCCTGAGCAGTTGTTCAACGACAAAGGCCACATCCGACGTTCTTCGAATCTGTTCAAACGCAGTAAAGCGAGCGTCCCATTCGCTCCTGTCTCGACTCCAGCAGCATCAGAGTGCTCCACGGTCTATGACTGAGGTTCCCTTGCTGTATGTGCCTTGTACACAGAGGTTCATAATACATCATTTGCTTTGTATAACCGATACGTATCCTCAAAGTACAGGTAGCTCTATTCGTTCATACATGTAAAACGCTTGTAGATTGCTAGTCCATCTAACTTCAAGGTCAATAACGCCTTTGAAGCTCCATATCAGGCAGAATATGCGCGAACAAGAGTCACGGTGTCGTGGACATATCTTCCTTCCCAAGACGATTTTCTTTGCCGCGGACGATACGCAAAGAAACTGCTCGAGCGCGTGGTTGGCTGATTCTTCAAAGACGATGTTATTCGCGACAATAATGGAGCAACGGGCTAATGCAGAGTCGGATTCTTGGCTAGTGAAGTTAATATCACCACGGCAGATAGATATTGTACGTAGCTCTGGATACAGTCCAGCGTGCCGAGAAATGAGTTCGTGGGCGGCAGCGACAAGTTCATCCCTTACTTCAATGCCGACACACGCTTTGACTCTTGCCTCTAATGCGACTTGGACTAGAATATTGCCAACACCGCAGCCAATATCACCCACACCATCTTCGCTGCAAACACCCAGCGTCTTGAGTAGTGCAGAAACTCCATTTGGAGCAATCTCTCCAGCATTGAGATGAGCTTTGCCAGGTTGCTGCCGGACTGCACGCTGGTCGATATCCGCAAATACTTGGTCAGTAATGCGGTGGGACACGGTAGGTGGTCTTGGCTGCGGTTGAAGGCTGTCTGGAAGTGTGGTCGAAGCACCCGCGGGTTGAATTGGTTGTTGGACTGGACGCTTGCGAAAGTACGAAGCTGGGAAGCGGTCGAGGCTCTTGCCGTGCGTCTTTTTAAGCGTTTTGAGGCGCTCACGGAGAACATGCTTCGGCTTACCCTTTAAGCGCATCTTCCTTGACACTACGTCCCACTCGATAGGGCGGTGGCTGTGAATGTAAGGTCGCACTAGGCGAACTAGAGCCGCGTCTTGATCGTCGCTAAAGTCGGCCATGACTTGTTTATCACTGCTAAAACATCTAGCAACCAACTAGAGGTCGGGGCAAATATATGAAGCTATATATACCGTAAAAACCCATCTGGGTGTTCTGATCGCCATTCGTAGCGGCGCATATATTACGACGATGCCTGTAATTTACTTTGAATGTTAGATTATGTATCGTTACATGAAACATTGCTGCGATATTTGGGGTTCAATGTCGATCTGGATTGGTTAAAAACCGTATAAATTTTAAAGTTTGAGGTGCCAAAACAAGGTTGCCCATTTCCAGCTCCTGTTTATATCCTGGTATTAATTTTGAATACTTACCGTGTTTTGCTAAACATGGTCATTTGGCTGGTTTTAGACACCGTCCATCGCAATAGGGTTAAGTCATTTTGTAGAAGGAGATCGAACGAAGAAACATTGATCAACATTTTTGGGAAGCAAAGCGACTACTGGAGATATTATAATGAGATGAGACTTCAGAGAAATAAGCTCTGTCATTTATTCGAGTGAGTTAGCTCCACTCATTTTTTTTAATTTAGCAAGACTCTGCCTTCGTCTGGGAGAAAAAACGTTCTATCTTAAGAGATAAATCTTAAGTATATAAACCCCAAGAGCATACAACTCAACAACCATGAACAACAACAACGAGCAGATCCAGTTCGAAGATGAGTTCGAGTTTGAAGATGAGTTCCAGTTCATGAATGATCCCCAGTCGGAGGTTGAGGTACAATCCACTGAGTACCCCATTGACAAGAGTTTGATCATTATCGCTAAATCATTGCTAAGCTATGATGATACCACGATGTATTTCGAGGACGCCATTGATCTGATGGACATGGTGGGTGAGCTTTTCAAATATAAGCTCGCCAGAACGGAATTGTTCAATTATATATATCTCCAAGGACACAAGCAGTTGTTCCAATCTCAAATCAGCGAAGAGCTAATCGCTGAAGCCATGCATCCACACCGTATGATGGCTCGCATGCAGATGTTCGAAGACATTGAAGAATTCTTTGAGTGCTGCTAAAAAAATTATGATTAGTCTTGCGACTCATTTTTTTATATCCATCTTAAGACATAATTTTCATTAATATACAGAAAGCATGCCGCGATACGAAAATGATGAACAGCGCCTCGAAGCGAGACGCGAAGCGAATAGGAGATACTATGAAAAGACGCGCGAATCGAGACTCTTGAAGCAGCGACAGTATTATCTCGATCATAAGGATGAGATTAGTCAAAAACATAAAATCCGTTACCAGGCTAAATCCACGAGTTGATGATCTGGTCAATTTTTTTTTTGACTGAATGAATATACTCTCAAAGAGTTTTGAGATTTCATTCCCATCTTAAGAGAAGAATCCATAATATATAACCCCATCTTAAGAGAATATTTCATAATATAGCATCTCAACTATGCCGATCTCATCAGCTCTCAAGAAGGCTCAAACGCACCGCAGCGACCTATACAGGTTCGCCAAGACTGAGAATCTCCCCGTCCATTGGGATATGAAGACTAAGAAGATGGAGGAGATTGTTAATGCCTTCAAGAACACCAAAGCTAAGACGATCGTCAAGGCCCTCAAGTCCTCTAAGATCAGCAACGATCAATCAACTCTCAAAGCCATCAACACCACGACGGGTAAAGTCAATCTCTCCCTCGGACGTTTCAACCGTATTCGTAAGGATATTGTTTCGCCCGCCGACAAGAAGCTCCTCCTCCATTTTAAGGATTCAACCGGCGCAGTTGTGAAGACGTATCACCTCCAGGATCGTCTCATCAATATCAACAACCTCTTCATCGATCAGGAGAACCAATACAGCTCCGGCGCTGATGTTGATCTCAATATTCTCCCATCAACGACGGTTGAGACCGAATGGTTGTCAAACCCTCCTCGTTCTCATTCGGAGCGTAAGAACTTCTTCCGCTATCTAACGAAAGCTAATTACAACCTTGATGCATTCCAAGTCTGTTCATCAGATGATTGCGCAATCGAGGAGGACTATAATGATGAATCCTTCGACCCTGAAACAGACCCCGATGTTATGGGGTATAACTATCCTTGCTTTCTCTTTGCTCTCCACAAAGCAGGAGTCAATCCAAAGATGGTTAAGCAGATCTCACAGACGATGTTCAACTCAGGAGTCACCGTTGATTTCATCAGAAAGACAGCCAAAGCTTTCAACCTCTGCATCTCTGTCAAGCAATTCCGCATTGATAACACATCTGGACGTGCCAAGAATGACATCACTGTTTATGGTGAGAAGAGCGACAACATCTTCAAACTCGGCTCTGTTGGTGCTCATCTCTTCGCTATCATGCCTACTAACATCACCAAGAGTGCTCTTGACAACCCTGAGCTGGTTATTGAACATGGACGAAGCGATTTCAGAATCAAAGCACCAACAGAGCCGAGTTTGAAGATGTTGTCGCTCTTCTCACCATGTGGTCTTCAACGATAAGAAGATCAAATTACTCGACAGCTACGAGGTGATCAGCTATCTATATCATCACCGTGAGACTCATCTAACCCCGATTACTCAGCAAATCATGCCATGTCTTCTCAACAACAAGTATCAAGAAGTCCGCTCATTGGATGAAGAAGATTTCCATGAAAATAACTTCAAAGCGATGGGTCAAATTCCCGGAAAGGAGTTGAAGCTCGGCCAGGCTCCATTTAGATCATTCAACAGCAAGACACGTGAGTACTACGATGTCAGCAATTTCAATGTTATCTATTTCGATTTCGAAGCACTCATCATTGATGGTATTCACATTCCATACTGCGTCTCATATTGCATTGCTAAATTGAATGAGCGCGACTCATTCTCTACCCCTACATTCAGCGAGACCAAGAACATCTATGGATTCGGATGCGAAAAGCAATTCCTCGAGTCTATGCCAGAGAAAAGCTACAACCTCCTTTGGGCGTACAACGCTGGATTCGATTCTCGTTTCCTACTGAAGCACATGACATTCAACTCAAGGGACACTAACATGATCGATTGTGGAACGAAGGTCAAGCAAGCGCATGGCTTCTACAAGGGTCGTGAGATTGTTATTAAGGACGCTATGTCTTTCCTCTCTGGAGGCCTCAGCAGCCTCCCCAAGATGTTCAAAGAGGCATCGGAGTCGATTTCACTTGAGAAAGAGTGCTTCCCACATACTCTAATCAATGATGACAACTACAAGTCTCTATGGTCAATTGAGTATCTCAACTCCTATAAGGACAAGGAGACTCTCATTGCCAATGCCACGAAGATCGGAGCTATCAGCGAAGGTAAGTTCAACTGTGAGATGTACGCCACTCACTACTGCAACCGTGATGTTGATGTGCTACGATCATGCTTTGAGGCTTTCCGGAAGCTCGTCCATAGCGAATTCAAACTGGATGTGTATCGATTCTTGAGCATCTCATCGCTGTCGCTCTCATACCAGCACAACGAAGGGTGCTTCGATGACTGCTTTGAGATGAACTCAGTGCTTCTTGGCTTCCTCCGTGAGGGCACGGTTGGCGGACGCGTTATGTAACGGGGTTACACGAATGTTACCCGAAGGGTTACGAAGTGTGGCACACACAGGCTTGTGTGGTGCACACTGTCTAACCTATTTCAGTAGGAGAATCAGTACATGGCTTCAGAGCCACGGATTATGCATATGACTAGGGTTCACTATGCTAGATAGTGAACCAGATACATTTACACCGAAGGCGGCTCTGCCGCGATAAGAGAAATACATTCAGTTTGAAGATTCACAGCTAAGAGTTAAGGGTTGACTCTTGGAGTCCGTAGGGAGTACGGACTCGTGCGTTCTGGTATTAGAACGGGCTATCTTTAGCCGCGACTCTGTGAGTCTGTTACGTCTTCCTCTGACGCTAAAGCTACGGCAGCCCCGCTGCACTTGGTAGCACTAGTAGTCAATCCGACACCTGAGTCTGGATAGACTGACCCTCTGTGGAGAATGGAGCAGTTCGCTCACTTGCCCCCGAACCAGCAGGGTGCGCTTAAAAAGCTTATGTCCTTGCTGGGCCCGGAGGGCGTGACGCAACTGGCGCAACAAGGCCCCGACGCGGTGAATGCGCGCCTCGAGGCGTTCTCCAGCTACGAGAATGCTCTGTTGGAGCGCCTCGAGGCGTTCTCCAGCTACGAGAATGCTCTGTTGGAGCACCTCCAGCAGAGGATGGCGACGGCCGTGGCGCCGCAAGCGCCCGCTACGTCATCCGACGCGGGAACAAGACCTGCCGCTCATGTTGAGCGTGAAGACCTTCGAAGGCAAGGAAGGGGAAAGCTTAATGCTTTGGACCCGTGAAGTCGAGATGGCTATGAGCTCAGCTCTACTCCGGACGGAGTCGCAGCGCGTGGCGCTAGCTATCTCGAAGCTTGGTGGGCGAGCGAGAGAGTGGGCACTAACGTCAGGGACGTCGGTCGACACGGCCTACCCGACGTGGGACCAGCTGAAGCAGCAACTGTCCCGAGTGTTCGCTCCGCCTAACGAGGCGTATCGCGTGCGCTCACGCTTCCTGGCTACCCGGCAAGGCAAGAAGGATTTGGTGGACTATGTCCAGGAGTTGAGAACTCTCATTGCGGGCATGTCTGCCGAGCCTCTGGCTGAGGTAGTCATCGTCACGGTGTTTATGGAAGGACTTCGCACTGGCGTGGCCAGGACGGAAGTCTTCCGCACTCACCCAAGTTCTTTTGAAGAGGCTGTGAGCATCGCGTTGAACGCGGAGCACAACTTTAAGTCGTCAAGACTTGGGTGGAACGCTCCTCACACCAGTTCGTCGAACGGTCCGGAGCCTATGGACCTCAGCTATGCTGAAGACGAAGAAGCCGAGCTTCGGGCTGCTGAGCAGCGGCGCGGCATCCGCCGATGCTTCATCTGCGGTGACACGCGTCACTTGCGCGCCGGATGTCCGCTGCGCTTGCAGCGCCAGGCTTCGTCAAGCCGCTCTTCGGGTTCGAGCCAGGGCTCTGGTTCGTCTCGGGAATGAGAAAACCCAGTAGGCGCGGGGCGGCCTACTGGGGAGGAACTAAGTTCTATTGAACCTCGGCGAGGTGGAGGTCGACAGGACTTAGCCCCGAAGAGAGCTGTACTCTATAACACGGAACGTGTGTGCAAGCCGGGCTTGCTAGTTGTCCAGGCTTGGGTGAAGGGCTTCACAAAGCCATGGACGATTTTGATCGATTCGGGAGCGTCGGGTAATTACGCCCGGCGTTCCACGATGGACGGAAGTCAGCTTTATGCTGAGGCGCTGGTAGCGCGTGGGAGTGACATCGTCACTGTTCGTCTCGCGACGGGCACTCGTGTCACGGTGCCTAAAGTCCCTGTGGACTTGGGCGTGAAGTTTTTAGATTTTGATAGCGTGGAACGCTGTCTGGTCTTAGACCTCGATTCGAGATATGATCTCATCCTTGGTATGGCGTGGCTGGAACGCCATGAGCCTTGGATAGATTGGAGGTCGAAGACCCTTGGTGCTACGCACTTCTCCTGGCGGAGCATTGGCGAGTCATGAACCCACCTCTGCTAGGAAGCAGAAGCGCTTCTGGCGCGAGCACTGGACCGAGTCGGTCAATGTGCTGAACATCGGAGTTTCCGAGTTGGTGGACACTGCGTGTGTCGAGAACGAGCGTTCCGAGCGTGGCTCGTGGACGGCAGGTGGAGCGGCACGAATTCCGCTGAGCGGGTGTGCGCCTGAGGGCAACGCCCCGCTGTACACAAGTGAGGACAAGGTCGGCATGGAGCCGAGGAGCCATGGGCGAGGCCCGGCTGATGAAGGATGTGGAGCGGCACTCAGTGGATTACGTGCCACTCCACGATCTTCATCCGGGCAGAGCCCTTGTCCCTCGGCATCGTGCCGACCGCGCCGTCGCTGGCACGCAGCAGGGCGTCGCCCTCAGACGCACACCCGCTCAGCGGAATTAGAAGCAACTCCGTGCGCCGGGTTCGGCGGATGAACTGCCGGCCAAGGCAAGAGACGACGACACGAGAAGTCAGTTCGCGGCGGCGGAGTTGAGGTATATGCTGGCTGGAGTGGAGTTGATCCGGCTGCTGGAGCACGATCCGATCCTGCGTTTCATCAAGCCCAACGCGATCAAGTTCACTGGTCCCTTCCGGATGCCGGACTTTGCCAGACTCACGAACGTCACGCGAGCCGCGTGGACACTCGTCGAGATGTTGCACGAATCAGGCTTCAGCTTGGACATCACCGAAAGGACGGGAGTGTATGACTGGGACCTCGAGGCCTGGACACGTACGATCCGTGGTGTCTTGGGGCCGTTGACGGTCCTGGTTGGATCCATCCAACGCAAGGAGACTCCGCCTGGGACGGCTCCAATCATCTCGACGCCGATGATAACTTCGTCCCAGTCTGAGTCGAGAGTGCAACCCACGTCAAAGTCCAAAACCCGACGCGACGTAGATGACGACCACGCCGACTTGTTGGACGGAGACTGCGGGGCGCCGGAAACCCCGGTCGCCATTGTAGCCACGTCTTCGTGTGAACTAGACGAGATTTCGATTAGTAGGAGTCAGTACTCGCGCTACGACGCACCGGTGCGCCCGGTCAAACTCGACGCGCTCAAACAACTCGACCCAGGGCAAACACTCGACGTCCCCCTACGCTCCAGCCGGGACGTACCGCGCCTGTGGGTCACACGCAGCAAAACGTGGGTTACGACCGTGTTTAAGACCAAGATCGGGCAGCGGACATACCTGCGGGTGACCAACATCACCGGAGAGACGATCACGCTCGACGCAGGCATGACAGTGGGCTGGTGGGCCCCCGTCGACGTGTTTCCGCCTGCACCCCGCTTCGTAATCGACACTACCAAGATTGGCAGAACTTGGCGTATGAAGTGACCTGGGCCGATGACGAGACCTGGCGGGATGATGAACTCGTCTGGCACATGTATGGATGGCCGACGGACGAAGATCTGAAATGCGACGTGTGTCGAGATGAGCAAGAGGAGGAAGATCGCGCGGGTAGTGAGTCGAGACCGTACCCAGTTGCTGCCGCGAACTCACTGCCAGATGGACCGACGTGTACGCCGGATGCGTCGCCGGCCGACAAGTCGCCGAAGTACGGCCCCTCGGCGCGGTTGCGCGAGATGATGTCGGAAATAGCCGTCGTGGGGACGACGTGCGCACAGTCGGACCAAGGGTCGCAGAGAAGCGACTATGTGGGACGCTTAGCTGAAGCGCCTGGAACCGAGCAACTCGTCGAAGATTCGTCGGGCGACGAGGCGCGAGGCGTGCAATTCTATGGAAGATCACGGCAATGCGACGCGGTGCGACAGCTGGACGAAGGGTCGCACGTTGAGAAATCGAGTGGCGACGAGTCGCAGAAGTGCGACAGTGTGAGACGTGAGGGATGGAACGTCTCAGAACCGTCCCAGGAGCAGTCCCAGAAGTGCGACACCGTGAGACGGACCGAGTGTGACACCGTGCGACAGTCGAGCGAAGGGCCACCCATGAGACGGACCGAATGTGACACCGTGCGACAGCCAAACGAAGGGTCGCGGGGACGCGACGACGTGAGACTGACTGAATGTGACACTATGCGACGGGCAGTAGTGAGGTCTCAGAACTGCGACAGTATGCAACCTGGGGAGAAAGCTGGAAAATGGCGTCTTGGGCGACATTCCGCCCTCGAACCCGTGAAGGACAAGCTCAATGTGAACTTCGACGTGGTCGACGAGGGGCCTGACGGTGGCGGGGCTGGAGGGTCACCGGGTCCAGCATCGCAAGGGGAGCACCGCGCCATAAACCGTGATCGATTGGTCAACCCAGAGCAAGACGCTGGTGCGAATTGCGCGATCCACCGAAGTGGCGGGTACGCCGCGGTGGGACCAGTAGTGCGATTTCCTGTTGACAAGCCCGAATACCACGGCGCGCCACCCGGAGGATTGCTGGCGAAGGTACCAGCTGTCACTCGACGGATGTCCAATGAACTCAAGGCGGCTGTGGACCTGGAGATGGCGGGCAAGGTGGGCGACGAGCCGTGCAGCCTGCAGCTACACCGACTTCGAACCTGTGACGCACTACACGTGCAACCGCGTTACGGCGTGCGCCGAGGCGGGAACACGGGGCCCGACGCACATGTCAGATCTGTACGACGAGATCAAGAAGACAGAGCCACGAATAACCCACCACAGACCCCGTGCACGGAGACGATGCGCCACCGGGAGGTCACCGGGGAACCGAATCCTGGGAACGCGGTAAATGCTCCGCGACGGCCGCGATAGGCGGTGTCGACTCGGCGAAGACTCAGGTGGGGTCGTCCAGCCTATTCCGGTGCAGAACGCGTCGAGCCCGAGCGCGGCGAGGATGCCAGATTCACGATGCACGACGGACAGTCGCATTGACGCGAGACGCGGGACGAGCGACGGTGACGCCAACGCAGCAAGGGTACAGGTGGTGGTCATGCAGCCGGTGGATCACTCGCGAGAAGGCACTCGGTCCCGGACGTTAGATCCAGAAACAGCGTCACCAGCTAACCTCGTCGCGGAAGATTGCGACGCGAAAATTTCGACGCGAAATATCGCGACGAGGGAAACAGCGGCGAAATCAACCCTGTCGCCAACGTGCCGGAACGAGGCCCGCCGACAGCGGAAGACATGGATTCGGGGCGCGGGACGGTATACGTCTTCGCGGTGACGATGCACTCGGCTTCTTTACGCGCGACGAACACCAGAGGCAGAGCTCCAGTTGTCCGACAAGAGCTGGCTGCTCAGAACCCGTCGAGCCTGGCCAACACTCCTGCTAGGGCAGGCAAATGCGCAGAGAGTCATGACCCGGGGCATTTTACGGGGCACGGCGCGCTAAACGACGGCGCGTCTTGCTTCGGATTGGGTGGCGCATTCAAGTTTTTGGGTGACGTATGGGTCGCGACGAGAAACACGTTACGCGATGACGCCGAGTCGACGCGCCGAGGGACATGCATCCTTCAACGCCGCCGCCTCGCTCAGTTCAACGCACTAGAAGGCGACCAACCGGGGACGACGCAGATCGGACCTGGGGCGGCGTTGCGGTGACGAACACGGCTGGAGTGAATTCGGCGATGTGGTATTGCTTGAATCGCGGCGGAATGGGATCGGCCTGCAAGCTAGAGCCCGGGCTCGACGCTGTGCCTTGGGGCGCCACGTTGGTGAGCACGTATGGCGTACGTCGTGAGACGGGCGGTACGCCTCGTCAGTATTCGACCGGGGACGTTTCCGAGCTGAATCGCGTTCGCGCTACGATCAATGGAACGAGCGTGCCGACTTCCACGACGTGGTGCCTCTGAAAGTGAGCCGGGACGTATGCACGGTGAAGTGCGACGAGATGCCGCTAGAAGTGAGCTGGAACGCTAGCGCTGTGAAGAGCGTAGGTGTGGTTCATGGACAAGTACGCCAACCCGGTTGGCGTCGCGGTGGACTTGGAGCCCTCGTTTCGGCTCGCGCGCGACCGAGATCTGCGGTGTACGTCAAGAGCGATATTCGCCGTCGGAAAACTGCTGGACCGTTGCGCCGAGCCCGAGCGACGGGTGCTACAGATCGGACCGCGTGCGCAGATGCGGTGCGTTATGTTGCGCGCCGAAGCACAGGGTAGCCCGAGCGAGTCGCGTCGCGAGACGAGTAGTTCGCTTCACCCGCTGGCTTTCGACGCCCGCACCTCCGAGCGAAACCCCGTCAAGGAATTTCTGTCGCACACCGTGACGTGTTTGGCGGCGTCGATAAACGGACCGTATGACTGCATCGAGGCGCGTTTACCGGAGCACACGCCGACACGCGTTAAGGACGAGGATCTATCCGAAGGGGAGACGACCCTGAAGTTGTATGCCGGTTGATCTTCCCGATATAGGGTCGCGCGCCGCGAGTCCGACGTGACCCGGAGAGACTGTACCGACGAACCGTATCTCAACGGCGGAAAGTGGCGACGCGACTTCTCGCGACAACGCGATGGTCTTGCGGCGATTTCTCGCGAGGTCGTGGGGCGGCTAAGCCAAGCCCTGGTGGGCGAGCGCCTCTAGTGGCGCGGTGGAAGTTGGCAGGGTGGCTGCCGACGGGTGGATTGGTGGAGAGCCCCGACTCTGGGAATGGCCGGAGCGGGAAGATTGGATGAGGGAAGTGAGGAGGATCAGCCTGTTGCTGAAGATGGGGCGGCGGAGGGCCGTCTCATAAAAGATGTGAAAAGGTGGAAAGAAACGAAGGAGGAGAGTCAAAGGCGACGTGTTGACGTTACGGCTACAACAACTAGGCGCTACGGCCGCGGCGGGCTATGACGACTGGCCAACCTTAAATCTGCTGGACAAACTTACCTGCAAGGCGAGGCAGATGGTAGGCGGGGTGATCGCGCGTCACTCGGCAGCGTACTCCGGCGTCCATCTCAACTACGGTGAGCGGCGTCCAGTGGAACCGACGCCAGGGTTCCTGCGCGTCGATGTCGTCGTCGTGTGCTGGAGGCCCGGATACCATCGGCCGATCTGCAAGTGCGCGGGCGGGAAGTGGAGCACCATGGGGTCCAACAGGAGGTCCATGTCGGCAGAGCCCAACCGGAACAATTCGACCACCAACTGCAATAAGCCGTTGAGGTGGTTGCCAGCGTGGGAACGCCGTGAATTACGCGCCGTACGCCACCTCTTCCGCGCCGCGCCTGGCACGGGAAGCTCGTGCGTCGACTCCCAATAAGCCTGGGCCCAGTTCTCGATGTGACGCCGAAGTCGGCGCAAGAAGGGCTGGAACACTGCGTCGCCAGACGCGAAGAGGAGCGACTCGACTGCCTGGGCGAGGTACCGCCATGGGCGAGTAGCGTACAGCGCGTCGACATTCGCCTGGGACACGAGTGCTCGATTCCAGGTCGCAGGCTCAGGGGCAGCATGGTGAGGAACGATCCAGCCAAGTGGCGGCAGGAAATGCATCCGCAATTCCTGCGCGGTGACGAGGTGGAGGCGGAGACGTCGTACCCTCTTGGGCCAGGGAGCGTAACGCGGTTGTTGCCAATCAGACGGGGTCCCGCCGGTGGGATGACGGGGCCGAAGAAAGGAGCCGCCGCGGCGTTCCCCGCCGAACCACTGGACGCAGTGCTAGATGACGAGGCGCGGGACGACGACGAAGACGATGAGTCATCGCTGCTGGAATCCCCAGAGTCGCCCGACCCTGGGGTCGACCCGGTGCGGGATGGCCCGAAGCGCCTCGACGCCGATCCTGACACCGGAGAGAGCCGCGCGGGGCGACGAGAAGCGGCCAAGCCAGCCGGAGAAGCAGAGCCGGCCGAGTGCACTGGAAGCAGATGAACGCGACGGAGGCGCCGACCCGGCGGAGTGGGTCGACGAAACAGAGGCCGATCGGGAATGGGAGGCGGAACGCGAACGCGACCTCGAGCGTAGGAGAGGGCGAGAGCGGGACCCAGGTTGCCGCAACCGACGGCGCTTGACTTGGGCACGCCGCGCTTGGTCCTCGCTATCGGACGACTCAGAGCCAAAGAGTGACGCGCCCGCTTGAGCCTGGACCGCAGTCGCTGCCGCTGATGCCGCGACGGCCGAAGCGGACACGGCCGGTGATGCTTAGGCTGCCGAACTAGCCGAGGCCGCGGTGTCGGCCATCGTAGAAGGGCGTTGGCTTCGACATAGCAGAGAAGGGCCCGAAGACGCGGCGGACGCCGTCTGGGACGACCCTGAAGTACGATTCTGGGACCCCAAGTGGCTCGAGCCGCCATGGCGAGGCCGCCGGGAACCTGACAATGACGGCCCCGTTGAGGGAGTCGGCGCAGGAGCACCTGAGCCCGACGCAGTCGAAGCAGGAACGGGAGTGGCGGAAACAGAGGTAGCGGGGGCCACAGGAGCGCCCGTTGGCGTCGGAGAAGCCGGTGGAAGGGGAACTGCGAAGGTGGCCTCGAGTCGCCTGATCAAGTCGGAGGTGTCGGTTTGACCGCCTACGCGCGTCACAACGCCGGCTAGACGATCAGCCAACTCGTCGCGCACTCGACGTGCCAGTTCACGCCCGCGACGCGCGTCCCGGAGCATCCGGCGCCAGGCCACAGCCCGTTCGTCGCGCTCTCGGACAGCCAAATCGAGCTCTTCCTCCAGTTCGACGACCCGAGCACCGAGCCGACGCGCCTGAGCACCGACGGCTCCTCGACGCTGTTGAGACGCTACAACCACCCTGCTCGGTATCTCGCCGCACGAGACGCAGCACAAAGCTCGCCGGCTTGAGCGCGTGTCATCTCCGACTCGGCCGCCACACGGCGCGTCGTGGCGGAGGCCACCGACTCCTCGAGTTCGTGAAGGCGAGTCGCACCGCGGCGGAGCTCTTCGGCGTGGGCCGCGAGGAGAGCATTAGCGCGCCGGAGGTCGTCTTGCAGCGGGACGTTCAAGCTGCGAGCCGATTCCGCTTCGGCACGCAGCTGAGAGAGCGTAGCGCGAGCTACGCGGAGCTCCTCATCGACCGGGGCGCGTTGCTGCTCAAGAGTAGCCAGAGCTTGCCGAGCTTGGTCCCTCGCAATGATGGCGGCATCCCGCTCGCGTCGTAAGGCGGCCGAGGTGCGAAATGCTTGGTTGCGCGTATCAAGCGCCCCGTCGCGCTCTTGCATGACGGCTGCAAGAATACGGCTCACGCGGTCCCGCTCGCCGCGAGCATCGTCGCGCTCCTGTTCGAGAGAAGCTGCATGCTGCTGCGCCCGGTCACGTTCCGCCTCGACGTCACCCAGACGCGTCTGAACAGGAGCGAGAGCTGCCCGGGCGGTGGCGAGCTCGGCGGCCAGGTCATCGCGCTCGGCCCGCGCATCGTCGCGTTTCCCTGGGCTGCAAACAGCCGAGCCAGCGAAACCGAAGATGGAGATGGAGCGGCAGACGCTTGGGCGAGCCGAGCAGTCAGGTCAGCGACTACGCCTTGCGCAGTTGCGAGTTGAGCTTGAAGTCCGCGGCACATCTCAAGAGAGGCAGCTTCCGAGACTCGACGCATCGTCTCGGCCGCGTCAGTGCGCTCAGCGCGGGCACGAAAGTCCTCCACGCGTTCGTCCATATCGCGGACGGCAAGCTCGGCGTGCACCCGGGACAGCCAGGCCGTTTGCAGCTCAGCCACACCCACCTGGTAGCCCTCGCAGGAGCGCCAGGTTGCGGTCGTGTAGCACGGACGCGTGAGTGGCCAGCCCCACGTTGTGCGCGGAGACGAGCTCGTACTGGGCGCGCAGCTCCTGATTCTCACGCGGGAGAGTGCGCGCGTCGGCAACAAGAGCGGCCATCGATTGGACGGGGGCCCCTGAAGCTGGGAGCTGAACACGGGGCGCGGCGGGGGGAGGAGGACGACGCGCGCCGAACGCGCAAACCGCACAAGCAGCCGCAGCGAGGTCGTCGGTGTCGATCTCCTCCTCCTCCTCCTCGGAGTCGTCGACGTCCATGTCGTGGCGGCGATCCATGAAGCTGGGCGCGTTGGAAGCTGCAGAGACGGAAGTTGAGATCAGGCGAGATGAAGCGAAGACGCGGGGCGGGTTCTGCGACGACACACCCACCTGGGGATGCGCGTGCGTGGCAGCGGGACGGATGTGGTGTAGCACCCCGCGGAAAACGTGCCGATGCAGACGCTCAAGAGAGGAGGCGCCGAGACTGAGGCCCCGGACGCGAGTGATGGAACTCGACGCGGTTGATGGGGCGCGACGCGCTACGGAGATGGACGGAAAAGCCGACGAGGGTGATGAATCCAGTGCGACGCGTAATCATCCGATGGGTCGACCAGTACCCCGTCTCTTCAAAACGCGTCGACCCCAAACCCCGCCGAGCAAAACCCACCGAGCCAAAACGCGCCGAGCAAAACCCGCCGAGCCAAAACGCGCCGAGCAAAACGCGTCGAGGTGAGATCTTGATTACGTTACGCAAATCAGGTTGAAGAACGGTAGTGCAAGCACGACAGACGCAAGGGTAGACGTAGGGTGGTAGGCTTAGCAAGCACGAAGTAGGGGATAGCCAGTAGCAAGGACATAGGATAGGGTAAGGACTCAGTCCCGAAATTTCTCTGAACCACAAAGACCTCCCGTCTTCCCTCCGGTTCCAGGGGAACCACCAAGCGCCGGCAAGCAGAACCGCCCCGATATCGCCCCCATCGTTTGTTGGTTCGGGTACTCAACCCCCACAGACCCGTGCTGAGATAAAGGCACGTTAAACGTATACCGTTTAGGGGCGCCCGATAACGCGCTGCTAGGCGAAGGAACGCACCGGCCCGATAACCGCCGTGCACAAGACCCCCGTGTAGGCCCGATAACGCCACACAAGCCCCAGGAAACGCCGGCCTGATAACGCCGCACGCCCGACGGGAACGCCAAGGAAACGCCGGCCTGATAACGCCGCACGCCCAAGGCTCGACGCCCTACGACAAGGAACAAGCGTCAATCAAGAACCCCCCAACTCTGAAGCCTGCGAAGACTTGGGTCTGTATTTCGAAGATACGCTACTCCAATGTGACGAAGTGCCCCGTGCCTCTGCAGCTCAGGTTGCTAGACCGCTCGACCTTGGTCTTCGCTCAGCCCTTGCACCACTTGGCTCAGCCCTGCTTAGCGCTGCAAGAGTTCCGCTCAGCTCCTTCCACTGAGCGAACACTCCCACTCCACTTCGCTGGGCTTTGCCGCTTGGACTCTTGGCTTAGCGCCGACTCGGGTCGGGCGAGGCGTGTGTTCCTCACTCTGCGATCCCCTTGGCGGTTCTTTCGATCACGGCTACGCTGTGGGCCCAGACTTGCGTCGGCCACACCAGCTGCTGTCGATGTTGAAGGTTACCGGAGGTGTTCCCAGACGAAACTCGCTCCCCACTTGGCGAGTCCCAGTCCGCACGTGTCCACAGCCCGAAATGCCCCGGGTTTTTCTTAATGAACACAACACCACACACAATAGCCTCTACTTCCTCTCTTTGGTTCCGGCTTAGAACCACAACACCCCTTCTTTCCCGGTCGGCCTGGGTACGGGCCGAGTTCGCCTTTTATTTGTCTGAGCCTGGGCGAGGCTCGTACCAGCTTCTCCTTTCTTCTCTACGAGTCAAGCTACGACCCGGTTGGTTGGAGTTAGTTGACTCGGTTTGAGTCTAGTCCGAATCCAAGGCACTCACACACACCCTGGGACTTCCCGCGCATCAGGTCCACAATGAACCGATACTAATAATCACACAATGCACCGGGGCACGCCAATGTCCCCAAGCACACAATACAATTACCCTGCCTAAACCTTAGAATGGATCACCTTCCACCCGAAAATATGAAATACACCCTAAGATGTAACTAATATGAAATAACCGTACTGCCGTCGCACCGAGGCACGCTGACAACGTTGATATGTTAAGTTGAATTTGTGTGGATGATCGCCAAGACACCTTCTGGCCAAAGACCTCCACCACTTGCGTCCTTCGGGGCAAAACGAACTCTGTTTAAATTTAACACATGCACAAACTAGGACTCACTCAGTGGGGGCGCGATATCCCTCTGGGTACACTCTGACTGGCTGCGCGAAGAGTGCCGGCTGTATGCTTACCGGGCGACCTTGAAGATCCGCCTGAAATCTTTGGTCTCAGCCAATGCGGTGGCTCCATGCTGGCGGCGACGTCTTGGCGTCGCTGCTGGCCGTTGAGATCCGCTTGAAGTGTCCGCGATCTTGAGCGGGCGCACCCAATGTAGGCTTGATTACGGCTGCTTCACCGGATGAGTGTACTGGCCAGTACCACTGTCTGAACTTAAGTCCAGCGACTCTCCACCCGGCACTTCAACTGGCCCTCGACAACTCCGCTCGAGTCCAAGACACTCCGCTCAGGTCCACTGCACTCCGCTCGGCTTCTCGGCTCAGGCAATGACTCTCGACGTCACATCCAAGGCCGGGTTCGGACTCCATACCACTCCGCTCAGCTCGACATCTTGGGCAAAGACTCCGTGAGCATAACGATACTTGGGTCGCTTTCAGCACGGTCTCGCTCAGACACCTGCAACACGACTCGGCTCGACACCTTGGGCAATCAGCCCCATAGCCGCAGGGAACGTCAGGCTCCAACTCCACCAGACTCCGCTCAGCTCCTCAGCTTGAGCGGGGCTCGGGTCATCACGCTCGAGGCTCAGTTCGGACTTCGCGCAACTTCTCTCAGCTTTCCAGACTCAGCTCGGGCTTGGGATGTCTAATGCCAGACATCTCGGGTCCCAGACAGGTATCTCTCAGGGCCGGGGTCTGAGCGAAGCTTCGCCCAGTCCTCGGGTTCCGTCACCTTCGTCGCACGTCTCGTGACCAACAGTTGGCGGTCTGGATCCATCTCAGTCATGACGTACTTGAAGTCCGCTTGATTGATACGGGTCAGCTTCGTTGATTGATACGGGTCAGCTGGTCATTGGGTTCGGTGGAGAAATCCACTGGGCCTTATCACAACCGTCCCTTATGAGTGTCGGGTCCACGGAGGTCATTTCCTACTTGGACCCGGCGCCCATAACCCAGATGACTCGCACTGCCTCTTCCCACAACCGTCCGATCCTGCCGAACTTGTGGAGCGTGGTTCCCGCTCATTTGCGAAATTCCGACCAAGTGCAGAGACCGCGGTGGCAACTCCAGCACCAACAAGTGCTGCGCCTCCGCAGTCACCCGCACGTCTTCGTCCGCATCCGCCGCTTCTGCTGCTTCGTGCCAAGCATGGCCGACTCGCAACGGGCCAGCGCGCCGTCCGCGGGCGGCACAAGTCAAGCTCCAGCGTCTCAGGGCGCTCTCGCGGCTCCCGCAGTGCTCCAGGCTCCGTCCCGCGCGTCGTCGGCTGCTTCCACGACACCTGCAACCTCTGCGTCGCTGCAGACGCTGCTCAACGCCGTTGTCGTCTTCAGAGGCTGCGCAGGGCGGCCCCGCGGCGCCTGCGACGTCTGCCTCACTAGCAGCGACTGCGGCGTCTCCTTCTGGTGCTCCTCCACTGCCTCCAAGCGCTACGGGCCCAGCGGCAGCTAGCGCCTCGACGCCGGCGACCTCAGATGCGTCGTCGGTGGCATCAACGGCGGCTACTACGACTCAAGCGCCTTCGGCGAGCGCCCCAGCGACTTCAGGCAGCGCTGCGGCACTGGTACCTCGTCCGACGCCTGCTGTGCCTTCCCCAGCGTCCTGCAGACGGCTCAAGCTTCTGGATCCACCGTGCCGGCGACCAGCACCATCTCCGGGCTGCTCCACACCATTGAGGCATCGCGCTATCGCTCAGCCCCTGGGCAGCGCCTCCCATACCAGCCTTGTCTCGCTCCGTGGGACCAACTTACCCTCCCGGGGCAAGTCGTAGTGCCAGCGACACTGGAAGACGTTCGCGATGGCGCACTCTTGGCTGGGGCTCCAGATGGTCTGGGGCGACTGATGAACATAGCTCGGCTTTCTTCGGCTGAGCTCAACCGGCTGAGCACGCTGATGGGCCAAGATGCGGCTGGTGCTGTGCTGCAGCCTTGCCCAGTACCTCCCCAGATATCACAGACCCGCGCGTCCGAGTGGCTCTGGATCGTGAGATGGTATCGCTCGCTCAGTGTTTCGATGTCGACCAGCTAGCCGCCAGGTCGCTCAACACGGTCCAATATCTCCAACAGACAGTGCGGTTTCTCCAAGGACTCGAGGAAGGCGTCGCTAGTGCTTCGGGGTCAGGCGCCACAGGGCTAGCTGTCAGAAGTCAGCACTTCGCCCAGGCCCTGAGACGTCAGAGCGCCGCACACCAAGCTGAGCTTCAGCGTCTCGAGGTTGCGCATGCGGCTGAACTTCAGAGAGTTGTGGCTGGAACCAGCGGCGTCCAGGCTTCAAGCGCCTCATCCGTCTCTGAGATCCAGAAGCTCAAGGCCGAGCTTGACGCCGCGACCAAGTTGAGCGCCCAATTCGCCACCGAGAAGATACAAGCGGAGGACACCGTTGAAGAGTCTGCATCGAAAATTTTGTCGCTCGAGTCCGAGCTCGTTGAAGCTCAGAAACGAATCGCTGAGCTGGAGGCTCAGATCTTGGACTCCCGGTCGTTCGATCCTGGTGCTCTCTGCGACTTCCTGGTTCACGGCAGTGCCTTCAAGGGCAATTGGAAGCGATTCCTCGAGATGCTGCAGTTGTACCGGACTGGGAAACCCATTCCGGCGGGCTATCGTACCACGATCCAAGTTTCGGCGCGCGACCTGGACTTCGAAGACACTGATCCGTACACGACTCAAGCTGCTCAGCCCAGTCCCGTCTCGGCAGCAGCCTCTTCGTCTCCGAGATCCGCCCCAGCAGTCACGACTCCCACCAGTTCGTCGCTGCCGGCCACACCACTGCGCACACCACCGATGCTCAACTTGAGCAGGTTAACTTCGACCGGGTCTGGCAAACTCCGACGCAAGGCGCTCAAGTCGTTGCCTCTGGCTAAGACTTTGGCTCCGAGTAATTCGAAGAAGGCTGGTGGGCTGAAGGTCCAGACGAGTGTTGCGCCCAGCTCGGCAGCTGCGCCAGAAACTGTGGATTTGACCCGCTCAGCTTCCAGCACACCAAAGTCCAAGGCACCAGTGATCAAGCCGTTTACCCAGCGAATTGCTCTCCCTCGCCGCCCGACCAAATTCAGACCTGAGCGCAAGAAGGAATCCCCCAGCACTCGCTCGGACTTGGATGCTGCGAAGGCTGTGCCCAACCAGTTCAGCTGGGACAGCACCCGCCCAGACGTCCAAGAGCTCATGTTAGCGGGCGTGGCATACTGGGATGCAGTGGATGAGGTCCAGAAGGACCAGATGCTCCATGATCAGTTCGGGAAGAAGAAGTTGATCTACATGCTGACTTCGGCCATGTACTGGGAGGCTTTGGATAGCACCCCATGGATCCAGTATGTCCCGGACAAGTACTTCGACGCGGCTGCAAACCGACTCCAAGTTCCCAGCCTGTCACGGATCCCAGTACCTTGGCGGACTTTGCCCAAGAGGCCGAGCTCAGGTGACGATGACTCGGATTCTTCGTTCATGTCGGTCCTGTCCTCAGAGGACACAGATGACGACGACGACGACCAGACCTACCACGGGTCGAAGGCCAAGGCTCCAAGTTCCATCAGCACCCGGTCCCAGAGCTCTCCAGCAGGCAAGAAGCGGCAGCGAAGCTCGACATCGTCAGGGGGAAGCTCAGGAACCAAGAGGCAGCGCTCTGCTTCTGGGACTTCCGTGACTTCGGGTGGCCCCGAGCCAGACGACGCTGAGACCCTAGAGGAAGGAGTCGACAACGGCATCATCGAGGCACCCAAGAAAGGAAGCTGGTTTCACAATGGCATCCGAGTCCAGAAGTTGCACCACCAGACGATTGGCTTCCCAGCCTACATGCCATCCAAGACTGGGATCGAGCAGCTCCACCAGCGCATCGAGTACGCGCTCTACTTGGAGCTACTCAGATCGGAACCCTGGGACGACATGTGGAATGGCCGGGTCGACTTCCTCGTCTACCACACGTACGCTGAGCTCACTCCTGAGATGAGTGAAGCAATCGTCGTCATCGCCGGGTTTATGAGTGCCTGGCGTCGAGCGTACTGGGAGCGTCTCCACTGGTACCCATTCCCGTCCAAGATTGACTACGCCCAGCTCGCCAAGGAACTGGGCTTGCCTGAGCTGGCCACCGTCTATCGCGAGCGCAAGGACCGCGCTCAGGAGTTTGAGCTTCGTCGCAGAGACTTGGTGGATCAACTCAAGGGCGTCAAGGGCTACTCGGATCGGATCTGGTTCGAACCGGGACTCTGGGCTGTGCCCAAGGATCCGTGTCACTGGGTTCTCAGGGACCCAAGCCTCAAGATTTCTTTGGCGGATCAGCTCTCCACCCTGGATGACCAAGAGCCCGCTCGCACGCAGTGGGCTACTCGCCACTCGGACAAGCAGTTCGAAGCGATCGTTCCGCCAGAGCTCAAGCCCAAGAGCAGATCTGAGCGAGAGGCGAACCCCATCATCCCAGCACCGGAGAACAACCACGATACGTTTGCCGAGGTCCTTCGCGCTCTGGAGGCAGCGGAGGAGGATGAGGAGGACGAGGCGTAGGCAACAAGCGTTCATCATTATCTTCTAATTCACCACTCGTTTTCCCACTTCGCTTCTTGTTCCTTTCATCTTCGCTCATCTCAGCTTCCGTATGTGGAGAAGCAGGATCCAAGAAATTGGAGACCGAAATGCGATTGGCGGAGAGGCAGAGTGATGGATCCAGACATGGATACATCCCGATCCAGATCTGATTCTGAGTACGACTAAGGTGATTATGGATTGGAGGGACCGGCTATGGATCCAAGATTATGGCTCAGCGGGAGCAATCAGGCGACACGCAAGGAAGGTAACCAAGCTCCATAGAGTCAGTAGGTACAGATGGGATGATAGGATCCATAGGGAGATAGGACTTTGGGATGGGATTGAACTTAAGCATAAATCAGAGAAGAATTTGCCTTGTACATCGCAAGTGCCTTCGCTTTCGCCTGGAATCGGGAACGTACATTGGCCCTACGGCGTAGCAAGGTTTGGGTAGTGGAGCTAGCGTTGGTTAAGACTGGATAATACATGGGCCAGTTCTGCAACCTTCCTAGTGACCTACTTGCAAGTGCAGATCCCCGATCCACCCGGAGTTACTACGTGGCCGGGTGCATCCTCGACTCTCAACATCTACGGATCCCGCTATAGGAAGCGGCAAGTACGGCAAAGGAAGACCTGCGAAGGCATCGGAAAGGAACAACAAGCCCCCAAAGGCAAACCCCAGGCCGGATCCAGATCCAGGCCGCCCGATCCCAGTCGACTACCACTGGATCGGAAGTAACGACCGCGAGCAGAGTGAAGATTTCCGCGCTGCTCCACCCACATCCCCGCGTCTCGCCCAGACTGTTCAGTCTTCAAGGCTCGGACGCTTCAGCAGACACCAGAGGAGCAGATCCAGCCCTACCGACGGGTACACAAGGTGACCAGTTCAGCACACAGATCACGGATCATCGGGGGACCCCCTCCGTAAGTCGGTGTTCGGGCACAGTTGGGAAGTTGGATCGGCGATCTCACAGATTTTGCTGATCCCGCTACACCACAATGGTGCGCGTGCCCGGATCTTCTGGTGACTCGGGATTTCACCGTGAGTCCCAAGAAGAAGTTCGAGTGAAGAAGGAACAAGGGGATCAAGCGTCATCGGAGTTGGGATCGACGACGACGCTGCTGAATGAAACAACATCCACGGATCGGCAGAGTGCAAGGAGGACCTCTGTCGGCGGAACCGAGGTGGATCCAGACATGGATCCAGAAGACAAACCTCAACCTCCTCCACAGGTCCCTTCGGGGACCCCGGTGGATCGCGACGCGAGTCAAGATCCACCAACAAAACAAACCAAGGCTGGCAAGGATCGGTATGCATTTGCTGATTCACCAGTTAACCCGGACGCCTACTTCTTCTCCTTCGACAAAACCAAGCCGAAGGTACGCACGAAGATGAAGGCCCCGGATCCAGAAGACGAAGATACGAAGACACCTGCTCAGGATGAATCCGAGGCGGGATGGATCCGCTACCACGAGCGGCAGCTACGTGGCTTCCTGACTCTGGATCCAATCATGCAACAGTTCGGCGTGAAGCAGATCGGAGACCTGCAGGGGCCACTAGCACTTCCGGCACCCGCCAAGCGCCCAGGGATCCTACCCGAGATGGAGCGCCTGATGCAGTTGCTGAGAGATGCTGGTCTCGTGGCTGGAGCGTTCGACGCGTCAGTGATGTACGAGATCGATCCGATTCAACTCCGTGCTACGACAGAGATGCTGTTCAACCGTCTGAAGGTGTTGGTGGGCGACATCCAGCCGAAATTGGATCCCGTAATCCCGGATCCAAGATCGCCACAAGAAGGATCCACAGGATGCCGGACGTCGTCACCTTATGTGTCGGCTGCAGAACTTGGATCGGACACGTCTTCGGAGCCTCGGCGCATGTCACTCGGACCCTCGGGAGCCACGATGTTACGCGCTCGAGCCCAGATCCAGCGTGAAGCAAGTCCTCCGCCCCGATCTCAATCCCGATCCAAGCAGCAGCCGGCTCCATCGGTGGATCCGACTGCCACGGTATCTGGATCCGAGATGTCGACTGGCAGGCTGGAGTCGTTCTTCCAGGCAGCTATGAGCAGGTTCTTAAAAGAGCAGGGAGCCTTGACCCCAACGCTAACGCCGGAGGCAGTCCAAAATCATGGGTCTCAAGACGTCGAGATGGAGTCGACCGAGTCGTCGGATCCGGATCCACACTGGGAGTTCGATCCAGATGACATTGACTTCCCGACTACAGCTCGAGCCACTGTAGCCTCCACGGCGGCCGGATCCACAAGCTCAGCCCTGATCCAACGAGTCCGGATCTCGGCGATCTCGGATCTGAAGGAGTTCTCAGGCAAGGACCAGGACGAGGATCGAGCAAGAGCTTGGATCAGTAAAGTGAAGTCTGCGTTCCTGCGAGACCAAGCCCCCGACGAGGAGAAGTGTCTGACCTTCGCGGATCTTCTGTCTGGATCGGCAAGAAACTGGTATCGCCAACTGCCCCGATCCACACGCAACAAGTGGCCGGATCTGCTTCGCAGCTTCCAGACCCAGTACTGCGGATTGGGGATCTCCGTTGCTCGCCAGTATTACCATGCCCGCAAGCGCTCTGACGAGTCTCCGTTGGACTATCTCTACCGGCTCAACGTCGCTGGACTCCGCGCTCGACTCAAGATCAAGGATGGGGGATCCAAGGAGAAACGCGAACATGTGGATCATTTTATTGAGACTTTGGGAGACCAGGATCTAGCGGATCGGCTGACCTTACTCCGACTACCGGATGTTGACGAACTGGAAGAAGTCCTTCGCGCGCTGGATCGGGCGAAGAATCGACAGAAGAAGTCTGCGTATGGATCCAGCAAGTACCGGCAGAAGGCCCCCGCGACGCCCGCACCGGCTGCTCCAGCCAAACATGTGCGTGCGGTCCAGATCCAACCTGACTCAGGATCAGAGTCTGGATCCAGCGATGGATCTGACTCCGAGTGCGAGGAGTACCGCAGGATTTACCTGTCCGCTGCCCAAGATCACGCGAAGCCCGTGGAGGAGGAGCAGAAGGCCCCGGATCGGAACCCGCCAGACCACCTACAACAAGATCCAACAGCGCGCGACTCAAGATCCAGGATCCACACTGAAGGATCCGAGCGCAGCCGCTGTACGCACTGTGGATCCAAGAGGCACTCGCACCTTGGCTGTTGGAAACGCTTGACGTGTGAGAAGTGCGGCAAGAAGGGTCATCCAGGGGATCACTGCCTCTTTGTGTGTCGCGGATGTGGTGAGCTTCATGACGTGGGCCGATGCCCGATGGAAGAGTTCTACAACCAGATCCGTCAGTGGTTCAATCCAGCCAAGCATGCGGGGATGCTGCCAGAAATGGCGGAGAAGATGTTAAACTAGGACGCTCGCCGGGTTGGAATCCGGTACGAGCCGAGCGTTCTAGGTATTGCATCTATGCATATGTGAACAAGATATCGGCAGCTCCAGCTAGCAAACGACAGGATCTACGCGGTAATACATGTGATCTTCATGGGAAACGTGCTGCTATGATCTCAAGTTTCCGGCAAGCCGACGACTACACCAGATTTGACGCGACGGTGGAGATGGATCTGGATCCAGAAGTTCGCCAAGGATACTGGAAACAACAGGATCCAGAACAGTGGTTCAAACCAGTGGAACGCGAAGACACCTCGGGATCCAGATCCAGACGTGTCGCTGCAGGCCGGCGGATCGTAGATCCAGAATCCTCATATCTCCTACCTGGAGAGTCGCGAGGGTACTGGAAACAACATTCGCCAGGCAAGTGGTTCCGTCAAGCCAAGATCCACGGCAAGATCAACAATGAGAAGGCGATCTTACTTCTAGATACCGGTGCCGAGGTGTCCATCGTGGACACCGCCTTTGCTCGTAAGGTTGGGTGCTATATCGACAGGAGTCAAAGCCAAGAATGTGTTGGGATCGGAGACAATGTGTACACGACGGAAGGGAGAACGCGGATCAAGATCACTTTGGGTGGATACCTGGTGTATTTCTTCGACATTTGGGTAGGGGATCTGTCTGGCCAAGAAGCGATCCTTGGTATGGACTACATGGTCCCGGCCGGGATCCGGCTGGATCTGGCTGACGGGACCCTCTGCCTGCCTGACGAAGTCCGGATCCAGCTCAGCGGACGCCGCCCACTCTACAGTGACAAGGCACAGTCAGTGAAGCTGGACCGATACCTGCAGCTTGGGATCGGAGAATCCACAGAGATACCTGCCCGACTGCGAGGATCTGGATCGGAACATGACAAGCTTTGGGTTACACGAGGAGATCGATGGGTGCCAACGGTGATCAAGGGTCCAGGCAAGACACGGTACCTTCGGATCACGAACATCGGCGAGAAGGAGCTTGTACTGCACCTGAACCACCAGGTCGGAATGTGGCTTGCCGGCGATCGGGTGCCGCGGATCCAAGGTTACGTGTCCGTTGGATCCCGACGCTATCTGGAATGGCAGAATCTCGCGCTGCAAGCCACGACGGAGGCTGGGTCCGCGGAGGAGGCATTTCCAGAGACCCCGATCGGATCGATGGTGGAGCGCCCCGAGTACCCGACGCCGCGCGGAATATTGCAGAGGCCGGATCAAGCCAAGTCCGACATGCGGAATCGAGATCCAAAGGTGCCGAGGATGGACGGGGCAAGTCGCCGCAGGATCCATCTGATCAGTCGACAGCCAGATCCATAGCCGGGACGCCGGGTGTCGCCCAGGTGCAGGCTTCAATCAAGGTGTCGACAGAAGATCAAGTACTCAGGCCGACCGCAGGCCCGACGGATCCAGACGAAGTTCCTGCTGAGCGCCAACCGGATCCAGATCCAAGTGGCGATCGGAGAGTCAACGACGCGGTGGGACCAGACGATGGATCGACGAATCGAGAGTCAACTGGTGACACGCAGAGTTGCGAAGGGGCGCTGGATTCAGATGATGTGGGACAGGCGGTCCATCCCGTTGTCACATCGGGTAGTAATCACGAAGAGACAGGGGGCGGATCTGCCGATTCGCCAGATGGTGCTACGGGACAAGACATGGATCCAGTGGAACATCGAGTTGCGGATGGTGAGATGGGACGATGTGCAGATCCTGACGGAGAAAAGGGGCAAGAATCAGGTCCGACGTCAGATCCAACGGTCACAGCAAATCCGCGGTATAATGACTTGGAGGCGGATGATCAAGTGTGCTACCATGATAGTGGGGATCTACGCGCCGAAGATGTTGAAGCGGAGATGGCCGTACTGCCCGAAGTCACTCCGGCGACGGAAGAGGTGACGATTGAAGACATTTAGGTGGGGGATCCGGATGTTAATACGGCGGAAGAGATCGACCGACTTCGACGAAGGATCTGGAGGCGTCGACACCTGCTGATTGGCAAGGGTAATGCGCTGCCACCCGCAGCGCGAGGTGTTGTGTGTGACATCGACGTCGGTGACGCCAAACCCATCGCCCAGCGTGTGCGTAAGGTCGCGCCACAGTATCATGAGAAGTTGTCGGATCTGATCAAGGGGTTACTCGGTGCGAAGATCATCAAGGACTCGACTTCCCCGTGGGCGTCTCCGATCGTGGTCATCATCAAGAAGAACGGAGTGGATATAAGGTTGTGTATTGACTACCGACTGGTTAACAGCCTGACTCGACTGATGATCTACCCGATGCCCCTGATCAACGACCTACTCGAGGATCTGGATAAGGTGTTGTGGTACTGTTCACTGGATATGGCCAGTGGATTCTGGGTGGTGACTATGACGGATCGGGCTCGGGCGATTTCCGCTTTCATTACCCCGTTTGGATTGTACGAGTGGAACCGGATGCCCTTCGGATTGAAGAATGCGCCTCAGATATACCAACGGATGCTCGACAATGCGCTGTATGGGTTTACCCGGATCCCACAACTCGAAGATGGATCAGGATCGGACAATGTGTCGGGCCTCAAGTGCGGAGCAGGATCTAAGTCATTGGATCTGGATCTGAAGTCAGGAGAACCGGAAGGTCCGGGAAAACCGTCTGTGTTGGGACGCCGATCCTACATTGACGACATCCTGGTGACCGCCGGATCCTGGGATCACTTGTGCGATCGAGTGGATGCTCTGTTGGATGCGTGTGACAAATGGAATCTCTCCATCAGTGTGGTGAAGAGCTTCTGGGGCAAGAGCAAGGTGGAGTACCTGGGCCATCGAGTGTCCCATGCCGGACTGGAGGCGAACCCCAAGGATTTATCAGCTTTGACAGATCTACCCTTCCCAAGGACGCTCCGATCCATGCAGTCATTTCTCGGTAGCCTGAACTACTACAGTCGCTTCCTGGAGGACTACGCAATCTACGCTGCTGTGCTCTACGAGCTACGAGAAGTGGACTTCGCCGCGATGAGTAAACCAGAGAACCAGAGACGGATCCAAGCCTTTTTGGTCCTGACTACATCAGATCCTGTGGACCAGAGTCCGTCGCATCCTGTGGGGTCTGCTCCGACTCTGGATCCGGACGCGAACAATCCAGACAGTGTGGATGTACGTTGGATCCGTGCTTACAGGGCCTTTGCGACGTTGAAAGAAAAGATGGCAATAACCCCGATCCTCCGACACTTCAATGTGGATCTGCTGCCGGTGGTTGTGGTGTATGCAAGTGAGTGGGCCATTTCGGCCGCTCTGATGCAGAAGTATGACGGAATCCATTACCCAGTCACCTTCACCAGCCGCACTCTGAAGTCGAACGAGCTCAACTATGGTGTTGTCGAGAAGGAGGTGTTGGCCCTGCTGCGGATCCTGGATTTGAATTACAACATGTTGGTAGGTCGCCAGATCTGGGTCCTGACTCGGCACTCGACGCTGGCTTGGCTGTTCCGATCCACAGGTCTGCAAGGACGGTTAGGACAGTGGGCCGCACTCCTTTCGCCAGGGACTCTTGAAATCATGAAGTGCACGAAGGGCGAGGACGAGATCCTGGGAACTCTGGCGGCCAGCATTACTCCCCGATCCAAGGTGGATCAGGCCTTGATTGACATCGCGCCTAAGAAGGAGCCGCGACGCAAGATCCAAGCCCCAATCCCGACAGTGCGACCAGGTGAAGAACTCTATGTGGTCAGCTTCGATGGATCAGCTCGCGTCAAGCGAGGGGGAGGCGCCTACAGCGCAATTCTCTGGAAACTGCCTGAGTGGATCGTGGTGAAGGCTAGATCTGGGTATGCCGAGGGCCTTACCGTCAACGAAGCAGAATACCACGGACTCCTGCTATGCTTGGATCTGCTTGAAGGTGAAGCGCAGCGACGACTTGTGATCTGTGGCGACTCCAATCTGGTGGTCCGCCAGGTCCGAGGTGAGATCGACTGCAAGGCTCCTGATTGACGCTGTTGAAGCAAAAGGCACTGGATCGACTACGTGTCTGGCCCAATCATGAGCTGGTGCATGTCAAGCGCGACTGGAACGGTAGCGCCGACAGCCTTGCTAGCGCGGCGCTCCAACGCCAAGCCGGGATCATGGTTGAAGATGAAGCGGACATGCAGGATCTAGTCGCTCTGAACCGCCTGGACGAAATCCTGGTGGTGAAGACTGAAGAGGATGCCCCGTCGCTCGAGTGTCGCCCGTAGCAACCCGAGCTGGTGCGAGATCCCGATCCGACTCCAGACCCACATCCAACCCACATGTCCTGCAGGAAGGAGTGGTGAGAGACCTCCGGATCGCTAGGATCCGCCAAGCACAGGACGAGGAGGCGTGGATCTCTGGCTTGAAGAAGTATCTGGCGAGCGACATTCAAGGTCTGACTCAGGAAGAAGCCCGATCCTACGGTATGATTGCGATGGATTACGAAGTGGATCCGAATGACCTGTTGTTCTACTGCCCTCCGACGAAGAAGGTGGAGGCGGATCGAGATGGATTAATGAGACTGGTGCTACCGGAGACTTTGCAACAGGATGTCCTACATCACTACCATGTCAGTTTGGAAGGAGGCCACCAAGGTATAGGCCGTACCTACCAGCGGATCCGAGATCATTTCCACTGGAGAGGTTTGTATCGGAGTGTCCAGCGATATGTTGGAGAGTGTGTGGATTGCGAGACCGGCAAGGGGCGATCCACGATCCAAGGCGAGTCGCCTGGCAACATCCAAGCTACGTACCCGTTTCAGATTATAGCGATGGATCACATACCGTCGCTGCCCAGATCCAACAAAGGTAACACCGAGTTGTTGATCTGGGTGGATCTGTTTACCGGATATGTGATCGCGAAGGCCAGCGATTCCCGAACCGCCCAGACGATCGCGGAATCCTACGAAGAGTGTGTTTTCAGAAGGTTTGGTGCCAGTGAGGTGATCCGGCATGACCGTGAGCCAGGGTTTATGGCTGACTTCTTCCGATCCTTCAACCGGATCCTGGGTCAGCGACAACGTGCAACAATGGCGTATCGGCCGCAGGCGAATGGAACAGCAGAACGCATGGTGCAGACTTCCACTCGTGCCCTCAAGATGTATGTGCAGGATCTGGATCAACGCGACTGGGACGATTACGCCGAGCGACTCACTTTCGCGCTCAACACTGCTCAGGATCGGATTCGAGGAGAGACGCCCTTTTACTTGGTCCACGGGTGGGATCCTAGATCCACCCTCGAAGCAACAATTCCGGTGGGCAGTACTCGTCGCCAGGATCGGGATCCCAGACGATGGCGGTACCAGATCCAGCGTTACTACCAGCAGGCACGAGCAGAAGTCAACACGCGATTGCAGGAGGCGATTGCGGATCGAGCGGATCGGCACAACGAGGAAATCCATCCACATCAGATCGAAGTGGGATCCCGTGTGTGGCTATTCTTGGATCGGGTCAAAGAAGGATACGCTCGCAAGCTGGCGCACATGTGGCACGGGCCCTTCCGTGTTGCAGAGAAGATCGGCGAATATGCAGTGCGGATCGAGACTCCTGGCACTGAATACAGGTTGTTCCCCGTGGTGCACGTGTCCAAGCTGAAGTTGGTTCGAAGTTTTCCGGATCGGCCCCAGATCCAGCTGACCGAGGGAACTACAGATCGGTATGACTTTGACGAAGCGTTGCTGCCGGAAGATAGCTGGATCCAGGACCTGGAGGAAGATGAATACGAAGTGGACAGGATCTCTGACATGAGGACTGGGAAGAGGACCCGTTACGGCCGGATCCATCGCGAATTCCTGGTTCATTGGCGTGGGTACGAAGATCCATCTTGGGTGGATGAAGCGGATCTCAACTGCGGTGCCATCCTGCATGAGTTCCTGCGCGATCGCACTAACCGGAACCGGTTTGGTGTGATGCAGTCTCACGAGGAGTAGTGGGGCTGGGATCCATTGGAGCGAGTTGGTCGCTCTGTGGAAGAACTGAGAGGATGGGTCTGCAAGGTGGTTGCAGACCGGTGGATTGGGACTTTGTGTATGCATGTATGGATTGGACGCCTGTAGCGTCCGAACAAGGCACGCAGAGATGGATGCGAGGAGAAGGTATGCCTCGCCCAAGTTGGATCTGAACGTACGAGTCATGGTCATGGAGAATGCAATGGAGAGAATACGATGACGGATGAAGGAGGATGCCGAAGGTGGATTGAGAATTTCATTGTGGCGAGTTAAGTGTGCAGAAATGCATGGTCGACGACGATGTTCAGGATCTGGATTGACCTCGAGATACTACGGATCCAACGCCTACTCGGCGTCACCAATGGCACGAAGGTCGTAGAACTTGGCGGGGAGGCGTGCGATGTTGCGGGCCGGATGGTACTGGGGCGTGTCTCGGTAGTGGTTACGCCATGGATCCGCGTCATTGCACTCATCCAGTGCCTCGAGGAGGTCGGTGGGTTCAGGACGGTGTAGGTTGTGATCCGCAATGTTAGCCTGACGCGACACGACGCCAGGATACCACTTGACCGTCTCAGAACGCTTGGGGAAGTGCAAGATGCGCGGATCCAGCAGGATGTCCAAGTCACACCAACCCTCTCTCATCACTACAATCAACAGTTCCAACAGATGCTTCCAAGCTCGGCCGGCATGAGATCTGCGATTGTCGCGTTCTTTCTGGAATGTCTGCAGCCATGGATACTTAGCGACCATTACATCCGGGATCGGGAATGAGTGTGTGGACTCCCAATACGAGACGATGTTGTCTTCCTCGTAAATCCCGTATTTCTGGATCCAAACTCCAAGTCGACCCCCGACTGCAGGTTCGAAGGAGAGGGCATCACCGTCACTTTCGAGAACTTCCCACGGCTTTGTGGCATATAATGCGTTTATATTGTCCCTGGTGATCAACTCATGGCAGTAGTCCCCCAATCCATACGACGGGCGGTTATCGCGATCCAGACACGGGAATAACCAACCAGAAGCTGTGGGCAATACGGGAAACAAAACGCCGACCAGCATAGACACCATTGCCACTTCGTTGAGCCGAGAAACCACCCATGGATTGCAATCCGCTAGAGTA
The DNA here is from genome assembly GCA_024211575.1 of Phytophthora melonis. Classification (NCBI taxonomy): domain Eukaryota; phylum Oomycota; class Peronosporomycetes; order Peronosporales; family Peronosporaceae; genus Phytophthora; species Phytophthora melonis. Next base: position 4,075,987 of record JAMXKT010000038.1, on the reverse strand, counting down.
AGCACACGCGTACGTTGACGACCTGGGATACAACGTTCTTCGGGACCGAACGGAGCCACAGGTGCGAGAGGATCGGGCTGGGCAGGTTGATTGGCTGGAGAGGGATCGGCACGATGACCCCAGGGATCGGGGCGAGAAGGTGGATCCGAGTCATCAGATCCATCCGGAGGCTCACCAGCTCCACTAGCGGCAAATTGGCGCCGAGGAGAAGCTTGTTGGCGGCGGCGCTCAGCAGATCGGGACTGCGACATAGCTTCTAAGGTCTGTGCCTCGAACAACTCCTTCGTGACGGCCGCGGTATCCGGATCCTCACTCCCCTCGACGTTGCTGGAAGCCTCTTCGCTCTCCTCGTCATCGTCTTCATCGTCTGCGTCGTCGTCATCGGGAACAGCCTTGCCCAGAGGTTTTGGGTGATCTTCGAGTCTTTTGGGATCGGGGTCGCCCCCATCGTCATCAATCTCGCCTCCATCCACACCCGACAAGCCACCCGTCTGACGGCTGCTGCTCTGCTGGGTTCGATCATTTGGTGGGGTGATCGGGAAGATGCGACGCCGCGCCGGGGGTCGGGTTGGGATCCGGATTGGGGGTGGGATCCGTAGATTCGGCAACATCCCGATCGCGCTTGGAAGTGGCGGAGGCGGCGGATCCAGACCCTCACCCGAGGGTTGAGAACGCTCTGACACTGGTCCTGACGATGCCGAGTCAGGAGGAGCAGCACGGAGTAAGCTCAACATGAACGCTGGATCTAACACATCCTCCACGGCAGAGGAACGGATGCTCGACACCGCTGTAATCATGGTCAACTGGCGCAGTGCAGCAGTATGTGCCCGATCCAGGGCGGCGTGTTCATGGTTCATGCGCGTCAGATCCTGGGATAATCCACGTCGTTCGGCCTCGATGGACTGGACACGCTGACCCAGCGTATTAACGGTCTGCTCGGCAATGCTGGCCTCTTCCTCAAGCTTGGCCACACGAGCACGGAGTTGATCCGCCTCCTGGCGGGACTTGTCACGAGCACGAAGAGTCTGAGCCAGATCCGCGACTGTAGCGTCGTGGACCTGCTGAAGGCGAGTTAACTTGGAGGCGGATTGACCCTGAACAGCTCGATCCAAGTCGGTCAACGTCGCCATGTGAACAGCCCGAAGCTGATTTAGCTCGGTACGGGCCTCCCGGTGTAGACGCTGGTGTGCCTCCATGTCGGTCTGCAGCCGATCCATGCGAGTGTTAGCCTCAGCCAACGCTGCCACGGCTCGATCCCGCTCCCGTGTAAGATCATCCAAGGATTGGTGAAGAGCAGGTGGATCCACAGTCGCTGATTTTAGCTCGGCTTCCGCTCTTTGCAGAGCTTCCTGCGTGCGACTCAAAGCGCGCTCAGCAAGACGGTGTCTCTCCTCCGCTTCTTGACAACCCCGCTCTGTGGTGGCGCGCTTCTCTTGAAGCTCGTGGATCTCGGCCCCCGCCAAGGTCACTTCTGCGGCGAGATGATCGTTACTGTCGAAGAGGCGCTGCCGTTCGTGCTCAGACTCAGCGAGGTACGCTTGGAGTTCGTGGATCCTGCGGGTTTGGCGTTCGACTTGCCCCTGTAGGTCTTGGATCCGAGGCGTGTCACCGAAAGCTGGATCCGTGCGCGCCCGAAGGCCAGCAACCTCTCGGTGGAGGTGCTCGCGTTCCGCAATCAAGTCCCGAAGGTGTGCTTCGGTTGTCCGGGCATCCCGAGTCTCCCGAAGAAGCAGAGCGGCGACCTCCTCTTGCTCACGCACCGCCGCGTCACGAGCAGCGACCAAGGCCGCAATGTCTGCCGCCGTCGGGTTGGGAGGCGGGGATCGGGCAGCGAGTGCCCGCCGCCAGGCTGGTCGCCCCCACCAGAAGAGACAGGAGCTTTGTAACGGGGTTACACGCACAAGTGGCTACAGCCACTTGTAACTCTAACAGACACGATGTCTGTTAAAGGTTCAAACACTTCCTCGGTTTTGATGTATGATACATCAAGTGCCACATTCATTTACGACCACCACGACGGGTGGTCCATAGACATTTAGGATTCCTATTGGTTGAAAGCAGCATCTTTTAACCAATGAGCGACATGCATAGCAAAGGAATTCTGCCAACCAGCCGTTGGCAGATTCCCAACTTAGAATATTACATTTAGAGGAAGTCAGAAACATAAAACAAAAATAACAGTTCTCATTTTAACCCAAAACATTATTTGGATCGTTTATTTAGATTAATCTATACTCGGAGGCCCGAGTATAATTAACTCTAGTTTAAACTAAGCTACGCTTCCTCATACACGAGCGCACACGTGTAAGCTGTTGTAGTGAGCCAAGGTAGGCCCACTACACCTGGTAGCACTTTGTAGTCCGTCCAACGACCGACTAAGTTGAGTTCGTACGTCACCGCACGAACACGGAGCCGAGAACCTTCCCATGGATACCGAAGTGTCTATGGAAAGCTCCACGACGCCTGCAACCCATGTTGCACGCGCTGACTGTCCCCACCTGTCAGACCCAGAGTGGGAAGCCCTCCAACGACTGTCAACAGTCATTGGTGAAGCGGCTGTAGCTACGATGCTGCGTACGCTAACGCCGACAGAGCAACACGGTGTTGCTCTGGGCTTCATCATGAGGGAGCAGCGAGATGCTGCTGCCAATACCGCGGTGTCGTCGGGGACGACACCTCGCCCACAGTCGCTGAAGCTCAACGTGAGCAACTACGTCGGAAGAGAGGGTGAACCTCTCCTCCGTTGGCTTGTCGAACTCGACACTGCCATCGCGGCTCGACGTATCGTCGACCCGTTGTCGAAGGTCGCGTTCGCCATGTCATGTCTTGGCGGACGTGCAAGGAGCTGGGCATATGGACGCCGGCTCTCCGACCCTACGTGCTTCAGCACGTACGAAGGCTTCAAGGAGGAGCTCAGACAGGCGTTTGAGCCCCGCAGAATGAGTTCCGGTCGAGAGCAGAGTTCCTCGACCTGCAACAGGGTAAGCATGATGTTCATGCTTACGCCCAGAGAGCGCGGTACTTGGTCTCGAACATCGTGACCAACCCGATCGACGAGGCGACTAAGGTCGTCACGTTCATGAAGGGACTGAGAGATGGGCCTGTGAAGACCTATCTCTTCCGCGAGTACCCGAGTACTCTCGAAGCTGCCATCACGCTTGCGATGCAGGAAGAGTTTAGCCTGCGACAGGCTAAACTGCACGCGCATGTACCGAGGCCGCAACCGCGCCCGGTAGTGAGGACGGGAGGTCCGGAACCGATGGACCTCTCGAGCGCTGCCGCTGCTGGGGGCCAGCAGCGACAAGGAAGTAATGTGCGGTGCTACCGATGCGGTAGGATCGGTCACTTTGCTAGAGAGTGCACGGCACCCGTGCACCAGCAAGGTGGCTATCGCGGCGATGCTGGGCATCGTCGCAGCCAAACAAAAACGCTGGACGCCAGTAGGCGCGGGGCGCCCTACTGGTAATGCGGTTCCGCGTGTCAACCTTGGACACGCGACACTGAGGACTGCAGCCCCAGTGAGGACCATTCTCACTGCAAGAAGCAAGATGACAAGGCTGATCTTGTCATCCTGAAGGTGAAGTCGATGAGAGCAAGCGGCTCTCGTCGTGCGTTGGTAGATTCTGGCGCGTCGAAAAACTTTGTTCGACTGCGAAGCCTATCAATGCTTGACTTCGAGGATTTAAAGATACCTCGAAGTCTGTTGGAAGTACGCTTGGCGACAGGTGTCGTCGTGAAGACCGAGAAGCGCATGGTACGCGTGCGCTTCACGTACAAGGGTCGAGTGTTCGTCGAAACCTTCATCGTCCTGGACCTGGACGATAAGTTCGACATGGTTTTGGGCATGCCGTGGCTCGCACGGCATGATCCGGTAATTGATTGGGAGAAGCGCACTTTAGTGCGCTTCGGTCGCGGCGGTGGAACAGAGAGCGATGGCCCTGTTGCCACCACACACGCACCAGCAGGTGCGCGCGAATCTCCAGTCGAGACAGCGCCTAATGCCGCTGTCCCGGAACGCCCAGGACGCGCAAGAAGGCGCGCGCAAGTGCAAAGAGCGTCGGCATCACTGCCGACGGCTGGAAGAGAAAATGTGTCGACCTCGGAGGTCGACACCCGCTTTTCAGCGAATCAAGAGAAGTCTCCGGCCTCGAGCGGTGCGGATGACACAAGCGAGTCACACACGTCAGCCGTGGAGGCTGACGCGAACCTGATTGGATCGGTTTTGGCCTGTAATGAGAGCCAAGGTGACGTGACGCCGTCGACTCCGGGAGTCGATGGCTTGAATGAATTCTATTCGTCGGCTCGGGGAGCCGACGCACCCTCCGTAATGGGGTCTCCGCCAATGGAAGGCGTCGAGGTATTGAAGTCGCGTCGGTTCCGGGAACCGACGCTGCGAAAGACATTTCGCGTCGACTCCGGGAGTCGACGCACCCTTTGCAATGAAGGGCTCCGCCAATAACAGGCGTCGAGGTGAAGATGGCGTGTCGGTTCCGGGAACCGACGCTGCAGGCGGTGCGGACGGTTGCAAACGTTCCGCACCGGAAAACTGCATGCTGTCGTGCAGCCGGGCTGCACGACGAAGCGCCGGGCGACCAAGCCGGGCTTGAAGTCGCTCGCCCGCGGGATGAACCCGCCGGCGGTATTAAGAAAGAACACCCGTCCATGGCTGGGCCTGGACGAGGTCAGAGACCATGCGGAGCCGGGCTCCGCAAGTCAAGAAGACGGCGCATGCGAAGGTCGCTGCGCAAGTCTCGGCCCGGGGCCGAGACGCTACAAGAAGATGTCTGCCGGGCAGACGAAGGCTGAAAAGCCGAACGTCGAGACGTTGAACGTCTTGACGCGTACCTGTGCCGGGTTCCGGCACAGGGAGATGACCCTCGCTAATCCTCCGACGCAAGCGTCAGAGTTGACTTCACTTCCAGTCATGAGCTGGAAGCGCTTCGCGCGTGACTTGCACGATGGACGCATCGAGCAAATATGCATTCTCTCGGACGCCGAGAGAACGAAGAGCGAGAATGAGGAACTGAGGCAGTTCTTCATGGAGAGCACCACTGAGAGTGAAGATACTCTCAGTGCCAAGACGAAGAAAGAACGCTTTGAAGAACAGAGCTGGGACTCGCTGAAGGCGAGTCCCTACTATGAGATTCTACGGGAGTACGCGGACGTACTTCCGGAAGAGATCCCTGCGGAGCTTCCGCAGGACAAGGGCATTCAGCACGAGATTGATCTCGTGCCGGGCACGAAATACTGTGTCACGCGGCAGTGGCCACTGCCGCGAGATCAGGTCAAGGCGATCGACGACTTCTTCGAAAGTCGTCGCAAAGCTGGACAAGTGCGGGAATCGAAATCCCCGCACAGTGCTCCAACGTTCTGTGTCAAGAAGCCACAGGGCGGCTGGCGCATCGTTCATGCGTACAACAAGCTGAACGATGCGACGATACCGGCGCAGACACCGATACCGCGAAAAGATGTTATCATCGATTCGATGGCCAGGAGCACTGTCTACAGTGCTCTTGATCTGCGCGATGGGTTCTATCAGATCCTAATGCGTGAGAGCGATATCCCTCTCACGGCTGTGAGCACGCCGAGTGGCATGCTCTGGGAGTGGCTAGTGATGCCGCAGGGTCTGAAGAACGCCCCTGCGACCTTCAACAGGTGCGTGACGCACTTGTTGCGCTCGGTGCGCGACTTCGCACCGAGCTACTTCGATGACGTGTTCGTCCACAGCCGTGCTGCGGACGGGATGAGCGACGTTGAGATGCACAAGGTGCATCTCCGGAAACTGCTTGCGCTCATGCGCAAGCACAAGCTCTACGCGAACCTGAAGAAGTGCATCTTCGGGGCGAGCGAGATACCCGTGCTCGGGTGTCTCGTTGGGAAGAACGGTGTCCGCCCTGACCCTGAAAGGTCAGAGTGATCAATGAGTGGCCGACGCCGACGAGCGTCAAGGAACTGCGGCAGTTCCTTGGCTGGCCACGTACTTGTGCAAGTACGTGAAGGACTACGCGGGCGTGATACGCCCGCTGTCACAGCTCCTGAAGAAGGACGCCGAGTGGATTTGGTCTGCTGAATGTCAGCAGGCCTTCGATGCAGTCAAGCAAGGCTTGACTGAGGCTCCGATCTTGGCGGTGGCCGACCAAGATCACCCATTCCACGTTGTGTGTGACGCATCCGATTTCGCGATCGGATGTGCGTTGATGCAGCACGATCACGAGGGCCGTGATCGTGTCGTCTACTATCAGTCGCGTCAGCTGAAGCCAGCTGAGCGCAATTACCAGTGCATGACAAGGAGCTCCTTGCCATGAAGTATGCACTTGCGAAGTTCCGAGTGTATCTCCTCGGAAGTAAACCGTTCGTGGTCTATACAGACCACGCGTCGCTGCGGACGGCTGTCAAGTCGCCACACATCTCGCAACGTATGGCGAGATGGCTTTCGTTCTTTGCGGAATACAACTTCCGGGTTGAGTACAAACCCGGAAGGCTCAATGTGGTGGCCGACGCGTTATCGCGTCGACCTGACTACGCTACGAATGAAGTCGACGTCAATGCCATTGACGCCATGCGATCGAGCACTCCCACGTCGTCGCTCCTCGACGACGTGAAGGCCGCGTACGCGCACGACGCGGACGCGAAGCTCTTGCTGGCCTATGGCTCAGTGCCTTCTGACGAAGCTCGTCAGAAGTTGCCAAGACATCTTCGTGCTTGTGCACACCGTTACCGGGTGCACGAGGGGTTGCTACTCTACAGCGCAGACAACGACAACGCGGACCGCGTTGTCGTTCCCAATGATCATGACCTGCGACTCAGGATCATGTACGAGTATCATGATGCACCGACTGCGGGGCATCCAGGCCGTGAGAAGACATATCTTCTTCTCACGAGGGACTTCTACTGGGCCCACCAGTACAAGTGGGTGCGCAAGTACGTCCGTGCTTGCGAGGTGTGTCAACGTGTGAAGCCTGCGCCGTTCGCGCAGGCTCCTTTGCAGTCACTGCCGACTCCGTCGGAGTGTTGGCAGTCCATGTCCTTGGACTTTGTGTTTGGTCTTCCCCGGATAGCCAGGGAACACGGGCGTTGTGGTCTTTGTTGACCGCTTCCAGCAAGATGGTACATCTTGCTGCAGTACCCGCCGAAGTGACTGCGAAACAGACGGCACGTCTGTTCGTTGACATGGTGTTCAAACACCATGGCATGCCGATGGACATCGTGTCCGATCGAGACCCGCGCTTCACCGCGCACCTGTGGCAAGAAGTGTTCACACTTCTTGGCAGTCAATTCTCGATGTCGACTGCGGATCATCCGCAGACGGACGGACAGACCGAGCGCGTGAATCGCGTGCTCGTGGATGTACTCAAGAGCTACGCCCACTCGTTCCAACACTGGAGCGAGTGTCTGCCGATGGCGGAGTTCGCCATCAACAACTCGGTGCATGCCTCGACCGGGCATACACCGTTCTACGTGAATGCCTTGAGGCACCCACGCCTCCCGAGCTTACTCGGGATGCTGGCTCCTTCCTTAAATGGGGAGGATCTACGACTGCAACACAGCAGCCGCAGAATGCCGCTGACACCTGCACGGTGTCAGCCGCAACAACGCGAAAGAAGACGAAGACCGCGTCTGTGCGGGGCACAGACGCAACCAAGCAGAAGAAGACCGCGTCTGTGCAGGGCACAGATGCCAACAAGAAGACGAAGACCGCGTCTGTGCAGGGCACAGACGCAACCAAGAAGAAGAAGACCGCGTCTGTGCAGGGCACAGACGCACACAAGCAGAAGAAGAACGTGTCTGTGCGAGGCACAGACACCACATCGACGAACGCAGAGGCCGGGCCTACTGCTGGAAGCGAGCTGAACGAGTTCAGCTCGGACGCAATGAACTTCGTGCAGCGTAGACAAGCCGTCATTCGGTTTGTCCAGGACGCTATTGCAGCTTCTGTCGATCGACAGAAGCTGAACGCAGACAATGTTGGCAGGGGCAACACAAATGAATTCAAGAAGGGTTCATTGGTCTTGTTAGCTACTCAAAACCTGCCTAAACATGCAGTTTCCGACTTCGGAGCGAGTAAGCTCGCTCCGCGCTTCATTGGGCCGTTCACAGTGTTGGCACGACATGGCAACGCTTACACGCTAGACATTCCGTCTAGCATGCGCCTCCACCCGACCTTTTACGTCGGGCGGCTGAAGCCATACCGGCAGCACGAGCCAGCTAGCTCGGCCGGCGCGAAGCGGAACCCGAACCTTTCTCCAGCGCGTCAACGCGCTGGACCAAGCGCACGACGCGACCCCCAACGTCGACGGAGACGTCCGACGCGGTCTGCGCGGCCTGAGCGACTTGAGCCCTCAGGTTCGCAATCTCTTGCCTCAGAGCAGCGAAGTCACTGCTCTGAAGACGCTCCACAGCGGCGACTCGGTCTTCGAGAGACGGAGGCCCAAAGTCAACCCCAGGTTGACCGTACCCGGGGCGTGTTCCCACCACCGCCGCCTCCGATCCGTGACGCCCACGGCTCAACACGTTGGATTGTTGAGCGTATTGTCGACCATAGTATCCCGAAAACGAACCGTCATCCGGTTCGTTATCGTATTCGTTGGAGGGTTTCCGCCCCACCAAGATACATGGGAGCCGCGGAACGTCCTGCTGCAGGACGTTCCGGAAATGGTGAGGGCGTACGAAGCCCACCACGCACTGCCGGCGCGAAGGTAGTGCGAGCGCTGTGGTCACCCCCAGCGCTCGAAGCACCACGCTCGTCGCGTTCCTCGCGTGCCATGAACTTGGCACGGAGATCCTTGAGACTCGCAGGTACACGAATCGACGTGTACCCGTTTAGGTCGCGGTCGCTCAAGCGCGCCGCACCCGGAAGACACAACGAGCACTGCTGGCCTTCGGGCACAGCGCACGGAACTCCAGCATCCACAGAAGATCTGTGGAGCTGCTCCAATCTCCCACGCGTCGAGAACGTCTCGAAGCGCTCACGGGCATGCTTAACCCGCTCGCGGTAAGCTGCCGGATTCTTGTTGAAGTTATCAACAAAGGCATTCCAACTTTGACAAAGTGCCTGCCATTCGGGCACTTTGCTGCGAGAAGAGGTCTTCTTGCTGGAGTAATATCGGAGCTCATGGAAGAGTCCGATATAGTAGTCGCGCCTTTGATCCGTCATCGGATCAAAGTGCTGGCCCTCCGCCACCTCATCGTCCTCGATCGCGCTGCATACGTACAGCGGGATAGTGTTCGGGGCACCGAGTTGCCCACCCGCGCCGCGATGTCTGCCGCGGACGGCATCCATGGATCACGCGCTGCATGAGCAGCGCGTGGAGAGCTTTGAAGGCGCCGCATCGCGCGGCGAGCTCAAGGCTCCAGCAGCAGAGAGCGGAGTCTCCTTTGCGCTACGCGAACGCTTCGAACTCGAAGCGTCCGAGTCGTCTTCTTCACGAGGGCGTCTCGACCCGGCGTGCGGGTCGAGACTGTCGCTGTCGATTGACTCCTTGCGCCTGCTGGGGAGGCATCGCCCTCCTCCATGTCCACGTCGTCCTCGCTATAGTCAACGACATCGTTGACTATCGAAGAGCCCTGAAGGACGATCTTCGGCTCCGCCGCGGCCTTAGCAGCGCGAGCGTCCTGCTTCGCCTGCTGCCGCTCGTGGTACTCGGGGACAGAGAGATTCTCTGTCCCAGCGGCGGTCTTCTTCGGCGAGCTCATTGCGGAATGAGCTCGAGTTTTCCTTCTCCCAACGTGAAGAATTGACGAGTGGTCAATTGCCTGATTGACGTGCCGTGACCGGCGCGTCTAACCTTAAGGGGGGGATGGTGTAACGGGGTTACACGCACAAGTGGCTACAGCCACTTGTAACTCTAACAGACACGATGTCTGTTAAAGGTTCAAACACTTCCTCGGTTTTGATGTATGATACATCAAGTGCCACATTCATTTACGACCACCACGACGGGTGGTCCATAGACATTTAGGATTCCTATTGGTTGAAAGCAGCATCTTTTAACCAATGAGCGACATGCATAGCAAAGGAATTCTGCCAACCAGCCGTTGGCAGATTCCCAACTTAGAATATTACATTTAGAGGAAGTCAGAAACATAAAACAAAAATAACAGTTCTCATTTTAACCCAAAACATTATTTGGATCGTTTATTTAGATTAATCTATACTCGGAGGCCCGAGTATAATTAACTCTAGTTTAAACTAAGCTACGCTTCCTCATACACGAGCGCACACGTGTAAGCTGTTGTAGTGAGCCAAGGTAGGCCCACTACAAGCTTCGTCGCGAGGAGGGTCTGACATGTTGGTGGCAAGACGGTGGATCCGAAAGTGGGAACAAGTGCCCGCAGTGATGCCGTTGGGCGGCACCAACTGCCGACAGGAGGCGATTGTGGAGAAGCAGGATCCAAGAAATTGGAGACCGAAATGCGATTGGCGGAGAGGCAGAGTGATGGATCCAGACATGGATACATCCCGATCCAGATCTGATTCTGAGTACGACTCAGGTGATTATGGATTGGAGGGACCGGCTATGGATCCAAGATTATGGCTCAGCGGGAGCAATCAGGCGACACGCAAGGAAGGTAACCAAGCTCCATAGAGTCAGTAGGTACAGATGGGATGATAGGATCCATAGGGAGATAGGACTTTGGGATGGGATTGAACTTAACCCTTTTGCGATGATTTTTATACTTGGAATTTGTATGGAAGCCTCCCGATACAAAACCGTAAAACATGACTAGATGCATGGTTTTACGCCGAGACCCGCAAACGAAAATCGGACATAAGACTGGATTTTAATCGTACCTAATATAAAACATGCTACTTAGCCATGTTTTAGTAAGGTTACCGACCCGACCTTTACTGGCTAAAATTATCATTCTAAACTCTGATTGGGTCGTTTTTGTAAAACATGCTAGTTAGCCATGTTTTACACAGAACCATCGCAAAAGGGTTAAGCATAAATCAGAGAAGAATTTGCCTTATACATCGCAAGTGCCTTCGCTTTCGCCTGGAATCGGGAACGTACATTGGCCCTACGGCGTAGCAAGGTTTGGGTAGTGGAGCTAGCGTTGGTTAAGACTGGATAATACATGGGCCAGTTCTGCAACCTTCCTAGTGACCTACTTGCAAGTGCAGATCCCCGATCCACCCGGAGTTACTACTTGGCCGGGTGCATCCTCGACTCTCAACATCTACGGATCCCGCTATAGGAAGCGGCAAGTACGGCAAAGGAAGACCTGCGAAGGCATCGGAAAGGAACAACAAGCCCCCAAAGGCAAACCCCAGGCCGGATCCAGATCCAGGCCGCCCGATCCCAGTCGACTACCACTGGATCGGAAGTAACGACCGCGAGCAGAGTGAAGATTTCCGCGCTGCTCCACCCACATCCCCGCGTCTCGCCCAGACTGTTCAGTCTTCAAGGCTCGGACGCTTCAGCAGACACCAGAGGAGCAGATCCAGCCCTACCGACGGGTACACAAGGTGACCAGTTCAGCACACAGATCACGGATCATCGGGGGACCCCCTCCGTAAGTCGGTGTTCGGGCACAGTTGGGAAGTTGGATCGGCGATCTCACAGATTTTGCTGATCCCGCTACACCACACGTAACACACTTATTCTCCACGAGAAACTCCAAGTCATTCTCCACGCCACTTAGCGTAGTCGTAAATTCACACAATACAAAATGTTCACACATAGAACGTCACAGCGACATACACAGGTTCACAGCTGAGGTGCCTTTACTGAGCATCAGGCTCAGGAGGCTCATCCCCAGCTTGCATTGCTTGGAACCGTGCTTTCGCCTTGGCGCTCTTGTTGAACTCGTACAGTAAGGCTCCACAACTTAACTGAGACATAGGGAGCCACTCAGGGTCGGGGTACCCTTTCCATTTGACCACGGACTCTTCGGGAGGTCCGAGTCCGCTTGACCCAGCGTACATCTCGGATGGCCTCCACCTCGTACACGTTCTGAGCTTCATCAGGTTCCTCAGCGTCTTCCGGCAGCAGAGCCGCGTCCAAGTCGTCATCCTCAGCGACCTCGATCTCAACAGTAGGTCGTTCAGGAAACAGGGCACGCGGTTTGAGCCGGCTTATGTGAACCCAGGGGTACAGCTTGTACCCAGTTCCCTCGATTTTCAGCTTACAGCGGAAGTCATCTGAGGTCTCCAAGATGCGGAACGGACCGTGCCTGAGATGAGCGAACTTCTTCGTGAGTCCAGGTTGTACTCGAGCCAGGTATAACCACACAGCATCACCAACTTCGAAACCCTTCTTGAGTCTCTCAGACAGCTCAGCCCAGATCTTCGTCTGAGCAGCTGAGCGCTTGACTTTGGCTTCGGCTTGTAAGTCCTTGGCCCAGGCCTGAGCGTACTCGTACTCACGCTGAGTCTTGCGGCGCCACTCGTAGGCGGTCCTCTGATCCAAGCCTGTCGGAGATGGTCCTAGCATTGCTGAAACAGTGCTATGGAGATCCCAGCCGTGAACCAGGTAGAACGGCGTGTCAAGACGAGTAGCGTCAAAGGACGTGTTCAGAGCCCACATCAACTTCTCTACTTGGTCGTCCCAGTCGCTCTGGTCTGGCTCAGCGACATACGCTCGGATAGCTCGGACTACTGTTTGCACTGAGCGCTCTTGCTGACCGTTTGCCTGAGGTCTGTACGCTAGAGTCGCGCGCTGCCGACTCCCCAGCATCTCGCGGAACCGGGCAAACACCTCGCTCATGAAACGCGGGTCTCGGTCATGGCGGAGCAGAGAGCTTGCACCAAACCTCTGGAACACACACTCCATGTAAGCTTCGGCGACGTCTTGAGCTGTGGTCAGACTCATTGGCTTGCACATGATGAAGCCCGAGAACGCACACTGGAATAAGAGTAAGAACACGTTCCCACGATCGGACTTGGGTAGATGCGTAACAAAATCCATGGAGACCACTTCAAAAGGCTTGGTCGCCAAAATGTTTCCCGGCGACGGCCCAGGGTTGGGCGGAGCTCCCTTGGCAGTGACACAATCCACACATTCCTTCACGTAGCGTTCCACATCTGCATACATCCTCGGCCAGTAATACTCTTTGCGCAGTCGTTCGAAAGTCTTAGTGATCCCTTGATGACCACCTTGGAATTCTTCATGACTGAGTTGAAGCAAGTCATCTCTAAGTGTCGTTGGCACAACCAATCTCAGATTTCCAGCCGCGTCCCTGGGCCTCCCCGGATAGCTCGACTCAGGTAGTATAGGACCCCTCGCGAATCCAGAGTGAACTGATCTACCACCTTGGCCACATCTTCAGCTTCAATAGCAGACAAATTCCCCAAGTCTCCGTTTAGATAGTCCTTGAGCTTCTTCGTCCAGGGCTCAGCTTCTTGCAGAACCAGGATGCGTCTCCATCGCTCGGCAATTGATGCAGCAGGAGTGGCTGCTTCAGGTGAGTACGCTGGAGCTTGCGTGAGTGAGGTCTCAGCATTCTGAGCGGGGCCGACACCTTGATCAGTGTCGTCCCTGGCCACCGTAAGCTCAGCGTCCCTGACCCGAGCCTGATTCCTCGTCACTACGAAAATCTTGGCACTGGGTAATAGGGGCTTAGCTGCATCTTCCAGTCGAGTCGGCTCAGCCACCACTTCCACATCCGTTTGAGTGTCAGGCTGCTCAGTTTCAGGTTCGGCAGGCTCAGCATCATTCACCTTGACCAACTTCTCCGGGATCCGATTCAACTGCTTGAGCTGAACTAGTTCAACCGGGTCTTCAATAGTGATGGCACCTTCAGTCACCAGAGTCTTCGTCGTGAGGTAGTCTGCCGCCGCGTTATACTCTCGCTTCACGTCCACCAAGCGTAGTCGCTGGAACTCTGGGCGGAGCGTCTCAAACTCGGCTAACAGCACTTGCAACCCAGGGCTCAGACACTGGATCAAGCCTTGAGCTTGCTGGATCACAATTCGAGAGTCACCAACTACTACAAGGTCTGAGATACCACGAGCCTTTGCCATGCGAACGCCTTCGAACAAACCATGATACTCGGCCTCATTCACCGTGGTACCTTCGAAATGGAAACCTCGAGCTTCGACCACGTCCCAGGACGGGAGCTTCCACAGAATACAACCAGAAGCGCCTGAGCGATCTGAGAGTTTGGCGGCTCCATCGAAACTCAGCAGCCATCCCTCATAATCTGCTTCCAGCATCTCCAGGCTGATTGGTGGGGCTCGGACCACTCGTCCCTTGTCTGGGATCAGGTTCTCTGCAATCTTGTCCAACTGGTCTCGGGGTGTGATCCCAGCTCCCATGATCGCAGCCAAACCATCTTCATCACGCTCAACCTTATGAACTTCCAGAGACCAGGGCGACAGACGGGCGGTCCACTGCTCACAGCGTCCTTCCAACGATCGAGACTTGAATAACCATTTCAGACCGGAGTACCGAGTGTAGACCTTCAGCAGCTTACATCCGCTCAGCATTGAGTAGAAGACTCTGAGAACTCGGAGTAGCGCTCTCAGCCGGGTGGTATCGGAGTTCCTGATCATGCAATGTCCGCCCAGTGTATCGTACCGGGAAAATGACTCCGTCGTACTCTTGGCCCAGCACTGCGCAGACCGCCCAGGGGTTAGCATGTTGTGGTGTAGTAGCACGCACAAAATCGTCAGATGTGGCACCCTAGCTACAAACACAACAACAGCCGAGCTAGTCGGCCCTTGTTGGCCTGCGCTGAGATGTCCCCCAGCGGTTCGGCCCTTCCGGGACAGTGGTGTCTCATTCTCGCCGAGACCAAGTACCCCAAACCAGTCAATCTCGGCAGCCAGCTGAGTTACCTGACTCCGGAATGAGAAATCCCGTGCCCTCCACCAAAGGATGGACGACGGCGCACGGAGCGCTTTTTCGGGTCGCCGAGAGCAAAGGCTTCTCGACTCAGCAATCAGTGCCCGGGACGTACGGGAACACCGGCTCGCAGCGGTGGCGAGACTTTTCCTTCGCGCTTGGCGAGACACGTGCCCAACCCGGGCCAACCTTAATCTCTTGGCGCTACCAGTCAACACCCTACAAGCTATGCCTCTCGGGTGCTGACAGCAGACATAATCCGACCCCGTGAAGGGACGTACCGGAACGTGTACACGTGTGGTGGGCCTAGAAAATTCTGCTCTGTTGTTTGTTATCTCTGTCGGGCGCCCTGAAGGGGCGCTCCACTACTCCTAAGCTCCTATACAAATACCAAATGAAAGTGGGCGGTTTTAGATCTCGGCCGACCCTTCGCTGAGCTCGGCGACGCTTCAGCTCGGCTGGTCCGGATAAGCTGTTCGGATAACCCCTTGAACTCGGCTGAGCCGGATAAGGTGTCCGGATAACCTGGCGAACTCGGCGGAGCTGGATAAGGTGTCCGGATAATATGGCGAACTCGGCGGTGCGACCCTTCAACTCGACGGGGCGACTCCCGGACTCACGCGGACCCGGTCACCGTATCTGGATGGTACGTGGTACCGTTTAGCCGAGCTCGGCGGCTTGAACCCCATGATCCGCTGAGCGTTTCCAGAGTCTTCCTGAACTCGGCTGGGTCTTCACCACTGGGCCTGCCACGTGTCACCAGGTCGGGGCCGGTGTGCCTTGGGTTTCTGATGTAACGGGGTTACACGCACAAGTGGCTACAGCCACTTGTAACTCTAACAGACACGATGTCTGTTAAAGGTTCAAACACTTCCTCGGTTTTGATGTATGATACATCAAGTGCCACATTCATTTACGACCACCACGACGGGTGGTCCATAGACATTTAGGATTCCTATTGGTTGAAAGCAGCATCTTTTAACCAATGAGCGACATGCATAGCAAAGGAATTCTGCCAACCAGCCGTTGGCAGATTCCCAACTTAGAATATTACATTTAGAGGAAGTCAGAAACATAAAACAAAAATAACAGTTCTCATTTTAACCCAAAAACATTATTTGGATCGTTTATTTAGATTAATCTATACTCGGAGGCCCGAGTATAATTAACTCTAGTTTAAACTAAGCTACGCTTCCTCATACACGAGCGCACACGTGTAAGCTGTTGCAGTGAGCCAAGGTAGGCCCACTACACCTGGTAGCACTTTGTAGTCCGTCCAACGACCGACTAAGTTGAGTTCGTACGTCACCGCACGAACACGGAGCCGAGAACCTTCCCATGGATACCGAAGTGTCTATGGAAAGCTCCACGACGCCTGCAACCCATGTTGCACGCGCTGACTGTCCCCACCTGTCAGACCCAGAGTGGGAAGCCCTCCAACGACTGTCAACAGTCATTGGTGAAGCGGCTGTAGCTACGATGCTGCGTACGCTAACGCCGACAGAGCAACACCGTGTTGCTCTGGGCTTCATCATGAGGGAGCAGCAAGATGCTGCTGTTAATACCGCGGTGTCGTCGGGGACGACACCTCGCCCACAGTCGCTGAAGCTCAATGTGAGCAACTACGTCGGAAGAGAGGGTGAACCTCTCCTCCGTTGGCTTGTCGAACTCGACACTGCCATCGCGGCTCGACGTATCGTCGACCCTTTGTCGAAGGTCGCGTTCGCCATGTCATGTCTTGGCGGACGTGCAAGGAGCTGGGCGTATGGACGCCGGCTCTCCGACCCTACGTGCTTCAGCACGTACGAAGGCTTCAAGGAGGAGCTCAGACAGGCGTTTGAGCCCCGCAGAATGAGTTCCGGTCGAGGGCAGAGTTCCTCGACCTGCAGCAGGGTAAACATGATGTTCATGCTTACGCCCAGAGAGCGCGGTACTTGGTCTCGAACATCGTGACCAACCCGATCGACGAGGCGACTAAGGTCGTCACGTTCATGAAGGGACTGAGAGATGGGCCTGTGAAGACCTATCTCTTCCGCGAGTACCCGAGTACTCTCGAAGCTGCCATCACGCTTGCGATGCAGGAAGAGTTTAGCCTGCGACAGGCTAAACTGCACGCGCATGTACCGAGGCCGCAACCGCGCCCGGTAATGAGGACGGGAGGTCCGGAACCGATGGACCTCTCGAGCGCTGCCGCTGCTGGGGCCAGCAGCGGCAAGGAAGTAATGTGCGGTGCTACCGATGCGGTAGGATCGGTCACTTTGCTAGAGAGTGCACGGCACCCGTGCACCAGCAAGGTGGCTATCGCGGCGATGCTGGGCATCGTCGCAGCCAAACAAAAACGCTGGACGCCAGTAGGCGCGGGGCGCCCTACTGGTAATGCGGTTCCGCGTGTCAACCTTGGACACGCGACACTGAGGACTGCAGCCCCCAGTGAGGACCATTCTCACTGCAAGAAGCAAGATGACAAGGCTGATCTTGTCATCCTGAAGGTGAAGTCGATGAGAGCAAGCGGCTCTCGTCGTGCGTTGGTAGATTCTGGCGCGTCGAAAAACTTTGTTCGACTGCGAAGCCTATCATCGCTTGACTTCGAGGATTTAAAGATACCTCGAAGTCTGTTGGAAGTACGCTTGGCGACAGGTGTCGTCGTGAAGACCGAGAAGCGCATGGTACGCGTGCGCTTCACGTACAAGGGTCGAGCGTTCGTCGAAACCTTCATCGTCCTGGACCTGGACGATAAGTTCGACATGAGTTTTGGGCATGCCGTGGCTCGCACGGCATGATCCGGTAATTGATTGGGAGAAGCGCACTTTAGTGCGCTTTCGGTCGCGGCGGTGGAACAGAGAGCGATGGCCCTGTTGCCACCACACACGCACCAGCAGGTGCGCGCGAATCTCCAGTCGAGACAGCGCCTAATGCCGCTGTCCCGAACGCCCAGGACGCGCAAGAAGGCGCGCGCAAGTGCAAAGAGCGTCGGCATCACTGCCGACGGCTGGAAGAGAAAATGTGTCGACCTCGGAGGTCGACACCCGCTTTTCAGCGAATCAAGAGAAGTCTCCGGCCTCGAGCGGTGCGGATGACACAAGCGAGTCACACACGTCAGCCGTGGAGGCTGACGCGAACCTGATTGGATCGGTTTTGCCTGTAATGAGAGCCAAGGTGACGTGACGCCGTCGACTCCGGGAGTCGATGGCTTGATGAATTCTATTCGTCGGCTCGGGGAGCCGACGCACCCTCCGTAATGGGGTCTCCGCCAATGGAAGGCGTCGAGGTATTGAAGTCGCGTCGGTTCCGGGAACCGACGCTGCGAAAGACATTTCGCGTCGACTCCGGGAGTCGACGCACCCTTTGCACGAAGGGCTCCGCCAATAACAGGCGTCGAGGTGAAGATGGCGTGTCGGTTCCGGGAACCGACGCTGCAGGCGGTGCGGACGGTTGCAAACGTTCCGCACCGGAAAAACTTGCATGCTGTCGTGCAGCCGGGCTGCACGACGAAGCGCCGGGCGACCGCCGGGCTTGAAGTCGCTCGCCCGCGGGATGAACCCGCCGGCGGTATTAAGAAAGAACACCCGTCCATGGCTGGGCCTGGACGAGGTCAGCGACCATGCGGAGCCGGGCTCCGCAAGTCAAGAAGACGGCGCATGCGAAGGTCGTTGCGCAAGTCTCGGCCCGGGGCCGAGACGCTACAAGAGATGTCTGCCGGGCAGACGAAGGCTGAAAAGCCGAACGTCGAGACGTTGAACGTCTTGACGCGTACCTGTGCCGGGTTCCGGCACAGGGAGATGACCTCGCTAATCCTCCGACGCAAGCGTCAGAGTTGACTTCACTTCCAGTCATGAGCTGGAAGCGCTTCGCGCGTGACTTGCACGATGGACGCATCGAGCAAATATGCATTCTCTCGGACGCCGAGAGAACGAAGAGCGAGAATGAGGAACTGAGGCAGTTCTTCATGGAGAGCACCACTGAGAGTGAAGACACTCTCAGTGCCAAGACGAAGAAAGAACGCTTTGAAGAACAGAGCTGGGACTCGCTGAAGGCGAGTCCCTACTATGAGATTCTACGGGAGTACGCGGACGTACTTCCGGAAGAGATCCCTGCGGAGCTTCCGCAGGACAAGGGCATTCAGCACGAGATTGATCTCGTGCCGGGCACGAAATACTGTGTCACGCGGCAGTGGCCACTGCCGCGAGAACAAGTCAAGGCGATCGACGACTTCTTCGAAAGTCGTCGCAAAGCTGGACAAGTGCGGGAATCGAAATCCCCGCACAGTGCTCCGACGTTCTGTGTCAAGAAGCCACAGGGCGGCTGGCGCATCGTTCACGCGTACAACAAGCTGAACGATGCGACGATACCGGCGCAGACACCGATACCGCGAAAAGATGTTATCATCGATTCGATGGCCAGGAGCACTGTCTACAGTGCTCTTGATCTGCGCGATGGGTTCTATCAGATCCTAATGCGTGAGAGCGATATCCCTCTCACGGCTGTGAGCACGCCGAGTGGCATGCTCTGGGAGTGGCTAGTGATGCCGCAGGGTCTGAAGAACGCCCCTGCGACCTTCAACAGGTGCGTGACGCACTTGTTGCGCTCGGTGCGCGACTTCGCACCGAGCTACTTCGATGACGTGTTCGTCCACAGCCGTGCTGCGGACGGGATGAGCGACGTTGAGATGCACAAGGTGCATCTCCGGAAGCTGCTTGCGCTCATGCGCAAGCACAAGCTCTACGCAAACCTGAAGAAGTGCATCTTCGGGGCGAGCGAGATACCCGTGCTCGGGTGTCTCGTTGGGAAGAACGGTGTCCGCCCTGACCCTGAAAGGTCAGAGTGATCAATGAGTGGCCGACGCCGACGAGTGTCAAGGAACTGCGGCAGTTCCTTGAGCTTGGCCACGTACTTGTGCAAGTACGTGAAGAACTACGCGGGCACGATACGCCCGCTGTCACAGCTCCTGAAGAAGGATGCCGAGTGGAATTGGACTGCTGACTGTCAGCAGGTTTTCGATGCAGTCAAGCGGGGCTTGACTGAGGCGCCGATCTTGGCGGTGGCCGACCAAGATCGCCCATTCCACGTTGTGTGTGACGCATCTGATTTCGCGATCGGATGTGCGTTGATGCAGCACGATCACGAGGGCCGTGATCGTGTCGTCTACTATCAGTCGCGTCAGCTGAAGCCAGCTGAGCGCAATTACCCGGTGCATGACAAGGAGCTCCTTGCCATGAAGTATGCACTTGCGAAGTTCCGAGTGTATCTCCTCGGAAGTAAACCGTTCGTGGTCTATACAGACCACGCGTCGCTGCGGACGGCTGTCAAGTCGCCACACATCTCGCAACGTATGGCGAGATGGCTTTCGTTCTTTGCGGAATACAACTTCCGGGTTGAGTACAAACCCGGAAGGCTCAATGTGGTGGCCGACGCGTTATCGCGTCGACCTGACTACGCTACGAATGAAGTCGACGTCAATGCCATTGACGCCATGCGATCGAGCACTCCCACGTCGTCGATCCTCGACGACGTGAAGGCCGCATACGTGCACGACGCGGACGCGAAGCTCTTGCTGGCCTATGGCTCAGCGCCTTCTGACGAAGCTCGTCAGAAGTTGCCAAGACATCTTCGTGCTCGTGCACACCGTTACCGGGTGCACGAGGGGTTGCTACTCTACAGCGCAGTCAACGACAACGCGAACCGTGTTGTCGTGCCGAATGACCATGACCTGCGACTCAGGATCATGTATGAGTATCACGATGCACCGGCTGCGGGCATCCGGGCCGTGAGAAGACATACCTTCTTCTCACGCGAGACTTCTACTGGGCCCACCAGTATAAATGGGTGCGCAAGTACGTCCGTGCTTGCGAGGTGTGTCAACGTGTGAAGCCTGCGCCGTTCGCGCAGGCTCCTTTGCAGTCACTACCAACTCCGTCGGAGTGTTGGCAGTCCATGTCTTTGGACTTTGTGTTTGGTCTTCCCCGGATAGCCAGGGAACACGGGCGTTGTGGTCTTTGTTGACCGCTTCAGCAAGATGGTACATCTTGCTGCAGTACCCGCCGAAGTGACTGCGAAACAGACGGCACGTCTGTTCGTTGACATGGTGTTCAAACACCATGGCATGCCGATGGACATCGTGTCCGATCGAGACCCGCGTTTCACAGCGCACCTGTGGCAAGAAGTGTTTACACTTCTGGGAGCCAACTTTCAATGTCGACTGCGGACCATCCGCAGACGGATGGGCAGACCGAGCGCGTGAATCGCGTGCTCGTCGACATACTCAAGAGCTACGCTCACTCGTTCCAACACTGGAGCGAGTGTCTGTCGATGGCAGAGTTCGCCATCAACAACTCGGTGCATGCCTCGACCGGGCATACACCGTTCTACGTGAATGCAAGGCGTCACCCGCGCCTCCCGAGCCTGCTCGGGATGGTGACTCCTTCCTTAAGTGGGAGGATCTACGGCCGCAACACAGCAGCCGCAGAATGCCGCTGACACTTGCACAGTGTCAGCCGCGATAACGCGCAAGAAGAAGAAGAACGCGTCTGTGCAGGGCACAGACGCCGCGACGAACAAGAAGAAGGAGAACGCGTCTGTGCAGGGCACAGACGCCACGAAGAACAAGAAGAAGAAGAACGCGTCTGTGCAGGGCACAGACGCCACGAAGAACAAGAACAACGCGTCTGTGCGGGGCACAGACACAATGACCACTAGTGAGGACGAGCTGAACAAGTTCAGCTCGGATGCAATCAACTTCGTGCAGCGCAGACAAGCCGTCATTCGGTTTGTCCAAGACGTTATTGCAGCTTCTGTCGATCGACAGAAGCTGAATGCAGATAACGTTGGCAGGGGCAACACAAATGAATTCAAGAAGGGTTCATTGGTTTTGTTAGCTTCTCAAAACCTGCCTAAACATGCAGTTTCCGACTTCGGGGCGAGTAAGCTCGCTCCGCGCTTCATTGGGCCGTTCACAGTGTTGGCACGGCATGGGAACGCTTACACGCCAGACAT
Source organism: Phytophthora melonis (assembly GCA_024211575.1). Lineage (NCBI taxonomy): Eukaryota > Oomycota > Peronosporomycetes > Peronosporales > Peronosporaceae > Phytophthora > Phytophthora melonis. The sequence goes on along the minus strand of JAMXKT010000038.1, from coordinate 4,054,208 downwards.
TCCGTCTAGCATGCGCCTCCACCCGACCTTTACGTCGGGCGGCTGAAGCCATACCGGCAGCACGAGCCAGCTAGCTCGGCCGGCGCGAAGCGGAACCCGAACCTTTCTCCAGCGCGTCAACGCGCTGGACCAAGCGCACGACGCGACCCCAACGTCGACGGAGACGTCCGACGCGGTCTGCGCGGCCTGAGCGACTTGAGCCCTCAGGTTCGCAATCTCTTGCCTCAGAGCAGCGAAGTCACTGCTCTGAAGACGCTCCACAGCGGCGACTCGGTCTTCGAGAGACGGAGGCCCAAAGTCAACCCCAGGTTGACCGTACCCGGGGCGTGTTCCCACCACCGCCGCCTCCGATCCGTGACGCCCACGGCTCAACACGTTGGATTGTTGAGCGTATTGTCGACCATAGTATCCCGAAAACGAACCGTCATCCGGTTCGTTATCGTATTCGTTGGAGAGGGTTTCCGCCCCACCAAGATACATGGGAGCCGCGGAACGTCCTGCTGCAGGACGTTCCGGAAATGGTGAGGGCGTACGAAGCCCACCACGCACTGCCGGCGCGAAGGTAGTGCGAGCGCTGTGGTCACCCCCAGCGCTCGAAGCACCACGCTCGTCGCGTTCCTCGCGTGCCATGAACTTGGCACGGAGATCCTTGAGACTCGCAGGTACACGAATCGACGTGTACCCGTTTAGGTCGCGGTCGCTCAAGCGCGCCGCACCCGGAAGACACAACGAGCACTGCTGGCCTTCGGGCACAGCGCACGGAACTCCAGCATCCACAGAAGATCTGTGGAGCTGCTCCAATCTCCCACGCGTCGAGAACGTCTCGAAGCGCTCACGGGCATGCTTAACCCGCTCGCGGTAAGCTGCCGGATTCTTGTTGAAGTTATCAACAAAGGCATTCCAACTTTGACAAAGTGCCTGCCATTCGGGCACTTTGCTGCGAGAAGAGGTCTTCTTGCTGGAGTAATATCGGAGCTCATGGAAGAGTCCGATATAGTAGTCGCGCCTTTGATCCGTCATCGGATCAAAGTGCTGGCCCTCCGCCACCTCATCGTCCTCGATCGCGCTGCATACGTACAGCGGGATAGTGTTCGGGGCACCGAGTTGCCCACCCGCGCCGCGATGTCTGCCGCGGACGGCATCCATGGATCACGCGCTGCATGAGCAGCGCGTGGAGAGCTTGAAGGCGCCGCATCGCGCGGCGAGCTCAAGGCTCCAGCAGCAGAGAGCGGAGTCTCCTTTGCGCTACGCGAACGCTTCGAACTCGAAGCGTCCGAGTCGTCTTCTTCACGAGGGCGTCTCGACCCGGCGTGCGGGTCGAGACTGTCGCTGTCGATTGACTCCTTGCGCCTGCTGGGGGAGGCATCGCCCTCCTCCATGTCCACGTCGTCCTCGCTATAGTCAACGACATCGTTGACTATCGAAGAGCCCTGAAGGACGATCTTCGGCTCCGCCGCGGCCTTAGCAGCGCGAGCGTCCTGCTTCGCCTGCTGCCGCTCGTGGTACTCGGGGACAGAGAGATTCTCTGTCCCAGCGGCGGTCTTCTTCGGCGAGCTCATTGCGGAATGAGCTCGAGTTTTCCTTCTCCCAACGTGAAGAATTGACGAGTGGTCAATTGCCTGATTGACGTGCCGTGACCGGCGCGTCTAACCTGAAGGGGGGGATGGTGTAACGGGGTTACACGCACAAGTGGCTACAGCCACTTGTAACTCTAACAGACACGATGTCTGTTAAAGGTTCAAACACTTCCTCGGTTTTGATGTATGATACATCAAGTGCCACATTCATTTACGACCACCACGACGGGTGGTCCATAGACATTTAGGATTCCTATTGGTTGAAAGCAGCATCTTTTAACCAATGAGCGACATGCATAGCAAAGGAATTCTGCCAACCAGCCGTTGGCAGATTCCCAACTTAGAATATTACATTTAGAGGAAGTCAGAAACATAAAACAAAAATAACAGTTCTCATTTTAACCCAAAAACATTATTTGGATCGTTTATTTAGATTAATCTATACTCGGAGGCCCGAGTATAATTAACTCTAGTTTAAACTAAGCTACGCTTCCTCATACACGAGCGCACACGTGTAAGCTGTTGCAGTGAGCCAAGGTAGGCCCACTACATCTGACACCATCAGCCGAGTTCAGCGGTCCATCAGCGCATTCTTGCCCACTGAGTTGGGCGGACGGGCATCCCGCCGAGTAGAACTTGGCTCCTGGTGCGTTGTTCCACTGCGGTCTTGGAGTGTGACACAAAACTTGATGTTCGCTATACCACAACTGCCCCGGCCATGCTACGAGCCGGAGTGGTGAGTGGTCTGGCCAACCGTATGTGTCGCACGCTTGATTTCGTCCAATCAGATCTGTCGCAAACACTCTTGAGTTCACATTTCCCAAATTCGAGTGGCCCGAAATGCCCGCTGCGCCAGATTGACACCCTCGCTCCGTGAAGGTGAGACTTGCATCAGCCTTGAGCTTTGGTATAGCCCTTGTCTGATGCGTGGACTCCGCTCCCCCATGGGTCTGTGCACAGGTAGATGCCCCTATCGCTCGCACTAAGCCCCGCCGTCGGATCACTTCAGCAGCGAATCAGCATGGATGGTCGTCTCGGTATGGCAGCCGGTAGCCGGAACTGGACCATACGAAGTCGGCTGGTGCCCCTGTCGAAGATTAGAGTACCAGCGGTGCTGTTGGGCTTGCCGCAGCAAAGCAAGTAGGCGATTCGGGTGTTGTGGAAATGCTCAGTTGGCTGTAATACCGACGAAGCCGAGTATCGCTGTCTCCGTCAAAATGAGCTACCATGGGTGCTGCCAGCGACTCGGCTAACCGGGTAATCACGTGCCTCTCCTTTCGGTGTGTCGCGTGGAGTCTGATAGTTGTCTTGGCATGCTTCAAGGCACCGGGCCTCGGCGGGTCAAGAAACGCTTCCCCGATCGGGCCACGCTGAGCTCGAAATTCAGCTGAGCTTGTAATTGACGAGAGGTGCAACACCAAGTTGAACTCAGCTGTGTCCGAACTCGGCTGTCCTGACGACTAGCTGCTATCCGCTGACCTTGGACTCGGCTGGACTTGAACACATCCTCCGCTTGATGCCTGGTAAGTGTTTGCTCACGCACTTTGGTTCGTTGAGTTAGCTCTCACCGTTGCTGTGCCAATTTACAGACAAACAAGGCGATCCTGATGAGTTTGGTGCTCCAGTCGAATCGTCCTGAACGCGCCGAGCTAGGTTCAGTGGTCAACGGACCTTGACTTCGGCATGGCTCCGGCTCTGTTAAACCAACTTACCCCGACTGGGCTCAACTTGATTGGAAAGGTGGTGGGCAAGCTCAGCTGGGACAGCACTTCATTCGGTCCACATTCCGACTCGGCTCGCCGTGAGCTCGGCTGCGTTCAAACTCAGTTTGAATTCGGTCTCTTCGGTTCAGCTGTGAAGCGTATTCAGACTTAGCTCGGCATCAGCGCTCTAATCGGAACATGGTGCGCTTACCAGCACTCAACTCGGCGAACTTCCGAACGCGATCTCACTGGAACTCGGCGTACCGCAACCCAGTCCAGTGTTTCCTTCCGGTGAAGTGAGTGCACTTCCAATTGGCGCCATCCGACATGCGGCACTGCTGAAACTCGGCATCCCATTCGTACTCCAATGTTCTCGACCCCGGCGTTCACGCGACCACATTCGGACGCAGCGTGATGTCTGTTTCGTCACTGCTCGGACTCGGCTGCGTACCGTCGCGCCTCGACCAACTTCATCTCGGCTGGAATCCGACGAGAACCCGGCGCAAGCCCGAGATGTATGCCCCACTGAAACTGGACGCGAGGCAGCCCAACTTGATCGTGGCTCTGCTTCAGCAATGCTGCTCTTCAATCGGCTCCACACCAACGACCAGCGCTTCTTGGAAGCATTGCTCGAACTCGGCTTCACGACATCTCGGTGTCCAACTACCTGCACGCAGACTGAGCACTGTCTCGCTTGAACTCGGCTTTGCGTGAACGCGTCTCTGCTTCAGCTTGACTGTGGTTCAAATCCGTTGGTACTGACCTCTGCTGCACTTGTGCCCAATCGCAGTTCAGTTCGGATTCTGGGCAAGTCTCTGCTGCAAGTCGACTATGCGTCACTTGATCCCCCAGTTCTGTGGCTCGTCACGACTCAATCTGGACTTCATGCTCCCTGTTGCAGCTTAGCTTGAGTGGGGAAATGGCTGAGTTGGACTGAATGAACAACTCAGCTGGCTGCCGAAGCAACTCAGCCTCTTGGCGGAAGTATCACGCTTTGAAGGAGCGTTTTGACTCGGCTGTGCTCGATCCCAGCTCTGCTCATCTTGGCTCAGTGTGAATACGACCGCGGCGCGTGGAGTTTATTCTTCTTCAGTCCAGATTTGGATGTTGGATACACTTTTGCGACGCCGTGAGTCGGCGATTTCACCGACTCGGCTTCAGGTTGAACTCGGCGGTAACCCTACGTCGGGTCGATTGACGTCGGAGTCCATCTTCAAAGCACGTGTCTCCTTCTGCTCAGCAACGGATTATCTCGGCCCCTGTTCAAGATCGCTCGTACGTCGACATTCTCGGCGACATGCCTGCCCAGCGTGCCTCCGCTGAGCTCTGCTCAAGTCCAGCTTTGCTGCAACTTCGGTTTGTTCATAGCCACCGCGCATCGACCAACTCGGCTAGTCGCCTTACATGGTGTGAATAAGACCTCACTGGAACATCGCGCGAACTCGACTTCGCTTCGGCTTTCCGGCTTGAGCGTGGCTCCATATCAGCACAGCTTCGCGTCAGCACACCTGCGCTCCGACTCAGCTTGAACGCACAACGAGAAGATCGTTCACCGACTCGGTCGGAGACCTCGGCGGTTGTGTTCAAGGGTGTCGATCGTACCGCCGCATATCACACACACAGTGCCCCAGTTGGTAGCGTATTCACGGACCTAGTGACAAGTCGACACAACTTCGGCATCGACGGCTGAATCGCTCAATCTGGGCAGACGCACCGTCACTTCCCTCAGCTTCTTCCCTGGATCGTCGTCACACCCGCTGGGCTCAATCGCTCAGCTCGGGAACTCGGCCGAGACTTCGATCCAAGATGCGGATTCCACCAGCCTGGTGGCTGTCGCGGCCGTGCCGACTCCAGCGCTAACCCGGCGAATGGGCTTCTTGCTATCCATCTCCATCTCCGTTCACCTCCATTTCCGTATCATGTAAATCATATAATCCATACAGTTGACGCAGTATCATTCTTCGACTCGACCCAGCCTGCTGTCTTCACTGAGTCGGCGGATCGTCACTTCGGTGCAATAGCCTTAGACCGTATCTTGCAACTTGCACCAATTGCAGACGGGTTTCACTTTTCTTCGATTGCCCCTAGTCGAGTGGAAAGGTTTCCCACGAGACGTTCGGCATCGAATCCCAACTCAGGCATTTCGCACTTGATGCCCTCGTCGCTCGCTGTATCAGGGGCGGACGGTCCTGGAGCAACGTCTTGACTGTCGTCGTCCGCATCGTTGCCGAGCTCGGCTGCGAGGTTTTGTTGGGCTCGTCGAGGTTCCTCCATGCGCCCAACATTCAGTGAGAACTCAGTTACCCCGCTGAACAACTCGGTTTTCTTCCATTCTTCATCATAGTCTTCAATATATCCATCTCTCCCGCGGTCTTGGGTGCGGTCGTCGCCAAACCGAACGGTTGGGACCGCTTCCATCGTCATGTCGGCGATCCTTCCGCCAGCTGAGTTCAGCTTCGTGAGAAGCGAACCCCCAGCCGTCGCTAAGCTGGCCCAGCTCGGCGACAATCTTCCCTTGACCATCTTGCTCAGTACTCGAAACTTGGTTAACTTGGTACCAACGAAAACAATCCACCCTGCTCCCGGGTCGCGGCACCAGTTGTGGTGTAGTAGCACGCACAAAATCGTCAGATGTGGCACCTAGCTACAAACACAACAACAGCCGAGCGAGTCGGCCCTTGTTGGCCTGCGCTGAGATGTCCCCAGCGGTTCGGCCCTTCCGGGACAGTGGTGTCTCGTTCTCGCCGAGACCAAGTACCCCAAACCAGTCAATCTCGGCAGCCAGCTGAGTTACCTGACTCCGGAATGAGAAATCCCGTGCCCTGACGATTCTCGCTGGATCCGTCGAGCAAGACGCGACGAGTTCCTTGGCGGGCCAAGACGCGCCGAGTTCCTGCACGGGCTCAGCTCAGACCTCGACGACCACGCCCTTGCCACCACCTCGATACCAATCGAGCGTGGACTCCGACAGCAGCTTCGATTCATCAAAGCCCGCGCCCTTCTTCAGGAGATTGGAGAGTGGCCGAGCCATCTCAGCGTAATTCTCGCTGTACTTGTGCAAGTAATTGGCCAAGCCAAGCCACTTGCGAAGATCCTTCTGGTTCTGGGGAACCGGCCAGTCAACAATGGCCTTGACCTTGACCGGGTCGGCCCTCAGGCCACGCTTCCCGATGAAGCACCCTAAGAAGGGAATCTCTTCTGCCCCGAAGATGCATTTGTCAATGTTGGCATACAACTTGTTTTGACGCATGCACTCGAGCACAGCACGCAGGTGCTCGACATGGTTCTCCATATCAGTCTTCCCGTGCTCCGCACGACTGTGGACAAAGATGTCATCGAAGTACGTCTGCGCGTACGCCCGATGGGGCCGGAAGAGCTGCGTCACAAGACGATTGAACGTCGCTGGCGCGTTCGAAAGCCCTTGGGGCATCACCAACCACTCCCAGAGCATACCGCTCGGAGTACTCACCGCAGTGAGAGGAATGTCGCTCGTCCTCATGAGCAATTGGTAGTAGCCATCGACCAAGTCGAGCGCACTGTACATCGTACATCCTGCCATGTTGTTCTGAAGAACCTCCTTCCGAGGAATCGGCGTCTGCGCCGGAATGGTGGCGGCATTCAGCTTGTTGAAAGCATGCACAATACGCCACTTACCGTTCGGCTTTCTGACACAGAACGTCGGCGTGGAGTGAGGAGACTTACTCTCACGCACCATGCCCGCCTCGTGCTTCGCACGGAAGAACGCGTCAATGACTTCACACTGCTCCTTCGGCAGAGGCCACTGCCTCGTCACGCAGTACTTCGTTCCCGGAACGAGATCAATCTCATGCCGGACACCTCGATCCGGAGGTAGCCCCGAGGGCGGTTCCTTCGAGACCACGTCTTGATAATCCTTCACCACGTGATACAAGGGATCCGACGGATCCTTCAGGATCGCCGATCCGCTTCGCGCATTCAGCGCCTTCTTAGTGTCCTCCAGGACAGCTTCATCCAGAAGCGAGGACGAGTTCAACTCTTCTTCAGGTCGTATGACCACCACCTCCGCCAAGTCTCCAGCCTTCAAGGCGTCACCCAACTCGGCCAAGGACATCTCGTCCAGCTCCAGGAGAGCAGATAGTGAGGGCAAGTCGGTGAGACTGACATCTCCGTCGACGTCGCCCGTCACTCCATTCACGAGTGTGTAGAGCTGCTCGCTCTTGTGTAGAGCTCCACCGCTCGGCACACCCTTCTCGCCTCGTGAGACCGCAGACGCCTTGCGTCGCGCCGCCAGCGCTTTGGGGCGCTGCCGCCTCTTCATGGACACTGTCCGCCCAGAAGAGCTCCGTGATTTCGCGTGCTTCTTGACGCCAGGTGTCACCACCTCATTCAGCTCCAGAGGAGCACCAGTGTCTTGATCGACACTCAGCGAAGGACTGCACGACCCGCAGCCTCCACATGCGTTTGCGTCAATTAAGGATAGTCTCCTTCATGCGCCTATTCTGGCTTTGCCAGACCCCGCTCGTCCGTTTAGTGTCGTCTGTGACGCCTCGGACTTTGCCCTCGGCAGTGCCCTGCTACAAGCAGACGCCGAGGGGCGCGAGCGCGTGGTGGCGTTCGAATCTCGTCAGCTGAAGGCTGCTGAGAAGAACTATCCTGTCCATGAGAAAGAGCTACTTGCGATGAAGTATGCGCTCGTCAAGTTCAGGGTTCACCTGTTGGGCTCTCAGCCGTTCGTGATTTACACGGATCACGCGTCGTTACGCACTGCGACTCAGTCGCCTCATCTCTCGCAAAGGATGGCCCGTTGGCTGTCCTTCTTCGCGGAGTACAACTTCGAGGTGAAGTACAAGCCTGGCAGGCAGAATGTCCTCGCGGACGCGCTGTCGCGCAGGCCGGATTATGAGCTGGCTCATGTAACGACCGTGACTTCGTCATTACCGGATCTGATCCGAACGGCTTATGCCAAGGATGACACTTGTGTCGCGTTGCTGAAGGCTCTCGGGAGCAAGGAGTTTCAAGACTCGGACATTGAATTGTCGGCGCGAGTGCGCGCGCGTTTGCATCGCTACACCCTCGATGGTGGCCTGCTGTTCTACAGCACTGGCTCCGAGGACACGCCACGCGTGGTCATCCCTCATGATGAGGACCTGAAGTATCGTATCCTCTATGAGGCCCACGACACACCGGTGGCTGGCCATCTTGGCCGTGAGAAGACCTACAGCTCGGTGAGCACCCACTACTGGTTGCCGAAGATGTACAAGTGGACGAGCACTTATGTGCGTACGTGCGAGACGTGTCAGCGAGTGAAGTCGTCACCCCATGCTGCAGCCCCGTTGGCAAGCTTGCCTGTCCCTTCGGGCTGTTGGCAATCCATGAGTATGGACTTTGTGTTTGGCCTGCCGGCGGATGCGGCGGGCAACACTGGAGTCGTGGTCTTTGTAGACCGACTGAGCAAGATGGCTCACATTGCGGCTGTGCCGGATACCATCGATGGTAAGGGTACAGCAACGCTGTTCTTGAACCGAGTGTTTCGACAACACGGACTCCCGGAGTCGATTGTCTCGGACCGAGACCCCCGCTTCACGGGCAACTTCTGGAGCGCGGTCTTTGCGGTGCTTGGCACCAAGCTGGACATGTCCACGGCGGATCACCCGCAGACCGATGGTCAGACAGAGCGAGTGAATCGCGTCGTCGAAGACGTGCTCCGCAGCATTTGCGCTGAGACGCCGAAGCGTTGGAGCGCTATGCTGCCACTCGTTGAGTTTGCGTTGAATAACGCCGTGCATGCCTCGACCGGCTACACGCCGTTCTACGTGAACAGCTTGTCTCATCCCCGCGTCCCGCTGACTCCGCCACGTGGTGGCCTCGGGCTTGGTGGGGAGAGGAAGCCGATTTAGCTGATCGGCTAGCTGATGTCAGCCCGGCTACTGTTCGTAAACAGGTTGACACTTTCTTGTCGACGCGCTTGAGTGTCTTACGACACGTGCGTGACGCAATGGCTGAGAGCCAAGACAAGCAAAAGGAACATGCGGATGCTAAAGGCAGAGGCAATGTTGACAGTTATGAGGTCGGGGACCTGGTATTGCTAAATGCTAAGAACCTACCTACACATGCAGTGTCCGCTGTCTTCAAGACGAAGTTGCGCCCGCGCTTCATTGGACCTTTCAAGGTCGTGGCCAGGAAGGGCCTTGCGTACACGCTCAATCTTCCGAAGAAGATGCGGACGCACCCCGTCTTCTACGTGGGCTTGCTCAAGCCGTACCATGACCCGACGCAGGTGCAGATGGAGGCACCGAGGGCGACGAGGTCGCGAGCGTCGAGGACGCAGTCGCAGGCGTCACAGACGCGACCATCATCGCAGGCACTGCAGGCACAGGCGGAAGGCTCGGCATCGGCGGTGCCGCGAGCCCTGAGGGCAGAGTCGGAGTCGGAGGTGCCGCAGGCTGGGGGCCACCGGCGCAGGAGGCGCAGCGGGCGGGCCCTGCATGCGGGCCAGAAGGTCAATCTGACCCTGCAATGCAGCCTGCTGACGCCGAAGCTCGGAGAGCTCCTGGCTACGACGATCGTCGCGATCGCCATAATACTGCACCCAGCTCTCCAAGTGTCGGAGCCGGTCCCAGACCTCGCGAGGCACTTGGATCCAGCTCAAGTCCCGAACAAGCTCTTCGAGCTCCGTGGCAGTACGCGCGAGACGCGCATCGACATCCTGGACATGGTCCCGAAGGCGAGTCGTCTGTTGCTGAACCTCGAACAGCTCATCAAACGTCGCGAGGCGGCTTGGTGCGTCCTCCACCGGCGCTGCTCGATGAGCAAGGGAACCTTCACTACCATGTGGAGCGCCTGCTGGCGAAGCGGCGGTGCCGGGGTCAAAACCAGTATCTGGTAAAGTGGCGAGGGTACCCACACTCAGAGAACTCATGGGAGTTTGAGGTGCCCCTTCGCCAAGACTGCCCAGACGTCGTGGACGCTTTGATCGGCTTGATCACCAGCGCCCCGTGGGCTCGAGGCCGGCATGCCGGCCGTCCCGCGCTTCCCGGCAATAGGCTGGGAGCTGCTGGGTCAGCCACATTGCTCCGGGGTTGGCCCTGAGCCACAGCGCTCACGCCCTCACGGGTAGGAGCGACTGGAGGGCTCAAAGGAGCGAAGCGCGCAGCGCTAGAATGGGTCTGCGGCTGAGCGTTAGCCGAGAGGCTGCGTTTGGCTCGGATCTTCGCAAAGTCGAAGCGGAGCTTGCGTTCGATACGAACATCCACTTCGCTGAAGCTAGCTCGAAGAGCATCCATGGAGCTCAGCTTCTTCTTCTTCTCAGCCCAGAGCTCGAACTGAGCCTCGTGATCAATCAGGCTTTCGCCCGGGCTGAGCACCACAGGGTACGTCCGCATTGCGGGCACGGACAACCCCTTGCCTTGCAGGCGCAACCGCTCGCGGTACTCGGAGAGAGTCGTAGACTGTGGAGTCAAGAGTCGCTGTCGTAGAGACGTTCGAAGAGCGATCTCCTCCGGAGTACGGGCCGCAGGCCCAATGACATGCTGAGCCAGCGTCGGCTGGAACGCCTGACGGCATGCCTCCGCGGGGTCACGAGGTCGGAAGCCGTACTCGGCGGTGCTGGGGTTCAGCAGGGGCCGCAACTCGGGGCGCTGGGAGCGCATGGAGGCCAGCTGCGCCGCAACCTGCTCGGATTGAGCCTCGTCCAAAGGGTTGGAGATGACGGGGCCCAAGGGCGCTTCCCCGCACGAGGCGGCGAGTACCGTGACTCAGTGAGCTCGCACAGCTCGCGGAGCCCTGAGGAGCGTTCAGGGAACGGATTTGGAGTGCGCAGCGGTGGCCGCGGCTCCTCCTCAACGGCGCAGTGCGCTCAGTAGAGAGATGGCTCGACGAGCGCGCAGGAGAAGTTCGCGCGCGGCGCTCTTGGTCGCGGGAGCTCGACGAGCCAACTGTGGCCGACGTGCCACCTTCGCGTTGTGCCGGCGGCGTGGGCGAAGCGTCGCGGCGGTTCCGGGAGCGTTGTGGGGACGCTGCCTCACCCTCATGGCTCGGAGAGCCGGCATCGGACTCGCTGTAGTCCACCTCGCCCTCCTCCTCATCTCCGAAGAGATCTTTGAGGTCCATGGTCTGATGGGCTAGTGCTCGAGGGGAGCTGGGGCGTGCTCGCCGCGAGCGTTGCTTGAGGCGTTGCGCCGCGAAGTACTGGGAGACCGAGAGCCTGGGAGGCGCGGTCGGTGTGCGCACCTGCGCGGGGCTTGGGAGTTCGCAGGCACGAGGTGCCGAAGTGCGAGAGGAGCGAGGCTCCGAGGCGGACCTCGCGAGAGGGTTTCTGCGGTCGAAAGACCAAAAGGCGTTATGACTTGAAGTCATGTGAGGGCGCGTTGCGCCGAGAAGTTCTCAGAGACGTCCACACGATGTGGATTGACTCGTTCGAGAAGGAGGCTTGACGGAACAAGACCCGGTCGTTGACCGTTAAGCGTGAACACCCGTGTCCACGGTTTGGTGGGGGAGGGTGTAACGGGGTTACACGAATGTTACCCGAAGGGTTACGAAGTGTGGCACACACAGGCTTGTGTGGTGCACACTGTCTAACCTATTTCAGTAGGAGAATCAGTACATGGCTTCAGAGCCACAGATTATGCATATGACTAGGGTTCACTATGCTAGATAGTGAACCAGATACATTTACACCGAAGGCGGCTCTGCCGCGATAAGAGAAATACATTCAGTTTGAAGATTCACAGCTAAGAGTTAAGGGTTGACTCTTGGAGTCCGTAGGGAGTACGGACTCGTGCGTTCTGGTATTAGAACGGGCTATATTTAGCCGCGACTCTGTGAGTCTGTTACGTCTTCCTCTGACGCTAAAGCTACGGCAGCCCCGCTGCACGTTATGACCCGCGACAACCAGAAGCATCACATCAAGCATAAGGTTGCTGATTTCGATGCAGTGAGTCTATACCCATCGGCTATGAGTGAGCTTAATGGATATGTTAAGGGCAAGGCAAAGCTTTTCAAGGACTCCATTCCATCTGATGCTGACTATTATGTCGCTCGTGTTCGATTTGAGTCTATTGGCATCGATCGCCACTTCCCTCTGCTGAGCTACTACCAGGATGGCTCTCGCAACTTCACTAACGATATCGCAGGGAGAACGATGATCGTTGGCAAGCAAGCTCTCGAAGATATCCAGCGTTTTCAGCAAGCCAAATACACTGTCATTGAAGGTGTCTATTGGAATGAGGGGTTCAACGATCAGATCGTTAAGACGATTAGGAAGATGTTCAACGCTCGACTCAAGTACAAATCTGAAGGCAACCCCCTCCAAAATGTACTGAAACGGATGATGAACTCTTCCTACGGTAAGCTCTTGATGAAGCCTATTGTTAAGAAGAAAGTATTCGTCAGCGGAGGTCAGCAGAAGATCGACAAATACACTCGCAAGAATATTCACAAGATGATTGCCAGAACTCCTATCAGCGACAACCTAGCTCTATTTGAAGAGCACAAAGCTCTATCGCAGCATTTCAGTCCTATTCACCTCGGCATCCAGATTCTCGATTCCAGCAAGCATATCATTAACAGGGTCATGTGCCTAGCGGAGGACATCAACGCCAATATTTGGTATCAGGACACGGATTCAATGCACATCGACTACGATGCGGTTCCTCGTCTCGCTGATGCGTACAGGGATGCTTACAGCAAGGAGCTTATCGGAAAGGACATGGGCCAATTCCACGTTGATTTTGATCTCCACGGTTCCGCAGGAAATATCTTCGCTAAGGAAAGCATCTTCCTTGGCAAGAAAAGCTACATAGATGTCCTCGCATGCGATGGAAACGATGTTGAGGGTCTCCATATCCGCATGAAGGGTATCCCCTCTAAGCTCCTCGAGGAAGATGCATACAACAAATATTTGGATCTGTACAATGGTAAGTCCATGTCGTTTGATCTAACTGAGCTATGCTCGATCAACATCAACTCCAAAACGCAGACCGTGTCGAAGCGTTCGAACTTCACGCGGAGTGTTTCATTCAAGTAAATATAGCAGAGCTTAGACGATGGAAGCTTTACTTAGCAAACTTTATTTTGATTCGAAGACAGGCTTTATTGGAGCTGACAAGCTCTACCGAAAGGCTAAAGCAATTGATAAGAGTATCACCAAAAAACAAGTCTCAGCATGGTATAAGAGTCAATCTAATATTCAACAGTTTTCAAATCAACCCAGAAAGTTCCCTGAATTCAAAATTGCCTCCAATAATCCTAACGAATGGCAGATGGATTTAGCTTTTTGGGAGAAGCAACCAATTCTCATAGCCGTAAATATCAACAGCCGAATTGGCTACGCTAAGGCATTGAAAAACAAACAAGCAGATACGGTTCAAAAGGCTATCGATGAATTTATCAAGAAACACAATGTATCGGCATTGATGTCTGACAACGGAAGCGAATTCACCAATGATAAAGTCGAGAAGTTCCTCGATAGTAAATCCATCTCACACGCTAATTCATTTGTTGGCGACCATACAGTTCTTGGGAAGATAGATCGGTTCATTAGAACGATCAAGTCGATACTAACGAAGATGAGGGAGTTCAATAAATTCAACAAGCTGACTCAAAAGATTTTGAATGAAGCAATCTCTAACTACAACTCTTCATATCACTCCTCAATTGATGCTACTCCAAATCAAATGAAGGGGAAGGTTATGATTGATGAACTAGCTCACCACGATCGCATCGTCAAACAGGTACAAACAGGTATTCCCGTCGGTTCGATCGTGCGATATCGTTTGAAATCTAAAACTCCATTCGATAAAGAAGGAGCAAAATTTTCAAAAACTACCTATGAAGTCATAGGGTTGGATGGGCTAAAAATGCGAATTCGTTCAAAGAATAACCATATCCTCTACAAGCCAGTAAATGATCTAAGGGTTGTGAAGGCAGAACTAACCGAAGCCCCAATCGATGACGGCCAGATTTGGGAAGCAGAGTCGATTCTGAAGCATAAAAAAATGCGCAGTGGCAAATACAAATACTACATCAAGTGGAAGGGATACGATGATCCATCATGGGAATCCCAGGATAATCTACGTTTGATCAACAAGAGTCAAATGAGCGCTCTTGAGAAGAAGTACTGGGACTCAGAGAGTGATCGATCTTAGATCTGCTGGGCATTTGACCGGGCGAGGTGGCTCAGCGCGTTTGCATAGGTCTCGAAACTCAGCTTTCGCTTTGGCTCGTCTTCTAGAGAGCTCAGCATTCTGTCTAGCGAGTCTTTCTGCTTCCAGCTCAACGCAGCTATTGTCATATACGCCTCCAACGTCTGCCAGATCGAAATCAATATATTTAATATCATCAGTCATAACCTTGTTAAGGTCGCAGACCTTGACTTTGTCTAAGCTCCGCTCTATATCTGATACTCTATATATATAGAGACCAATAACTTCCGATGACTTGCAAAGCCATTACTAAACATGATGTACAGTGCTCTAGAAATGCTCTACTGAGTGGATTCTGCGCTCAGCACGACAAGGATGCTAAAATAAAGATGTATAAGAAGGAATTGGCAAAGATGCATCAGCGAGTACGCAAATATCTGGAGATTACCAATGATTTAACATCAAGAATCAACGATATCAAGAAACTTGACTACTACAAGGCTGAACTCATTAAAATCGGCGGAGCCAACCGTCCATTCAGAGCGATCATTGATAATCCATTTCACAAGGATGAGGTTGAAAAGCTCTTTGGCATGGATATAGCTCTTGTATTAGATCACTACAATGATTTGCTCAATAGACGTAATAGTTTAGTCCATCCATTTACCATGGATGGAATGAATGGTTTGAGGACTAAAAGAGTATTTATCTAAGAAATATTATTTTTTAACCGATATAAAATAAGGAGAGATGTATCCCAACTTCGAAAACAAGCAAGACCGTGCGTCAAAGCATAGTGCTCTGTTGGCGCGCATCGCGCGCGATCAGCGTCTGGAGGAGATGAAGCGCGAAGCATATGCGAACGCTATTTGGGCAACGGATAGTGAAGACACCAAACAGAAAGATGCAACAGAAAATGCTGATCTAATCAAGCGAATCATGACTGCTATGGGTAGCAAGGCATCATCGAAAACAACAGATTCTGAATCTGATAGTGGCAGTAAGCCACCTGCTCCCCTTTTTTCCAGCGTAGCTGATATCTATGATGAGATGAGTAAGCCAACTGAAGCTGAAACAAACCAAGCTATGAGTAGTGAAGACATGGACGTTCCGATGACTGATGTCAGCCAAGAAGCTACTCTAGAGGAGAAGCCTAGCAGTAAGCCTGACAGATCGGAAAAATTTCGTAAGAGAATTGTCGATATCTTCAACCGCTTCCCAGAGCTAAGCAATCGTGAATTCCTGCCTGTTATCATTCGAGATGGACAACCCATCAAGGATGAACGCTATCGGATTAACCATACGGATGGTAAAATCATGCTAAACGGAGAGCAGGTACCGTCAGGTGCTGAAATCCTAAACAACGTTAACTGGGAACTTACATACAGCGCGATCAGAGACAAGCTAACCGCGTTAGACGTCGCATACAAAAAGGTTGATAATATGGCTAGTGAAACTCGTAGCGATCATCAGCTTAAGGCATTATTCGAGACGTGGAAAAACAATACTAACTTCACAAAGCACGGGGCTGATTTCGCCAAACAACTAAGTGAAATTGATGATGATGATCAGCGAGCGCTAGTCGATTATCAGATGGATAGCTTGACCGAGAGGGAGATGGATGAATTCTTTAAGTGGAAAAACTAGAGAACCAAGCGTGCCCTAGAAGACTCAGCCGTTTCGCTTGACACATTAATAAGAAGACATCTGACCATGACCAGATGCAAAAGAAGACAAGTGTTGAGTATCTCTATCAAAAAATCGATGGCCTTGATTCTCTAAAGATCATTCCTCTCATCAAAGATTCAACTCGTCCCGGTAGTGTGAAGCGATCTGGACAAGTATATTTTGGACCTGATGCAGCGTTATACAGCCTTAAAACTGATAGACCGTATGGCGCTAAGAGTATGACTAGAATTAGCAACGCAATTAACTGGGAAGCGACGCTTACCATGGTGATTGATGAGATTGGAACCGGTGTTCGTGCGCTCAACATGGCCGCTGGTAAGGATAAGGATGCTCAGAGACAAGCCAACACCTACAAGGAGATTAACACATTCTAGATGTACTTAAAACGGTTGATGCACAGCAGGGTCAAGAACAGGAGGATCTAAGCAAGTTCCCTCCCAGTTCGTTCCAGACTCCAGAACGCACCACTCAGAAGTCATCCAAGAGCATAACGGTTCAGAAAGAGAAGGAGAAGGACTTCACCTATGAACCGCCATCTGGGAAGGGGCTCACTGGACGCGGTCTACGCGGCGCTGGAGTGAAGAAAAACCGTTCGTACAATCTTGCTGACATTGAGGGATCTGGCAAAGCATCTGATCTCAAGTACAAGCGAATCGGAACGAAATTCATCCGCAAGGAGGATCTGAACAACAATTGTGACGGGGCACACAGCACTTCTAACAGAGGAAGCTGGAGTATACAAACTCCAAGTGAACAGCCGTTCACGTGTCCCTGGTCTGAAGGGGACGACTTGACTTCAAAAGCGGTAGATCTAAGACTGAATGTATTTATAGGTTGGTACAGATTTGGCCTGCATACAAATCCTAAGTTGCCTATAGTTTGTTCCATACAAAATGTATCTGTTGGCTCTGAGGCCACTTGGTCACTACCCGGGGAGTGACCGATGGCTACATGACTGATGTAGCCATCCCTGGATAGTGACAGGGTCACTATTCCATGTAACCCCGTTACATCCTCCCCCACTTAGATTCGATCTTATCGACCAATCAGAGCGAGGTTACACCGGCGACTCACATTTCACTCGCAAAGTCGAAATCCATCGACAACGGCGCGAGCTCTGGCGCCTCGGCTCGCGGGCCTCAAAGAGCATCTGGCGCATCGCCGAGCAAGCCGCAGGGTCTCCACGTCGACCGGAAGCATGCCTCCAAAGCGCAGCGCGCGTGGTGCGAAAGCACCTTCGAAATCACGGGCCGCAGGGCCGAGGACCAGGTCAGCCAAGGCCAGGGACGCATCGTCCGCGCTGAGGGAGGCCACGGAGACGGCCGAGGAGGCAGTGCGCTCTCGTAGCAGCACGCCGGAGGGTGGGCGCCGGTCTCGGAGTCGGAGCAAGACTCCCGAGGCCGCGCCAAGTGATGAGGGGAGCTCCCAGCCCCAGTCGAAGCCGACCAAGAAGGCCTTCGACTGGTCGGCCAACATTGAGAACTGTACGTTGGTCGTACACTCTGGTGAGAGCTCACCTGAGGGCAGCGAAAACGCTGCCCAGGACGAAGCACTGGCGGCACGCGACGTGTCCAGCTCGCCAGTCTTCCCTAAGGCTTCATCCGAGAAGGAGGCCGAGGACGTAAAGTCCAATGACGACGCGGGCGACGGCGACGACGACAAGCCGGCGGAGGGCGACGCTGCCACGGTCGACACGGAGGCCAAGACAGCGACCAGCGACACGGTGGGCTCCCAGCCCAAGGCGGCTTCGCCAGTCAAGCACCTGACGCTGGCGCAAGGCCGCGATCGTGCCCAAGCGTTGAAGGCAGCGGCCGCCGAGGCCAGGGCGAAGAAGCGGCCCGCTTCACAGTCACCACGCGGTTCCAGCTTCAAGTTGTTCAGCGACTCGGAGGACGAGGAGGGCGCCGTCCATGAGCCCAGAGAGATCTCCAACGATCTCGATGAGCAGCAGCAGCAATACCAGGCTGCTCGCTCAGGCGCACATGCCAGGCAGCCGTCTGCCGCGACTGCTGTTGGGTCTTCTTCAGGCGGAAGTACCATGTATCCGCCAGGATACTTCCCGCCCGAGCCTGGCACCGGAGCGCCAGCGCTGTTGGAGAAGCTCACGGCTCCTCGTGGCCTTGTCGGCGGGTACACCTCATAGGGTTCCTATGAGCGTGCACTCGTTGAGAAAGAGCCACTCTTTCTTGGCGACGTTGAAGCCGCCCGGTGTGTGCTACTAGCACCACACAAGCTCACACTGAAGGAGTTCACCACGCTTCGCAAGAAGCCGGAGGACAAGGGTGGATTCCATCCTGTGTGGGGTTTCCACTGGGTCAAGCAGAATGAGAGCATGACCTGGCACGAGGTCGAAGACAGCTTCTGGCGCTACGTCCAGCGCAAGGTGACTTCCGACCAGGGGTTCAAAAGACTCCGAGACGAGCGCACTCTGTCCGCGATCCTGGACGTGCGCGAGCTCCGCATCGAGTTCGCTCAACTCGTGAGCAAGCGCAAGCTCCACTCGAAGATGGACGAGCTCAAGCAAGAGGCGAGAGCCAAAGCTCGTGAAGAGCGTGGGCACGGTGCGACTACGTCTGCTACCGTGCCCCGGGTGTCGGCCAAGAAGCCACGGACTACTTACGAAGCTGCCGTTGCTTCTCGTCCCAGATCGCAACAGCCTTCGGGCAGTCTGCCTGGAGCTGTTCCACAGGCTCCCATGAGTTATCCGACTCCGGGTAACCTCGCCACTTCACGAGCAGCTGGCGCTTGCCATGGAGACGCCGCTCCTGGACGACTCGTTCCACGTGGTAGTGGATCTGCCCATTACGGTCGAGGAGGGCCGGCGGAGGTCTCGCACGACCATGGCTACGAGCCTGAGGCAACACAGCCGCACGCTGGAGCCCCGAGTCAGGTAGTGGCCCTGCAGCAAGAGGAGATTCGTCTTCTCCGGGAGCGCGTGTACGCCCTTGAGATCGCGCTTGGCGTCGGCCTTGGCGGCCAGACTGCCTCTCGTGCTGGCCAGCCGGGTGCCGTGGAGCAGCTCCGTGCGGATGTTCGTTCGCTGTTTCGGGAGACTCGCGAGCTCCATGGTCGAGTGGACCGTCGGGCCGACGTGACGTCCTTGGAGTCACTGCGGAGAGAGATCGCTGGCCTTCGGGCCGAGCTCCGTGGGCCCATGTCGTATCCGGAGCCGGCGCATCACTATCAGGCCCCATATGGCCATGGCTACGCAAGCCCTGCGTACGCCGCTCCGACGTACGCCTCGTCTTCGTCGTCTTACGACCAGCGCGCGTATCAGGCGCCGTACCGCGACCCGACGCCGCGCTTCGAGGAGGTGCGGTCGTCTCCGCCGGGGTATCCACCGCTTGCTGCGGGGTACTCTGAGCCTGAGGGTCATGGTACCTCTTCAGACGACCCACGTAGAACGTCGGGTGAGTCGTCATCGACTTAGGCAAGTCTATTGTGTACGCCGCGCCATGCCGGCTGAGGACCGTGAAGGGTCCAATGAAGCGGTGCTTCAGCTTGTTGCTCTCGACCGAGCTAACAGTGTTTAGCGGTAGGTTTCTAGTGTCTAGGAGAACTAAATCCCCAACCTTAAACACGTTCATGTTTCCTCTTCCATGTCGGTCAGAGTACTCCTTCTGTTTGTCTTGGGCTTGCGCCATGGTGTCTCGCACCCTGCTGATTATATTCAGCCTGTCTTCGACAAACGAGGACAGTTGCTTCCGCAAAGCGGCAGGACTGACGTCCGAGACCTGGGAGGAAAGGGTTTTCCGAGCCTCTCCCCCACTTAAGACCGAAGCCTCACCGCTTCCTCGCAAGGTGTACGGCACCTGGGGTGTCGTAACCCATTAAGGTAAAAGGGCGTAAAGCCCGTCGATGCATGTACCGCATTG
Source organism: Phytophthora melonis (assembly GCA_024211575.1). NCBI lineage: Eukaryota > Oomycota > Peronosporomycetes > Peronosporales > Peronosporaceae > Phytophthora > Phytophthora melonis. The sequence continues at coordinate 4,034,244 of JAMXKT010000038.1, read as the reverse complement.
TTGAGGGCGAACTCAACCATGGGCAAGAGATCAGCCCAAGAGCGGGGCATCTCCGCACAAATACTGCGGAGCGTGTCCTCGAGCACGCGATTGACGCGCTCCGTCTGGCCGTCCGTCTGCGGATGGTCCGCCGTCGACATTGACAGTCGAGGGCCGAGCAGGCTAAACAGCGTCTGCCAGAACGCAGCGGTGAACCGCGGGTCTCGGTCAGAGACAATGGTCTCGGGCAGACCGTGGTGTCGGAAGACACAGTCCATGAACAGGCGCGCAACCTCGGCGCCAGTGACGGTGTCACGAACTGGAGCAAAGTGAACCATCTTGCTCAGACGGCACACAAAGGCAACAACGCCAGTGTTGCCACGCTCATCGGCCGGAAGCCCGAAGACAAAGTCGAGACTCATCGACTTCCAGCAGTCCACGGGGACAGGCAGGCTCTGCAAAGGAGCCGAGGCGTGCCCAGCAGGCTTCACGCGCTGGCACGTCTCGCACGTCCGGACGTAAGTGGCGACCCACTTGTACATGTGCGGCCACCAGAACGTCTGAGAGACGGACGCGTACGTCTTCTCACGGCCGAGATGGCCACTGGATGGCGCATCGTGCGCCTCCATCAAGATGTCGTACTTGAGATCCTCGTCGTTTGGCACGACAATTCGGGGAGGATCCTCGGGCCCCACTCGATAGTGGAGCAAGCCATCAGCCCACTCATAGCGATGCAGCCTTGCACGCTGGCGGGGCGTGAGCCACTCTGCCTTGGCGTCCGCGCCAGCGGCCAAGAACCACACAAGAGGCCCAAGATTGGCATCGTCGCGATACGCCAACCGGATGCGATCGTACAGATCCGTCGTGACCTGACTAATGTGAGCAAGCTCGTAGTCGGGTCGGCGCGACAGCGCATCGGCAAGCACGTTAAGTTTGCCCGGCTTGTACTCAACGCGGAAATTGTATTCCGCGAAGAATGACAGCCAGCGCGCCATCCGCTGCGAGAGGTGCGGCGAGTTGACCGCAGTCCGCAAGGACGCGTGGTCTGTATAGACGACAAAGGGCGTCGAGCCCAGGAGGTGCACTCGGAACTTGACAAGAGCGTACTTCATGGCAAGTAGCTCCTTGTCGTGAACTGGGTAGTTCCGCTCGGCTGCCTTGAGCTGCCTGGACTGGAACGAGATGACTCGCTCGCGGCCTTCATCATCGGCCTGCAATAGCGCACAGCCAATTGCGTAGTCGGACGCATCACAGACAACGCTGAAAGGCTTCGTCTCGTCCGGCAGGGCCAGGACAGGCACGCGCTGTAAGCTCGCCTTGATGTTATCAAAGGCATCTTGGTGACGCTGCTCCCAGCACCAGTCGACATCCTTCTTCAGGAGATCCGACAGGGGCCGTGCCAATCCGGCATAGCCAGCACTGTACTTGTGCAAGTAGTTGGCAAGGCCCAACCACCGTCGTAGGTCCTTCTGCGACCGAGGTGGCGGCCAAGCCGCGATGGCTTTCACCTTCTCCGGATCCGCCCGGACCCCGGCGCTGCTGACGTAGCAGCCCAGGACCTTGATCTCCTCAGCTGCGAACACGCACTTGTCGATGTTGGCGTACAGCTTGTTCGCCCGCATGACTTCGAACACACGCCGGAGGTGCTGGAGATGCACCTCCATGGCCGTCTGGCCTTCCTCGGCACGGCTGTGGACGAAGATGTCGTCAAAGTACGTCTGTGCGAACGCACGCAAAGGTCGGAACAGTTGTGTGACCAAGCGATTGAACGTTGCCGGGGCGTTGGAAAGCCCCTGAGGCATGACCAGCCACTCCCAGAGCATACCGCTCGGTGTACTCACAGCCGTGAGAGGGATGTCGCTCTCGCGCATCAGGATCTGGTAGTAACCGTCCACCAGGTCCAGCGCGCTGTACAGCGTGCAGCCGGCCATGTTGTTGAGCAACACGTCCTTGCGCGGGATCGGTGTCTGCGCAGGCACCGTAGCGCTGTTCAGCTTGTTGTAAGCATGAACCAGACGCCACTGTCCGTTCGGTTTGCGAACACAGAAGGTAGGTGTCGAGTACGGAGACTTCGACTCCCGCGCCATGCCTGCCTTCGCCTTGGCGGCAAAGAAGGCATCAATGACTTCACACTGCTCCCGGGGAAGAGGCCACTGCCTCGTGACACAGTACTTCGTGCCCGGGCACGAGGTCGATCTCGTGCCTGATTCCCCTGTCTGGCGGGAGTTGGGACGGTGGATCCTTGGACACCACGTCCTCGAACTCTTTCACCAAGGGATACACCGGATCCCGCGGGTTCTTGAGGATCTCAGAACCCATGCGCGACGCGCGCTGCTTCCGGAACTCGTCCAGGACATCCTTGTCCATGACCGAGGACGAGTTCAACTCGGCCGATGTGGACTCCGGCCGGAGGAGAACCAACTCTGCGATCTCCCCGGCCTTCAGCTCGGCCAAGAAGTCCTCCATGGCGAGCTCTTCAAGGTTCAGCAGTTCTGAAACCTCGGGCAGAGCTGTAAACTCGACAGCTCCTGCCTTGACCCGACGACCGGTCACGCCGTCGAAGATGTGATAGCATTCTTCGGCGGCTGGAGCCCTGGCTGGGGACTCGGAGTCGCTGGCGACTGGCGTCGTAGGCCACGCGACCAGGCCCGGCTTACGACGTGACCCTCGGGTGTCTTCGTCTTGTGGCGCCGCCTCGGCGACACCACCGACCTCCTTGATCTTCTGCGGAACTATGTTACCCGCCTTGTTCTTGAGCGGAACTTGGTTACCCGCCTTGCTGGGTGGAACTATGTTACCCACCTCGCCGTGTGGAACTTGGTTACCCACACCAGGAGCGCCTCCAGCGACTCCCGCATCAGTTATGATCTGAGTGACCCTCAGTGGAACTGTGTTACCCACCTCGGAAGCGCCTGCAGTGCCTTCCTCATCAGTTATGGTCTGAGTGACCTCGCGTGGAACTTGGTTACCCACGCCAGCGCCAGCGGCGCCTTCTCCAGCAGCGTCTGCTGCCTGCGGTACTTCGTTACCCGCATGTGGACCTACGTTACCCACCTGGTAGGTGCTGTCCGGCACCTCCACTCTCAGGCCTTGACCGGCCCGGTCGGAGTCGACGTCAGTCTCGACGGACCCCAAGAACTCTGAGGCGAGGCGGGTGAACGCCTTTATCGTCCAGGGGTGTATAGCGCGCTATGCCGGACCGAATGAAATTCGGGTTCGGAGTACCAGAGATTGTCCACGCGATAAGCAGCCCACGGGACACTAAATGACCCGGGCCTGAAACCGCTTGGACGCACCGAATCGCACGGATGCGGTCCGGTGTTTGGCGTGTGTCCTTGTGTCAACCCCTATAGGTATCGTTTACCTTTGGCGGACCGGACTTCACCGAAGTGAGTTGTTGCAATACAGAATAAAGTCTGCTGGGTGTGTTCCTGGGATAAACTACACCGAATGAACAGAAGGTCAGACCGAATGGGAGGGATCACTGTCAGATCCGTAATTCAGACCAACCAACCACACAGAAATACAATGCCGAGCTAAACGTCACAAAATATACAGCCACCACTTATTCTTTGAGACCCTTGGGTGGGGGGTCTATACACCAGTCAACTTCGGAGCCGTCACCCAAGGCACTGGTCAGCCCTGGATGCACACTCACTTACGCGCACCACCCTCACAGAATGAGGGAACAATACAAAATATAATTCAGTCCTATCACACAGTAGTCGATCAATTCGGTCTGGGGGGTGACTACCTCAACCACCAAAGACACACAGTAGGGAATATGAAATGGATGCCCGGTTAGGACACGCAAATAGGAAATGAAGCTCTCACAGGTCACTCCAGGGCGCGAAACCCCAGTCACTGCCGACCTCGCCTTGGTACCTTTGAGTCCCCACTACACCGGTGCTCGCTACACCGGTGAGGCCTTAGAAGCGTCCCTAAACGTACTTAGACCGCGCGCAGGCAGTCTCCCGGAGGGCTCTTGAAGACGAGAAAGTCGAGGCTCTACTGCTGTCCTCGGGCGCCAGAATCGTCCGCGTGTTCTTCGGCAAATTGGTTTCTGTTTAGATCTTACGTTTGGCTAGCTATCTTCTATCACTTCGCTGACTTTAATGTAGGTTTCACTATGCTTCGCTTGTCTTGAGTATGCTTGTGCTTCTTGACGGTGCTTCAGTATGCTTGTCTTGTTTTCGGTATGCGGGAACTTGTTGACGGCGACACTTCTTCGGGCACACTCATCAGATGATGACAGAGGTACCTTGGGTACACCGCCCCTTCGCTTGGGTACACCGTCTCTTCGTCTTGGAACTGGACCTCTCCCTTGGATGTGCGGCTCATTCGGTGCTGCACGTGGGTCTTGGGGGGTCTTGGTCTCATCCGGTCTGGATCGACGCCGCTGCGTGAACACACGCGGCGCGCACTGGGCTTGTTCTTGGTGCGTTGATATCCAGTGGGTGCATAGTGGACGGACCGAATGAATGATCCGGTCCGTCCCCATCCGGTTCGGCACTTCTTCATTCTGTGCGCGTTCACCGAGTGCACCATGATTCAGTCCGGGCAACACGGGGCTTTGTCCAGCAAGGTCTTGCGGGTGCGTGATCATGTCAGGTGAGGTCGATTCGATGGGGTAGGCCGACAACTTGACTGAGCCAATGCAGGCAGTGGCCAGGATACGTTCACTGACCACACTTTCACGCCTTGGGCCTATCCTGCAGTTAGGGAAGTCGGCGGATGGACAGGATGCGGTACTCCACACCAGATATGAGCGCTCATCCGGTGGGCGCATCTCCAATCCTGTGAGCCCATGCTTGCTGCAAGTGCCGGGTCCCATCAAATCTCCACACACATCCACAATCCACACACCACACTTGTCTCTGCCGGATGTCCATCCCGTGCGACCAATCACAGTTCTCCGAAGGGTCAGTGTATCCATGGGGTCGGACATGGGTGCAGACAGAAATCCACTTCCACATCGTGTCAACCGCCCCTCTGCTCAGGTTCTTTCACAGAGGATCTTGCCGCCGAGGTGACAGGACATGACCAGAACCATACACGATGGCTCCCACTCCGAATGGAGGGTCGTACCGGATCACAAAACCGTTGAGAGGGTCTTTCCAGGAACACACGCCACCCAACGTCCCGTCTCCGTGGCGGGTCTTCGCACATCACAATCCAACCGGCAGAAGCGGTCTGCCTCAAAACACAATCCATTCTCCATCGAGCGACTCATCAGTGCCATGGCTGAGGTGAACGACGCGAGCGAGACGCCTGGCAGCAAGCCACCGAGCCCGGCACAACTTCCGCTAGCTCCTCCACGGGGAGGCGGGGCCGCGGGTGCCAACTTGGGCTCGGGTGGAAGCGCCGGCGACTCCGACGGCGAGCGCACGTCCAGCAGTGGCATCAATCAAGGCGGCAGCTCCACCGAGAAGCGGAGCGGCGGCATCGCGACGCTCAAGCGCGCCGCGCACAGCATCGAGGGTTCGGACATCGAAGATGTAGGCATCGAGCGCGGTCATCAATCTCCACCTGCTCAGGACAGCGACCCCTTCGCCCAGCGCGCACTCCGCAAGCAGCGCAGTATCACCGGACGCATCCTGTCCGCGCAAGAGGCTCTCGCTCTGCCTGCGGGCGCTGGCCTACCGGCGGCGACCAACCTCGGCGGGCCCACCAACAACGGCTTTCCTGCAGTGTGGGATCCCTCTCCCGAGTACAAACCGGATGGCGCATTCTGCATGGTCAGCATCCCGGCGCGACTGGATCACCTCGTCAGCGATCGTTTTGTCCGCGAAGGTTACGGCGGACTGGAGGTGTTGACAGCGATCGAGGGGCTCACGGCTACAGATCTGGCCGAACTGAATGAGCTGGTCGGTGAGGGCGAGGACGTCAACGAGTTCTTCCTCCGGCCCCGTGCCTATTCGCCTGACCCGACCGAGCTGGAACAGCTACTCAGCTCGCTTTCTGCACGTCGCGAGATGGCCTCCATCCTGTCCGTTTACGAGTGTCGTGACTTGGCTGCGCGAGTATTCGGTATGACTACCATCATGCGGCGCATGCTCGTCAAGTATCGGCTTATGCGGCGGCAAGTTGAGACGCGGGGATCCGGTACGGCTGACATGTTGTTCGCCACCCAAAAGGAGAACACACAACTCCAGGCCGCGCTTGGTCAGTTGGTCGGGCAGTGGCAGGTCGTCACGGATCACCTAAAGGTGGAGAAGGAGAGGACCGCTGAGCGTTACCGGGCAGACTTCCGGAAGTTGATGGCCGAGCACGAAGAGGAGAGGCAGTCCCTGCGAGACCAGATCTCGGCCCTCGAGTCCCGACTGGATACCTCTAACAGGTTCGCAGAAGTTGTTGCATCTCGCGCCTTCAACGTGGACCAGATGATGAATTTCCTCAACCGCAATCAGACCAAGGTGGCTGGGAACTGGTGCCGTCTGGAGGAGCTGTTCAAGCACTACAAGCTCGGTACGACTCCGCCGTCAGACTGGCAGACGTTGATCACTGTCTCGTCGGCCGATGACATGTTCGCCGAGCCTCGCCCGTTCAACTTTCGCCACGAAGACGACACTGAGGAGAAAGACAACGGCGGCTCTCCCGGGCCGAATGGCGATTCTGGGTCACGTGGGCGCACCGAATCAAGCGGCAGGCGGGTCTCCATTCTGGATCTCACCGGCGACTCCAAATCCGGCGGCCGCGCTCCGGTGCAACCATCATCCGGTACGGCCAGCTGTCAACGTGAGGTGCCGGACCAAGTGCAGTGGCGTCCTACTGCCTGGGATGCGTCGGGCGACTCTGCTCGTTCGGTCGGCAAGGAATACCTGATTGACGAGAAGACCGCATGCGCTTCCCTGGCTAATCTCCCGATCGTGTGGCGCAAGCTTCGCACAGACGTTCAATTGGTCATGCGTACCGGAATGACGTATCACGCCGCCATGAAGTTGCTGGACAAGGACACCATGGCTCACGACATGTTCTTCCCATTCGACTTGTCCTGCATGTTGGCGCGGATGATGTTCTGGAACCGGCTGGACTCCACGTACTGGACGACATACGTGCCAGAGAGCTATTACTTGCGCGCAGAGGCGATGCTGGATCGGTGGGCCGAGGATGGCGAGACCCCAGAATACTGGCCAGACTTGGTCGATCACACTAGCGATGACAGTGACCTGCTACTCGGACCGGATGACGACGAGGGTGACAGCGAGAGCCGTGACGCCACGTGGGAACCCAGTGCGGAGGCGGAGGCCAAGATCGCCCGGGCCAAAGCCAGAGAGAATGAGCTGCGGGCCTTACCTGCGCGGCGAGATTCGTCTTCCACTCAAGATCCAGTGTCGCCTTCTCTTCGCAGGTCCAAGCGTCGTACCAGTTCTGTGTCGTCGCTATCGGATTCGGTGTCAAGTGCGCCCTCGGCCAAGAAAAAGAGGAAGTCCCGACCAAGTGACGACCGCAAGAAGTCGCCCCTGGCCCGCAAGGACATGGACGAGCTCACTCCGGACGAGTTGAGGGTGGTTGAGAGGCCGGGTCCAGGCGTCACGTCTTGGCGCCACAAAGGGGTCCTAACCACGTTCGCACCAAGTACGGTCCATGCGGTTGACCAATCCCCTGGTTTTCCTGACTACGCACCAAACCACAATGGTGGCACGAAAGCTCTGAAAGCGCGGTTCCGGTCCGATGAGTACGAGGCCATCTTGGACAGCAACCCGGGAGATCGCATGCGTCGTAGGCGTGTGGTACATCTGCTGTTTCACAGGCGTAGTGCGTTACCAGACAGCGCTCTCGAGATTCTGTCCGAGATCGTTGCTTACATGAAGAACAACGCGCTCACGTTCTGGCATGCAGGCCATTGGGTCACTTTCGACGCAGACAGCGCTGAGGCTGCCAAGGCTCAGGTGGCGCGCAAGAAACTCCATGACGCGGCCATCAAGGACTACGGCAAGCTGATCGCCAGGCTGAAAGCGTCTGGAGCACCAGACACCATCCTGTACGAGCCGGGTCTTTGGGTGTACCCCGCCAAGCTTTGCCACTGGATCCTGTTCGACCGCTCGGAGACGAACGTCGGCGGACAGCCATACACAATGGCTGAGCAGCTGGCGATCCTGGATCGCACGGAGCCTGCCCGCATCCAGTGGACCGAATGGTCCACTAATGACCTCATCGCCACTCGCCCTCGGGAGATCCAAGACATGCTCCTGCCTCCTACCGAGCTGCGTGGCAACTGGATCTCTACTGAGCACCAGGACTAGCCGTGCGTTCGTCGTCATTTCTCCGCTAACTGCATAATTCCACACACACTTCATGTTCATCACTTGTCTTTTCGTTTCCTCGTTGCTCATTGAGTCCGTCTGCCTCCAGATTTGGCCCGCCAACTGCTGAGTCTGGTCCGTTCACACTCGTTCGCTCCACAATCTCTTGTTCATTCGGTCTGCTAACACCTCTTTCACTCTTGTTCACAATCTCCACTTATCGTCGTTACCAAATCCACAGTCGAAAATCACATTCAGGTTCAGTCGATTCACACATCGGCGGTCAGGATCCGTCGGTTCATCCTGTGCGCTAGGCACTGGGGTGGTCGTCACCAGCCTGCATAGACTGGAACCGAGCCTTGGCGCGGGCGCTCTGGTTGAATTCATACAGTAGTGCACCACAGTTGAGTTGGGTCACTGGCACCCACTCCAGATCATCGTATCCCTTCCACTTGATTTGGTACTCGCGGATGCGCTTGGACGTTCGCGTGCGCTTGGTCCACCGGAGGTCCAGAATCTTCTCAACTTCATACTCGCCATTCTGTTCGTCCGGCTGCCAGCTGTCCTCAGGCAGCAGCGCCGCGTCGAAATCGTCGTCGTCATCCAGTTCAAGTTCCACAGTGGGTCGTTTCGGGAACAACGCTCGAGGCTTGAGTCGACTGACGTGCACCCACGGGTTGACACGATATCCTGTGTTCTCCACCTTGAGTTTCACGCGGAAGTCGTCATGCACCTCGTCGATCCTGAACGGTCCGTGCCACATGTGGGCTAACTTGCGGCTCAATCCGGTCTGGACCTTAGGGATGTAGAGCCATACCGAATCCCCCTTCTCAAATCCGGTCTTCAGTCGTTCGGAGAGTTCTTTCCACTTTCGTGTCTGCTCTTCAGATCGGGTCCGCTTCGCTTGCTTCTGTAGATCTTCGGCACATGCGTTCGCATAGCTGTAGTCGCGCTGAAACTTCCGACGCCACTCGTACGCTGTGCGTTCGGGGAGGCTGGATGGCTTCGGTCCCAACATCGCCGATACCGTTCCCTGTGCGTCCCAACCGTGGACCAAATAAAATGGCGTATCCAGTCTGGTCGCGTCGAAGGAAGTATTCAGTGCGAACATCAGTCGTTCGGCATGATCATCCCAGTCGGACTGGTCCGCTTCCGCGATGTAGGCGCGGACGCTCCGAATGACGGTCTGGACGGACCGCTCCTGCTGGCCGTTCGCCTGAGGCCGGTAAGCCAAAGTCGCGCGTTGACGGCTGCCCAGTAGCTCCCGGAACCGGGTGAACACCTCGCTCATAAAACGGGGATCCTGGTCGTGCCTGATCATCGATGACGCACCGAAACTCCGAAAAACTCGCTCTTCATATGCCTCTGCCACATCCTGTGCCGTCGTAGACGACATGGGTTTACACATCACGTAACCCGAGAAGGAATCTTGGAACAACAACAGGAAAGTGTTTCCCGTGCTGACTTGGGCATGTGTGTCACAAAATCCATAGACACCACTTCGAAAGGGCGTCGGGGCTCGATGTTACCAGGCGACGGTCCAGGATTGGGAGGTCGCCCTTTCCGCTTGCACAGTCAACACACTCTTTCACAAAACGCTCGACATCGGCGTACATACCAGGCCAATAGAATTCGGTCCGGAGTCGTTCGTGCGTCCGTGTGATGCCCTGGTGCCCACCTTGGAAATCCTCGTGGGCGTAGTGCAACAGGTCTGCGCACAGAGTCCGCGGCACCACCAGGCGAGGCTCATCCTGTACGTCCCGAGGTCGGTCCCGTGTGGAACGCGCGAGTCGATACAGGACGCCCCTGGCATCTAGCGCAAACAGGTCAGACAGCTTCGCAACCTTCCGCAGTCGCCTGGGAGAGAGTCGCTCCAGATCTCCACTCAGATATGCTTTGACTTCTGCAATGAACTCATCCTGGTCTTGGTGCGCCTTAATTCTTCGCCATCGTTCAGCTTGGAACTCCAGCGGACCCAATGGCTCACTGGATTCGGTCTGGGCCTGAGCTCCCGACCGGGTCAGGACCGCCAAGACACGAGCACAATTGGGGAGCGGTGCTGACTCATGATCCGGTTCGGCACTCTCTGGTACCCCCTCATCCGGTGTCTCTGTAGCCTCGGTCGCATCCACATCCGGTACGTCTCGCTCTGCTTCGACAACATCCGGTGTAACAACGATTGGCTTCATCAGCTTCTCATGGATCTTCGACACTCGCTGCAGGTGGGTTCGCTCTTCCTCATCCTGTACGGTCCACGTAGCGCCGAGGGCCAGTGTCTTGGAAGTCAGGTAGTCTGCGGCCGAATTGTACTCGCGCTTGACGTGAACTAGTCGCAGCGTACCGAATCGCCCTTCCAGAGTTTTGCACTGGGCCAGGTGGCGTTGCAGGTTGGGCTGGTTATGTGGTGTAGCGGGATCAGCCAAAATCTGGTTAAGGCCTGATCGAGCTTCCCACCAGCGCCCAGACACCGACTAACGGAGGGGGTCCCCCAACGATCCGTGATCGGCTGAACTTGTTCTCACCTTGTGTACCCGTCGGCGGGCTGGATCTGCTCTCTCGGGGCTCCGAGGATGCAGCACTTGGTGAAGATCGAATGTCTTGGCGTGACGCGGGGATAGTCCGTGGAGCAGCGCGGGAATCTTCGCTCTGCGTCCGAGTATTCGTCCCGATCGAGGGTTGTTCGCTGCGATCGGTCGGCCTGGAGTCGATCCAAGGCCTGTAGTTGCCCTTTCGGGTGTGTTCCTTCCTTCCTTGAGTTGCCTGCCGCTTCCTATAGCGGGATCGAGGTTGATCGAGAGGAGAACGATCGCCGGCCAAGCAGTATCCGGACGATCGAGGGTTCGCACACAAGAAATAGATCACTAGAGTAGGTCAAGCTGGCCAATGTATTAATCCAGTCTTAACCGTACCACTAGTTCACTGTCCAAAGTGTCGACGCTTGTCGAGGCCAATGTAGTTCCTGGGACTTGGTGACTTGAGGGGACTTGTGCTCTTCGGTGCAAATTCTCTTCGAGAAGGAATCGCGGGTACTCGACGGTCTTGGATCACGTGTAGGGCCAAATACAATCTCCACTACGTACGTCAGTCGAGGCCAATGTGTGTCCCTCGCCGCGCTTCCGGACCACTTGAGCTGTACCGCGCAAATTCTCTTCTGATTTATGTTTAGTTGGCTTCTCTCTCTACCGCTACCATCTTGTCTACCATCCTACAACTAAACAACAACTGGATTCCTGTCCTATCTTCGCCCCTCTTGTGCTTCCCATCTTGACCGATCGGCGATCCCGATCAACGATCCTGTTCGGCGATCCCGATCGGCGATCTCGTTCGGCGATCCCGATCAGCGATCCCGATCACCGATCTCGATCGACTCTCGATCGAGGACTTGAGCGCATCCTCATTCACCGTCGATCCGCCTACTTCCATCCTTGGTCGTTCCGGATCACCGGTGTTCGCCTCCAGTAGGGCTTGCGCCTATGCCGATCTTGGACACCCATCAGGGGTCGATAGGGCGCGATCCGCCTCTGCACGATCCGTCTCTGCACGATCCGCCTCTGCACATGTTGTACCCGACGCGCCGGCGTCACTTGATCTCTCGCTGATCTTCAGTCCACGCCTGATCCACCCAGCCTGTCTCTCGATCGCTGATCGATTGTCGATCTTCCATTCGGGACCTCTGTCGACCGGCCTTGCCGCCTTTCTCGGAGGACACTTTCCGTTCGAGACGGATTTCTTATTCGGTGCTTCTCCACATCCGCCCCCTGTCCGGAAGTTGTGCCGCACGGCGGCTCACTTCGGACAGCGTGCCCCCGTTCATTCCTCAATCCGCCGGCTCCCGCGCAGATCACCCACGATGAGCACGCCACCGTCCGGTCCTCCCGCACAGCCACCCCACCGTCGGAGGGTGACGGGTCTCCGCCCGGCTCGCCTCGATCAGCTCACTCGACACCTCGATCGACTCGTTCAACGGCTTCTCGACGGGCTGCGGCTTCTCCGGACGCTGCCCGCCGGATCGCCCGGCTGGAGGAGGAGCTGACGCTTGCCTACGCTTCTCGGTCCACCATGATCCGCGATCGGGCCCGCCTGGACGACACTGTCCGCGAGCTGACGTCGAACCTGCAGGACCTCGAGCGCTACCGCGGGTCCCAGGAGGACGAGATCCGCCGTCTCCAGACCGAAGTGAGTGACCTCCAGCAGAGCGCCCAAGGCCAAGGACCGCAACTGATCCAGGATCTCCGAGGCCAGATCGCTCAACAAACCGCTGAGATTCAGGACATGGATCGCCGGTTGACACGCACCCAAGATGAACTCGCAGACGCGATCGCCACCCGGGACCGCTTCGACCACCAGCTAGACCTCGCCGCCACGGACATCTCCGATCTCCGGTCACAGATCACACGACAGGCCCATGATCTGGACACGCTGCAACGGGAGTTAGACACGACGCGAGGCAGCTTCGATCGTGTTCAGGCGGCACTTCAGACGGCCGAGGCGGCCCTGGCCCAACGAAGCCCGTCTTCGGCAGCCAGCGCTCGGGCCAGATCGGCCTCTCCGCCCCCGGCTTGCCCCCACCCTGATGTCGATCGGCTGCAAGCCGACCTCAACCGGACGGAGGGGGAACTACGCACGGCCCGTGCCGCCCTTGATCAGGCCAACCAAGATCGCGACGTCGCGCTTCGAGAAAACGCCGATCTCCGTACGTAGATTCTGTAGCCCTCGTTCTCTTGTTGATCATCACTGACGCGATCGTCGTGCTGCAGGTGCATGCGTCGAAAGCGCGCAGCAAGTGATCCGTGCACAGGACGCCCACTTCGTCGACGTCCAAGACGCCTACGCCCTGCTCCGGCGTGTCAACGATCGATCCAGCGAAGATCTCGACACCATCGCGGACACCTATCCAGCGTAACACGCTGGATCGCACTGCGCCAGCGTAGACCGCTCACACCTGCTCGCCGCAGTCGTAGTCCTTCCGGATCACCCGATCGCACTCCGCGGCCCCCCAAGCGTTCACGATCGGCGCCTCCATCACGCAGCCGATCGCCGAGCCGATCGCCCCCTCGTTCTCCGTCGCCGGCCTTCTCACTGCCGGATCATGACCTAGGACCGCCCGCCGAGAGCCAGCCGCAGTCCGATCGCCGTAAGCCCGACGATCAACATGAGGAGGAGGAATCGGATCAGGAGGAAGAGGAGCCGGATCAAGAGGAGGAGGAGCCGGATCGAGGAGAGGAGGAGCCGGATCAAGAAGAGTCGAGCCCGGCTAGTAGTGCGAGCGCTGGCCAGTCGCAGAAAGTATCGTCGTCGGCCGAATCCGGTTCCGACGAGGAGGAATCCGAGTCCGAGGGCACGGATCAGGAGTCCCTCGCCGCGTTGGCTCGATCCCGGGCTGAGGCTCGGCGTCGTCAATCCGCTTCGCCAGCTCGGACCCGTACTCCGCCGATCCGTTCACGATCACCGTCGGTCATCTCAATACACTCTCGAGCCGGATCGGCGCGTTCCCGGTCGCCCCCAAGGTCGCCTCCAGGATCGCCTCCAGGATCGCCCCGGGATCGCCGCCAGGATCTCCGCCGGGATCGCCCGGACGTCAGCCTCTGGTTCCGCCACTGTTCCCGATCGGCACCATGATCCCGGGGTTCAACGCACCCCGAGCACTCGCTCCCGGTGACGCGGATCCGTGGCCCGTGGGACTGGTAGGTCAGCTGCAGATCACCGGCATGATCTTATCGACATTGACCCACCACCTGCTCCTGCCTGCGAATTGGCTCTTCCCAGCCGCGGTTCGCGGTGCTCGACAGCCTGCGGCCGGGATCGGTTACCGGGATGACTTGATCACCGGGCCGAACATCAACGCTCTCCTGGCCGATCGCCCGTGGGAGGCCCTCCAGAACCCGCGAGATCCATTGACATTTGATCTGGCACTCCACCGAGGCGCCGCAACTCCGTTGGGTCGGATCGCCACCGCCTACCTGCAACTCGAGGAGCAGCATCGTCAGGCCTTCTGGGAAACGACCCATTACCTCCCGATCACCCGTGGGCAGCGTCAGGATCCGGTCATCCAACAGTACCATGCCGAACGTCGCACCCGGCGGATCCGCCTCGGCGATCGGTGGCGCCAATGGTTGGACACGACGTTGCCGATGATGAGAGCGATGTGGGCCGACATCGATCTGCTGTTGGATCCGTTCTTCTTGCACCTTCCAGTGCGTCCGCGAGACTCGGTGACTTGGTACCCCGGGGCGGTGTCTCGCGCAGCCAACGCCAACGACCCCACCCAGCATCAGGGTGAGCCGACCGACCTCCGAGCTGCCCTGATCGAGGCTGACACGCACGATCCCTGGCGCAACCAGTACCGCGATCACCCTCAAGACCACCCTGCCAGGCGGATCCCACGTCTTCGCAACAAGTTCAACCCCAACATCGGTGCCCAGCAGCCGTGATCTAGCGTTCTCGATACCCGTTTAGCTCGCGCGATCAGATCTAGCGATCGATGCGTCGATCGGCAAGTCCACTCCAATTCATAGTCATTCAGAAGTTGATCTACTCCAATAGCCGTTCCACCATTCCAGATCCACCCTTCCCATTGTAATATCTCCTTTCTTGCGCTGGGCGTCACAGCCCTGGGTCGATCCACTCCTTACCTGACATGATCAATCCGGATCTTCCATCGATCCACCTCTCAGCGACTCCATAATCTCACGATCTGCACCTTCACACACATACACATTCATATACCGCCCTTTCCTCCGATCGACGGCCTCCCCATCGATCCGCCACCAATCTCGCTCACCAAGGCGACCAGCTCGCCCTGGCGGTCCGATCTCACTCCTCCTCGTGAGACTGCATCGCATTGAATCGGTTCCGGTTCACACGATCTCGAAGGAACTCGTGCAATAAAGCTCCACAGTTGAGATCCGCTTCGTCGATCCAGTCAGGATCGCCGTAACCCTTCCAGTGTACCAGGAATTCTCGATACGTCCGGCCGTACCGTGTCCTTCGACCCGTTCGCATATCCGTGATCTTCTCCACTTCATACTCGTTCGCGTCTCGATCTGGAGCCCAGCTGTCCTCCGGAAGTAGGATCTCGTCGAAATCAAGTCGATCTGCCTCGTCCACCGTGAGCTCGATCCGCGGTCGATCGGGGAAGTCTCTGACCAACTTCAGCTTCGAGACATGCACGATCGGGAACAGGTGATAGTCTGTGCCAGCGATTTGAAGCTTCATCGTGTACTCGTTCACCTTCTCGGCCACACGGAATGGGCCATGCCACAGGTGAGCTAGCTTCCGGGCGTACCCTCCTTCACACGATCCAAGTACAGCCACACCTGGGATCCAGCCTCGATCGAGTGCGGTCGAACCTCTTCGTTGTGTCGATCGGCCCGATCCGCGATCGCCTCGCGTAGACGAGCATTCACCTGACTTCGAGCCTGATCATAGTGCCTCTGGATCCGATAACGCCACCGTCGCGGGTTCCGATCCTGGATTCGAGTGTTACCCAAAGGGATCGTCGCCTCCAGCGTCGATCGAGGATCCCAGCCATGTACCAGATAAAAAGGAGAGTCTCCTCGAACGCGATCATGAGCCGTATTGATCGCGAAGGTCAATCGCTCGGCGTACTCATCCCAATCCCTCTGATCCAGATCTTCCACAAACATCTTCAAGGCTCTCGTCGCCGTCTGCACCATTCGTTCCGCAGTACCGTTCGCTTGGGGTCGATAGGCCATCGTCGCTCGCTGACGCATACCTAGGATCTTATTAAAGGCGCGGAAGAAGTCAGCCATAAATCCCGGTTCGCGATCATGCCTGATCACCTCGCTGGCACCGAATCGCCGGAACACACACTCTTCGTAGGATTCGGCGATCGTCTGCGCCGTTCGAGAGGAGCTGGCCTTCGCGATCACGTATCCCGTGAACAGATCGACCCAGATCAGCAGTTCGGTGTTGCCTTTGTACGACTTGGGCAGCGAAGGTATGTGATCCATCGCTATGATCTGGAACGGGTACGTCGCCTGGATGTTCCCCGGCGACTCGCCCCTGATCGTGGGTCGCCCTTTACCGGTCTCACAATCGACACACTCTCCGACATACTTCTGCACACTCCTGAAGAGACCCTCCAGTGAAAGTGATCACGGATCCGCTGATAGGTACGTCCGATCCCTTGGTGGCCACCTTCCACAGTAGAGTGGTAGTGGTGCAGGATATCCTGATGCAGCGTCTCCGGAGCGACCAGCCTCATCAGCCCATCTCGATCTGCCTCCGATCTCTTGGAGGGGAACAGTAGAACAGCAGATCATTGTTATCGATCTCGTAGTCTGCCGCAATGTTGCCATAAGATCGGGCCTCATCCTGCGTTAGATCAGCCACGTCTCCCATCAGGTACTTCTTCAAGCCCACGATCCACGTCTCTTCATCTTGCGATCGACGGATTCGGTCGATCCGTAGTCCCCGCACAAATTCTTCCTGTAGGACAGTCGGATTCGGTCGCGATCTGGCGTTTGATCGAGTAGTCATCGGTGATAGCCGGGCGATCGGTTCGTCAGATCTGACAACCAGGATCTCATCGAGCCGGTTCAATGTCGTCAGATCCACGTGATCGGCCTCATCCTCGACGACCACGCCACCTTCACGCTGAAGCGCTGCGCCAGCCAAGCTGTCTGCGCTGCCGTTCCAGTCCCGTTTCACATGTAACAGCTCATGATCTGGCCAGTTCCGTAACCGATCCAGCACCTTCTGCTTTAGTAACGTCAACTTGGGTGCTTTGCAGTCGATCTCACCTCGCACTTGCCGGATCACCAAGTTGGAATCACCGCAGACCACCAGCCTGCCTCGATCAATGCCGTCCAAGAGGTCGAAACCCAGCAACAGACCATGATATTCCGCTTCATTGACGGTCAGTCCCTCGGCATAGCCCGATCGTGCTCTCACCACACTCCACTCAGGTAGCTTCCATAGGATCGCACTGTACGCGCCCCCACCTCGCTTGACGCGGGCGGATCCATCGAAGCTTATCACCAGCAGTTCTTCATCCGCGCGTACAGTCGGGATCGGGGCTTGGATCTTCCGCCGGGGTTCCTTCTTCGGCGCGATCGCGATCAGCGCCTCGTCGACATCCGATCGGGGTGTAATACTGGCGGCGATCGCCCCCAATATCTCGTCCTCTCCCTTGGTGCACTTCGTGATCTCCAACGTCCAGGGCGATAGGAGTGCGGCCCACTGACCCAATCGGCCCTGAAGGCCGGGTGATCGGAACAGCCACGCCAACGTCGAGTGTCGAGTCAGGACCCGGATCGATCGTCCAACCAGCATGTTATAGTTCAGATCTAGGATCCGTAACAGAGCCAGCACTTCTTTCTCCACCACGTTGTAGTTCAGTTCATTCGACTTCAACGTTCGACTGGCGAAGGTAACAGGGTGATAGATCTGGTCGTGTTCCTGCATCAGTGCGGCCGAGATCGCCCAGTCACTCGCGTACACGATCACCACCGGAGTCCGATCGCGATCGAAATGCCGCAGGATCGGCGTCGTCGCGATCTTCGTCTTCAGTGTCGAGAAGGCGCGATGAGCACGGATCCAGCGTTCGTCGCCAACCTCGCCTCCATGAACGAACGGTGCCCGATCGGGGTCTGCCGAGTTCCGATCTACTGCGTTCGACACTTGACCATCCATGATCCGGCGCAGATCTGGACGCTTCTTCAACTCGGCGAAGTCTACCTCGCGCAGTTCATACAGGATCGCCGCGTAGATCGCGTAATCCTCCAGGAAACGGCTGTAGTAGTTAAGACTGCCCAAGAAAGACTGCATTGATCGGAGCGATCCAGGGAACGGTAGATCTGTCAGAGCCGCGAGGTCCTTCGGGTTGGCCTCCAGTCCATCGTTTGACACGCGATGTCCTAGATAGTCCACCTTGCGCATCCCCAAGAGCTCTTCTCCACACTGATCGAGAGGTTCCACTTGTCACAGGCGTCCAACAGGTGATCCACCCGATCACACAGCTCATCCCATGATCCTGCCGTCACCAGAATGTCGTCGATGTACGATCTGCGGCCTAGCACTGACGGACGCCCCGGATCTTCTGGTTCGCCCGACTCGATCAGGTCCGTGGTGACTTCCGAGTTCGACGATCGCGGGATTCTGGTGAACCCGTACAACGCGTCATCCAGAAGTCGCTGATAGATCTGAGGAGCGTTCTTCAGGCCGAACGGCATCCGATTCCATTCAAACAGACCCATGTGGGTGATAAAGGCCGAGATCGCACGAGCTCGATCGGTCATTGTGACCACCCAGAATCCACTAGCCATATCCAAAGAGCAATACCAGAGCACCTTGTCCAGATCTTCCAGCAGATCGTTGATCAGGGGCATTGGATACACCATGAGCCGGGTCAGACTGTTGACGAGCCGATAATCGATGCAGAGTCGGATATCCACGCCGTTCTTCTTGATGATCACGACGATCGGCGAGGCCCACGGTGATCGGGACTTCCGGATCATCTTGGCTGACAGCAGTCCCTTGATCAGATCCGACACCTTCTCCACAAACTGAGGGCGACCTTCCGGACTCGTTGGGCGATCGGTTTCGCATCGCCGACGTCGATGTCACATGTGACGCCCCTGGCTGCTGGGGGAAGTGCATTGCCCTTGCCGATCAGCAGGTGTCTCCGATGCCAGATCTTCCTTCGCAGTCGATCGATCTCCTCCGGGGTGTTGAATTCCAGATCTCCCACCTTGATGTCGTCGATCTTCACCTCATCCGTCGTCGAGATCACAATTTCCGGAAGCACAGCCAGTTCGCCTTCGACGTCTTCGGCTGATAGACTCCCGCCCTCGTGGTAATGGACTTGATCATCGGCGTCAACATCTCGATCTGGTTCAGCAGCAGCAGGATCACCCCGATTGACAGTGGGTTTGGTCTCTATTTCCTGATCACCTCCGTCGATCGACATCGGAATGTCGTCAACTATGGTGTCGCCTCTTGATCTCGACTCTTCCACCGTTAAGGTCGCCACATGGGGTACCCGATCAGCACTCCCGCCCCGAGATCTGGTTCGACGGCACAACCGTCGACCTGATCGGCCGATGGCAAGTGAGGGGACATCGTTTCACCGTTCTCCTCCAGATCACCAGTGCAATCATCTCGCAGCTTATCGTCATCCATCGCTTCATCCTCTGGGCCGGCGGTCGGCGAAGACCGGTAGCCCACAAGCACCTGTCCCTGCTCCGGAAGGCATTCGCCCTCCGATCCGGAGGATTTGGCCGACGACCTTGTAGGATCCGACCGTAGGTCCGTCCGTTCTCCAATTAAAGTGGTTGAAGTAGACGATCTGGACTCTTCGGCCACGCGATCACTCTCCAGCGGCGACCCGCCCCCTGATCTAAGCATATCGGCAACAGCTACCTCCAGATCAGGGCTCCTCGCCCCGATTCGGTTGTGGGGTCGGGTAGACTAATCGAGCGATCGACGATCGGGGAGACCTCGGATCTCCGGAGAATCGCTCGGGGTGTCGGATACGTTGGTCGGTCGACAGCTGATGCTGGTGGTACGACTGACGCCTCCTCATTAGCTCGCGGTTCCTCCGTCGTGGCTTGGAAGGCCAAGTTCTGCCATTCCATGTAGCGACGGGACCCGATCGACACATACCCTGGCACCCGGGGTACCCGATCTCCGGCCAACCACATGGCGATCCGTTCATTCCGGTGTAGAACGATGTCCTTGTCACTGATGTTGGTAACCTGGAGATACCTGATCCGGCCAGGTCCTCGAACTACAGTCGGCACCCAGCGATCTCCACGAGTGACCCATAGCTTCTCGCGATCTGTCACCTTCATTCGGAGTGGCAGTTCGATCGAATCGCCGATCGCGATCTGCATCCCTTGATCCACACACATGTCGGACGTTGTCGTTGTACAGTTGTCGCCGTCCGCTAAGTTGGATCTTGACTTCATCAGGGAGGCAGATGGAGCCGTCTGCCAGATCGAGGCGGATCCCGCCGGGACCATAAAGTCCATACCCAGGATCGCATCTTGTCCTGATAGATCGCCAACCCAGATATCGAAGAAATACACCAGCGATCCTGCCAGCGTAACCTTGATCCTGGTCTTTCCTTCCGTCATGTACACGCTTTCGCCAATCCCCACACATTCCTGGCTCTGACTCGTGTCGACATAGCACCCCACCTTACGAGCAAAGGCGGTGTCCACGATGGACACCTCGGCGCCGGTGTCTAAGAGTAAGATCGACTTCTCATTGTTGATCTTGCCAGCGATCTTGGCCTGGCGGAACCATTTACCCGGCGAATGATGTTTCCAGTACCCTCTGGACTCTCCTGGGAGGAGATCGGGTACCACATCGCCAGATCTGCGGTGTTCACTGACGCGAGGCAGACTTCGATCGCGATCATGTTTCGGGATCTCGGCCGTCAACTCTCCGTCAGCTGGCGTAAACCATTCTTCAGGTCTGCGTTGCTTCCAATAACCTCGAGTTTCTCCAGACTGGAGATCCAAGGGCACTTCGGCGTCAGAACGGCTGAAGTCGTCCGATCGGTGTAGACTTAAGACCTTGGCGGCAGATTTCTCATGCAGATCACATGTATTACCGCGTAGATCAGTCCGTCCACTTACTCGATCTACCGTGTTCTTGTTCACGTATGCATAGATGCAATACCTAGAACGCTCGGCTCGTACCGGATTCCAACCCGGCGAGCGTCCTAGTTTAACATCTTCTCGGCGATCGCGGGCAGCATGCCTGCGTGTTTCACCGGGTTGAACCATTGACGGATCTGATTGTAGAATTCCTCCATCCGACACTTGCCCATCTCGTGCAGCTCACCGCATCCACGACACACAAACAGGCAGCGATCCGCCGGATGTCCTCGCTTTCCACACTTCTCGCACGTCAAACGTCTCCAGCAATCCAGATCCGTGTGCTTCCGTGATCCACAGTGCGAGCAGCGGTTCGATCGGTCTGATCCATCGGGCGACGATCGCGATCTTGGGTCTGATCGAGGTGAGTCATGGCCGATCGGTGCTTGTGTGCTGCGATCCTGCTTCGTCGTGTCGCCCCCGCATTGCGAGACTTGTCCTCAGCCGACGCTAGGTAGACGCGACGTAGATCACCTTCCGAGTCCGATCCGTCCGATCCCGTGTCCGATCCAGACTCTTGGTTCGCGATCTGGACTGCACGCACTGCCCGCTTGGTGGCAGCGGCCGGAGCAGAGGTCGGGGCTTTCTGGCGATACTTCGATCCGAAGGCAGATCGTTTCTGTCTGCTCTTCGCGCGTTCTCGAGCGCGCAGGACTTCCTCCAGATCTTCGGCATCCGCGAGCCGAAGTAGGGTCAACTGATCGGCCAGATCGGGGTCGCCCAGTGTCTCGATAAAATGTTCGACGTGTTCTCGACGGGCCTTGGAATCTCCGTCCTTGATCTTCAGTCTCGCTCGCAGAGCCGCCACATTCAGTCGGTAGAGGTAATCCAACGGCGATTCGTCCGATCGCTTGCGAGAGTGATAGTACTGCCAAGCCACCGATACTCCTAGGCCGCAATACTGGATCTGGAAACTCCGAAGCAGATCGCTCCACTTGTTCCGTGTCGATCGTCCCAGCTGGCGGTACCAGTTCTTCGCCGGCCCTGTCAGCAGATCCGCGAAAGTCAGGCACTTCTCTTCATCCGTAGCTTGATCGCGCATGAAGGCCGATTTCACCTTGCTGATCCACGATCGGGCGCGATCTTCGTCCTGATCTTTGCCGCTGAACTCCTTAAGATCCGACATCGCCGAAATCCGCACGCGCTGGATCAGTGAAGACCCGACGGACCCCGATGCGGCGGTAGCCACCACGGCGGGAGCTGAGCTCGGTAGATCGATGTCGTCCGGATCATATTCCCACTGCGAGACGTCTCGATCCGGTGATCCGGCGGACTCCATCTCCACGTCCTGTGATCCGACATTGTCTGTGGTCACTGGGGCAGGTGTGGCCACTGTGCTCTGCTGTTCCTTCAAGAAACGGGCCATCGCGGCCTGGAAGTAAGTTTCAGACTGCCGTTCGACTCGTCCGCCCCAGTCGCGCTGGTCGTCCGATCGATCGACTTAGGTTTCGGCTTCCGAGGTCCTGATCGCGTACGTTCCTGACGCTGACTACGTGATCGAGCGTCCAGCATAGCCGATCCGGAAGGACCAAGCGGCATTCGCTGGGGTTCCGACGACGTGTCGGACACATGTTCGGCCGCCGAGACGTACGGCGATGATGATCGATACCCTGTCGATTCAGCCCGCGTCGACACCACTGGAGCTGACGGCGCTTGATCTGGGGCGTCTGGGACCTGATCGTTCGTGATCACGTCGACGAGGGTCTCAGCTTTTCGACTAATGTCTGGATCGACGTCTGGATCACTTCGAGTTCTCGATCGAAGAGGTCATTCGCGTCAAAGGCTCCAGCCACCAAGCCGGCCTCCTTCAGCAGCCCGAGCAGGTTCTTCACTGCCGTCAACTTGTTGTCCGTCATCCGGGGGGCCGAGATCGAGCCCTTCGGGTCGCCGATCTGCTCTGGCCGCACGATGATCATGACGGGATCTTGACGTAAGAAGTCCCGCAATTCTTTCAAGTGATACTGACGTTCCAGGTCAGCTTCAGACCAGTCGAGCACCAGCGATCTGGGATCTTCGTCGTCCATGCCTGGCGCTCGCAGTTTCCTTCGCGCGATCTGGGCCTTGTCCGCGATCGCGTCCAGGTAGTCCGGATCGAGCCTGATCGGCGAGTCTGCGAATGCATATCGGTCCGATCCGGCCTTGGTTTGTTTTGTTAGTGAATCTCGGTTCGCACCGAGATCCACCGGGGTCCCCGAAGGGACCTGGGGAGGATGTTGAGGTTTCTCTTCTAGATCTGTTTCCAGATCGCCCTCGATTCCGTCGACAGAAGTCCTCCGAGCACTCTGTCGATCCGCGGATCTCGTTTTGTTCAGCAGCGTCTTCGTCGATCCGATGTTCGACGACGCCTCTTCCCCTGGTTCTTTCTTCACTTGCGCATCTTCTGCGGACTCACGGTGAAATCCGGAGTCCCCAAGAGATCCGGGCACGCGCACCATTGTGGTGTAGCGGGATCAGCCAAAATCTGGTTAAGGCCTGATCGAGCTTCCCACCAGCGCCCAGACACCGACTAACGGAGGGGGTCCCCCAACGATCCGTGATCGGCTGAACTTGTTCTCACCTTGTGTACCCGTCGGCGGGCTGGATCTGCTCTCTCGGGGCTCCGAGGATGCAGCACTTGGTGAAGATCGAATGTCTTGGCGTGACGCGGGGATAGTCCGTGGAGCAGCGCGGGAATCTTCGCTCTGCGTCCGAGTATTCGTCCCGATCGAGGGTTGTTCGCTGCGATCGGTCGGCCTGGAGTCGATCCAAGGCCTGTAGTTGCCCTTTCGGGTGTGTTCCTTCCTTCCTTGAGTTGCCTGCCGCTTCCTATAGCGGGATCGAGGTTGATCGAGAGGAGAACGATCGCCGGCCAAGCAGTATCCGGACGATCGAGGGTTCGCACACAAGAAATAGATCACTAGAGTAGGTCAAGCTGGCCAATGTATTAATCCAGTCTTAACCGTACCACTAGTTCACTGTCCAAAGTGTCGACGCTTGTCGAGGCCAATGTAGTTCCTGGGACTTGGTGACTTGAGGGGACTTGTGCTCTTCGGTGCAAATTCTCTTCGAGAAGGAATCGCGGGTACTCGACGGTCTTGGATCACGTGTAGGGCCAAATACAATCTCCACTACGTACGTCAGTCGAGGCCAATGTGTGTCCCTCGCCGCGCTTCCGGACCACTTGAGCTGTACCGCGCAAATTCTCTTCTGATTTATGTTTAGTTGGCTTCTCTCTCTACCGCTACCATCTTGTCTACCATCCTACAACTAAACAACAACTGGATTCCTGTCCTATCTTCGCCCCTCTTGTGCTTCCCATCTTGACCGATCGGCGATCCCGATCAACGATCCTGTTCGGCGATCCCGATCGGCGATCTCGTTCGGCGATCCCGATCAGCGATCCCGATCACCGATCTCGATCGACTCTCGATCGAGGACTTGAGCGCATCCTCATTCACCGTCGATCCGCCTACTTCCATCCTTGGTCGTTCCGGATCACCGGTGTTCGCCTCCAGTAGGGCTTGCGCCTATGCCGATCTTGGACACCCATCAGGGGTCGATAGGGCGCGATCCGCCTCTGCACGATCAGTCTCTGCACGATCCGCCTCTGCACATGTTGTACCCGACGCGCCGGCGTCACTTGATCTCTCGCTGATCTTCAGTCCACGCCTGATCCACCCAGCCTGTCTCTCGATCGCTGATCGATTGTCGATCTTCCATTCGGGACCTCTGTCGACCGGCCTTGCCGCCTTTCTCGGAGGACACTTTCCGTTCGAGACGGATTTCTTATTCGGTGCTTCTCCACAGTTACAATTGATCAGCCCTTGAACTTGCTGTATCACGATGCGAGAGTCTCCGACTACGATCAGGTCCGTAACTCCACGGTCGAGTGCCATGGTCAGCCCATTCAGTAAGCCATGATACTCTGCGTCGTTTACCGTGACATCATTCAGAATGAAACCTCGCGCATCCAGTACGTCCCAACCAGGTAGGCTCCACAGAATGCATCCACAACTCCCCTGACGCGTCGATGTCTTCGCGGCTCCATCGAAACTGAGTACGATCCCTTCAAAGCTAGCGTCCAGCATCTCCACGCTGATAACCGGGGGTGGCTTGACGCGCCCCTTGGTTGGGATCAGCGACTCCGCGATTCGGTCCAGATGCTCTCGGGGGGTGATACCCGCACCGAGTATGGCGGCCAGACCGTCTTCGTCTCGTTGGACACGACGAACCTCCAGATCCCATTGTGATAGCGCGACGCCCCAGGGCACACAACGTCCATCTGCCGACTTGGACTGGATCACCCACTTGAGTACCGAATAACGGGTGTATACAACCAGTGGGCACCCCTCCAGGATTGTCCTGAAGACATCCAGCACTCTCATGACTGCAATGACTTCTTTCTCCGCGACGTGGTACCGAATCTCAGACTCATTCAGTACACGCCCCGTGAAGCGCACGGGCTGGATCAGTCCGTCATGTTCTTGCCCGAGGACCGCGCAGGCGGCCCACTTGGTAGCGTGCGGGATGATGATGAACGGCTTGGTCCGGTCCGGATGTCGAAGCAACGGGGTTGACACGATCTTCCGCTTCAGAATCTCGAAAGCCTCCTTCGCTCTGGACAGGTCCCTGCCGGCGCGCACCTGATCATCACTCAGCTCGTACAGGACGGCAGCCACCACCGGGAAGTCCTCGATGAACTTATGGTAGTAGTTCAGGCTGCCCAAGAAAGACTGAATACCCTTCAAAGTAGATGGGAACGGTAGATCCAGCACCCCCTTGGCGATCTTCGGCGTTGCTCGGAGTCCTTCAGCGCTGATCTCGTGCGATAGGTACGGAATCGAGCGCTTACCAAACTCGCTCTTTGGCAGACTGACCGAAATGTTCCAATACCGCAGTCGGAAAAGTAACGCATCCAGGTCGACGCACAGTTGGTCCCACGTCGGCGCTCCGTGTGCGATGTCATCGATGTACGAGCTTCGCCCGAGGACCGGACCCATCTGCACCGGCGCTGGAATGTTGCGCTGGAACACGGTCATTTGGTCCGTCAATGCGGGAAGGTGTCGACCGGACAGGATCTCTTCATCAGATTCGGTACTGCTCGGCACAGCATTGTTCTCTCTCGGCTTCAAACCCAGATAATCCAGTACGTCCTGATCCACTTCAGCCTCCTCTTCGGGTGACAATCGCACAAAACCCCACAAGCAGTTGTTCAGCATCTGCTGGTAGACCAAAGGGGCATTCTTCAGACCGAATGGCATGCGTCGCCACTGGTAGTGACCAAATGGCGACACGAATGCCGAGATGAGCTTGGCTCGCTCTGTCATCCTGATCGCCCAGAAGCCACTGGCCATGTCCAGGCTCATAAACCACATCGCACTCTCGAAACCGATCAAAAGATCATCGATAAGCGGGAGCGGATAGTTGGACAACTGAATGAAACCGTTCACGAGCCGATAGTCGATGCACATCCGGATGTCGATCCCGTTCTTCTTCAGTACGATCACGATTGGTGAAGCCCAGGGTGAGGTGGATGTCTCGATTAATCCGGTCTCCAGCAACTTCTTCAGCAATTCGTACACCTTCATCGCGAGATGCGGTGCGACCGAACGAGCTCTCTGTGCAACCGGCTTGGCATCTCCCACATCCAGGTCGCAAACAACCCCACGAGCTGGTGCTGGCGCTGCATTGCCGTCACCCAAGAAGATCCGCCGGTGATATTTCAGAATGTCACGCAAACGGCGTTCATCATCCGGTCTGCTCACTCCAGGTTCACCGACATCGGCCTTGTCAATGTCGCATTCGGGACTCAGATCCTGTACCTCCGGAAGAAGCGCTAGCTGATCTCGTAGCTGCGACAACAAGTCACTGCCTTCATGAATGTACACGGCAGGCTCGAAGTTCAGTTCCTCAGCATTCAGTCGCATGACCCGTTCGTACTCCATCTTGAGCTTCTGGACGGGAGTGCCGGACAGAACCTGGGAGGCCAAGTCGGACACGTCTTCGGCGACCCCATCCGGTTCGTCTTCTGGCACTTCGGGCTCATCTGGTGCAATCGCGTCGAAAAAGATGTCTTCGTCTTGTAGAGCACCATCCTGTTCAACCACGTCGAAGAACGCTTCGCCATCATCCGATTCGGTGTCGTCGAAAGATATCTCTTCATCGTTCCGGTTCGCGGCCGGTGAGGCCATCCTGTCCGGCTCGGTGTCGCTGGGAAGAGGAGTTAAGCGTTTAAACGACTCCTCCTCCTCAACCAAATCCTGCAGGACCGGATCTTCAGGCAATTCCACAATCTTGTCCGACTTGACGGCTGGATTCTGTAACACCGCTGCGAAGCAAGTCACGTCCTTCTTTCCGTCCGGATGCATCATCAACTTGGTCGGCCAGTTGTACTTTGCAGGCTATACAGCAGGCGGTTCACGATCCCAGAGCGCTTGGAGGCGACGCTGCTCCCGTAACTTGCCTTGTTTCGACAGAGTGTTTTCGTAGATCAGCACTTGCCATTCCTTGTACGCCCTTGATCCTGGACGGACAAAACGCCCCACGGATGGAAAGAATCCATACTCCACGATGTAGGCCAGCGTCGTCCCGGCAGTTATCCAGAGATTGTACTCCGAAACATTCACCACCTTGACCGCTTCGGGCCAACCCCTCGCTCCGTACACGATCTTGGTCACCCAGCGATCACCGCGTCCAGCCCACACAACCTCCCTTTGTGGGTTGGCTTGGCCGAACCGGATGCGGACCACGGCTTCATCGCCCGGTCGGAGGTACAGGGTTTCCGGTGCCTGGACCGGCAACCTCATTCCCTGCCGACGCTGCACCTTGTCTCCGTACATGAGGACAGGCTCTTCACCCGGTAACTGCAGAAGTCCCTCGCGGATACACAACCGAACCCCAGCACAGAACATAAAGTTCATACCCAATAACACGTCCACACCTTCGCCGATATTCGCGACCCACACGTCCATGACATACACGACTCGCGCACCGAGCGTGATCTTGACTTCCGCACTAGCAGAGATGTAGGTGGTTGTGCCACCCAATCCGGATACCTTGATCTGCTTGTGTCGGTGGAGCTTGATCTTGAGTCTACGCGCAAGATTCAAACTGATCATGCTCACCGACGCTCCGGTATCCATCAATATCTCCAATCGCAAGTCATTCACCGCACCATGCACCGTAGCCACCTCATGCGAATCCTTATCTGGCTCATGATCTACCCACCATCCGTACCGCTCACCCGGTTCCAAACGAAATTCGGTCGGTCCATCCGGTCTCCGCGATTCGGTATGGCTCACTCCAGAACGATCATCAACTCGGTCAGACTGAATCGGGTCATCGTTGCTCAGAGAAATCATGCATTGTTGGTGGTTATCTTGGCGCTTGGCTCGCAGTTCCGGTCCGACATAGGCTAACACACACAATTCAGGGGGCTTACGCCCGGCGCGTACTGGGTCCCCACCCAGCGGGCTTAGTGGTTTAACGGCCCACCTGAACTTGTCGCCTTGTCGTCCAGCAGCTGATCCAGTATGTTCTTCGGTACGTCCTTCAGTGCTCCTTCTTGGGCCAGCTTCTTCAGTGCCTCCAGGGTCTTCATCATCTCGCAGTGTCCATCGTGGAAAAGTCCGCACAGCTTGCAGGGGAGAACTTTGCACACACGCATCGGGTGTCCACGTCGGTGACAGCGGTCGCACACGATGTCCATCCAGCAATTCTCCGGGCGATGTCCGTGTCTCTCACACTTCTCGCAGAACTCGTTCCAGTCAGGATTGTTCCCCCTTGGTGACAGCGACGCCGAGGACGGACCGAATCTTGATACTCCAGCTTGTTGTCCTGGGGGCGGGGGCTTCCATCCCGAACTGGTCATCACACGATACACCGCATCACGCACCACACCTTCATCCAGTACGGGCTGCACCGGATCCGGATCGGCTTGTCGAGTCGGGGCAGGGGAGACCGGATCTGGCTTCGGTGCGGCAGGGATTCGGTGGTCCTCCGCCTCATCCTGAAAACGCACATGCCGATCTTCTCCGTCAGACTCATCCTCGCTCTGCGCAATATACGCACGTCCAGAAGGCTTCGGTCTGAATCGATCGCGGTCACGGTCGCGGCGGGCATTGTCCGCACGGAAGTCGCGCGGTCTGGATGACGGCTCCTCGCGCTCGCTGTCCTGGTATTCTTCATCATGTTGACGCAGAATGAACTCCAGGTCGTCGATGCTGTGTATGCGCTGACTCTTCAGACTGGATCGCAGCCTTGATTCGGTGAGCTTCCTGATGAATCGCTTGATGTGCATCTCTCGCGTCTTCGATGACTTCTTGAAGTTCACGTTGGCCTTGTAGGCCGCAGCGTTCAACCGATAGAAAAAGTCGAGGGCGGATTCGGTCCGTTTCTGGCTTGCTGAGTAGTAGCGCTCCGAATCGGACACCTTCGACCGACAGTACTTGTTCTTGAACTCGCGAGATAGCAGATTCCAAGTGTCACGCGTGTGCCTTGGCAATTGTGCACGCCAGTGACGGGCGGACGTCGGCAGCTTCAGGCGCAATTCGTAGACCTTCATGCTGTCCGTCCAGCCTCCTTGGACCGTCAAAGCGAGGAATCGCTCCCACCATCTTGTCCGCTCCTGGTACGATGCCTTGTCGTCGAAGTCTTCAAGCGAACTGGAGCTCACATACGGTCTGAAGTTCATCACCGTCTTGCCATCCTGTGTCGTCACCGACGTGGAGTGCGTGGGCACATTGGCCAGTGAGTCGTCCGAGTCGCTGGAGCTGTAGCCTTCGTCAGAGTCGTCGTCCGAGCTTGAATCCGGGCCCGAACCGGAGGGGTCACCGCCTCTGCGGCTCTGCCTACCGGACGAACGCTTGCGCGCCCCAGACCCGGTGTCCTTCACACTCTTGGAGGCCTCGCCCTTCGCGGGCGGAGGTTTGGAGTCCTTCGCGGGTGCATCTTGCTTGCCCTTGGCCGGCGCAGCTCGTGCGGCGCGGGCTTTAGCCCCTGCAGTCGCCTTCGCCTTAAGAATGCTGTCGATCGTCGCTTGAAGCTGAGCTGCTAGAAGCTCGTCGGCACGAGACGACGCAGATCCGCCAGGTGCCTGACCAGATGGGATAGGCACACTGGGTACTGGGTGCGATGTCTCCCGTCCGGTCTCTGTCTTCACTTGCGTTGCCGAATCAGGTCCCGATGTTGCTGGAGCAGCTGGATTTTCCTGGCGTGTTGCACGAAGGTTGCGCAACTGATGGGCCTGAAACCGCTGAATGTTCCGGGAAGATTCTCGCTCCCTCTCCCTTTCAGCTTCAAGCCGGTGGACCTTCTCTTGGAATAAATCCAGTTGGGCGTTCAGTCCCCGCTGGACGTCCTCGGCCCAGCGTGCTCGTTCGGCTTCTGCTTGCGCTTCCTGCTGCTTCCAACGCTCGGTGAACTCTGCGGCGGCGCGCGCGCTCCAGGCGGGCTGCTTCAGCGCGGGCGTTCTCAATGGCGGCGGCCACCTCGTGCTCTTGGATCGGCGACACTGGAGGCTGGTCGGACCGGATCGGGGCCCCGGGACCGGAGCGTTCTGTCCCCATCCGGTCTGCTGACTGCCGTGGACGGCAGCATTGCGTCCGGCCAGCTCCTGAATCGCGTGGAACGCACTCTGGAGGCCTTCACCCAGTCGAGCTGTGTTGGCAGCGGACTCTGCTTGGCTCAGCTCCATCCTGGCCAGGGCTTCCTGCGTCTGGCGCATCGTGTTGAGCGCGACTTGGGACGCCCCAGACATCACGGACATCGCTGAACGACTTGACCGACCGGATTGACTCGACCTGGACGACCGACTCGGTGCGCGCTTCGATCTCGACGACCTTCGGCGGCGGTTCCGGTCAGTGTCGCTGGAGTCGGAGTCGCTTGGTGACGGGCTTCGCTTCTCGCGTCGGGAGGAGGTGTGCCTACCGGATGAAACTCTCGACCTTCGGTCACTCCGGACAGTAGCGCGATCGGACTCCGACATAACGACATCGTCCTGATCCACCACCGTCGATGACCGAGGGAGTGCTGTCCGGGTGATCTCCACGGTTCCTCCACCTGCGCCAGACTGAATCGCTCCGCTTGCGCGGTCATCACCATGGGTCCGTACCCAATCGCGGACATGTGCCTCGCGGCATCGTGTCCGGACCACAGCGACGACGACGACGAGCTGCCTCTGGACGACCGAGCTCCCGATGCCGCACTGAACGTCGACTCATTGGATCCTGCCGTCGTACCGAACAAGCTCGAATCGTGATCCGAGGGTGAGCGGGACGGCGGACCGAATGGAACCAGCACTCCGGTACCGGATGCGCGTCCAGACTCGCTGGAGGCGTGGTACGAAGGGAGCGAGGAGAGCGACGGCGTGGACAGCGGCGGCGCGGACGGGATCGACGATGCGGACTGGACGGACGACGGGCGAGGCGGTCCGTGCTGCGGGCGCTTGGAATCCGGTTCGCCGGTGGACGACCCTTGCGGGCTTCGTGTCCTCCGGAGTCCGGCCACTCGTAGACGCAGGACGAATTCGCGTCCCAGTAGTCCAGCTTCGTAATCCGACATCAATAGATCTCCATCGTTGTCTTCAGCATGGTAGTCCAGGATCGGTGCTCGCACAGCTTGCAGCGGCGTTGATCCAGTGTTCTCAGCATCTGGTCCAGTCCGGGCTTGTGCGTCTGGCGCATCCAGTACGATCTTGAAGGGCACACCGGATGCCAGCTCGCGCCACTCGATCAGCTCGAACGCGAGGAAGTGCTGAACGTCTTCGACTACAGAGCGCACCAGGCTCGGTGCGACCCTGGAGGACTTGGACTGGAACCACATCGGAATCAGGTTGTGAAACCTGAAACCGGCAGCGAAGAGGAGAGACTGGATGAGCGCGACGCACTCACGTGGCGAGAGCAGACTCGGCGGGATCACGATACCCGTGACATCCTGGGCCAGACACAGCTCAAGCCGTACCGAATCCAGCTCCGCGATCCATGCAGCGTCTTGACTTGCCATCGCCATTCGGTCCGACAGGTACTTCGACGTCGCCAGCACAGCCGCCCACCATTCGGTGAAGTCGGGTGCCGGCTCGGGCCAGGCATACTCCACCTTGAGCGGGACGACAGCGCTTTCACGGTGCTGCTCCCAGCGGCGCACTTGCTCAGCCACGTACGCCTTCGCCTGAGCCTCGCTCACTTGGGCCTTGGTCTCGCTGGGTCCTCGAGGGTCCGAGGGCGCCAGACTGGATCGGGCTTCACTCTTGAGCGCGGGTGCTTCGGCAGTCGCGGCCAGACCGGATTGCGCGGGTGCAGACCGGGTCTCAGCTTCGTCGTTCAGTACGCCGTCTTCTTGGACAGTCGACAGCGGTCCTTCGTGCTTGATCGTCGGGGCTTCGTCCAGAATCTCGACTTCATCATCCGGCTGAGGAGAGTCCGAAACTCGATCCTCGGCCGGGGCTCAACCTCATCGGCGCCTCCCACAGACGCCTGGGCGGGTTCCTTGTCCTGTGTGGACTCACCCTCATCCAGTCCCGTCGCCGGGTCTGGGACACATTCGGTGCCGGTCGGCACAGACTCGGTCGAGTCCGCCTCCAGAGCCTCGTCCTGGTTGGCTTGGTGCGCATCCAGAGCGGAGGACTCCGGGGCCGCTTGATCTTGAACGGCCGCCGACGCCTTCTTCTTCTCCTCCAGGGCCGCCTTGCGCTTCTCCGCGCCAGCCTTCCGAGCCTCCCGGACAACGTCGTCCAGGGCCTTGTGCTCCTCCGGCGGCAACCCTTGTCCTCGACGCGACTGACGAGACGCCTCACCGCGTCCGCCCCCGCGCCCACCTTCACGTGTTTCCTTCCTTCCAGTCATAACCAAACTGTTAGTCCAGGTAGTCAGTAGAAACACCCCTTAAGACCAAATCAATATACAAACAACTCCGGTGAAATCCTAGGCAACCAAATCCGGGCACGCGCACCAGCTGAGGCGAGGCGGGTGAACGCCTTTATCGTCCAGGGGTGTATAGCGCGCTATGCCGGACCGAATGAAATTCGGGTTCGGAGTACCAGAGATTGTCCACGCGATAAGCAGCCCACGGGACACTAAATGACCCGGGCCTGAAACCGCTTGGACGCACCGAATCGCACGGATGCGGTCCGGTGTTTGGCGTGTGTCCTTGTGTCAACCCCTATAGGTATCGTTTACCTTTGGCGGACCGGACTTCACCGAAGTGAGTTGTTGCAATACAGAATAAAGTCTGCTGGGTGTGTTCCTGGGATAAACTACACCGAATGAACAGAAGGTCAGACCGAATGGAAGGGATCACTGTCAGATCCGTAATTCAGACCAACCAACCACACAGAAATACAATGCCGAGCTAAACGTCACAAAATATACAGCCACCACTTATTCTTTGAGACCCTTGGGTGGGGGGTCTATACACCAGTCAACTTCGGAGCCGTCACCCAAGGTACTGGTCAGCCCTGGATGCACACTCACTTACGCCCACCACCCTCACAGAATGAGGGAACAATACAAAATATAATTCAGTCCTATCACACAGTAGTCGATCAATTCGGTCTGGGGGGTGACTACCTCAACCACCAAAGACACACAGTAGGGAATATGAAATGGATGCCCGGTTAGGACACGCAAATAGGAAATGAAGCTCTCACAGGTCACTCCAGGGCGCGAAACCCCAGTCACTGCCGACCTCGCCTTGGTACCTTTGAGTCCCCACTACACCGGTGCTCGCTACACCGGTGAGGCCTTGGAAGCGTCCCTAAACGTACTTAGACCGCGCGCAGGCAGTCTCCCGGAGGGCTCTTGAAGACGAGAAAGTCGAGGCTCTACTGCTGTCCTCGGGCGCCAGAATCGTCCGCGTGTTCTTCGGCAAATTGGTTTCTGTTTAGATCTTACGTTTGGCTAGCTATCTTCTATCACTTCGCTGACTTTAATGTAGGTTTCACTATGCTTCGCTTGTCTTGAGTATGCTTGTGCTTCTTGACGGTGCTTCAGTATGCTTGTCTTGTTTTCGGTATGCGGGAACTTGTTGACGGCGACACTTCTTCGGGCACACTCATCAGATGATGACAGAGGTACCTTGGGTACACCGCCCTTCGCTTGGGTACACCGTCTCTTCGTCTTGGAACTGGACCTCTCCCTTGGATGTGCGGCTCATTCGGTGCTGCACGTGGGTCTTGGGGGTCTTGGTCTCATCCGGTCTGGATCGACGCCGCTGCGTGAACACACGCGGCGCGCACTGGGCTTGTTCTTGGTGCGTTGATATCCAGTGGGTGCATAGTGGACGGACCGAATGAATGATCCGGTCCGTCCCCATCCGGTTCGGCACTTCTTCATTCTGTGCGCGTTCACCGAGTGCACCATGATTCAGTCCGGGCAACACGGGGCTTTGTCCAGCAAGGTCTTGCGGGTGCGTGATCATGTCAGGTGAGGTCGATTCGATGGGGTAGGCCGACAACTTGACTGAGCCAATGCAGGCAGTGGCCAGGATACGTTCACTGACCACACTTTCACGCCTTGGGCCTATCCTGCAGTTAGGGAAGTCGGCGGATGGACAGGATGCGGTACTCCACACCAGATATGAGCGCTCATCCGGTGGGCGCATCTCCAATCCTGTGAGCCCATGCTTGCTGCAAGTGCCGGGTCCCATCAAATCTCCACACACATCCACAATCCACACACCACACTTGTCTCTGCCGGATGTCCATCCCGTGCGACCAATCACAGTTCTCCGAAGGGTCAGTGTATCCGTGGGGTCGGACATGGGTGCAGACAGAAATCCACTTCCACATCGTGTCAACTCATTAGACGCTGCTGCGTCCTGGCGGCCCTCGCGGGCACCCCAGCTGCTGCCAGAGGTGGGAACATGACTCACCAAAGCTCTGTCAGAGCGTGGGGACGGCTAGCCCCGATGGCTTTGCCGCGCCAGTCGATCAAGGCTCGTGCTTTTCAAGCCACGGCATGCCAAGGATCAAGTCGTACTTGTCCATGTCCAGGACCAAGAACGGCTCCGTGCTGTCGAAGTCCTCGAACTTGACAGCGAGGTCCATGTGGACCCGAGGTACTTCTACCACCGTACCGTCGGCCAGTCTTACCGAGACCAGCCCGTTGCCTTTGCTGCCTCGCAGCGCATCGGCGTACTTGTCGCGATTGCGTGCGACAGTCTGGCGGCGTGCAAAGTTCTTTGACGCCCCAGAATCGATCAAGATTCTCAAGGGATGATCGTATCCCGGTACACTCGCGTATACCACAAGCAGCCCACCGCTGCCCTTCTCCGCTTCGAGTACACAGACTCTCAGGGGCTAAGTCCCCATGGCGTGCGCCACCCGCACGCCTCTCATGAAGACTTAGTGTTTCCCAGTAGGGCGCCCCGCCCTACTGGTGCCCGGCGTTCCCCTGGTTCCTGGGGCGCGGCTTCTGCCAGCGACCCCTAGAGCCAAAGGGCTTCGAAGAGAACTTCTTCTTCAGTCCTCCCGCGGGACAGGCACGTTTCATGTGCCCAAGCTTGCCACAGCCGTAGCAGCGAATGTCACTCTGCTCGGCCATGCCCAGATCCATGGGAACCGGCCCGTTGGTCGCTCCATTGCCGGAGTTACCATTAGGCGCACCGCCAGAGGCGGGGTTGCTCTGCCATACCGTGGCGGGGGTGCGAGCCTGCTTGTGGCTGTACTCCTCCTGGAGGGCGATCTGAATCGCCTCCTCCATAGTGTTCGCTTGCACACGGAACAGCTGCGTGCGGGCAGGACCGACACGCAGGCCGTCCATGAACACAGTCACCTTGATGTGTTTAGGCAGGGGGTTCCCCACCAGGGAGGCAGTGAGCACTCGCATCTCCTGGATGTACTCATGCAGCTCGCGCCTTCCTTGTTTGCAGGCGAGGAAGCGCGAGCGCTGGCGGTACTCGTAGTTTGCCGGGAGGAACGCGGCCCGCAGCTGTTCACACAGCTGGGCCCATGATGCGAAGCATCCAGGCGTCGTCGCTTCGCGCGTGTACGCCCAACTCTTAGCGCGACCACTAAGGTTGGAGAGCGCAAAGGCGACCCGGAGTCGCTCGTCCGAGACAAGAGCCGCGTCCATCGCGAGCTCAACCTCTCGAACCCAGAAGTGGAGGTTCTCTCCTTCCTTCCCTTCGAAGGGGTGAACCTTCAGCCGCAGAGGCTTCGGTTGCACCGGCTTCGGCGCGACCGCGGTGGCCTGCAGCCCCTGAACGTGAGCGATGAGCCCACGTTCGTAGGTGTCAAACGAGTTGATGCGCTCAACCTGCTCAGCCGGCGTCGCCGCCGCTAAGCTGCGCAGGGCATCTGTCCCGAAGATGCCTGCCATCTTCCGAACGGACTCGTACTGTGAGTCGTTCAGATGAGGAAACTCCGTCCGATCCATCTTGGCTCACTCGATGAGGCCACAGAGGATTCAGGTAGTCCAATCTACCCGCGTAGGCGTAAGATTGACTACAAGTGCTACCAAGTGTGACGGGGCACACAGCACTTCTAACAGAGGAAGCTGGGGTATACAAACTCCAAGTGAACAGCCGTTCACGTGTCCCTGGTCTGAAGGGGACGACTTGACTTCAAAAGCGGTAGATCTAAGACTGAATGTATTTATAGGTTGGTACAGATTTGGCCTGCATACAAATCCTAAGTTGCCTATAGTTTGTTCCATACAAAATGTATCTGTTGGCTCTGAGGCCACTTCGTCACTACCCGGGGAGTGACCGATGGCTACATGACTGATGTAGCCATCCCTGGATAGTGACAGGGTCACTATTCCATGTAACCCCGTTACAACAATCGACTCAAGTTAGTTTTTCCCAATCGCACCAGTGTTGGACCGATTCGTACAATGAGCAATGAATTGACAGAGATGGTTAAGGATCTGTTGTACAACGATAACATCAGCCAGCAGGCGTATCGTGCGCTGCCAATCGAAGACCAGAGAGTCTTCTATGAGATCGTTAAGAAGACTCACGTTCAGCACACGCTGCAAACCCCGATTGAGGATCCCAGACTGACCCTGAAGGCTGAGTTCGACAAGCTACGCGGTGAGATTCAACTAGGAAATGACAACCCAGACATGCTGAGAGAGCTCTACAGACTGGCGACGGATATGTTTGAGCAGAAGATGATTAGTAGTTCTGAGTTCAAAACGATTATGTCTGCTCTATTATAAAGATGATTGGTCATAGCTACAGCAGCCAGGCGAATGCGAATGTCAAGGAACTCAACAAAATCCTAGCAGATCTGACTATCAAGGATCCAGTTGTTGCAACTCCGAAGCAGCATCCGTCTCCTGAGTGGATCCATGGAGCGCCTAAGCCAGGTGGCACGATATGGGCAAACGAGCAGCGCTCTCGTAAGCCTATAACGTTCTCACTGTAGAGTTGCAACTAATTTTTTTAGATCATTGATTTGCTCTTGCTGTTCTTGAATGGCTTTGCATAGCACAGCCGTAAGAGAACCTAAATCCACTCCCATTCCATCGTTTGGCATTCCTGTTTCCTCATTGATAGGTCGATTAGGATCACCTGATACAGGGATGGGGCAAACGTCAAGCATCTGCTGTGCGATGAAACCGATTGAGCGGCGATCATCTTGCTTCCAGGTAAATTCTCTCGGCCTCATAGCAAGCACGGTCTCTAAGCCATACGAGATGTCCTCTATGTCCTTCTTGTAATCACGATCAGACGCGTTGGTATATGAACCACCATAAACCGTTGCATAACCATTCCAAGCAAAGGTTGCATCGCATGTTCCTAGTCTGATAGAAGCTGTGTTAGTTTGATACAGCCCAATGCCGATGTATGATGTCAGCTGGATTGAACGCCAGCTCAGGCAGGCCCAGCAGCTCCGTCCTGCTTCGAATGAAACCCAGTACTCCATGACATGCCTCCCACATGTAGAGTAGCTTCCGGTGATGTATTATTGATGCCAACTCTTGTAGAACTGTTTAGATACATAACAGTGTTGTTGTTGACTCCGAGCGTGAGAGCATCAGTAGATTGCGTGCCCATCCATACCGCTCCGGAACCAGCAGCAGCGTTCGATACTTGTATCTCGAATGCAATTGGCGAAGCATTATTGTTTCTGAACTGAGCGATGCGTTGATATGTTCCATCAAGCAACGTAGCGTCTCCAACAACGTCGAAACAGGTTGTATTAAGATTGGTTCGCACTCCCACGCGATCGCTTGCTTGGATAGTAAGAGCATTAGAGCTTCCGTAGACGTTGAAAGCGAGGTAGTTCAAGCTGTTACCACTCGATTGGTAATCCCAATAGAGAGATATGCAATTATTCGCTGTGAGAGAACTACCATAACGGATAGTTGCGTCCCCTCCTGATAAGAAGTTCCAATTTTCGTCTCCAATATTAGATGAGAAGCTGAATCGACCACTAGAGTCAATTCGCATACGTTCGGTCATTGAACCATCGGTTTGAATTTGCATACCTCGTTGGTAAATCGATATTACACCAGGGTTATGATTATTAGAGGCTCCGGCGGAATTGGTTGATACTATAATCGCCGCTGCCGGGGTATAATTACTCAGAGTTGCTTCCTCGTGAATCGCGAAGCTGATGCCACATGATGCTCCTGAAACATTCGAAGCATTTCGGAATTGAAGAGGATACGCGCTTGCTGGACTAGTTGAGCTTAGCGTTGATGCAGCAGGAACAGTAATAATGCTATTACCTCCAACGCTAAGACTCGTTAGAGTACCTAAACTGGTGATGTTTTCCTGAGCAGCGGTCTGTAGTGTACCAGTAATGCTTGCGAATGTTGCATTACGAGAGCTATCAACGATAACAGTACTACCAATGCTGATACTTCCTCCTACGTTAAGACTCGTTAGCGTTCCGACAGATGTGATGTTTCCCTGAGAAGCGGTCTGTAGTGTACCAGTAATGCTCGCGAATGTTGCATTACGAGAGCTATCAACGATAACAGTACTACCAACGCTGATACTTCCTCCTACGTTAAGACTCGTTAGCGTTCCGACAGATGTGATGTTTCCCTGAGAAGCGGTCTGTAGTGTACCAGTAATGCTCGCGAATGTTGCATTACGAGAGCTATCAACGATAACAGTACTACCAACGCTGATACTTCCTCCTACGTTAAGACTCGTTAGCGTTCCGACAGATGTGATGTTTCCCTGAGAAGCGGTCTGTAGTGTACCAGTAATGTTCGTTGCAGTCAGCGAGCTTAGAGTACCCAACGACGTTATATTAGGCTGAGCAGCGGTTTGTAGCGTACCAGTAATGGATGATGCTGTCAGCGAACTGAGACCAGTAAGCGTTCTCGATGCTCCTGTGAATGTAAGATTGCCTCCGATAGTCAATCCAGTGAGCGTGCCTACTGATGTGATATTGGACTGAGCCGCTGTCTGTAGCGTACCAGTAATCGATTTCGCTGTTAGCGAGCTAATCGTAGCGATTTCTCCTGATGCACCAAGAACTAAAGCCTTGCTGTTAGCCGCCGTACCAGGCGTGATGCCTACTACATAGCTTGGAGCGCCCGATACGGAAGCACCATTAACAGTCAAGCTACTGCAGCTAACTGCGCCGAGACCACTGATATCATTATTATCACCCGGTACCAAGGCAATACCACTGTAGGCAGTACCAGGAACGATTCCAGAGATGTAGCTCAGTCTATAGTCATTCTTACCCAGATAGAGTGTCTGTGCATAGTCATAGGTAAGCAAACCATCTGAACCTAACGAGGCGTAGAATAGTGGATTGTAGAGCTGAGAATCATGAATTACTGGTGGATAAGTGAATCCCATAGTTTTCTAATCTCTCTTATATATACGATAGATATTAAGCAATCATGAGCTCATCTATTCCAGATTATGGAGCAGCTATTCCTATGCAGTATCGGACACCCTCGGCAGGCGATATCAAGCAGCTTGGTATCAAGAAACTGTTTCGCATGGTAGTGCTGGGACCCTCGTTCAGTGGTAAGAACAATCTATGCATGTACATCCTCAAGCATAGTCCCAATTGCTTCTCCCATCTCCACATCATCGCTCGCAACCCTGATCAAGAATTGTATCGCTATCTCCAGGATGAGCTGAGCGGCTTTATAACGGTGCATGATCCAGAGAATCCCCCTAGTGTTGATACTATCCGCAAAACCAAGGAGGGAGGCGTAGAGCTTGTGATCATCGATGACTATTCAAATGACCGTATGCTAATGGAAAGGCTATTCAGCCACTATTTCACTAGAGGACGCCACCTCAAGCTCAGTACCATCTGCTTGATCCACAGCTACTTTGCATGCCCTAAGATGATCAGATTGAATTCGGAGATCGTGGCTATTCTCAAGGCGAATAGCAAGCGAGATATCAAAATGGTCCAGACCGATTTCAATATCCCAGGGATGACCGAAGATAGAATGATGAGAGCGTATGAACGATGCACTGCAAAAAAAGGTCAATGCTTGCTTTTGGATTCAGTCAAAGGTCAGGTAAGGGCGAACTTTGATACAGTCATTGACCCAGAGTCGCTCGGTCCGCCATAAAAAAATGATAGGACTAAGCCTATTGGTTTTGCTCTACCCAGCGTTGATGTTTCGTAGTACGCTCGTGTTGTGATTTTACTCGTCGCTGTATTCTTGAACCGCAAGCGCAGTCAATTTTTTCACTCGCTCTCGCTAAAATACGTTCTTTATTAGCGTGATAATATGCCATATCACGTGCCTTCTTCTCAGAGACATGAGCTTGACGATACTGCCGTGCTTGCTCTAGTAGGCGCTCTTTGTTTTCCTCATAATAAGTATGCATGTATTCAATCCTTTGCTCAGCGCTACGATAGGCTGGTTGTTTATTAACACACTTAGTAGAATCAATAACA
The DNA here is from genome assembly GCA_024211575.1 of Phytophthora melonis. Classification (NCBI taxonomy): domain Eukaryota; phylum Oomycota; class Peronosporomycetes; order Peronosporales; family Peronosporaceae; genus Phytophthora; species Phytophthora melonis. The sequence continues at coordinate 3,993,574 of JAMXKT010000038.1, read as the reverse complement.
AGCTGCTCGAATTGGTGAAGCTGACGACGGTCTTCGACGTTATGTTTGCTAATTAAGTGAATGTTAAATTCACCAATACCGTGCTCTTGAAAATGATGGAATATCATTGCAGGACAGCGATCAAGCTTACCATCGATCCATCGATTATAATTAGCTTTATGAGCCCACCAGCGCTCCTCCAAAGTTTTGGTAGTACTTCCGATGTAGATAATGCTCTCATCCTCGTTTGTAATCTTGTAAAGACGCCCCATCATCTTATGAAATACTGTTTAGTCTAAACACCCTTGATTATATACATCTTACTTCCAAAGCTTTAAATAGATTTTTTTATAATCCTATGAATATAAAACTGAAGACGATCAATTATGAGTTCATTAGTAGCTATCAGTAGCAGGGATTTGGTATCCAACGGATTCAACAATCAGTACCGTTATAGCTTTCCAGCGTCTGCTAACTTCAAAAACGTTGAGGTTGCTATTCAATCGATCTCGATGTATAATTCTCAATACAACGTCGATAGCGTTGCTTATGGGAACAATACTTTCAAGATCGAGATGCCTACCGCAGCGACTGTTTCCACCATCAGTATCACACTCAAGGATGGTATCTATAGCTATACTGATATCAATCGAATGATTCAGACTGCATTAGTGAATGCAGGAGCGTACTTGGTTGATCCCAACGGCGATAATGTCTTTTGGATTCAGCTTGTTGAGAATGCTACGTACTACGCGGCTCAGGTCGATGTCAGTTCCGTTCCTACAACGATTGGAACATATACCCGCCCCGCTACTGGATTGTATAGTGCTACTGGAACTGGTTTGCCAACTACAGGGCGCGTTCCGCGGTTGATCGTCGATAACGCTGCTTTCGGTAAACTGATTGGCTTCAGCGCCGGTCAATACCCTTCTGCTTCATCTACAGTCGCTGCGCCATTTCTCAGTGATCTGGCACCGGAGGTAAATTCTGTCAGTGCATATGTAGTGCGCTGCTTGCTAGTCAATAATAGCTTTACATCGCCTCCGGATATTCTAACAGTGTTTAACAGCCAAGGAACGTCTGCTGGGCAATTGATTGCTTATCAACCCAATGAGTTCAGTTGGATGAGAGTCAATGATGGATCATATAGTACTATCACCATTACTATCGTTGATCAGTTGGAGCGATTCATTAAGTTCCGTGATCCCAATCTACGCATTAGTCTCATCTTCCGCGAGGCGCAGAAGTAAAAAAAAATAAGGCTTAGAGGAGCTCTAGATCAAGATAGGCGAAATGATCCACCTGACTTCCTTTTGGCACGCAGAGCTGCCATGTGAGCCTTAGTTTCCTCGGAGCCTTTAACGAGCTTCTTTTTTTGTGGGACGCCGACTCCAAAGCGCTTCTTGACACCTTGGCGAACAGTTTTGATCATCTCTACGTGCTCCGGGCGCTCAGCCTTTTCGATCAGCTTCTTTTCAACGAGATCAACTGCATCTGTGAGAATACCCTTGCGCTTAGCGTAGGATAGTGCCTTGGTACCAGCAGATTTAACATCGGCGAGGGTGAGACGACCACCTTCCGGCTCGTCAAGCGTGATTCCAATACCAGTAAGTGAGCGCAGTCCCTGGCGAGCAGCCATAACAGCTCCAGGGTTTCCAGTGTATGCAGAGGCAGGAGCTACAGCAGCATCAGCTAGTTTGCTGAGAATACCAGTATCTTTAGCAAATTTGTATCCAGACTTGATTCCACTCCAAATGCGGCTCCAAATGCTTCCGCCGTGCAATCCTCCTCCATTGAGTACAGTCATCGGATATTCGATCTCATGGGGAGTAATCATGATCCGTACTCCTCGCCCAGCGCTCTTAGCCTTCATAATCTTCATTTCCGTCTCAGGATGAACGCATAGCGTCGCACCAGAACCATGTAGCTGATCTCTGGTTAAGTTGAGAACGCCGGTCTTGACTGCGCGTCGTAGCTTAGCTACTGGGATATCGCTTGATACTTGAATATCCTTGTACATCGTTATATATCAGTAGACATGATAATTTTATGAAATTAACTTGCATCTGTGTCTAAATTATTGAATCGCTTTAATAATTCTGGCTCACTATGCTGCTGAGTATATAGCCAAAGCATACACCAAGGCCCGCAGAATTGTGAGTATGTCGATTGGAACTGCTTTTCATTGTATTCTAGGTCTCCTAGTACTGATGGGGGACCAACTCCCATTGGATCAAAGTATTTGCCGTTATGCAAACAGACCCAATGCCCTATGCCACCGTCGCTTCGGAGAAGAATTATATATGTTCCTTGATCCAGTAGTAGAGTTTTAATTTCTGGCAGAGTCAGAATCTGATCGATGTGTGCATTGAGATGTTTTGCTAATGCGATGAGATCGTGATCAGATGTAATAGGCTTGATGTACTGAGCCATTATTTATTTTTCCATAGATACTATATGCCATCAGATATATTCTAATCATGACCGATAGTACTCAACTCGCGGATCAATATCTTCTACAATCGTCCCTAAAGCCTGACGTATCTGTCAAGGTAAGTCGAGGTAAGTCGGTGGCGGTAGTCAACGATGGGCAAACTGGATACTCGTCTGGTATTATCACCTTCGATTGTGTTTCTTCTCTTAACGGGTCGCATGGCTATGCCTCTCTCAAGGATGCGTACATTGCTTTACCATTCACTGTTAGCATGAAGAACACTGGTACTACTACGCTGGGTCAGCCTAGTCGCTACGCCCTAGGTCTCAAATGCAATGTCGCCAACGTTGTAGATGAGGTCAAGGTTTACCTCAATGGTAAATCTATTATTACTCCCTCTGAGTTCAAGCAGCAGTGGTCGAACTTCCGTGCGATTGCTGAGCTTACCAGTGCTGAAGTCGAGAAGCACGGCGCTGATATGTGTCTCTTCCCGGACGACTGGGAGTCGATCAAGCACTCTACTGCCACTGGTACGTACGGTGATGGATACGCCAACAACGCACTAAGCGGCAACAGCTCTCTATTCCTATCTAGTGGCGAACCCACCCGTCCTAACACTGGTTTCATTCGCCGTGTGCTAAACAATCCTCCTGAGGTAGCCAGTAGCACTGCTAACTCTCATGGCTGGCCGTCCCTCAACAAGACTACATCGCAAGCCATTGCTCAAATGCGTGGTACTGGTGCATTCAAGAAGGGTGCTGATGGTAATGCTGGTTCTACTCTTGGTGAGTGGTTTTACATGCTGAAGATTCGACTCGTTGATCTCCATCCTATCTTCTCCGAGCTAGACCTCGTGGGCAATCCTCAGCTCAAGCTTGAGCTTATGGTACAGACCGGATACTCGGATGTTGCGCTTGTAGGTGCTGCTGATGGTAGTGCTCGTACTATGAGTCTGACTTCGACCACACTCATCGCTGGTTCAGTATGTCCGGTAATGCTAGGCAGTGCTGGATATGCTAGTGGCGTAGCTGATGCTATGTACACTGTTATCAGTACTCCTGCTACTGGTAGTAGCATTCGCGTTGCTTGGGGTGCTGTTCATAACACGATCACGACGATCGCCACGGCCGGAAGCTACTATCCTTTCACTCAGAGTCGTCTGAACATTCCGTTCTATGATTTGGCGAATCCGACTGCTCTAGTGAGCAAACCGATGAAGACCATCAAGTACCTAGACTGCTACTCGCAGATGTTCAGTAGCGGTGAGGCCGGCGAGGGTCTTCTAACTACTAACAAAACGTTCAGCATTCCTGTATCGGCTTCGCACAAGAATGTCAAGTACGTAGTTGCTATCCCGTATGCTAATACCAAGGCTGGCAACTTCGCTGCTGCTCACAACACTCAACAATTTGCCAGTATATTCGACTCTAGTCCATGGACATGCCAGCCCGGTTCGTCGATTCGTGATTTCCAGGTTCAGGTCGGCAACAAGAATGTTTTCCAGGATGTGCATTCGTATGACTGACAGACATTTATGGATGAGTTCAGCAAGATTGGCGCTATCAACGGTGATCTATCACGCGAGATCTCGAACGGCCTTATCGGCATCGACAAGTGGCAGACTGTTCAGCGATTCCTTGTAGCTGATTGCTCTCGCATCAGTGAGCAGGATGTGCCCCAGTCGATCAAGGTTGGTGGAACCAATATTGCTACTCAGGGAACGAACCTCTTGGTGCTTGTTGTATACGAGCGTACCCTTGAAATCGATCGTATCACAGGAGAAGTCTTTAGAGCTGACTAAAGCGCTTCTCATGTAAAGGAAGCGACTTTAATTATATACTGATATGGCATAGAATTCCATGGCACTTGTCGATTGACACCTGAACTGAATAATATAGCTTATGAGTTCTTATAAGTCCTGCATTGTATTTTTTATTTAATTTATTTTTCAAAAAAAAGATGGGGGTATCTATATAAATAGCAATGAGTACATTAACTTTTGGCAAGCACAAATCGAAGACTATTGAGGAAGTATATGCTACTGATCCTGGATACTGTCGTTGGTTGCTGACTCAGAAGAGTCTTGTAGATAGTGATAGTGATATTGGTAAGTTTTTGGCTGATAAGTTCGACAATGATGATGGATCTTTCCTCATGACCTGGGGCAAATACAAGTCCAAAACTATTAAGCAGATTCAAGCCATCGATACTAAGTATTTGGAGTTGCTGAGTAAAAATGACTTCGTCCAAACTAAGATGCCTAAGCTTAAGGTTGAGGTTGATCAATTGTTGAAGTAAAAAAAATGAGTCGCAAGACTCATCATAATTTTTTTAGCAGCACTCAAAGAATTCTTCAATGTCTTCGAACATCTGCATGCGAGCCATCATACGGTGTGGATGCATGGCTTCAGCGATTAGCTCTTCGCTGATTTGAGATTGGAAGAAACTGCTTGTGTCCTTGGAGATATACATCATTGAACAATTCCGTTCTGGCGAGCTTATATTTGAAAAGCTCACCCACCATGTCCATCAGATCAATGGCGTCCTCGACATACATCGTGGTATCATCATAGTTTAGCAATGATTTAGCGATAATGATCAAACTCTTGTCAATGGGGTACTCAGTGGATTGTACCTCAACCTCCGACTGGGGATCATTCATGAACTGGAACTCATCTTCAAACTCGAACTCATCTTCGAACTGGATCTGCTCGTTGTTGTTGTTCATGGTTGTTGAGTTGTATGCTCTTGGGGTTTATATACTTAAGATTTATCTCTTAAGATAGAACGTTTTTTCTCCCAGACGAAGGCAGAGTCTTGCTAAATTAAAAAAAAATGAGTGGAGCTAACTCACTCGAATAAATGACAGAGCTTATTTCTCTGAAGTCTCATCTCATTATAATATCTCCAGTAGTCGCTTTGCTTCCCAAAAATGTTGATCAATGTTTCTTCGTTCGATCTACTTCTACAAAATGACTTAATCTCGGAATCATCAAATACATGCTTCTTCAATTGGCATTTTGCTAATTCATAACGCTTGATTAATGAATAACTCTCATAGTCTGTTTTCATAGACTCAACTTCGTTTCGCAATTTCTGCATCTCTGATTGTAGCTCACGCTTCTCTTTTTTTATTGCTTTGAGCGCGTCAATCGTCCTTGAGATTGTCTTGTTCAAATTTCTAATCTCATTGGTCTTGTGCTCAATCAGTGAATATTTCTTATGGATATGACAGATATCCTTATTTGGTGAAATCATACACTTAGCTCCTTTCGTGGTAGTAAAGTTGCACATCGTTGGTATATTGATTACATTTTTCTTAAGATAGTATTGAATGAGTTCGTTGATATCTACAAATGAATGAGACCTGTTGAGAGAGTAATTGGATATTGTGGGAGTGAAAAGAAGTGTTTGCGTGATCTAAGAAGGAGAAGAAGTGTTGAGAGAGGTTTTAAAGAGAAGAAGTGAAAAATGGGTAATCGGAGGTTGTGGTTATGTTAACCCACCGGCGACCGTTATCCCGATTTTGCAGGGATAAGAAAAACCTCGGGGGAAAGTGCCGTTTCAAGCCATACGGCCATGGCGACCTTTCGAGATCCCGCCGATTTGGTTCCGGCCAATCAAATTGCTTTGCGGATTTCGTGCGTGGTAGGCCGATTCGCGCGCGCGAACTCATTCGCGCCTCGATTGGGTGTCACGCGTGGTTTTACGTTTGAAAGTGCAACATGAGCGCCACATTTTAGCGCTTCAACCTAATGTAAATTTCTGAAAAATAGCGGGAGGTGGACCGCGCATTATTCTAACCAGTAATGGTACCATAGCGTCGCTCGTGTTTTAGATGCTCACAGGCCCATACCTTTTGGTGCATGCATGTAAGGCTTGGTATGGACTTGTCTTGGGTAGGCGTCGTGCTGTGGAGAATACTATCTATACTCCCTCCAGGTACTTCACGTCAGCATGAAGGCATGAGGATCATAGTAGTTCCCAGAGGCATGGCAATTGCGGAGTGGTGAGACTAGTACATGGGATCACCGGCTAGACGTCACACGCGTAGCATATTTCATGTATATTCAGCTACCACAGCGGATTCCCCTTCGTTATCGGTAGCTCTGCCGGCCTGGGCTCTCCAGCCCCTAATCCGGACTGCCATCGCTGCCTTGGTGCCCTCTCGTGCTCTCCGATTCTCCTTCTAGCAACACGAGCGTCACTATGAGTGTAGCAGTGACGGTCTTCAGCATCTTGTCTTGGCCAAGAAAACACTATTCCATAATCGGGCGATGTTATAGATGATCTTGGGTATCTCATACTCCCGCTAGAAGTATATTACAGAGGGTGCTGCTACCGGTCTATGATATTGAACGTGCTGAAGGCAAGTATGTTGCGCCAACAAGGTCTCCCCGACGCGCTGCTTTAAATGCTACCTTCTCAGTGCGGTGTTCGCCTGATCCTACTAACGCGATACTTTGTCCCTGGCAGGTTCTTTGAGGTGACATCTCGACATGAAGAACATGGAGATGTGTTTACATTGGTTTCTGTAGGAGCTTTGTAAAGAAACGTTGAGACGTGACAGTATGTATCGGATTTTGTATGGTCAACCATGGCAATATGGCTTCGCGGTCTTGTCAACGTTGACATGTTTGATTAGATTTTAGTATAGTGGTGTCATGAGTGATTCAGAGATGTCGACATTGACATGTTTGTCTAGATTTTAGTATAGAACGTTTATGTCGCTATTGACTTCGATAAGTCAAGATTGAGATGTTTTTATAGGTTTCAGTATAACAAAGCAAAAGGCTTGATGTATTGCTCCGTTAATCTAATTTAAGCTAAAACTATCATGAGCTCCGGTCGTCCGTCGATCTACAAGGCTCACTGGGAACTACGACAGGCTGTCCATCTGGGGCTGGGCGAAGACCGCAAGAGCGTTGTACATGTCCGGCCTCTAACAGACCGCGGCCATGACGTCCACGCAAGGCTTCTAGAGGGCGCGGCCGCCGACCGGTTGGTTGCGCCAAGCTTGTCGGGGTACGCGAGTGTGCCGCCCTTGTCGGGCATGTCGGGGGCTGGCAGCATGGAGTCGGTGACGGGCATACCGGAGGCCGCGGACCGTTGGCCACACCAAGTTTGTCAGGGTCCAAGTGCGTACCGCCCGTGTTGGGCATGCCGGGGGCGGTAGGCATGTCGGTACCGGGCATGGTGGAGGCGGTCGTGCTGTATGCGGTGACGGGCATGCCGGAGGCCGCCGACGGGTTGACCGCGCCAAGCTTGTCGGGGTCCGCGAGCGGGCGGTCAGCACGGAGTAGTGACGGGCATGCCGGAGGCCGTGGACTGGTTGGCCACGCCATGCTTGTCGGGGTTCAAGAGCGTGCCGCCCGTGTTGGACATGGCGGGGGCTGGCGGCAAGGCGTCGGTGCCGGGCATGGCGGGGGCAGTCGGCACGGAGTAGTGACGGGCATGCCGGAGGCCGCGGATGTTGATCGCGCCAGACTTCTCGGGGTCCGCGAGCGTGCCGCCCGTGTCGTGCATGTCGGGGGCTGGCACCATGGCGTCGGTGCTGGGCATGGCGGGGGCAGTCGGCATGGAGTCGGTGTCGGGCATGTCGGGCTTGGGCATGACGTCTGTGGCGATCTTGCCGGGGCCGCGAATGTACTGCCCGCGCCGGCCTCGTCCGGTCCCGCGAGCATGTCCCCCAGTAGACTGCAGCAACTTCAAGTTCGGCAGAGGTTGATGAGAGGACGCCGGGGGGCGATCACGACATTGTAAGCGCTTGTCGGCGTTTTAAGAAATGAGCTCTCGATGCGGGGCGGCGGCGAGCTTTGGCTCCGATGATACGCTCACGAAGACGCGTCTCGATTCCGAACCCGGGGAAAAAAATGTAAGCAAATCTGTTGGTTATTTTAGGAGTAATTGACGATCATTGGTGGAATCGTTGGAATACATGCGATGATTGGTGGACTTGTTTGATGGCAGCAGGAACCGGATGGCGCGAAACGTGACGAAGATGTGCACCTTGAAGATGTGCGCGTTGAAGTGATAGCGTGACGTGCATAGCGTAGCTTAAATGTGGAAGTCGTAAATGCCACAAACTAAATCCTCCCACATTTTGCTACTCTACAAGATGAGACCATTTTGGCCGCAGTAGCGGTCACCGGCGGCATAAAATCACAGCCGCCGGCCGAAGTAGCTGTAGAACCTAGCTAACCACCAAGCCCAGGATGCAATAAAACTATTCTAGGCCGCAGCGCGAGCCCCGGTCGTGTTGGGCGCTGGCGGCTCGGCGATCGCTACCTTTTTGCTACTTTACAAAAGTGCCCATTTCGGCCGAGGTGCCGGACATGGGCGGCATAAAATCTAGCCGCCGGCCGAAGTAGCTGTAGAACCTAGCTAACCACCAAGCCCAGGATGCAATAAAACTATTCTAGGCCGCAGCACCAGCCCCGGTCGTGTAGGCGGCGCTGCCGGCTCGGCGATCGCTACCTTTTGCTACTTTACAAAGTGCCCATTTCGGCCGAGGTGCCGGACACGGGCGGCATAAAATCCCAGCCGCCGGCCGAAGTAGCTATAGAACCTAGCTAACCACCAAGCCCAGGATGCAATAAAACTATTCAAGGCCGCAGCACGAGCCCCGGTCGTGTTGGGCGCTGGCGGCTCGGCGATCGCTACCTTTTTGCTACTTTACAAAAGTGCCCATTTCGGCCGAGGTGCCGGACATGGGCAGCATAAAATCCTAGCCGCCGGCCGAAGTAGCTATAGAACCTAGCTAACCACCAAGCCCAGGATGCAATAAAACTATTCTAGGCCGCAGCGCGAGCCCCGGTTGTGTTGGCGGCCGTTGCAGACGCAGCGACTTATGTCAACGCGGAGTTATATTTACCTAGAAGTCAACGTTGGCTCCATATGCGTTAATAAAGGTAATTATATCTCAACGTTGACTTACCCCTGCTGGCAAGTCTCGTCACTCGAAAGTCGCGTTACCCTCTTATGTATCGTGTTATTGGCGTATAGTGTTGGGTAAGGGCGGCACGACATTATACGCCAATAACAAGATACCCAGTGACGAGACTTGCCAGCAGGGGTAAGTCAACGTTGACCCATATGAAGCCAACGTTGACTTCTAGGTAAATATAACTCCCCGTTGACATAGTCGCTGCGTCTGCAACGGCCGCCAACACAACCGGGGCTCGCGCTGCGGCCTAGAATAGTTTTATTGCATCCTGTGCTTGGTGGTTAGCTAGGTTCTACAGCTACTTCGGCGGGCGGCTAGGATTTTATGCCGCCCGTGTCCGGCACCTCGGCCGAAATGGGCACTTTTGTAAAGTAGCAAAAAGGTAGCGATCGCCGAGCCGCCAGCGCCCAACACGACCGGGGCTCGTGCTGCGGCCTTGAATAGTTTTATTGCATCCTGGGCTTGGTGGTTAGCTAGGTTCTATAGCTACTTCGGCCGGCGGCTAGGATTTTATGCCGCCCGTGTCCGGCACCTCGGCCGAAATGGGCACTTTTGTAAAGTAGCAAAAAGGTCGCGATCGCCGAGCCGGCAGCGCCGCCTACACGACCGGGGCTGGTGCTGCGGCCTAGAATAGTTTTATTGCATCCTGGGCTTGGTGGTTAGCTAGGTTCTACAGCTACTTCGGCCGGCGGCTAGGATTTTATGCGGCCCATGTCCGGCACCTCGGCAGAAATGGGCACTTTTTAAAAGTAGCAAAAAGGTAGCGATCGCCGAGCCGCCAGCGCCCTACACGACCGGGGCTCGTGCTGCGGCCTTGAATAGTTTTATTGCATCCTGGGCTTGGTGGTTAGCTAGGTTCTACAGCTACTTCGGCCGGCGGCTAGGATTTTATGCCGCCCGTGTCCGGCACCTCGGCCGAAGTGGGCACTTTGTAAAGTAGCAAAGGTAGCGATCGCCGAGCCGCCAGCGCCCAACACGACCGGGGCTCGTGCTGCGGCCTTGAATAGTTTTATTGCATCCTGGGCTTGGTGGTTAGCTAGGTTCTATAGCTACTTCGGCCGGCGGCTGGGATTTTATGCCGCCCGTGTCCGGCACCTCGGCCGAAATGGGCACTTTTTTAAAGTAGCAAAAAGGTAGCGATCGCCGAGCCGGCTTCGCCGCCTACACTAACGGTGCTGGTGCTGCGGCCTAGAATAGTTTTATTGCATCCTGGGCTTGGTGGTTAGCTAGGTTCTACAGCTACTTCGGCCGGCGGCTAGGATTTTATGCTGCCCATGTCCGGCACCTCGGCCGAAATGGGCACTTTTTAAAAGTAGCAAAAAGGTAGCGATCGCCGAGCCGGCAGCGCCGCCTACACGACCGGGGCTGGTGCTGCGGCCTAGAATAGTTTTATTGCATCCTGGGCTTGGTGGTTAGCTAGGTTCTACAGCTACTTCGGCCGGCGGCTAGGATTTTATGCTGCCCATGTCCGGCACCTCGGCCGAAATGGGCACTTTTAAAAGTAGCAAAAGGTAGCGATCGCCGAGCCGCCAGCGCCCAACACGACCGGGGCTCGTGCTGCGGCCTTGAATAGTTTTATTGCATCCTGGGCTTGGTGGTTAGCTAGGTTCTACAGCTACTTCGGCCGGCGGCTGGGATTTTATGCCGCCCGTGTCCGGCACCTCGGCCGAAATGGGCACTTTGTAAAGTAGCAAAAGGTAGCGATCGCCGAGCCGCCAGCGCCCAACACGACCGGGGCTCGTGCTGCGGCCTTGAATAGTTTTATTGCATCCTGGGCTTGATGGATAGCGAGGTTCGATAGCTACATCGGCCGGCGGCTAGGATTTTATGCCGCCCGTGTCCGGCACCTCGGCCGAAATGGGCACTTTTGTAAATTTGCAAAAAGGTAGCGTTGGCCGAGCCGGCTGCGCCGCCTACACGACCGGGGCTGGTGCTGCGGCCTAGAATAGTTTTATTGCATCCTGGGCTTGGTGGTTAGCTAGGTTCTACAGCTACTTCGGCCGGCGGCTGGGATTTTATGCTGCCCATGTCCGGCACCTCGGCCGAAATGGGCACTTTTAAAAGTAGCAAAAGGTAGCGATCGCCGAGCCGCCAGCGCCCAACACGACCGGGGCTCGTGCTGCGGCCTTGAATAGTTTTATTGCATCCTGGGCTTGGTGGTTAGCTAGGTTCTACAGCTACTTCGGCCGGCGGCTGGGATTTTATGCCGCCCGTGTCCGGCACCTCGGCCGAAATGGGCACTTTTGTAAAGTAGCAAAAGGTAGCGATCGCCGAGCCGCCAGCGCCCAACACGACCGGGGCTCGTGCTGCGGCCTTGAATAGTTTTATTGCATCCTGGGCTTGGTGGTTAGCTAGGTTCTACAGCTACTTCGGCCGGCGGCTGGGATTTTATGCCGCCCGTGTCCGGCACCTCGGCCGAAATGGGCACTTTTGTAAAGTAGCAAAAGGTAGCGATCGCCGAGCCGCCAGCGCCCAACACGACCGGGGCTCGTGCTGCGGCCTTGAATAGTTTTATTGCATCCTGGGCTTGGTGGTTAGCTAGGTTCTATAGCTACTTCGGCCGGCGGCTGGGATTTTATGCCGCCCGTGTCCGGCACCTCGGCCGAAATGGGCACTTTTGTAAAGTAGCAAAAGGTAGCGATCGCCGAGCCGGCAGCGCCGCCTACACGACCGGGGCTGGTGCTGCGGCCTAGAATAGTTTTATTGCATCCTGGGCTTGGTGGTTAGCTAGGTTCTACAGCTACTTCGGCCGGCGGCTAGGATTTTATGCCGCCCATGTCCGGCACCTCGGCCGAAATGGGCACTTTTGTAAAGTAGCAAAAAGGTAGCGATCGCCGAGCCGGCAGCGCCGCCTACACGACCGGGGCTCGCGCTGCGGCCTAGAATAGTTTTATTGCATCCTGGGCTTGGTGGTTAGCTAGGTTCTACAGCTACTTCGGCCGGCGGCTGTGATTTTATGCCGCCGGTGACCGCTACTGCGGCCAAAATGGTCTCATCTTGTAGAGTAGCAAAATGTGGGAGGATTTAGTTTGTGGCATTTACGACTTCCACATTTAAGCTACGCTATGCACGTCACGCTATCACTTCAACGCGCACATCTTCAAGGTGCACATCTTCGTCACGTTTCGCGCCATCCGGTTCCTGCTGCCATCAAACAAGTCCACCAATCATCGCATGTATTCCAACGATTCCACCAATGATCGTCAATTACTCCTAAAATAACCAACAGATTTGCTTACATTTTTTCCCCCGGGTTCGGAATCGAGACGCGTCTTCGTGAGCGTATCATCGGAGCCAAAGCTCGCCGCCGCCCCGCATCGAGAGCTCATTTCTTAAAACGCCGACAAGCGCTTACAATGTCGTGATCGCCCCCGGCGTCCTCTCATCAACCTCTGCCGAACTTGAAGTTGCTGCAGTCTACTGGGGGACATGCTCGCGGGACCGGACGAGGCCGGCGCGGGCAGTACATTCGCGGCCCCGGCAAGATCGCCACAGACGTCATGCCCAAGCCCGACATGCCCGACACCGACTCCATGCCGACTGCCCCCGCCATGCCCAGCACCGACGCCATGGTGCCAGCCCCCGACATGCACGACACGGGCGGCACGCTCGCGGACCCCGAGAAGTCTGGCGCGATCAACATCCGCGGCCTCCGGCATGCCCGTCACTACTCCGTGCCGACTGCCCCCGCCATGCCCGGCACCGACGCCTTGCCGCCAGCCCCCGCCATGTCCAACACGGGCGGCACGCTCTTGAACCCCGACAAGCATGGCGTGGCCAACCAGTCCACGGCCTCCGGCATGCCCGTCACTACTCCGTGCTGACCGCCCGCTCGCGGACCCCGACAAGCTTGGCGCGGTCAACCCGTCGGCGGCCTCCGGCATGCCCGTCACCGCATACAAGGCCAGCGCGGGCAGTACGTTCGCGGCCCCGGCAAGATCGCCACAGACGTCATGCCCAAGTCCGACATGCCCGACACCGACGGCATGCCCGAGCCCCTCGCCATGACCGACTCCCACGCCACGCCCGAGGCTGCCGTCATGCCCGACACCGGCGCCGCCAGGCCCGAGACCTACGACATGCCCGACACGGACGACGAGCCTGAGACCACCGACATGCCCGGGGCCACCGCCATGCCCGATCCCCGTCGTGCCTGTTGCCCGAGGCCGCCGACGTGCCCGACTCCGACGCCACGGCCGGCAAGCCCGACACGGATGACATGCCCAAGAATTCCATCATGCCCTACTTGACTACCTCGTATATGGCCCTGGTGACCGCACCAAGGATGCTACGCCCGAGGTCCCCTACATGCTCGGCACCGATTACATCCCCGGCGGCGCTCAACATGTCAAGGACGGCCCGCTCGCTGACCTCGACATGCTCGACTCGATCATCGCGTTCGCATCCCCTGATACCTCCATCAAATTCATGGAGTAACGAAACAATACACCCACTTGTTTGCATTGATTTATACTAAAACCAAGCAAAAATCTCACTGCTATCATATCGGAGTCAAGAACGACATAAAGTCCATACTAAAACCTAGTCAAATAGGTCAATGTCGGCATGTATGATGCCATGGCAATTCCTATAGTCAGATCAATACAAACATGCCAATGTATACATATCGGTGAAGCGACGTTGACGGGGTTAGCCATACAATAGCCAACAGACATGACCACGTGAGCACCCGGCCACGGCCACCGTCACTTTATCAAGGTCATACCAAAATCAGTAGGAGCACATGCCCAGAGTAGACACCGGAAAGAAGCGATCAAAGACGCTCAGCTGTGCTTGATTGTTCTCGCCATGTATCTCTCGTAGAGACCAAATAGGTCGCATAGCAACCTAATTCACGTTTTGTTAGCTTATCGCCTCTGATTCGGCAGCTTTTGCGGGCCGCTCAAACATGAAAGTAGTGCTAGCAAAGTAGCATACCCTTACAACGGAACTGCATATTAGGAAGGCGCCTACCTGAGCTTAAGACAAACAGCGGTTAGACACCATGGCGCAAACGCCTCGGAGCATCATGAGTAACAGCAAGTCGATCAACACGCGTGGGGAGCATGTAGGGTGCTGGAATAATTAAATGGCAGCTCCATCTGACGCACTATACATTGATGCTGTAGCACTAGCGCAGCGCACTCAAGTCGTTCTAGGCGCTTATATTAGCAGGGCTTTATGCGTTCCGCTCCGTGGATGTTATACCCCAATGCTCTAGATGGACAGATGATGGCGCTATCTAGGTCACTCCATCGCACTGCAAATGCAGCTTACCGATGTATCCTCTGCGCCACGGTATCGGCAGGCTCGTGAGGGACTATTTCCGCGTTTTTGAGCAGGGCCATCCAGACCAAAGATTAACAGGGCTCTTGTAGCTACTAGGGTGCGTTTATTAGTGAAAAACTTTTGCTCATGTTTCACAATATTTTGATTTGGATTCTCTACTATCTCGATCTTTAGGACGATTTACGCCAAGGTTTTTCATGCTAAGTGTCGAGCCCGCTCAGAATTAAGGCGTTAGCCAACTTCTGATTGGATAACTCTAGCCAATGAGGTTGAAAGTCAATGGAGCCCGAAGGGTCGGCGCCGGCCGCTGGGGACCTCGCTTACCCTACCCCGCCAGTATACAAACTCTTATATTAATCTTATCCCTGCAAAATCGGGATAAGAGCGGTCGCCGGTGGGTTAATGGGTCTCTGGTTGTTCTTATAGCAAGAGAAAGTACAAGTGGACACAATGCTCCGTTAAGAGTATATACTTACGGGAACACCGGCTCGCAGCGGTGTCGAGACTTTTCCTTCCCGCTTGGCGAGACACACGCCCAACCCGGGCCGACCTTATCTCTTGGCGCTACCAGCCGAGTACCCTACAAGCTATGCCTCTCGGGTACCGGCGTTAGACATAATCCGGCCCCGTGCAGGGACTTACCGGAACGTGTACACGTGTTGTGGGCCTAGAAAATTCTGCTCTGTTGTTTGTTATCTCTGTCGGGCGCCCTGAAGAGGCGCCTCCACTACACCTAAGCTCCTTTACAAATACCAAGTGAAAGTGGGCGGTTTTGGATCTCGGCCGACCCTTCGCTGAGCTCGGCGACGCTTGAGCTCGGGTGGTCCGGATAAGCTGTCCGGATAATCCTTGAACTCGGCTGAGCCGGATAACTCGTCCGGATAAGCTGGTGAGCTCGGCTACTGGTACAGTGTACCACTCCAGCCGAGTTGATCGCGAGAAATCTGGTGTTTCCTACACCACAACTACCCCGGTCATGTTCCGAGCCGAGTTGGTGAGGGACCTGACCATCACTCCTCGAGTCGAGTCCCGTCTCGGCCAAAACTCCAACGGTAGCGAACAAGCTCCTTCGCTATGTCGTCGTCCGGCGCTCCTGCTACCTCTCCGGTACGTCCTTTGTCTCGGGTTTCTCCATCCGCTCCGTCGCTAACTCTCCTTCTGCAGCGGGCTTCACAGGCTCCGGTTGCAGCGCCTCCACAGCCTTCACACCCTCCGACGCGAGATGAGGAGGAGTCCGCTGAGTTCGCCGACTCGGCGTCCTGGGCTCGTGGGGTCAGCGGTGGACAGGGGCACCCTGTCATCGACTTGACAACTTCCCGTGGGTTCTTCCAGGAGTCTGAGTCGGCATCTCGCACTCCCCCTCCTCGCTCGCCGAGTCCGCGTGGTGACACCACTTCGGGCACCGCCGACGTTAGTCGGTCGGACTCGGCTGGGCCGGTGAGTCTTGACTCTCTCGCTGCGCTGATCCACGCGCAGTCTGAGCAACGCCGCACTGAGAACGCGGACTTGGCTCGACTGTTGTCGTTCGTGATCACCCGTCCGGCTCCAGCTGCCGACCCAAGGGTCCGCCGAGCTGCCCTCGAAGCGAAGTCCTTTGACGAGCTCGTGGACCTCCTTCATGGTCAGTACCCGTCGCAGAGTCAAGCTAGCGACGCCGCTGCGCAGCGGGTCGAACTGGAGGCGGCCCAGACCATAAATGCCGACTTGACTCGGCGGTTGGATTCTCAAGCAGCGGCGAAGGCTGACCTTGACGAACGCTTGAGAGCTGTTGAGAGGGAGCGCGACTTGTGAAAAGCCGAGTCCAGGAAGTCGTCTCCACTTCTGGTCAGCTTCCGGAAGGCGCTGGCCGAGTCGGAGGCTTCCTTGAGGTCGGCTCGCGAGTCGCAAGATGGCAAGGTTAGTCGGCTCTCGCTCACGCTGAAGAATTCCGCAAGAAGATCCGGGAGCGTGATTCCGAGATCGAGCGCCTGACTCGGTTGCTCTCCGCTCGGGATGCTGAGTACGCTGTGCTCCAAGGAATCTCGACCAAGCACTTTGAGCAGCTCCAGGAGTCAGTTCGACTGATCACTACTGGGGATCCACAGCCTCTCCGTAACGCCAAGGCCGTCATCGATCACCAGCGTGAGGTCATTCTCCGGCAGAAGCGGGTCATCGCTCGGAACGGCGTGTTACCTATGCACGACCCCCATATGGCCGCTGCGGCTGCAGCTGGGTTGGACGTGCCTGGATTGAACACGGCTGCCCTCCAGCTCAATGCTCGTCTGTGTCGAGTGTTGGCTCAACGGTTCCCCGAGGTGATGGACATTCCGGCTGGGGAGACTCGACGCGCCGATTTGGTCATACACCCGCGATCGGATGGTACTGCTTCTGTCGTGTAGGAAAACACGATTCAACGAGTTCTCGTCCCTCTAGCCAAGGCCTTTGGGACGAGCCCCTACCAACAACACGCTTCCCTCCTAAAAGGTCGGCGCTTATTGTTGGGATAAAATCTGAAGACCAGATCCGATCCCTTGCACCGGGCTGGAATGTGCCTTATGCGAGTCGTCGGTCAGGTAGGTAGAGCCCGTAAATCAAATATAAGAGCACCCTTAGCCACGAGCAACGGCTAGGATGCAATGTACACACGCGCTTTCACACGTAACCCACTGTGGTCCCTCAGAAGGAAGGGTACCAGGCCAATCGAGGCCTCGTACAGGGGCGCCGAGACGAAGTCTCGGCTGGAAGTCAAATATACTGGGGGGCCTCGCAACACACCCAGACAAGCGTACAAACGTACAGGGAGGTCTCTAATACCTCCAACACTCGGCCACTACTCACTCTTGGCCTTTCCAGGGATGAACACTCGGTCAATGTACCTTATGCTCACCGGCAGACATACCCCGTGTCGGCCGAGCGTATCCAGACTCTACAGCTAAGCGAAGACTTACCGTAGACGGACTTGACTCTTGTGTGGCTTCGGGGGGAATTTCTGCTCTGATTTAGTGATTAGAGGCCGTGAGGCCTTCCCTATCGCTAATCCCTATCGTCTATACAAAAGTCAAGTGTCAACCGAGCCTTCGAGCTGATCCGACGACTCGACGACTCCTCGGCTAGATCCGAATTCCTAATGAGAGGCAAATCTTGTACCCACTATGACTACTTGGAGGGCTCGGTGGGGATTTATTATGACCCACCGTGCCTTGTCACTAAATGGCCATCCATTTGTCACTCTAATGCGGTAAATGTGAGTAGCCAATCAGAAGGCTCGCTTTCACTCGCACGTTCGGGACTGTTGAGACTCGGTGCGGGACTGTTCTTCGACCGGAATTTCTCGATACCACAGCAGCCCCCACCTCGACCCGAACCGGTACCAGTGGAGAGTGTCGTGGTGCCCTCTTGTCCTGCCGCCGTGCACGCGCGCCGACTCCTCTGGGCGAAGCACGAGCCACCGCCATCCGCGCTCTCAGCTTCGAAGCCACGGTGAGTGTAAGCCTCTGTCGTCGCTTGAGCGCGTCTCCGCTGCCTTCACCTGAGTCCTTGAATGTTCTTCACACTGCTGCAGTGTTCCAGGAAGCCTCGCTCACGCTCCAGCAACGGCCACGCTCTTGATTCAGTCTCCGAAGGCTCGGCTGTACCCTGCGCCAGCTGCGGAGCTCGTCTGCAAGGTGCAACCGCTCGAGCACTCGATGGTCCTGCTTCCAGCGGCGAGGCTCCCGTTACACTCCTGATGAAGCTGTCGCTGGCGAGGCGTCGGTCGATCTCAGGCTGCGGTAGCAGAGTGCGAGCCCCAGGCGTCGGACGCGGCAGACACAGTAGCGGAAGTCTCGGTTGCGGAAGTTACGGCCCCGGGAGTCACGGTCGCGAAAGTCACGGTCGCGGAAGTCGTCAGGATCCAGCAGCGAGCCCGAAGACTCAAGCCCCTGTCTCCAAATTGGGGTTACAAAATCACACTCCGTTCGGTCGATTCTAGGCGCAATCTCCATCTCTCCACTTGAGTAACTTGGACATTCCACTCGAAATACATGCAATATGCAAACATGCAGTAATGTTAGTGCAGTAGTTCTCTTCGTCTGCTGAGGCGGGCTGCATCGCCCCGCCGGCAGTTCATCATTGCACCAGTCGCGTCTAGTCCTCGTCTGCGACTTGGACCATCTGCAACCGGCGGTCACTGCGCTTCGCGCGCAAGTAATCGTACAGCAGTCCACCACACGATAAGTTGGACGCGGGTTCCCATGTAGGCTCATCGTAGCCGACCCACTTTACTTTGAACTCTCTGACTGCTCGCTCAGTGCTTGTCGAGAGTGGCGTTCGGTCATCCAAGATGGCTTCAACCTCATACTCACCCGCAAGATGGTCGGGTTCGAAGCTGTCTTCGGGTAGCAGCTCTTCATCGAAATCAAGCCTCGTTTCATCCGTGATGTCAGCCGTAAGTCGAGCCCTCGGTCGATCGCCGAACTCATTCACCGCTTTCAGCCGCGAAACATGAACCACAGGATAAAACCTGTAACCGCTTCGATCCGGCAAGGCCAGCTCGTACGCGTATTCGTCCACTTTCCTCTTCACTCGGAAGGGGCCATGCCAGCGATGTGCCAGCTTCTTCGTCAGCCCCGGTTTCACACGCTCCATGTAGAGCCAGACACGGTCACCCGGCTTGAAGAGCGACTTCGAGGCCTCGGCTGACGAACCGTCGGTTGAGCTTGTCGCCCCCGAGCCCTCGCCCGAAGGTTCGGTTCGGTCAGACGTCGGCATAGTCTCTCGTTCGCGCCGACTTAGAGTCTCGTTGTGCTTCTCGGCCCGCTTGGCTTTTTCGGTCGCTTGATACTCTTTGGCCATCTCTAGTGCGATCACCTGCTGTCGATTGACCTCTCGTCTCCAAGCCAAGGCGTCGGTTTGCCGACCGTGGCTTCGTCTCAGTGACGAAGACATAGCCCGAAGCGTTGTCCGCGCATCCCAGCCGTGTACAAGGTAGAACGGTGTGTCCTTGCGCGTGGCGTCCTGCGAGTTGTTGATCGCGAAGATCAGTTTTTCCACAATCTCATCCCAGTCCTGTTGCAGAGGATCTTCGGCGTACACTCGGACGGACTGTATCACAGTCTTAACCGAGCGCTCCTGCTGACCGTTGGCTTGTGGCCGATAGCTCAGAGTGGCCCGAGACCTCGATTGCATCATCTCTGCGAACGCTTGGAAGACTTCGCCCATAAAGCGAGGGTCTCTGTCGTGTCGAATGAGGGTAGGGGCACCGAATCGTCGGTAGACGCACTCTTCGAAGGCTTGCGCTACACACAGGGCCGAAGTGTCGGCCATAGCCTTTCCCATTACAAACCCCGTGAAAGCGCACTGGAACAGCAGTAACGCCGTATTCCCCCGCCGAGTCTTCGGCAACGGGATGACGAAGTCCATCGAGACAATCTGTAACGGTCTTTCGGCTAAGATGTTCCCGGGGTAGTATCCTCGAAGTTGCGGGCGACTCTTACTCGAGCTGCAGTCTGGGCACGAGCGTACATGCCGCTCCACATCGGCGAACAGTCCAATCCAGTAGTAGTCGGCCTTCACACGATGGTAGGTCCGGACGATACCTTGGTGTCCTCCCTCCAGCGAGTCATGGCAGCTTTGCAGCACTTCCTGGACCATTGTCGTCGGGATCACCAAACGTAGTGTCGACCCTTCGGACCGATCACGACCGAACCGACGGTTCGAACCGAGGAAGTACAAAAGTCCATCCTCACTCAGCACGAACTTGTCAGACATCTTCCAAGCTTCTCGCGCGGCTTTGTAACCAAGTTTCGCCTCATCTCCATTCAGTACTGCTTTGAGATTTGCCCACCGGAGTTCATCCTGCGCCGCACCAATGCGTCGGCGTCGTTCCTGTTGCACCACCACGGGATCAATGTCTTCAGCGCTCGGTTCATGAACCACCGTCGCGTCAGGTCTCGGTTGTGATGGCTGGTCCGAGGGTTCAGTAGTGTCAGTCGTCGGTTGGTTCGAGAGTCTGGTATCGTCGTTTCGGTCGGACTCAGCGCCACGACTACCGGCTTCTTGAGGCATCGCCTGTTCTTCATCTACAAAACGGACTCGTCTCTCGCGTTCCCTCGCCTGTCGTCTGGTTACTGCTGATACATGTAGCGGTTCCCGCACGAAATCGAAAAAATTCTTGCGACGAGTGGCATCCGATGCGTCTAGTACCCGGATTGAGCCTACGGCACGCACGGTCACCTCCTGTGACCTCTCGGTTGACGAAGTGTCGGTTGATGCCGAAGCCTCTGCTGACGGTTCGTAGATAACTTCGTGGATGCGGTTCAGCCGCGCCAGCTCTTCTGTCCGAGTCTTGTCGTCCACAGTCACCGATACCTTCTTCTCCAACGTCTCGCTCGCCAACGAATCTGCTGCGGCGTTGAATTCGCGGATAACATGCAGGTACTTCACCGACCGAAACCTCGATCTCAGTTCCTTGTGTCGATTGAGTTGCGCCATCAGTGTTTCCTTACGACATGCGATCACCCCTAGGGATTGCTGGATTGCGAGTCTCGAGTCTCCGACAATCACCAACTCGTCAGCCCCAGTTTCTAAGGCTGCGGTCAAACCATTGTTCATGCCCGAGTACTCAGCCAGGTTCACAGTCGTAGCCTCGAGATAAGCACTCGCAGCGATCACTATCGTCCATTCCGGTAGTTTCCACAGAATCCATGCGCAACTTCCATAACCCCCGTGCTTCTCAGTCTTAGCAGAACCGTCGAAGGAGAGCACATAGCCACAGTAATCACGGGGTAGTCGAGCATACAGCAACTGAGGGTCCATCCGAACACTCGGTGAGCCACGTGTCGGTGGAGTCACAGGTGCCAACGAGTCCTCAAGGTCGACGAAACTTGTGATCGACGACTGGAGGAGTCGGGCGAAAGCACAATCCTTCTCCTTTACGCGCGTGACCACCATGTGCCACGGAGACAGCAGCACCGCAAACTGGGTTGCGCGCCCGAACAGAGACTTCGACCTGTGAACCCAATCGAGCGTCGAAAACCGCGTATAGACGTGGATGGTCCGACCTGCAAGTTGTGTGTAACACACCTTCAACAACTGTAGCAGGGCCAGGACCTCCTTCTGCTCTGGGTGATTGTTCATCTCGGCGTAGTTGAGGACTCGGCCGCAGAATCGGACTGGATGCATCGTTCCGTCGTGCTCCTGCATGAGCGTTGTGCTCAGCGCCCACTCATTTGCGAAAAGCATCACATGAACATCTCTGTCGCGATCGAAGTGTCGAAGGATCGGTGCGTCAGCAACCTTCTGTTGTAGCGCGGCGAAGCTTCGTCTGGCTGCAGAGAGGTCACCCCCGTCTCCGAAGTCTTCGTCTTTGAGCTGATAGAGCGCGGCACCATACACTGCAAAGTCCTGGATGAAACGGCTGTAATAGTTCAGCGATCCGAGGAATGCTTGCACCCCCTTCTTGGACCGCGGAAACGAGAGCTCGGTCAGAGCCTTCAGTTTCTTCGGGTCTGCTTGGATACCATTCCGTGTCACCACGTGGGACAGGAAGTCCACCTTGGGTTGCACGAAGATGCTCTTGGTGAAACTCACGCTGATACGGCACTCTTCGAACCGTGCTAAGAGTCGGTCCAGTGTGGCCAAGCAGTCATCGAACGACTCGCCCCCGAAACAGATATCGTCGACGAAAGACCGTCGTTCGAATACGGGTACTAACGAGGATTCATCAGGCTCTCCATGGGCGAACATATCGGCTACAGGGCTGTTGATCAGTTCAGACACCGCATTTCCGGCACCACCAAAACTGTTTCCTGCCTCGAACTTGGTCGGCGAAGACTCAGTACGAGACGTCGGTTCGGCCGACGGCTCGGTCCGTCCTTGATTAGCTTCCCGATCACGCGATTCAGCTTCTTCCATCAGCGACGCGTAGCGTTTCCATCCACCCTTCGGTTGCACGAAGCCCCACAGAGCGTTGTCGATCATCCTCTGATAGATCATGGGCGCATTTTGAGCCCAAAGGGCATTCGAAGCCACTCAAAGTGGCCCAACGCGCACACGAACGCCGAGATCTGACGAGCCCTCTGTGTCATCATAATAGCCCAGAATCCACTCGCAGCGTCAAGCGAGCAGTACCACAGATACTTCTCTAGATCGGTAAGCAAGTCGTCGACCAGAGGCATCGCATACTCCATGATTGCGGTGACGGCGTTCACCATCTTGTAATCAATGCACAATCTGATGTCAACACCATTCTTCTTCAACACAATGACGATCGGTGAAGACCACGGGCTGTTTGAGAACGCAGTCAGCCCCGCCTTCAGCAGCCCTCGGAGTAGCTCGTAGAGCTTCTTGAGATGTCGGAGGGGTATCCGCCGAGCCCTCTGTTTGATGGGCGCGTGTCCTTGGACATCGATATCACACACCACCCCATAGGCTGGCGGAGGTAATGCATTGCCGCTGGAGATCAGAATCTTTTCACGCTTCTGGAGCACTTTCACCACGCGATCCTGCCGACCACAGCTCAGGTCCGGATGCCGCACGTTATCAGCCGAGTAGTCCAACTCTGTAACCGAGGCTTCGGTCAGGTCGGGTAGGAAGGCTAGTTCGTGAGCGTAATCCTCCAGGTTAATGTCATTCGCTTGGTGCTCGGATGTAACATCCTTCGCGTCACTGCTATCTTCCGCAGCTGTTGCCGCAGTTGCTACTGAGACGTAGGTGCGCTCCAGTACCAGCATCGGGTCGTCGCCCCCAGGCGAGACCTCACTTTCGTACGAGCACTCCGATCCATAGTCATCTCCACAATTGCCGTCGTCTCTGTGCGCGGCGTCCGAGTCTAGGCTGTCCCTTGAACACACCTCCACTTCATCAGAGTCTTCAACACCGTCTGGGTGAATCGGCTCCGCAGCCGTCCCAGCCGAGGTCTCGGTTCGCGCATGTTCAAGTTCCGTAGGTTGAGAAGGGAGCGCCGCTGGATCATCACCCACTGGTGAGCCGTCAGCAGCGAGTTGCTCTCTCTCTTCCCTCGTCACGAGTTCACGTTCCCATTGTTCAGCGCAGCTTAACCGGGGTCGCCGATCGGGCGAGTCCTCGGCTGGTCGAACCATCACTCCCGTTGGCGGAGTGTAAGTCGGCCGATCTACAGCCGGTGGTTGCGTGGCCAGCCACTTCGAATACGCCTCACACTCGCGCGCGAATGCGACTTCATCTCGGCTGCCTTCGTAGGCAAGCTTCTGCCAGTCTTCATATCGTGCTGACGTCAGTCGCACATAGCCATCGTTTCGTGGAAGATCGCCAATCGGTACCCACAAGAGCACCGGAGTGTGCGCATGACACGTCGTTGGGTGGTCAGACACGTTGGTCAACCGCACCCACTCGACTCTGCCCCGCCTAAACTTCATCACCGTCGGCAGCAGAGACTTCGTGCGGCGTACCCACACTTCATGTGTATCCGGGTGTGGCTGGCGTCGCTGCACTCGGTACTCCACACACTCACGACTCTGTACAGGCAAGTCCTCGGATGGCCCACCATTAACATGTGGACCGAAACCTCGGTCGTCTGGCGCGCCCAGAGTCTTGATGAGAGGAATGCTGACCTCGTCCGGCAACCTCGCGGTCGCGTGGAACAGGTCTAAACGTACTCCAGCGGGGATCATGAAGTCTGTGCCGAGGACTACGTCCACCCCAGCGCCATGGTCCATGACCCACAACTCAAACTCGTACACACGCGCCCAGCCGAGGGTTATCTTGACGAGGGCTCGTCTCTCCGTAGCCATCGTTCCCTTCGTGAAACCCTGGATTTCCATACAGCGACCATGTCCCTGAATATCTCGTAGCCGTAACTGCTTCGCAAACTTCTCTGATATCACACTTACGTTCGCTCCCGTGTCCAACAGAAGCCTCGTTCTCGAGTCGTTGACCGCACCCTTGACCAGAGCTCTCATCCGAGCTCTCTTGTCGAACTTCTGTGCAGACCACCACCCCAGCCTCTCGCCTGGGAGTAACTTAGTCACCCCACAGGGCGTTCGGCCAGGCTGTCCACTCTGCACCGCACTTGAGACCCAAGCCTCGTTCACATCTTCATCTTCGTCGCTTTCATTTTCTTCACAATTATCACCTCCACCGAGGGTTTCCCCTCTCTCCTTTTCAATTTCAATCCATTTCACAATTTCCTTGTCCTTGTCGTTCGGCCGTTTGCTTGTTCCCACAAACGCGTAGACGCAGTCTGCATCAATCGCGGGAGCAGCTAACTGTGGCAGCCCGATTGGGACCAACCCAGTTTCAGTTGGCGGGCTGCCTAGTTTAAATTGCCACCGAAGACTAGGCTTTGGAGCTCGGGGAGAGGTCCTTCTTCTCAACCTTCGTCCGAAGGTACGTGGTGAGAGCTTGGAGCGCTTCACACTTGCCGATGTCGTGGACTTGCTGACACAGTCTGCAGCGTCGATAACAGTAGTGAGCCGAATGCCCGGCACCACCACACGCTGCGCAGGGTCCGTACTGACGCGGACGACCATCGCGGTTGTCTCGGCTGAGGTGTCGGTTGGACCGGTCGAAGTTTCGGCCGGGTTCGCCACCCTGCGTTGACGCTGGTCGGACCGTGCGTACGTTCCTTCAGCTGCAGCGCGTCTCTCCTGTTCATTCGCCGCTGCAACATGACCGCCTTCTTCATCCGAGGTGTCGAAGTCACTGTAGTCACCGAAGTCTCGGTCGTCCTCGAAGTATCGGCCGTCACTGGAGTCAGTTCCACTATCGTCGCGCGACTGCCCACGGGGTACTGGACGGTCAGATCGACCACTCTTCGTCCCACGAACCTGCAACTCAGCCACCAAGTCGGACAGCGACGCTTCGGCCAGCGACACGCGTGGAGCGTAGCGCGAATCTTCGCGTCTGCGTCCGAAGTCTCGGTCTCGGCGTTCGTAACGTTCACGGCGGTTATTGTCGCGCGCTTGTTCGCTCCGGCGCTCGTCCCGTCTGCGAGTGCTCGCGTCCACGCGACTGGTGAGACGAGGCATGAGACGAGGCGTCTCTGCTCTGTCCGCGTTCTTCCGACTTGAGGATGTCATTAATCATGTCTTCAAGCTCATGGATGTCCGAGACTCGGACGTGGCACAGCCGCCGCTCGAGTCCTCGGTCACCGCACGTCTCGAGGAAGCGTTGCACGTGATCCTTCGCGTCGCGACCGCCCTTCTCGAACTGAAGGCCAGCGTTGCGAGCGTAGCCATTCAGCCGATTTAGGTAGTCGCACAGATGCTCCGATCCGTCACGTCGCGCCGAATAGTAGCGAGCCTTCGCAGACTGACTGAACTGCGTGCAGTAATACTTGATGAAAGCATCACTGAGCAGCCTCCACTGACGCTTCGTCTTCTTGGGGAGCTGGCGGTACCAGTGCAAGGCACCGTCCCGAAGGCTCAGCTCGAAAGCCATGCACCACTCATTGGGCGGAGTGTGCGTTCCCTTCATCTCGTAGACAAATGCCCGGAGCCACTGCATAGAGTTTTCACTCTTGTTGCGAGCTCCAGAGAAGTTCTTGATCTGAGCGAGGGGTAGGTGAGTCGCAATCTCCAGCCGAGGGGTCGAGTTCAGCCGCTCCATCTCGCTCACTTCGCGCACCTGGCGGGCCAACTCGTCGCTGGGACTGTCGAAGCCGTCGTCGTAGTCGGGCGTGTCGTCGGCATCGTCATCCGACGAAGAGTCATCACGCGGGGTGAAACGACGGCTCGAACGTCTCGGGAAGTCTCGGTTGGTACTCCGTCCAGGTCGCGTTCCTTCGGTCTCGCGGGCGATGCGCTCGGTTCGACTAGTCGACCGAGGAGTCACCATATGCGAATCCTGGAAGTACGGCGTGCCCTCCGTTTTGGCAGAGAACACTCCATCCGTCGTCTGGCGCCGGCGCGAGCGCTCGGTCGTCTTCTTCGGAGTCTGCGGCAGCGGAACTTTCGAGGATCGGTCGGCTCTCTCGCAGGGCGTGCGCTCGGTGGGCGACCCAGCGTGAGGTCCGTCTCCCCGAAGCTCAAACGCAGCTTCCTCTTCCACTTATGCAGCTCCTTGCCAGCCAGTTCCGGCGTCCAACTCTTGACTGAGACCTCGGACGGGCGAGTCATCGGTTCACACCCCATCGCTCGGAGGAGCGCCACCGTGTCTTCGGCCATTTGGGCGACTGAAGTCGGCTCCACTGGGTGTTGCAACTCTTCCTTCAGCTCGACCCATGTCGCCTGGCGCGCCATCTCCGGGCTGAACTGTCGGATTCACTCGCTCGACTCAAGCATCTGCTCGAGCATTCGGCCGAGCACCTTGTTCGCAGCTGGGGTGCTGCTGTTCATTGACGGCCGAATTCCGCGGGATTCTTGAGGAACCTTAGTAACCTGCACCAGAGCCTCCGAAGTGAAGGCCTCGGTGCCATCCTCCGAGTCATCGTCCGCAAAGTCCGGCCGTGCCACTTCATCAAATTCGGAGACGAGGTTTCGGCTGAGGGAGCGTGAGCCCCCACTGCGTCCAGCCAACACCATCGCCGCCTCCTGGTCTTCGTACTCCTGCACGGGTGCGGGAGTCTTCTCTTCCAGGTCACCGTAGTTCATCATCATGTCATCCTTGGCGTCCGAATCCTCGTCAACCGACTCTTCGAAACTGGCCGACCTTTCGGAGATCGTCGACAGCCGAGACGTCAAGTCACTCGCGATCGTCGACAAGCCGTCGGTTGGTCCTCGTCCCGATTTCGCCGGCGTAGCTGTGGTGTAGCGGGATCAGCCAAAATCTGGTTAAGGCCTGATCGAGCTTCCCACCAGCGCCCAGACACCGACTAACGGAGGGGTCCCCAATGATCCGTGATCGGCTGAACTTGTTCTCACCTTGTGTACCCGTCGGCGGGCTGGATCTGCTCTCTCGGGGCTCCGAGGATGCAGCACTTGGTGAAGATCGAATGTCTTGGCGTGACGCGGGGATAAGTCCGTGGAGCAGCGCGGGAATCTTCGCTCTGCGTCCGAGTATTCGTCCCGATCGAGGGTTGTTCGCTGCGATCGGTCGGCCTGGAGTCGATCCAAGGCCGGTAGTTGCCCTTTCGGGTGTGTTCCTCCCTTCCTTGAGTTGCTTGCCGCTTCCTATAGCGGGATCGAGGTTGATCGAGAGGAGAACGATCGCCAGCCAAGCAGTATCCGGACGATCGGGGTTTCGCACACAAGAAATAGATCACTAGAGTAGGTCAAGCTGGCCAATGTATTAATCCAGTCTTAACCGTACCACTAGTTCACTGTCCAAAGTGTCGACGCTTGTCGAGGCCAATGTAGTTCCTGGGACTTGGTGACTTGAGGGGACTTGTGCTCTTCGGTGCAAATTCTCTTCTGATTTATGTTTAGTTGGCTTCTCTCTCTACCGCTACCATCTTGTCTACCATCCTACAACTAAACAACAACTGGATTCCTGTCCTATCTTCGCCCCTCTTGTGCTTCCCATCTTGACCGATCGGCGATCCCGATCAACGATCCTGTTCGGCGATCCCGATCGGCGATCTCGTTCGGCGATCCCGATCAGCGATCCCGATCACCGATCTCGATCGACTCTCGATCGAGGACTTGAGCGCATCCTCATTCACCGTCGATCCGCCTACTTCCATCCTTGGTCGTTCCGGATCACCGGTGTTCGCCTCCAGTAGGGCTTGCGCCTATGCCGATCTTGGACACCCATCAGGGGTCGATAGGGCGCGATCCGCCTCTGCACGATCCGTCTCTGCACGATCCGCCTCTGCACATGTTGTACCCGACGCGCCGGCGTCACTTGATCTCTCGCTGATCTTCGGTCCACGCCTGATCCACCCAGCCTGTCTCTCGATCGCTGATCGATTGTCGATCTTCCATTCGGGACCTCTGTCGACCGGCCTTGCCGCCTTTCTCGGAGAACACTTTCCGTTCGAGACGGATTTCTTATTCGGTGCTTCTCCACATCCGCCCCCTGTCCGGAAGTTGTGCCGCACGGCGGCTCACTTCGGACAGCGTGCCCCCGTTCATTCCTCAATCCGCCGGCTCCCGCGCAGATCACCCACGATGAGCACGCCACCGTCCGGTCCTCCCGCACAGCCACCCCCACCGTCGGAGGGTGACGGGTCTCCGCCCGGCTCGCCTCGATCAGCTCACTCGACACCTCGATCGACTCGTTCAACGGCTTCTCGACGGGCTGCGGCTTCTCCGGACGCTGCCCGCCGGATCGCCCGGCTGGAGGAGGAGCTGACGCTTGCCTACGCTTCTCGGTCCACCATGATCCGCGATCGGGCCCGCCTGGACGACACTGTCCGCGAGCTGACGTCGAACCTGCAGGACCTCGAGCGCTACCGCGGGTCCCAGGAGGACGAGATCCGCCGTCTCCAGAC
This sequence comes from Phytophthora melonis, assembly GCA_024211575.1. Classification (NCBI taxonomy): domain Eukaryota; phylum Oomycota; class Peronosporomycetes; order Peronosporales; family Peronosporaceae; genus Phytophthora; species Phytophthora melonis. The sequence continues at coordinate 3,964,618 of JAMXKT010000038.1, read as the reverse complement.
CGAAGTGAGTGACCTCCAGCAGAGCGCCCAAGGCCAAGGACCGCAACTGATCCAGGATCTCCGAGGCCAGATCGCTCAACAAACCGCTGAGATTCAGGACATGGATCGCCGGTTGACACGCACCCAAGATGAACTCGCAGACGCGATCGCCACCCGGGACCGCTTCGACCACCAGCTAGACCTCGCCGCCACGGACATCTCCGATCTCCGGTCACAGATCACACGACAGGCCCATGATCTGGACATGCTGCAATGGGAGTTAGACACGACGCGAGGCAGCTTCGATCGTGTTCAGGCGGCACTTCAGACGGCCGAGGCGGCCCTGGCCCAACGAAGCCCGTCTTCGGCAGCCAGCGCTCGGGCCAGATCGGCCTCTCCGCCCCGGCTTGCCCCCACCCTGATGTCGATCGGCTGCAAGCCGACCTCAACCGGACGGAGGGGAACTACGCACGGCCCGTGCCGCCCTTGATCAGGCCAACCAAGATCGCGACGTCGCGCTTCGAGAAAACGCCGATCTCCGTACGTAGATTCTGTAGCCCTCGTTCTCTTGTTGATCATCACTGACGCGATCGTCGTGCTGCAGGTGCATGCGTCGAAAGCGCGCAGCAAGTGATCCGTGCACAGGACGCCCACTTCGTCGACGTCCAAGACGCCTACGCCCTGCTCCGGCGTGTCAACGATCGATCCAGCGAAGATCTCGACACCATCGCGGACACCTATCCAGCGTAACACGCTGGATCGCACTGCGCCAGCGTAGACCGCTCACACCTGCTCGCCGCAGTCGTAGTCCTTCCGGATCACCCGATCGCACTCCGCGGCCCCCAAGCGTTCACGATCGGCGCCTCCATCACGCAGCCGATCGCCGAGCCGATCGCCCTCGTTCTCCGTCGCCGGCCTTCTCACTGCCGGATCATGACCTAGGACCGCCCGCCGAGAGCCAGCCGCAGTCCGATCGCCGTAAGCCCGACGATCAACATGAGGAGGAGGAATCGGATCAGGAGGAAGAGGAGCCGGATCAAGAGGAGGAGGAGCCGGATCGAGGAGAGGAGGAGCCGGATCAAGAAGAGTCGAGCCCGGCTAGTAGTGCGAGCGCTGGCCAGTCGCAGAAAGTATCGTCGTCGGCCGAATCCGGTTCCGACGAGGAGGAATCCGTGTCCGAGGGCACGGATCAGGAGTCCTCGCCGCGTTGGCTCGATCCCGGGCTGAGGCTCGGCGTCGTCAATCCGCTTCGCCAGCTCGGACCCGTACTCCGCCGATCCGTTCACGATCACCGTCGGTCATCTCAATACACTCTCGAGCCGGATCGGCGCGTTCCCGGTCGCCCCAAGGTCGCCTCCAGGATCGCCTCCAGGATCGCCCCGGGATCGCCGCCAGGATCTCCGCCGGGATCGCCCGGACGTCAGCCTCTGGTTCCGCCACTGTTCCCGATCGGCACCATGATCCCGGGGTTCAACGCACCCCGAGCACTCGCTCCCGGTGACGCGGATCCGTGGCCCGTGGGACTGGTAGGTCAGCTGCAGATCACCGGCATGATCTTATCGACATTGACCCACCACCTGCTCCTGCCTGCGAATTGGCTCTTCCCAGCCGCGGTTCGCGGTGCTCGACAGCCTGCGGCCGGGATCGGTTACCGGGATGACTTGATCACCGGGCCGAACATCAACGCTCTCCTGGCCGATCGCCCGTGGGAGGCCCTCCAGAACCCGCGAGATCCATTGACATTTGATCTGGCACTCCACCGAGGCGCCGCAACTCCGTTGGGTCGGATCGCCACCGCCTACCTGCAACTCGAGGAGCAGCATCGTCAGGCCTTCTGGGAAACGACCCATTACCTCCCGATCACCCGTGGGCAGCGTCAGGATCCGGTCATCCAACAGTACCATGCCGAACGTCGCACCCGGCGGATCCGCCTCGGCGATCGGTGGCGCCAATGGTTGGACACGACGTTGCCGATGATGAGAGCGATGTGGGCCGACATCGATCTGCTGTTGGATCCGTTCTTCTTGCACCTTCCAGTGCGTCCGCGAGACTCGGTGACTTGGTACCCCGGGGCGGTGTCTCGCGCAGCCAACGCCAACGACCCCACCCAGCATCAGGGTGAGCCGACCGACCTCCGAGCTGCCCTGATCGAGGCTGACACGCACGATCCCTGGCGCAACCAGTACCGCGATCACCCTCAAGACCACCCTGCCAGGCGGATCCCACGTCTTCGCAACAAGTTCAACCCCAACATCGGTGCCCAGCAGCCGTGATCTAGCGTTCTCGATACCCGTTTAGCTCGCGCGATCAGATCTAGCGATCGATGCGTCGATCGGCAAGTCCACTCCAATTCATAGTCATTCAGAAGTTGATCTACTCCAATAGCCGTTCCACCATTCCAGATCCACCCTTCCCATTGTAATATCTCCTTTCTTGCGCTGGGCGTCACAGCCCTGGGTCGATCCACTCCTTACCTGACATGATCAATCCGGATCTTCCATCGATCCACCTCTCAGCGACTCCATAATCTCACGATCTGCACCTTCACACACATACACATTCATATACCGCCCTTTCCTCCGATCGACGGCCTCCCCATCGATCCGCCACCAATCTCGCTCACCAAGGCGACCAGCTCGCCCTGGCGGTCCGATCTCACTCCTCCTCGTGAGACTGCATCGCATTGAATCGGTTCCGGTTCACACGATCTCGAAGGAACTCGTGCAATAAAGCTCCACAGTTGAGATCCGCTTCGTCGATCCAGTCAGGATCGCCGTAACCCTTCCAGTGTACCAGGAATTCTCGATACGTCCGGCCGTACCGTGTCCTTCGACCCGTTCGCATATCCGTGATCTTCTCCACTTCATACTCGTTCGCGTCTCGATCTGGAGCCCAGCTGTCCTCCGGAAGTAGGATCTCGTCGAAATCAAGTCGATCTGCCTCGTCCACCGTGAGCTCGATCCGCGGTCGATCGGGGAAGTCTCTGACCAACTTCAGCTTCGAGACATGCACGATCGGGAACAGGTGATAGTCTGTGCCAGCGATTTGAAGCTTCATCGTGTACTCGTTCACCTTCTCGGCCACACGGAATGGGCCATGCCACAGGTGAGCTAGCTTCCGGGCGTACCCCTCCTTCACACGATCCAAGTACAGCCACACCTGGGATCCAGCCTCGATCGAGTGCGGTCGAACCTCTTCGTTGTGTCGATCGGCCCGATCCGCGATCGCCTCGCGTAGACGAGCATTCACCTGACTTCGAGCCTGATCATAGTGCCTCTGGATCCGATAACGCCACCGTCGCGGGTTCCGATCCTGGATTCGAGTGCTACCCAAAGGGATCGTCGCCTCCAGCGTCGATCGAGGATCCCAGCCATGTACCAGATAAAAAGGAGAGTCTCCTCGAACGCGATCATGAGCCGTATTGATCGCGAAGGTCAATCGCTCGGCGTACTCATCCCAATCCCTCTGATCCAGATCTTCCACAAACATCTTCAAGGCTCTCGTCGCCGTCTGCACCATTCGTTCCGCAGTACCGTTCGCTTGGGGTCGATAGGCCATCGTCGCTCGCTGACGCATACCTAGGATCTTATTAAAGGCGCGGAAGAAGTCAGCCATAAATCCCGGTTCGCGATCATGCCTGATCACCTCGCTGGCACCGAATCGCCGGAACACACACTCTTCGTAGGATTCGGCGATCGTCTGCGCCGTTCGAGAGGAGCTGGCCTTCGCGATCACGTATCCCGTGAACAGATCGACCCAGATCAGCAGTTCGGTGTTGCCTTTGTACGACTTGGGCAGCGAAGGTATGTGATCCATCGCTATGATCTGGAACGGGTACGTCGCCTGGATGTTCCCCGGCGACTCGCCCCTGATCGTGGGTCGCCCTTTACCGGTCTCACAATCGACACACTCTCCGACATACTTCTGCACACTCCTGAAGAGACCCCTCCAGTGAAAGTGATCACGGATCCGCTGATAGGTACGTCCGATCCCTTGGTGGCCACCTTCCACAGTAGAGTGGTAGTGGTGCAGGATATCCTGATGCAGCGTCTCCGGAGCGACCAGCCTCATCAGCCCATCTCGATCTGCCTCCGATCTCTTGGAGGGAACAGTAGAACAGCAGATCATTGTTATCGATCTCGTAGTCTGCCGCAATGTTGCCATAAGATCGGGCCTCATCCTGCGTTAGATCAGCCACGTCTCCCATCAGGTACTTCTTCAAGCCCACGATCCACGTCTCTTCATCTTGCGATCGACGGATTCGGTCGATCCGTAGTCCCCGCACAAATTCTTCCTGTAGGACAGTCGGATTCGGTCGCGATCTGGCGTTTGATCGAGTAGTCATCGGTGATAGCCGGGCGATCGGTTCGTCAGATCTGACAACTAGGATCTCATCGAGCCGGTTCAATGTCGTCAGATCCACGTGATCGGCCTCATCCTCGACGACCACGCCACCTTCACGTTGAAGCGCTGCGCTAGCCAAGCTGTCTGCGCTGCCGTTCCAGTCCCGTTTCACATGTAACAGCTCATGATCTGGCCAGTTCCGTAACCGATCCAGCACCTTCTGCTTTAGTAACGTCAACTTGGGTGCTTTGCAGTCGATCTCACCTCGCACTTGCCGGATCACCAAGTTGGAATCACCGCAGACCACCAGCCTGCCTCGATCAATGCCGTCCAAGAGGTCGAAACCCAGCAACAGACCATGATATTCCGCTTCATTGACGGTCAGTCCCTCGGCATAGCCCGATCGTGCTCTCACCACACTCCACTCAGGTAGCTTCCATAGGATCGCACTGTACGCGCCCCCACCTCGCTTGACGCGGGCGGATCCATCGAAGCTTATCACCAGCAGTTCTTCATCCGCGCGTACAGTCGGGATCGGGGCTTGGATCTTCCGCCGGGGTTCCTTCTTCGGCGCGATCGCGATCAGCGCCTCGTCGACATCCGATCGGGGTGTAATACTGGCGGCGATCGCCCCCAATATCTCGTCCTCTCCCTTGGTGCACTTCGTGATCTCCAACGTCCAGGGCGATAGGAGTGCGGCCCACTGACCCAATCGGCCCTGAAGGCCGGGTGATCGGAACAGCCACGCCAACGTCGAGTGTCGAGTCAGGACCCGGATCGATCGTCCAACCAGCATGTTATAGTTCAGATCTAGGATCCGTAACAGAGCCAGCACTTCTTTCTCCACCACGTTGTAGTTCAGTTCATTCGACTTCAACGTTCGACTGGCGAAGGTAACAGGGTGATAGATCTGGTCGTGTTCCTGCATCAGTGCGGCCGAGATCGCCCAGTCACTCGCGTACACGATCACCACCGGAGTCCGATCGCGATCGAAATGCCGCAGGATCGGCGTCGTCGCGATCTTCGTCTTCAGTGTCGAGAAGGCGCGACGAGCACGGATCCAGCGTTCGTCGCCAACCTCGCCTCCATGAACGAACGGTGCCCGATCGGGGTCTGCCGAGTTCCGATCTACTGCGTTCGACACTTGACCATCCATGATCCGGCGCAGATCTGGACGCTTCTTCAACTCGGCGAAGTCTACCTCGCGCAGTTCATACAGGATCGCCGCGTAGATCGCGTAATCCTCCAGGAAACGGCTGTAGTAGTTAAGACTGCCCAAGAAAGACTGCATTGATCGGAGCGATCCAGGGAACGGTAGATCTGTCAGAGCCGCGAGGTCCTTCGGGTTGGCCTCCAGTCCATCGTTTGACACGCGATGTCCTAGATAGTCCACCTTGCGCATCCCCAAGAGCTCTTCTCCACACTGATCGAGAGGTTCCACTTGTCACAGGCGTCCAACAGGTGATCCACCCGATCACACAGCTCATCCCATGATCCTGCCGTCACCAGAATGTCGTCGATGTACGATCTGCGGCCTAGCACTGACGGACGCCCCGGATCTTCTGGTTCGCCCGACTCGATCAGGTCCGTGGTGACTTCCGAGTTCGACGATCGCGGGATTCTGGTGAACCCGTACAACGCGTCATCCAGAAGTCGCTGATAGATCTGAGGAGCGTTCTTCAGGCCGAACGGCATCCGATTCCATTCAAACAGACCCATGTGGGTGATAAAGGCCGAGATCGCACGAGCTCGATCGGTCATTGTGACCACCCAGAATCCACTAGCCATATCCAAAGAGCAATACCAGAGCACCTTGTCCAGATCTTCCAGCAGATCGTTGATCAGGGGCATTGGATACACCATGAGCCGGGTCAGACTGTTGACGAGCCGATAATCGATGCAGAGTCGGATATCCACGCCGTTCTTCTTGATGATCACGACGATCGGCGAGGCCCACGGTGATCGGGACTTCCGGATCATCTTGGCTGACAGCAGTCCCTTGATCAGATCCGACACCTTCTCCACAAACTGAGGGGCGACCTTCCGGACTCGTTGGGCGATCGGTTTCGCATCGCCGACGTTGATGTCACATGTGACGCCCCTGGCTGCTGGGGGAAGTGCATTGCCCTTGCCGATCAGCAGGTGTCTCCGATGCCAGATCTTCCTTCGCAGTCGATCGATCTCCTCCGGGGTGTTGAATTCCAGATCTCCCACCTTGATGTCGTCGATCTTCACCTCATCCGTCGTCGAGATCACAATTTCCGGAAGCACAGCCAGTTCGCCTTCGACGTCTTCGGCTGATAGACTCCCGCCCTCGTGGTAATGGACTTGATCATCGGCGTCAACATCTCGATCTGGTTCAGCAGCAGCAGGATCACCCCGATTGACAGTGGGTTTGGTCTCTATTTCCCCTGATCACCTCCGTCGATCGACATCGGAATGTCGTCAACTATGGTGTCGCCTCTTGATCTCGACTCTTCCACCGTTAAGGTCGCCACATGGGGTACCCGATCAGCACTCCCGCCCCGAGATCTGGTTCGACGGCACAACCGTCGACCTGATCGGCCGATGGCAAGTGAGGGGACATCGTTTCACCGTTCTCCTCCAGATCACCAGTGCAATCATCTCGCAGCTTATCGTCATCCATCGCTTCATCCTCTGGGCCGGCGGTCGGCGAAGACCGGTAGCCCACAAGCACCTGTCCCTGCTCCGGAAGGCATTCGCCCTCCGATCCGGAGGATTTGGCCGACGACCTTGTAGGATCCGACCGTAGGTCCGTCCGTTCTCCAATTAAAGTGGTTGAAGTAGACGATCTGGACTCTTCGGCCACGCGATCACTCTCCAGCGGCGACCCGCCCCTGATCTAAGCATATCGGCAACAGCTACCTCCAGATCAGGGCTCCTCGCCCCGATTCGGTTGTGGGGTCGGGTAGACTAATCGAGCGATCGACGATCGGGGAGACCTCGGATCTCCGGAGAATCGCTCGGGGTGTCGGATACGTTGGTCGGTCGACAGCTGATGCTGGTGGTACGACTGACGCCTCCTCATTAGCTCGCGGTTCCTCCGTCGTGGCTTGGAAGGCCAAGTTCTGCCATTCCATGTAGCGACGGGACCCGATCGACACATACCCTGGCACCCGGGGTACCCGATCTCCGGCCAACCACATGGCGATCCGTTCATTCCGGTGTAGAACGATGTCCTTGTCACTGATGTTGGTAACCTGGAGATACCTGATCCGGCCAGGTCCTCGAACTACAGTCGGCACCCAGCGATCTCCACGAGTGACCCATAGCTTCTCGCGATCTGTCACCTTCATTCGAGTGGCAGTTCGATCGAATCGCCGATCGCGATCTGCATCCCTTGATCCACACACACATGTCGGACGTTGTCGTTGTACAGTTGTCGCCGTCCGCTAAGTTGGATCTTGACTTCATCAGGGAGGCAGATGGAGCCGTCTGCCAGATCGAGGCGGATCCCCGCCGGGACCATAAAGTCCATACCCAGGATCGCATCTTGTCCTGATAGATCGCCAACCCAGATATCGAAGAAATACACCAGCGATCCTGCCAGCGTAACCTTGATCCTGGTCTTTCCTTCCGTCATGTACACGCTTTCGCCAATCCCCACACATTCCTGGCTCTGACTCGTGTCGACATAGCACCCCACCTTACGAGCAAAGGCGGTGTCCACGATGGACACCTCGGCGCCGGTGTCTAAGAGTAAGATCGACTTCTCATTGTTGATCTTGCCAGCGATCTTGGCCTGGCGGAACCATTTACCCGGCGAATGATGTTTCCAGTACCCTCTGGACTCTCCTGGGAGGAGATCGGGTACCACATCGCCAGATCTGCGGTGTTCACTGACGCGAGGCAGACTTCGATCGCGATCATGTTTCGGGATCTCGGCCGTCAACTCTCCGTCAGCTGGCGTAAACCATTCTTCAGGTCTGCGTTGCTTCCAATAACCTCGAGTTTCTCCAGACTGGAGATCCAAGGGCACTTCGGCGTCAGAACGGCTGAAGTCGTCCGATCGGTGTAGACTTAAGACCTTGGCGGCAGATTTCTCATGCAGATCACATGTATTACCGCGTAGATCAGTCCGTCCACTTACTCGATCTACCGTGTTCTTGTTCACGTATGCATAGATGCAATACCTAGAACGCTCGGCTCGTACCGGATTCCAACCCGGCGAGCGTCCTAGTTTAACATCTTCTCGGCGATCGCGGGCAGCATGCCTGCGTGTTTCACCGGGTTGAACCATTGACGGATCTGATTGTAGAATTCCTCCATCCGACACTTGCCCATCTCGTGCAGCTCACCGCATCCACGACACACAAACAGGCAGCGATCCGCCGGATGTCCTCGCTTTCCACACTTCTCGCACGTCAAACGTCTCCAGCAATCCAGATCCGTGTGCTTCCGTGATCCACAGTGCGAGCAGCGGTTCGATCGGTCTGATCCATCGGGCGACGATCGCGATCTTGGGTCTGATCGAGGTGAGTCATGGCCGATCGGTGCTTGTGTGCTGCGATCCTGCTTCGTCGTGTCGCCCCCGCATTGCGAGACTTGTCCTCAGCCGACGCTAGGTAGACGCGACGTAGATCACCTTCCGAGTCCGATCCGTCCGATCCCGTGTCCGATCCAGACTCTTGGTTCGCGATCTGGACTGCACGCACTGCCCGCTTGGTGGCAGCGGCCGGAGCAGAGGTCGGGGCTTTCTGGCGATACTTCGATCCGAAGGCAGATCGTTTCTGTCTGCTCTTCGCGCGTTCTCGAGCGCGCAGGACTTCCTCCAGATCTTCGGCATCCGCGAGCCGAAGTAGGGTCAACTGATCTGCCAGATCTGGTTCGCCCAGTGTCTCGATAAAATGTTCGACGTGTTCTCGACGGGCCTTGGAATCTCCGTCCTTGATCTTCAGTCTCGCTCGCAGAGCCGCCACATTCAGTCGGTAGAGGTAATCCAACGGCGATTCGTCCGATCGCTTGCGAGAGTGATAGTACTGCCAAGCCACCGATACTCCTAGGCCGCAATACTGGATCTGGAAACTCCGAAGCAGATCGCTCCACTTGTTCCGTGTCGATCGTCCCAGCTGGCGGTACCAGTTCTTCGCCGGCCCTGTCAGCAGATCCGCGAAAGTCAGGCACTTCTCTTCATCCGTAGCTTGATCGCGCATGAAGGCCGATTTCACCTTGCTGATCCACGATCGGGCGCGATCTTCGTCCTGATCTTTGCCGCTGAACTCCTTAAGATCCGACATCGCCGAAATCCGCACGCGCTGGATCAGTGAAGACCCGACGGACCCCGATGCGGCGGTAGCCACCACGGCGGGAGCTGAGCTCGGTAGATCGATGTCGTCCGGATCATATTCCCACTGCGAGACGTCTCGATCCGGTGATCCGGCGGACTCCATCTCCACGTCCTGTGATCCGACATTGTCTGTGGTCACTGGGGCAGGTGTGGCCACTGTGCTCTGCTGTTCCTTCAAGAAACGGGCCATCGCGGCCTGGAAGTAAGTTTCCAGACTGCCGTTCGACTCGTCCGCCCCAGTCGCGCTGGTCGTCCGATCGATCGACTTAGGTTTCGGCTTCCGAGGTCCTGATCGCGTACGTTCCTGACGCTGACTACGTGATCGAGCGTCCAGCATAGCCGATCCGGAAGGACCAAGCGGCATTCGCTGGGGTTCCGACGACGTGTCGGACACACGTTCGGCCGCCGAGACGTACGGCGATGATGATCGATACCCTGTCGATTCAGCCCGCGTCGACACCACTGGAGCTGACGGCGCTTGATCTGGGGCGTCTGGGACCTGATCGTTCGTGATCACGTCGACGAGGGGTCTCAGCTTTTCGACTAATGTCTGGATCGACGTCTGGATCACTTCGAGTTCTCGATCGAAGAGGTCATTCGCGTCAAAGGCTCCAGCCACCAAGCCGGCCTCCTTCAGCAGCCCGAGCAGGTTCTTCACTGCCGTCAACTTGTTGTCCGTCATCCGGGGGGCCGAGATCGAGCCCTTCGGGTCGCCGATCTGCTCTGGCCGCACGATGATCATGACGGGATCTTGACGTAAGAAGTCCCGCAATTCTTTCAAGTGATACTGACGTTCCAGGTCAGCTTCAGACCAGTCGAGCACCAGCGATCTGGGATCTTCGTCGTCCATGCCTGGCGCTCGCAGTTTCCTTCGCGCGATCTGGGCCTTGTCCGCGATCGCGTCCAGGTAGTCCGGATCGAGCCTGATCGGCGAGTCTGCGAATGCATATCGGTCCGATCCGGCCTTGGTTTGTTTTGTTAGTGAATCTCGGTTCGCACCGAGATCCACCGGTCCCCGAAGGGACCTGGGGAGGATGTTGAGGTTTCTCTTCTAGATCTGTTTCCAGATCGCCCTCGATTCCGTCGACAGAAGTCCTCCGAGCACTCTGTCGATCCGCGGATCTCGTTTTGTTCAGCAGCGTCTTCGTCGATCCGATGTTCGACGACGCCTCTTCCCCTGGTTCTTTCTTCACTTGCGCATCTTCTGCGGACTCACGGTGAAATCCGGAGTCCCCAAGAGATCCGGGCACGCGCACCATTGTGGTGTAGCGGGATCAGCCAAAATCTGGTTAAGGCCTGATCGAGCTTCCCACCAGCGCCCAGACACCGACTAACGGAGGGGGTCCCCCAATGATCCGTGATCGGCTGAACTTGTTCTCACCTTGTGTACCCGTCGGCGGGCTGGATCTGCTCTCTCGGGGCTCCGAGGATGCAGCACTTGGTGAAGATCGAATGTCTTGGCGTGACGCGGGGATAAGTCCGTGGAGCAGCGCGGGAATCTTCGCTCTGCGTCCGAGTATTCGTCCCGATCGAGGGTTGTTCGCTGCGATCGGTCGGCCTGGAGTCGATCCAAGGCCGGTAGTTGCCCTTTCGGGTGTGTTCCTCCCTTCCTTGAGTTGCTTGCCGCTTCCTATAGCGGGATCGAGGTTGATCGAGAGGAGAACGATCGCCAGCCAAGCAGTATCCGGACGATCGGGGTTTCGCACACAAGAAATAGATCACTAGAGTAGGTCAAGCTGGCCAATGTATTAATCCAGTCTTAACCGTACCACTAGTTCACTGTCCAAAGTGTCGACGCTTGTCGAGGCCAATGTAGTTCCTGGGACTTGGTGACTTGAGGGGACTTGTGCTCTTCGGTGCAAATTCTCTTCTGATTTATGTTTAGTTGGCTTCTCTCTCTACCGCTACCATCTTGTCTACCATCCTACAACTAAACAACAACTGGATTCCTGTCCTATCTTCGCCCCTCTTGTGCTTCCCATCTTGACCGATCGGCGATCCCGATCAACGATCCTGTTCGGCGATCCCGATCGGCGATCTCGTTCGGCGATCCCGATCAGCGATCCCGATCACCGATCTCGATCGAGGACTTGAGCGCATCCTCATTCACCGTCGATCCGCCTACTTCCATCCTTGGTCGTTCCGGATCACCGGTGTTCGCCTCCAGTAGGGCTTGCGCCTATGCCGATCTTGGACACCCATCAGGGGTCGATAGGGCGCGATCCGCCTCTGCACGATCCGTCTCTGCACGATCCGCCTCTGCACATGGTGTACCCGACGCGCCGGCGTCACTTGAGCTCTCGCTGATCTTCGGTCCACGCCTGATCCACCCAGCCTGTCTCTCGATCGCTGATCGATTGTCGATCTTCCATTCGGGACCTCTGTCGACCGGCCTTGCCGCCTTTCTCGGAGAACACTTTCCGTTCGAGACGGATTTCTTATTCGGTGCTTCTCCACATAGCTGGCACCGCTGACTGGGATCCTTTCGCCATCTTGTTCTTGTTCTTCTTCTCTTCTTCTTCTTCTTCTTCTTCTTCTTCTCTCTCAATGCTCGTTTGGGACAATACCTACACAGACCACAACACACAGTTCGGTCACACCAGTCCCGGGTCGCGGCACCAGTTGTCGTGTAGGAAAACACGATTCAACGAGTTCTCGTCCCTCTAGCCAAGGCCTTTGGGATGAGCCCCTACCAACAACACGCTTCTCTCCTAAAAGGTCGGCGCTTATTGTTGGGATAAAATCTGAAGACCAGATCCGATCCCTTGCACCGGGCTGGAATGTGCCTTATGCGAGTCGTCGGTCAGGTAGGTAGAGCCCGTAAATCAAATATAAGAGCACCCTTAGCCACGAGCAACGGCTAGGATGCAATGTACACACGCGCTTTCACACGTAACCCACTGTGGTCCCTCAGAAGGAAGGGTACCAGGCCAATCGAGGCCTCGGACAGGGGCGCCGAGACGAAGTCTCGGCTGGAAGTCAAATATACTGGGGGGCCTCGCCACACACCCAGACAAGCGTACAAACGTACAGGGAGGTCTCTAATACCTCCAACACTCGGCCACTACTCACTCTTGGCCTTTCCAGGGATGAACACTCGGTCAATGTACCTTATGCTCACCGGCAGACATACCCCGTGTCGGCCGAGCGTATCCAGACTCTACAGCTAAGCTAAGACTTACCGTAGACGGACTTGACTCTTGTGTGGCTTCGGGGGGAATTTCTGCTCTGATTTAGTTATTAGAGGCCGTGAGGCCTTCCCTATCGCTAATCCCTATCGTCTATACAAAAGTCAAGTGTCAACCGAGCCTTCGAGCTGATCCGACGACTCGACGACTCCTCGGCTAGATCCGAATTCCTAATGAGAGGCAAATCTTGTACCCACTATGACTACTTGGAGGGCTCGGTGGGGATTTATTATGACCCACCGTGCCTTGTCACTAAATGGCCATCCATCTGTCACTCTAATGCGGTAAATGTGAGTAGCCAATCAGAAGGCTCGCTTTCACTCGCACGTTCGGGACTGTTGAGACTCGGTGCGGGACTGTTCTTCGACCGGAATTTCTCGATACCACACGAGACGCGGGGATGCGGGTGGAGCAGCGCGGAAATCTTCACTCTGCTCGCGGTTTACTCCAAATCCAGTAGTCTTGTACTTGGATCTGGCGGCCTGGATCTGGATCCGGCCGGGTTGTTGCCTTTCGGTTGTTGTTGTCCTTTTCGTTGCCTTCGCAGGTCTTCCTTAGTCGTGTTTGCCGCCTCCAATGACGGTGTCGTTGACAGTTGAGAAGCGAAGGACGCACCGGCCAAACAGATAACTCCGGTGGATCTTGGATCCGCACTTGACAGTAGTTCACTAGGAAGGTTTTGGATCTGGCCAATGTATTACTCCAGTCTTACCACCAACACTAGACCTGCTACGGCTAACCTCTCTACGCCGCGTAGGGCCAATGTAGTTCCCGTTTCCAGGCGAAGGAGGAAGCACTTGCGTTGTTCAAGGCAGATTCGTTTCTGATTTATGCTTAAGTTCGCTCCTATGCCAAAGTCCTATCACCATGTGGATCCTATCATCCCATCTGTACCTACCGACTCTACGGGCTCTCTTTACCTTCATTGCGTGTCAGCTGCTCGCTCGTCGAGTCGTACCCACAATCTCTTGATTACTCCAGAGTGTAGATCCACCCCGGATCTTGGATCTTGGATCGCTGTCGTCGTAGATCCAGATCCAGGTGTATCCATCTGTGGATCTTGGATCGCTGTCGTCGTAGATCCAGATCCATGCGTATCCATCTGGGTCGGTCACTATTCCGCATTTGTGTCGAGGTCCCGATCCTTCAATCGTCCAATCACTTGCCATCGCTCATTTCTGCGACTTGCACTTCTCCACACGGTCCCGAGTGGCGATCGCGTCTGCGAGTTCGTCTTGGGTGCGTGTCAACCGACGATCCATGTCCTGAATCTCAGCGATTTGTTGAGCGATCTGGCCTCGGAGATCCTGGATCAGCTGCGGTCCTTGGCCTTGGGCGCTCTGCTGGAGGTCACTCACTTCGGTCTGGAGACGGCGGATCTCGTCCTCCTGGGACCCGCGGTAGCGCTCGAGGTCCTGCAGGTTCGTCGTCAGCTCGCGGGCAGTGTCATCCAGGCGGGCCCGATCGCGGATCATGGTGGACCGAGAAGCGTATGCAAGCGTCAGCTCCTCCTCCAGCCGGGCGATCCGGCGGGCAGCGTCCGGAGAAGCTGCAGCCCGTCGAGAAGCTGTTGAACGAGTCGATCGGGGTGTCGAGTCGGCTGATCGAGGCGAGCCGGGCGGAGACCCGCCACCCTCCGACGGTGGGGGTGGCTGTGCGGGAGGACCGGACGGTGGCGTGCTCATCGTGCGTGATCTGTGCGGGAGCCGGCGGATTGAGGAATGAGCGGGGGTACGCTGTCCGAAGTGAGCCGCCGTGCGACACAACTTCCGGACAGGGGGCGGATGTGGAGAAGAACCGAATAAGAAATCTGCAGCGGGGCTGCCGTAGCTTTAGCGTCAGAGGAAGACGTAACAGACTCACAGAGTCGCGGCTAAAGATAGCCCGTTCTAATACCAGAACGCACGAGTCCGTACTCCCTACGGACTCCAAGAGTCAACCCTTAACTCTTAGCTGTGAATCTTCAAACTGCATGTATTTCTCTTATCGCGGCAGAGCCGCCTTCGGTGTAAATGTATCTGGTTCACTATCTAGCATAGCGAACCCTAGTCATATGCATAATCTGTGGCTCTGAAGCCATGTACTGATTCTCCTACTGAAATAGGTTAGACAGTGTGCACCACACAAGCCTGTGTGTGCCACACTTCGTAACCCTTCGGGTAACATTCGTGTAACCCCGTTACACCCTCCCCCACCAAACCGTGGACACGGGTGTTCACGCTTAACGGTCAACGACCGGGTCTTGTTCCGTCAAGCCTCCTTCTCGAACGAGTCAATCCACATCGTGTGGACGTCTCTGAGAACTTCTCGGCGTAACGCGCCCTCACATGACTTCAAGTCATAACGCCTTTTGGTCTTTCGACCGCAGAAACCCTCTCGCGAGGTCCGCCTCGGAGCCTCGCTCCTCTCGCACTTCGGCACCTCGTGCCTGCGAACTCCCAAGCCCCCGCGCAGGTGCGCACACCGACCGCGCCTCCCAGGCTCTCGGTCTCCCAGTACTTCGCGGTGCAACGCCTCAAGCAACGCTCGCGGCGAGCACGCCCCAGCTCCCCTCGAGCACTAGCCCATCAGACCATGGACCTCAAAGATCTCTTCGGAGATGAGGAGGAGGGCGAGGTGGACTACAGCGAGTCCGATGCCGGCTCTCCGAGCCATGAGGGTGAGACAGCGTCCCCACAACGCTCCCGGAACCGCCGCGACGCTTCGCCCACGCCGCCGGCACAACGCGAAGGTGGCACGTCGGCCACAGTTGGCTCGTCGAGCTCCCGCGACCAAGAGCGCCGCGCGCGAACTTCTTCTGCGCGCTCGTCGAGCCATCTCTCTACTGAGCGCACTGCGCCGTTGAGGAGGAGCCGCGGCCACCGCTGCGCACTCCAAATCCGTTCCCTGAACGCTCCTCAGGGCTCCGCGAGCTGCGCGAGCTCACTGAGTCACGGTACTCTCCGCCTCGTGCGGGGGAAGCGCCCTTGGGCCCCGTCATCTCCAACCCTTTGGACGAGGCTCAATCCGAGCAGGTTGCGGTGCAGCTGGCCTCCATGCGCTCCCAGCGCCCCGAGTTGCGGCCCCTGCTGAACCCCAGCACCGCCGAGTACGGCTTCCGACCTCGTGACCCCGCGGAGGCATGCCGTCAGGCGTTCCAGCCGACGCTGGCTCAGCATGTCATTGGGCCTGCGGCCCGTACTCCGGAGGAGATCGCTCTTCGAACATCTCTACGACAGCGACTCTTGACTCCACAGTCTACGACTGTCTCCGAGTACCGCGAGCGGGTGCGCCTGCAAGGCAAGGGGTTGTCCGTGCCCGCAATGCGGACGTACCCTGTGCTGCTCAGCCCGGGCGAAAGCCTGATTGAACACGAGGCTCAGTTCGAGCTCTGGGCTGAGAAGAAGAAGAAGCTTAGCTCCATGGATGCTCTTCGAGCTAGCTTCAGCGAAGTGGATGTTCGTATCGAACGCAAGCTCCGCTTCGACTTTGCGAAGATCCGAGCCAAACGCAGCCTCTCGGCTAACGCTCAGCCGCAGACCCATTCTAGCGCTGCGCGCTTCGCTCCTTTGAGCCCTCCAGTCGCTCCTACCCGTGAGGGCGTGAGCGCTGTGGCTCAGGGCCAACCCCGGAGCAATGTGGCTGACCCAGCAGCTCCCCAGCCTATTGCCGGGAAGCGCGGGACGGCCGGCATGTCGGCCTCGAGCCCACGGGGCGCTGGTGATCAAGCCGATCAAAAGCGTCCACGACGTCTGGGCAGTCTTGGCGAAGGGGCACCTCAAACTCCCATGAGTTCTCTGAGTGTGGGTACCCTCGCCACTTTACCAGATACTGGTTTTGACCCCGGCACCGCCGCTTCGCCAGCAGGCGCTCCACATGGTAGTGAAGGTTCCCTTGCTCATCGAGCAGCGCCGGTGGAGGACGCACCAAGCCGCCTCGCGACGTTTGATGAGCTGTTCGAGGTTCAGCAACAGACGACTCGCCTTCGGGACCATGTCCAGGATGTCGATGCGCGTCTCACGCGTACTCCCACGGAGCTCGAAGAGCTTGTTCGGGACTTGAGCTGGATCCAAGTGCCTCGCGAGGTCTGGGACCGGCTCCGACACTTGGAGAGCTGGGTGCAGTATTATGGCGATCGCGACGATCGTCGTAGCCAGGAGCTCTCCGAGCTTCGGCGTCAGCAGGCTGCATTGCAGGGTCAGATTGACCTTCTGGCCCGCATGCAGGGCCCGCCCGCTGCGCCTCCTGCGCCGGTGGCCCTGTGCCTGCGGCACCTCCGACTCCGACTCTGCCCTCAGGGCTCGCGGCACCGCCGATGCCGAGCCTTCCGCCTGTGCCTGCAGTGCCTGCGATGATGGTCGCGTCTGTGACGCCTGCGACTGCGTCCTCGACGCTCGCGACCTCGTCGCCCTCGGTGCCTCCATCTGCACCTGCGTCGGGTCATGGTACGGCTTGAGCAAGCCCACGTAGAAGACGGGGTGCGTCCGCATCTTCTTCGGAAGATTGAGCGTGTACGCAAGGCCCTTCCTGGCCACGACCTTGAAAGGTCCGATGAAGCGCGGGCGCAACTTCGTCTTGAAGACAGCGGACACTGCATGTGTAGGTAGGTTCTTAGCATTTAGCAATACCAGGTCCCCGACCTCATAACTGTCAACATTGCCTCTGCCTTTAGCATCCGCATGTTCCTTTTGCTTGTCTTGGCTCTCAGCCATTGCGTCACGCACGTGTCGTAAGACACTCAAGCGCGTCGACAAGAAAGTGTCAACCTGTTTACGAACAGTAGCCGGGCTGACATCAGCTAGCCGATCAGCTAAATCGGCTTCCTCTCCCCCACCAAGCCCGAGGCCACCACGTGGCGGAGTCAGCGGGACGCGGGGATGAGACAAGCTGTTCTGTCGTGTAGGAAAACACGAGTTTACGAGTCCCCGCCCTATCAACCGAAGTCTTTAGGACGAGCCCTACCAACAACACACGCCTACCCCGAAAGGTCGGCGGATATGTCGGGATAATAAAACCTGAAGACCAGGTCCGATCCCTTATACGGGCTGGAATGTGCCTCCCTGTGTGCTGCGGGTCAAGTAGGTTACCCTTTGGTTCAAATATAAGAGCACCCTTAGCCACGAGCTACGGCTAGGATGCAATGTGTAATGCGTGCTTTCGCACTAAACCTCTGTGGTCCCTCAGAAAGGAAGGGTACCAGGCCAATCGAAGCCTCTTACAGGGGCGCCGGGGCGAAGCCTCGGCTAGAAGTCAAATACACTGGGGGGTCCTCGCCTCACGCCCAGTCAAACGTACAACTGTACACAGAGGTCTCTTCTACCTCTCAACACTCGGCCACCTACTCACTCTTGGCCTTACCAGGATGAACACTCGGTCAATGCACCTTATGCTCACCGGCAGACATACCCCGTGCAGCCGAGTGTATCCAGACCCTACGCTAAGCTTAGCGACTTACCGTAGACGGACTTGACCCTTGTGTGGCTTGGGGGGAAAATTCTGCTCTCCGTTTAATGTTAGAGGCCGTGAGGCCTCCTCTATAACTAATCCCTAATGTCTATACAAATATCAAGTGTGGACCGAGCTTTCGAGCTGATCTCACAACCGGACGATACCTCGCCCTAAATCCGAACTCCTACTGGGCATAAATGTACCCACTATGAAACTTCGGAGGCCCCGGCAGGTGGTTTATTATGACCCGCCGAGGCTCTCCTGTCACCCGTAGTCTCCATCAATCACCGTGGCACTCAAACGCGGGGAATGTGTCCGACCAATCAGAGTCTTCGGTCAGCCATCATCCGCAGGCTCAAGACAGTTAGACCTCGGCCGG
Organism: Phytophthora melonis; assembly: GCA_024211575.1. Classification (NCBI taxonomy): domain Eukaryota; phylum Oomycota; class Peronosporomycetes; order Peronosporales; family Peronosporaceae; genus Phytophthora; species Phytophthora melonis. The sequence continues at coordinate 3,945,993 of JAMXKT010000038.1, read as the reverse complement.
AACTCGCCCGACCGCGGCCATTTCCCGATCTCACAGCGGCCCCCAACTCGGCCCGAGCCGTCCCAAGTGGTGAGTGCCGTGTTGCCTTCGCGCTTCTCCGTCCGTCGTCGTCATGCAGTCTCCTGGTGGTCCTGGCAGCGCGCCGCCCTTCACCTTCCCGGACCTCGGTCCAGTCTCGCAGGTGAGTCTTCGCGTGACGTGCTTGCTTGTTGTTCTTGCTCGTTTCATTGTGTCTAACCACCTTCAACTTGATTCATCTCGCTGCAGAACACGCAGCTCCTCGGCCCCATGGGCCATCCCATCGACACATCGACTCCGGCCTCGGAGGCTTCGGCGGCGCCAACTCCCGCCTCTGCGTCGGCAAGCGGGGTGCCCCGACGGCCCCAGGCTTCGGATACTGTCTCCGCGCCTTCTGCGCCGTCGTCTGGCACTGCTGGCAGCGCCGGAGCTGCTTCGTCACCAACTCCCGCCTCTGCAGGTGCACGCGGGGTGGCGAGCAGTCTCCAGGCTGCGCCTCAGGTTGCCTCTGGTCAAGCTTCGGTTGTCCACACTGGGGAGGCTTCGGCTTCGAGTGCAGCGGCTTCGACGTTGCCAACTCCCGCTTTGCAATCTGCTAGCGGGGTTTCGTCGAGCCCTGAGTCCGCTCAGCTGATCCCTCGGCCTTCGCCAGACTCCAGTCCTCTGTGCGAGGTTTCGTCGAACGCCGCGCACTTCTGTCGCACCGGTGACCCTTTGCCTGCCGCTCAGTCCGAGGCTTCGCGTCCTACTCAGCTCCCTTCGGCGTCATGGATTGCGCTTGAAGACATAGTCCACGCTGAGGTTTCAAGCGCCGTAGGTGACCTTCGCGCGATGACGGACCGACGTTTCGCAGACCTCGCTCACCTGATGATAGGCTTGGTCCGTCACCCTCCACTTCGGGTCGACTACGAACTTGACCAGCGGCTTGAGCGGTCCCAAAACTTCGGCGAAGTCGTCCAAGCACTCAACCCGGACCCTTGTTCGCCTCCCATGGGTTGGGATGAGGAAATGCGACAGCTCCAGCTTGACGTCAAGTACCACGAAAACCGCGCTCGACACTTCGAGTCGCTGCTCAACAAGGAGACCGACCTCAAGAACCAAGCTGAGATCCTGTGTCACCGAGCTTCGTTTGAGCGCAACGAGCTTTTCGAGGTCGTCAAGTCGCTTCGTCATGAGCGCGACGAAGTCTCGCGTCAATTGCGGAAGTCCAACTCCGCTATGGCGACAAACGACGAGACGATAGCTCTGCTGAAGTCCCAGTGTGAGCGGTACGAGGCCTCTCTCAAGGCATCGGATGCGCTCCTGGCGAAGGATCGTGAGCTGTTCAAGTCGGGTCTCGTCGAGTACAACCGCAACATGCGGCAGCTCCGAGCTCTCCTCGTCGACCAAGCGCGTGGCCGACCGGAGACTCAAGACCTCATCCGACGCGTGGACGAGAATGTCTTGCCCCGTGCCTTCGAAGCGTTCCTGGGTGTGCTCGACTCTTCGGCTGCTCCCTCTTCGGAGGCTTCTGTTCCGCGTCCTCGTGAGACTCCGGTCCACTCCGGCGTTGTTCGCCGTCGAGCCGAGGTCACTCGGGACGACATTTCAATGGATCCCGACAGTTCGGGTGGGAACCCGGACATGGACTCTCCAGACTCTCGTCCTGCCAAGCGTCGCAAGAGCTCTCACCAGTCCTCGGAAAGGGCTCCGCAACCTGCCCGGGTGCGCGTGTCATCGCAGACATGCGTCGCTACCAAGCGCGCTGTACGACTCGGCCGTCCTTCGGTCGACCTGCAAGAGAGGGCTCGGGCCAAGTCTAAGTCGCGGCCTTCGCCTCCTCCGGTTTCAGTCGCTCGTCAGGAGGGTATCCAGACGTCAGCTATTGGGTCTACGGCAGTTCAGGCGAGTCGTCCCTCTTCTCCAACTCCATCCGAAGCTTCGACCGCTCTGTTCTCTGAAGTGTCTGAGGCTGAGGTTGAGTTCGAGGCTTCGGACCGGGATGAAGAGCTTGAAGAGAAGCGTCCTGCTGAGAGTTCGCCTCTTGAAGCTTCGGTTGTGATCCCTCCTCGTCGAGACGGTCGTCCCGTGCGTCCTGCGTCTACTACGTCGGCTCTCCGCTCCATGGGCGATGCAGAGCGTGAGAACGCGCTTGATGACGAGGTTATCGGCAGCGCTGCGACGCCGCGCGCAAGTGAGCCTTCGGTATCGGCTCCCACTTCTAGCCCGCGGTCTCAAGCAGCGTCTCGCAGGCCTCGTCGCCGCAACACTCGGACGCAGGTCGTGGCGACTCTCTCAGCAGCAAGCACGGCCGAGATGTCAAGCTTCGCTCGAGCTTCGACACCGCCGGCCCCAGTTCAAGGGGAGCAGCCTCTGGTCCGCGTGTCTCGCAAGCTGCCGGACACCGCGACGCCATTTCTCGACCCTCCGTTCCGAGCGTACGGGGCCAAGCCCTGTTGGTGCATTATCCAGAACGTTCGGATGCCTACGCCGATTGCTAGCGACGTGATGGTGGAGTGCTCGGCTGAAGGCATAGAGGCGTGGGCTGATTGGGAGAACCCGAATCACCCTTTCCAGAGGTTTCTCGCCAGCATGCCGGCCGAGCCTTGTCTATTCGACGTCGATGCGTTCATGCCTGACGTCCCTATCTCCATTCGTGCGGACGTTCGGTCGCTGTTGGTGAAGCTTTGGCGTCAGTTCACAGGCAGGTCGGTTGGTCGCACAGAGAAGAATGACCTCGGCTTCTCGCTATTTGAGCGTGGTCACTGGATCTCAACGACTGCGGTGGAACGCTGGCTCCAGGCATTGGCACAAGCGCTCGGTGAAGACTCGTCAGAGTATCGTGCAATTCTGGCCGAGTGGAACAAGTACAACCGGGAGCGCAACAACCGTGCGGACCGCTTGCGCCTGCAGATTCCCAAGCGCTGGTGGCAGTGGTGCTTCCCAGACTTCGCTGGTCACGTCTCATGTGAGACCGAGACCATACTCGAGCCCTCGGTGCTGCAATATTCGTTCGAGAACTTGGTGTGGGCTCCTCAGTCGGACAACTGGGTTTCCGAGTGCTTGGAATTGACGGGCACCAGCCGTGGCGTAATTGTTGGGTGGACGTGCCGTCCGAGCACCCGTATAACACCACTTTCGCTCCCTGCAATCCTGCGGTTCCACTCTTCGTCCCGCGTGGCATGACTGCCCGCGAGGTTGCGTCTGCCGTCACGGTGAACCCTGTGCTGGATCCTCGTCGTGTTACGGCTCCGTGGGTACGCGAATTCACGAGCTTTCACGGGCCGCCGACCAGTCTTCAAGACGACAGTCGACGAGAAGACGAAGGCGAGGTCTCGGAAGAAGAGGAGGTTGAAGAGGTCGTCGAAGAGATCGAGTCTTCTGAGGAGGAGCCAAGCGTCTCAAGCGGTGCTGTCGATGTCCAAGCCCCTGCTGACGAAGTTACACCGGCACGCGACACTCAAGTTGCCGCTGCCGCCACGCAACCTTCGGCCCCAGAGCGCGCCTCGACTGCAGAGGCCCCTGTTGAAGGGGCGTCAGCTGGCGAGGTTTCTGCCGAAGAGCTAAGTTCGCCTCCAAGTGTCGCTGATCAAGCGGCCCCTCAAGGCGAAGTTTCTCCGGCTGCGCGTCTCCGCGTTTTGGCCAAGGTCGCGTCTTCTTCGGATCCTTAGGCTTCGTCCCAGTTCTTCATCATGTTCGAGTCGAGCTAGATCAGGGTAATCAGACAGTTCGTTCGTAGCATAACTAGCTCGCCCATGCAATCCAATAATCTCTTCGTCCTTCTTCAGTTGTTCTCCATGATTCTCCAGTCGTAATCTCCACATCGTAAAACCTTGTCCACTTCAACATACAAATATACAATCTTCGTCCGCAGTATCTTCTTTCGTCTGCTGGGGCGGGCTGCGTAGCCCCGCCGGCAGTTCATAATTGCGAGAGGGATGCACCTAATCCTCGTCTGCGACTTGGACCATTTGCAACCTTCGGTCGCGGCGCTTCTCGCGTAGGTAGTCGTACAACAGACCACCGCACGACAAGTTAGATGCAGGTTCCCACGAGGGTTCGTCGTATCCAACCCATTTCACCTTGAACTCTCGGACAACTCGTTCAGTGCTCGTCGAGAGGGGAATGCGGTCATCCAGGATGGCCTCTACCTCATACTCTCCTGCGAGGTGGTCGGGTTCCCAACTATCCTCCGGGAGTAACTCCTCGTCGAAGTCTAGTCGCGTCTCCTCGGTCACCTCGGCGGCTAATCGGGTCTTCGGTCGATCACCAAACTCATTCACGGCCTTCAGTCGGGACACATGTACGACAGGGTAGAACCGGTAACCACTCTTGTCGGGCAAATCCAACTCGTAAGCATACTCGTCGACCTTCTGCTTGATACGGAAGGGTCCATGCCACCGGTGAGCCAACTTCTTGGTCAATCCAGGCTTAACACGTTCCATGTAAAGCCATGCGCGGTCGCCAGGCTGGAAGAGAGACCTCGGTGCTGGGTCCGGTGAGTCATCATCACCATCATTACCTGTTGGTTCATCCTCCGCGGTTTCACTAGTCGCTGAAGGAGGAAGCGCGGCACGTTCCGCCCGACTCAAAGTCTCGTTGTGCTTCTGAGCTCTCCGAGCCTTCTCGACCGCTTGGTATTCCTTTGCCATTTCTAGCGCCACTTCCTGCTGCCTGTTGACTTCTCGGCGCCATGCTAACGCGTCCGACTGACGCCCGAGGCCTCGCTTCAATGAGGAAGACATGGCTCTGAGGGTGGACCTTGCGTCCCATCCGTGCACCAAGTAAAAGGGGGTGTCCTTCCTCGTGGCATCCTGTGAGTTGTTAATCGCAAAGATCAACTTCTCCACAATCTCATCCCAATCTTGTTGTAGCGGGTCTTCTGCGTACACTCACGGATTGCATTACAGTCTTGACCGAGCGTTCCTGTTGGCCGTTAGCCTGCGGCCGATAGCTCAACGTAGCTCTAGATCGCGACTGCATCATCTCAGCGAAAGTTTGGAAGACCTCGCTCATGAAGCGCGGGTCTCGATCATGCCTTATCAGAGAGGGCGCTCCGAACCTTCGGTACACGCACTCCTCGAACGCTTGTGCAACACAGAGTGCAGACGTGTCCGCCATCGCCTTGCCCATGACGAATCCAGTGAACGCACACTGAAATAGTAACAGTGCGGTGTTGCCCCGCCGAGTCTTCGGTAGGGGTATCACAAAATCCATCGAGACAATTTGCAGCGGTCGTTCGGCCAGGATGTTGCCCGGCGAGTATCCACGCAATTGTGGACGACTCTTGCTTGAGCTACAATCCGGGCAGGAGCGCACATGCTTTTCCACATCGGCGAACAGTCCGATCCAATAGTAGTCTGCCTTCACGCGGTGATAAGTTCGGACGATACCTTGGTGACCGCCCTCCAGCGAGTCATGGCAGTTCTGTAGGACCTCTTGAACCATCGTTGTTGGCACCACTAGACGTAATGTCGTCTCCTCGGTTCGGTCACGCCCCCACCGACGGTTCGCACCAAGGAAGTACAGCAAGCCATCTTCGCTTAGCACAAACTTATCAGCCATTTTCCAGGCCTCGCGTGCAGCTTTGTAGGCAAGCTTCGCTTCTTCTCCCTTTAGCACCGTCTTGAGATTTGACCATCGGCGTTCTTCGTCTTGGGCTGCGCCAATGCGTCTGCGTCGTTCTTCCTGCACAACCAGCGGGTCGATGTCGTCAGCACTCAGTTCACGGACCACTGTTGCATCAGGCCTCGGTGGGTCTGGCGGTTCGTCAGACTCTTCGTTGTTGGCATCGTTCGATTCATCACATTCGGTTCTTCCCTCTGGACCATCACCCGAAGTCTCTTCAGCAAAGCGTACACGCTTCGCACGCGCTCGGGATTGTTGTCTGGTTACCGCGGCTACATGTCCAGTATCCCGTACGAAATCGAAAAAATTCTTACCACGGTCACTGTCACGCGTATCCATCACACGTATCGAGTTCACATGACGCGTGATCGTCTCTTCGGAAGCTTCAGCTGACTGCTCATAGAGTACTTCTCGGATCCGATTCAATTCCATCAACTCTCGTTTCCGGTCTTCACAGGTCACCGTCATCGACACCTTCTTTTCCAAGGTCTCGCTCGCCAAAGAGTCTGCGGCTGCGTTGAACTCTCGTATGGCATGAAGATACTTCACCGAGCGAAGCTTCGCCGTGAGTTCCTTGTGCTTGTTCAGTTGTGCCATTAGCGACTCCTTACGGCAAGCGATCACCCCTAGGGATTGCTGGATTGCGAGTCTCGAGTCTCCGACGATGACTAAGTCCTCGGCCCCATGTTCTAGGGCTGCCGAGACTCCGTTGTTCATACCGGTGTACTCAGCGAGGTTTACCGTCGTAGCCTCGAGATACGCACTCGCAGCGATCACTACACTCCATTCAGGAAGTCGCCATAGTATCCAGGCGCAACTGCCGTAGCCACCATGCTTCTCGGTCTTCGCCGAGCCGTCGAACGAAAGTACATAGCCACTGTAGGTGCGTGGCAACCGTGCATACAGCAAGTGCGGATCTATCCGAACGTTCGGCGAGCCCTTGGTCGGAGGAGTTACCGGTGCCAGCGAGTCCTTAAGATCAACGAAACTTGTGATCGTCGACTGCAGGAGCTGAGCGAAGGCACAGTCCTTCTCCTTGACTCGTTTCACCACTAGACTCCACGGAGACAGTAAGACGGCAAATTGTGTTGCACGTCCGGAGAGTGTCTTCGACTTGTGGACCCAGTCGAGCGTCGAAAACCGCGTGTAGACGTGGATGGTCCGACCTGCCAGCTGGGCGTAACACACCTTCAACAGCTGTAACAAAGCCAATACCTCTTTCTCCGCCGGGTGGTAGTTCATCTCGGCGTCCTTGAGCACTCGGCCGCAAAACCGGACAGGGTGCATCAGACCGTCGTGCTCTTGCATGAGCGTGGTACTCACTGCCCACTCGTTTGCAAACAGCGTCACATGGACCTCTCGGTCACGGTCGAAGTGTCGGAGGACAGGTGCCTCGGCGACCTTTCGTTGCAACGCCGCGAAGCTTTGCCTAGCCGCAGAGAGGTCGCCTCCTGGTGCAAAGTCTTCGTCTCGTAGCTGGTAGAGTGCAGCGCCGTAGACCGCAAAGTCCTGTATGAAGCGGCTGTAGTAGTTCAGAGCGCCAAGGAAAGCTTGCACTCCCTTCTTGGACCGTGGGAAGGAGAGCTCGGTGATAGCCTTCAACTTCTTCGGGTCTGCCCTGATACCACTCCGTGACACTTCATGAGACAGAAAGTCCACCTTTGGCTGCACGAAAATGCTCTTCGTGAAGCTGACACTGATCCGACATTCCTCAAAGCGAGCGAGGAGTCGATCGAGCGTCGCGAGACACTCGTCAAAGGATTCGCCCCCAAAGCAGATATCGTCCACAAATGATCGCCGTTCGAATACTGGCACCAACGAAGATTCGTCGGGCTCTCCATTCGCAAACATGTCGGCGATAGGGCTGTTGATCAGCTTCGAGACCGAGCTCTCCACTGGCTCCACGCCAAGCGACGCTTCAAACTTCGTCGGCGACTGCTCCGGGTCGAGTGACTGCTCGGGGCCCTGTTCGGTCGAGGTGCGAGTGAGTTCTCGGTCACGCGCTTCAGCTTCTTCCATCAGTTGCGCGTAGTTCTTCCATCCGCCCTTCGGCTGAACGAAGCCCCACAGAGCATTGTCGAGCATTCGTTGATAGATCATAGGTGCATTCTTCAACCCAAAAGGCATTCTGAGCCACTCGAAGTGGCCCAGTGCACACACAAACGCAGAGATCTGGCGAGCCCTCTGTGTCATCATGATTGCCCAAAATCCACTTGCCGCGTCAAGCGAGCAGTACCACAGATATTTCTCCAGGTCGGTGAGCAAATCGTCCACCAGGGGCATCGCATACTCCATAATAGCAGTGACTGCGTTCACCATCTTGTAGTCGATACATAGTCTGATGTCAACGCCATTCTTTTTCAGTACGATCACGATCGGTGACGACCATGGGCTGTTCGAAAACGCGATCAGACCGGCCTTGAGCAAACCTCGCAGGAGTTCGTACAACTGCTTGAGGTGTCGGAGGGGAATCCTCCGTGCTCGCTGCTTGATCGGAGCATGGCCTTGCACATCAATGTCACATACCACACCATACGCCGGTGGTGGCAGAGCATTGCCACTCGAGATCATGATCTTCTCATGCTTCTTCAGAACTCTCACGACACGATCCTGCCGTCCTCGGCTCAGTTCCGGATGCCGAACATTCTCAGCCGAGTAATCCAATTCCGTGACCGAAGCCTCCGTAAGGTCAGGCAAAAACGCGAGCTCATGAGCGTAATCCTCCAAGTTGATCTCATTGGGCAGATGCGTTGCTCGATCATTGGTAACCTGGGTGTCCTGTTCTTCACCCTCGACGTCAACTGCAGTGGCGGCCGACATGTAGTTTCTAGTCAGCACGGCTACCGAGTCCTCATCTTGGACCGAGCCCTCGGGCTCGGGGAACTGTTCATCGTCACCCCAGTCCGAACCGCATTCGGGTCCACCCGAGGGTTCGGTAAGACGCTGGCTTTCAGTCACCCCGTGGTCTTCGACGTCCGCACCTTCGTCACTCTCGGTCTCCACCGCAGCTTCGGTACTGGTGTCATCGGATTCCGCGTGTACGGGAGGGAGCGCCACCGGATCATCACCCACTGGTGAGCCGTCGGCGGCGAGTTGCTCCTGCTCCTCACGCTTCGCGATTTCACGTTCCCATTGTTCAGCACAACTCAGCTGGCGTCCTTGCGCCCGCGAAGCCTCGGGTGGCCGAGGCAATACTCCAGTTGGCGACGCATACTCTGGTCGATCAACTGCCGAGGGCTGAGAGGCCAACCAGTCGGCGTACGCATCGCACTCGCGCTTGAACACCGTTTCGTCCCGACTCCCGTCGTAAGCTAGTTTCTGCCAGTCTTGGTATCGCTCCGAACTGAGTCGTACATAGCCTTCAGACCTCGGTAGGTCACCGATTGGCACCCACATCAGCATAGGCGAGTGAGCGCGGCAGACTGTAAAACGTTTTGACACGTTCGTCAGCCGCACCCTGTCCACTTTGCCTCGCCGAAATTTCGTCACCGTTGGTAACAGAGACTTCGTGCGGCGCACCCACACCTCGTGTGTATCCAGAGGTGGTTGTCGCCTCGGTACTCTGTATTCCGCGAACTCTCGGCTCTCAATGGCCAAGTCTTCGGACGGACCTCCGTTGACGTGTGGGCCTTCTCCTTGGTCGTTCAGCATGTTCAACGTTTTGATGAGCGGAATGCTCATCTCGTCCGGCAACCTCGCGGTCGCATGGAACAAGTCCAATCGCACTCCTGCGGGGATCATAAAGTCAGTGCCAAGGACTACGTCCACCCCAGCACCATGATCCATGATCCACAACTCGAACTCGTACACTCTGCTCCAGCCGAGGGTCACCTTCACGAGCTCGTCGCTCAGTCGTCATGGTTCCTTTTGTGAAACCCTTAACCTCCATGCAGCGCCCGTGACCTTGGATATCACGTAGCCGCAACTGCTTCGCAAACCTTTCGGAAACCACACTGACATTCGCTCCAGTGTCCAATAGAATCCTCGTTCGCGTGTCATTCACTGCGCCCTTGACCAGAGCTCTCATACGAGCCCTCTTGTCGAACTTCTGCGCAGACCACCACCCCAGCCTCTCGCCTGGGAGTAACTTCGTCACCCCACTGGGCGTTCGGCCAGGGCGTCCTTCGTGCACCGCGCTTGAGACCCAAGCCTCGGTACCGTCTTCATCTTCATCATCGTCATTCATTCCACTTGTTACACCTCCACCGAGGGTTGCCCCTCTCTCCTTTTCATTTTCCGTCGTTTTCACACGTTCCTTGTCCTCGTCGTTCGGCCGTTTGCAGTCGCCCACGAAGGCGTAGACGCAGTCTGCATCTATCGCGGGCTCAGCTAACTGTGGCAGCCCGATTGGGACCAACCCAGTTTCAGTTGGCGGGCTGCCTGGTTTAAATTGCCACCGAAGACTAGGCTTTGGAGCTCTGGTGAGAGGTCCTTCTTGTCGGCCTTCGTTTTGATGAACGAAGTGAGGGCTTGCAGTGCTTCGCACTTGCCGATGTCATGCACTTGCTGACACAGCCGGCACCGGCGGTAGCAGTAGTGGGCAGAGTGTCCTGCACCTCCACACGCTGCGCACGGTCCGTACTGACGCGGGCGACCGTCCCGGTTGTCTCGGCCAGAGTAGCGGTTATTCCGGTCGAATCCTCGACCAGGCTCGCCACCCCTGCGCTGACGCTGGTCAGGTCGTGCGTACGTTCCCTCCGCTGCTTGACGCCGTTCGCGCTCATTGGCAGCGGCAACGTGAGCTCCTTCATCTCCGGAGCTGCTAACGTCACTGTAGCCACCATCACTCGGATCGCTCTCAGGGTAATAGCAATCACTGGCGTCACTGTCGCTGTCGTTGTACGAGGCACGACGTGGCGAAGAGCGTTCGGCTCTACCACCCTTGGTACCGCGGACTTGTAGTTCAGCAACCAGATCAGACAGCGAGGCTTCAGCTAGCGAAATGCGCGGAACATGGCGCGAGTCATCGCGACGACGCGAATCGTCGCGTCGGCGCGAGTCCTCACGACGGCGCTCATAACTGCGGTCTCGGTCACGACGGTAACCGTCGCGCGAAGCTTCGTGGCGGCGGTCATCACGACGGCGCGGTTGGTCCCGACCACGTGGGTGGTGAGACGAAGTCTCTCGGGGCTGTCCGCGCTCTTCAGACTTCAGGATGTCGTTGATCATGTCCTCGAGCTCATGAATGTCCTTCACTCGAACGTGGCAAAGCCGGCGTTCGAGGCTTCGGTCACCGCACGTCTCAAGGAACCGCTGCACATGGTCCTTCGCATCGCGACCACCACTCTCAAACTGGAGGCCAGCGTTACGAGCGTAGCCGTTCAGCCGATTGAGGTAGTCGCATAGGTGCTCGGAGGACTCACGCTTCGCAGAGTAGTAGCGAGCCTTCGCAGACTGGCTGAACTGCGAGCAGTAGTACTTGATGAACGCATCGCTGAGCTTCTTCCAATGGCGTTTAGTCTTCTTCGGGAGTTGACGGTACCAGTGGAGGGCACCGTCCCGAAGGCTCAGCTCGAAAGCCATGCACCACTCATCCGGCGGAGTGTGCGTCCCTTTCATCTCATAGACAAAAGCTCGGAGCCACTGCATAGAGTTTTCACTCCGATTGCGGGCCCCTGAGAAGTTCTTGATCTGCGCGAGCGGCCGGTGCGTGGCGATCTCAAGCCGAGGAGTCGAACTCAGTCTCTCCATCTCGCTCACCTCGCGCACCTGCCGGGCCAGCTCGTCGCTCGGGCTGTCAGACCCATCGTCGTAGTCAGTAGCGTCTTCGTCATCATCGTCCGACGAGGAGTCGTCCCGCGGTGTGAACCGACGGCTCGAGTGTCGCGTGGAGCTCCGTTGATTGCTCCGTCCGCGTCGCGAGCTTTCGGACTCACGTGCAATACGTTCGGCACGACTCGCCGACCTATGAGTCACCATGTGCGAGTCCTGGAAGTACGGAGTGCCTTCGGTCTTGGCAGAAAACACTCCATCCGTTGCTTGGCCGCGGTTTGAGCGCTCGGCTGACTTCTTTGGAGTTTGCGGCAGCGGAATCGTCGACGGGTCAACCTGTCCCTTTGCAGGACGAGCGCTCGGCGGACGTCCTAAGGTCAGATCCGTTTCACCGAAACTCAGACGAAGCTTCCTCTTCCACTTGTGCAACTCCTTGCCAGCGAGATCCGGCGTCCAACTCTTGATCGAAACTTCGGAAGGACGAGTCATCGGCTCACATCCCATGGCTCGGAGAAGGGACACCGTATCCTCGGCCACCTGGGTGACCGAGGTCGATTCAACGGGGTGTTGCAACTCCTCCTTCAGCTCAGCCCATGTCGCTTGACGCGTCATCTCCGGGCTGAATTGCCAGATCCACTCACTCGACTCCATCATCTGCTCGAGCATTCGACCGAGCACCTTGTTCGCAGCTGGAGTGCTGCTGTTCATTGCGGGCCGACTTCCGCGGGATTCTTGAGGACCCTTAGTAGCCTGCACCAGAGCTCTCGAGGTCTCGGTGCCGTCCTCAAAGTCATCGTCCGCGTGGTCGGGTTTCGCCACTTCGTCAAATTCCGCGACGAGGTTCCGGGACAAGGAGCGCGAGCCTCCGCTACGTCCCGCGGACAGCATCGCACCCTCTTCATCACCGAACTCCTGCGTCGGCGCTGGAGTCTTCTCCTCCAGGTCTTCATAGTCCATCATCATGTCATCCTTGGCGTCCGAATCCTCGTCGACCGACTCTTCGAAGCTGACCGACCTCTCGGAGATCGTCGACAACCGAGACGTTAAGTCACTCGCGATCGTTGACGAACCTTCGGCCGATCCTCGCCCCGTCTTCACCGGCGTAGCTGGTACCGCTGACTTGGATCCTTTCGCCATCTTGTTCTTGTTCTTCTTCTCTTCTTCTTCTTCTTCTTCTTCTTCTCTCCTCAATGCTCGTTAGGGCAAACCTACACAGACCACAACACACAATCGGTCACACCAGTCCCGGGTCGCGGCACCAGTTGTCGTGTAGGAAAACACGAGTTTACGAGTCCCCGCCCTATCAACCGAAGTCTTTAGGACGAGCCCTACCAACAACACACGCCTACCCCGAAAGGTCGGCGGATATGTCGGGATAATAAAACCTGAAGACCAGGTCCGATCCCTTATACGGGCTGGAATGTGCCTCCCTGTGTGCTGCGGGTCAAGTAGGTTACCCTTTGGTTCAAATATAAGAGCACCCTTAGCCACGAGCTACGGCTAGGATGCAATGTGTAATGCGTGCTTTCGCACTAAACCTCTGTGGTCCCTCAGAAAGGAAGGGTACCAGGCCAATCGAAGCCTCTTACAGGGGCGCCGGGGCGAAGCCTCGGCTAGAAGTCAAATACACTGGGGGGTCCTCGCCTCACGCCCAGTCAAACGTACAACTGTACACAGAGGTCTCTTCTACCTCTCAACACTCGGCCACCTACTCACTCTTGGCCTTACCAGGATGAACACTCGGTCAATGCACCTTATGCTCACCGGCAGACATACCCCGTGCAGCCGAGTGTATCCAGACCCTACGCTAAGCTTAGCGACTTACCGTAGACGGACTTGACCCTTGTGTGGCTTGGGGGGAAAATTCTGCTCTCCGTTTAATGTTAGAGGCCGTGAGGCCTCCTCTATAACTAATCCCTAATGTCTATACAAATATCAAGTGTGGACCGAGCTTTCGAGCTGATCTCACAACCGGACGATACCTCGCCCTAAATCCGAACTCCTACTGGGCATAAATGTACCCACTATGAAACTTCGGAGGCCCCGGCAGGTGGTTTATTATGACCCGCCGAGGCTCTCCTGTCACTCCGTAGTCTCCATCAATCACCGTGGCACTCAAACGCGGGGAATGTGTCCGACCAATCAGAGTCTTCGGTCAGCCATCATCCGCAGGCTCAAGACAGTTAGACCTCGGCCGGAACTCGCCCGACCGCGGCCATTTCCCGATCTCACAGCTCACGTAGAACGGCGTGTAGCCGGTCGAGGCATGCACGGCGTTATTCAACGCAAACTCAACGAGTGGCAGCATAGCGCTCCAACGCTTCGGCGTCTCAGCGCAAATGCTGCGGAGCACGTCTTCGACGACGCGATTCACTCGCTCCGTCTGACCATCGGTCTGCGGGTGATCCGCCGTGGACATGTCCAGCTTGGTGCCAAGCACCGCAAAGACCGCGCTCCAGAAGTTGCCCGTGAAGCGGGGTCTCGGTCCGAGACAATCGACTCCGGGAGTCCGTGTTGTCGAAACACTCGGTTCAAGAACAGCGTTGCTGTACCCTTACCATCGATGGTATCCGGCACAGCCGCAATGTGAGCCATCTTGCTCAGTGGGTCTACAAAGACCACGACTCCAGTGTTGCCCGCCGCATCCGCCGGCAGGCCAAACACAAAGTCCATACTCATGGATTGCCAACAGCCCGAAGGGACAGGCAAGCTTGCCAACGGGGCTGCAGCATGGGGTGACGACTTCACTCGCTGACACGTCTCGCACGTGCGCACATAAGTGCTCGTCCACTTGTACATCTTCGGCCACCAGTAGTGGGTGCTCACCGAGCTGTAGGTCTTCTCACGGCCAAGATGGCCAGCCACCGGCGTGTCGTGGGCCTCATAGAGGATACGATACTTCAGGTCCTCATCATGAGGGATGACCACGCGTGGCGTGTCCTCGGAGCCAGTGCTGTAGAACAGCAGGCCACCATCGAGGGTGTAGCGATGCAAACGCGCGCGCACTCGCGCCGACAATTCAATGTCCGAGTCTTGAAACTCCTTGCTCCCGAGAGCCTTCAGCAACGCGACACAAGTGTCATCCTTGGCATAAGCCGTTCGGATCAGATCCGGTAATGACGAAGTCACGGTCGTTACATGAGCCAGCTCATAATCCGGTCTGCGCGACAGCGCGTCCGCGAGGACATTCTGCCTGCCAGGCTTGTACTTCACCTCGAAGTTGTACTCCGCGAAGAAGGACAGCCAACGGGCCATCCTTTGCGAGAGATGAGGCGACTGAGTCGCAGTGCGTAACGACGCGTGATCCGTGTAAATCACGAACGGCTGAGATGAACCCTGAACTTGACGAGCGCATACTTCATCGCAAGTAGCTCTTTGTCATGGACAGGATAGTTCTTCTCAGCAGCCTTCAGCTGACGAGATTCGAACGCCACCACGCGCTCGCGCCCCTCGGCGTCTGCTTGTAGCAGGGCACAGCCGATGGCAAAGTCCGAGGCGTCACAGACGACACTAAACGGACGAGCGGGGTCTGGCAAAGCCAGAATAGGCGCATGAAGGAGATTATCCTTAATTGCCGCAAACGCATCTTGATGCTCGGTGTTCCAACACCACTCCGCGTCCTTCTTCAGGAGATTGGAGAGTGGCCGAGCCATCTCAGCGTAATTCTCGCTGTACTTGTGCAAGTAATTGGCCAAGCCACTTGCGAAGATCCTTCTGGTTCTGGGGAACCGGCCAGTCAACAATGGCCTTGACCTTGACCGGGTCGGCCCTCAGGCCACGCTTCCCGATGAAGCACCCTAAGAAGGGAATC
This sequence comes from Phytophthora melonis, assembly GCA_024211575.1. Lineage (NCBI taxonomy): Eukaryota > Oomycota > Peronosporomycetes > Peronosporales > Peronosporaceae > Phytophthora > Phytophthora melonis. The sequence goes on along the minus strand of JAMXKT010000038.1, from coordinate 3,930,845 downwards.
TCTTCTGCTCCGAAGATGCATTTGTCAATGTTGGCATACAACTTGTTTTGACGCATGCACTCGAGCACAGCACGCAGGTGATCGACATGGTTCTCCATATCAGTCTTCCCGTGCTCCGCACGACTGTGGACAAAGATGTCATCGAAGTACGTCTGCGCGTACGCCCGATGGGGCCGGAAGAGCTGCGTCACAAGACGATTGAACGTCGCTGGCGCGTTCGAAAGCCCTTGGGGCATCACCAACCACTCCCAGAGCATGCCGCTCGGAGTACTCACCGCAGTGAGAGGGATGTCGCTCGTTTTCATGAGCAATTGGTAGTAGCCATCGACCAAGTCGAGCGCACTGTACATCGTACATCCTGCCATGTTGTTCTGAAGAACGTCCTTCCGAGGAATCGGCGTCTGCGCCGGAATGGTGGCGGCATTCAGCTTGTTGAAAGCATGCACAATACGCCACTTGCCATTCGGCTTTCTGACACAGAACGTCGGCGTGGAGTGAGGAGACTTACTCTCACGCACCATGCCCGCCTCGTGCTTCGCACGGAAGAACGCGTCAATGACGTCACACTGCTCCTTCGGCAGAGGCCACTGCCTCGTCACGCAGTACTTCGTTCCCGGAACGAGATCAATCTCATGCCGGACACCTCGATCCGGAGGTAGCCCCGAGGGCGGTTCCTTCGAGACCACGTCTTGATAATCCTTCACCACGTGATACAAGGGACCCACCGGATCCTTCAGGATCGCCGATCCGCTTCGCGCATTCAGCGCCTTCTTAGTGTCCTCCAGGACAGCTTCATCCAGAAGCGAGGACGAGTTCAACTCTTCTTCAGGTCGTATGACCACCACCTCCGCCAAGTCTCCAGCCTTCAAGGCGTCGCCCAACTCGGCCAAGGACATCTCGTCCAGCTCCAGGAGAGCAGATAGTGAGGGCAAGTCGGTGAGACTGACGTCTCCGTCGACGTCGCCCGTCACTCCATTCACGAGTGTGTAGAGCTGCTCGCTCTTGTGTAGAGCCCCACCGCTCGGCACACCCTTCTCGACTCGTGAGACCGCAGACGCCTTGCGTCGCGCCGCCAGCGCTTTGCGGCGCTGCCGCCTCTTCATGGACACTGTCCGCCCAGAAGAGCTCCGTGATTTCGCGTGCTTCTTGACGCCAGGTGTCACCACCTCATTCAGCTCCAGAGGAGCACCAGTGTCTTGATCGACACTCAGCGAAGGACTGCACGACCCGCAGCCTCCACTCAGTGGATTACGTGCCACTCCACGATCTTCATCCGGGCAGAGCCCTTGTCCCTCGGCATCGTGCCGACCGCGCCGTCGCTGGCACGCAGCAGGGCGTCGCCCTCAGACGCACACCCGCTCAGCGGAATTAGTGCCGCTCCACATCCTTGATCCGGGCAACGCCCACCTTCACTCGACTTCTCGTCGACCGCGCCTTCACTGGCACGCAGCAGGGCGTCGCCCTCAGACGCACACCCGCTCAGCGGAATTAGTGCCGCTCCACATCCTTCATCAGCCGGGCCTCGCCCATGGCTCCTCGGCTCCATGCCGACCTTGTCCTCACTTGTGTACAGCGGGGCGTTGCCCTCAGGCGCCCACCCGCTCAGCGGAATTCGTGCCGCTCCACCTGCCGTCCACGAGCCACGCTCGGAACGCTCGTTCTCGACACACGCAGTGTCCACCAACTCGGAAACTCCGATGTCTAGCACATTGACCGACTCGGTCCAGTGCTCGCGCCAGAAGCGCTTCTATTTCCTAGCAGAGGTGGGTTCATGACTCGCCAATGCTCCGCCAGGAGAGAAGTGCGTAGCACCAAGGGTCTTCGACCTCCAATCTATCCAAGGCTCATGGCGTTCCAGCCACGCCATACCAAGGATGAGATCATATCTCGAATCGAGGTCTAAGACCAGACAGCGTTCCACGCTATCAAAATCTAAAAACTTCACGCCCAAGTCCACAGGGACTTTAGACACCGTGACACGAGTGCCCGTCGCGAGACGAACAGTGACGATGTCACTCCCACGCGCTACCAGCGCCTCAGCATAAAGCTGACTTCCGTCCATCGTGGAACGCCGGGCGTAATTACCCGACGCTCCCGAATCGATCAAAATCGTCCATGGCTTTGTGAAGCCCTTCACCCAAGCCTGGACAACTAGCAAGCCCGGCTTGCACACACGTTCCGTGTTATAGAGTACAGCTCTCTTCGGGGCTAAGTCCTGTCGACCTCCACCTCGCCGAGGTTCAATAGAACTTAGTTTCTCCCCAGTAGGCCGCCCCGCGCCTACTGGGTTTTCTCATTCCCCGAGACGAACCAGAGCCCTGGCTCGAACCCGAAGAGCGGCTTGACGAAGCCTGGCGCTGCAAGCGCAGCGGACATCCGGCGCGCAAGTGACGCGTGTCACCGCAGATGAAGCATCGGCGGATGCCGCGCCGCTGCTCAGCAGCCCGAAGCTCGGCTTCTTCGTCTTCAGCATAGCTGAGGTCCATAGGCTCCGGACCGTTCGACGAACTGGTGTGAGGAGCGTTCCACCCAAGTCTTGACGACTTAAAGTTGTGCTCCGCGTTCAACGCGATGCTCACAGCCTCTTCAAAAGAACTTGGGTGAGTGCGGAAGACTTCCGTCCTGGCCACGCCAGTGCGAAGTCCTTCCATAAACACCGTGACGATGACTACCTCAGCCAGAGGCTCGGCAGACATGCCCGCAATGAGAGTTCTCAACTCCTGGACATAGTCCACCAAATCCTTCTTGCCTTGCCGGGTAGCCAGGAAGCGTGAGCGCACGCGATACGCCTCGTTAGGCGGAGCGAACACTCGGGACAGTTGCTGCTTCAGCTGGTCCCACGTCGGGAAAGCCGTGTCGACCGACGTCCCTGACGTTAGTGCCCACTCTCTCGCTCGCCCACCAAGCTTCGAGATAGCTAGCGCCACGCGCTGCGACTCCGTCCGGAGTAGAGCTGAGCTCATAGCCATCTCGACTTCACGGGTCCAAAGCATTAAGCTTTCCCTTCCTTGCCTTCGAAGGTCTTCACGCTCAACATGAGCGGCTTGGGTGTTGTTCCCGCGTCGGATGACGTAGCGGGCGCTTGCGGCGCAACGGCCGTCGCCATCCTCTGCTGGAGGTGCTCCAACAGAGCATTCTCGTAGCTGGAGAACGCCTCGAGGCGCGCATTCACCGCGTCGGGGCCTTGTTGCGCCAGTTGCGTCACGCCCTCCGGGCCCAGCAAGGACATAAGCTTTTTAAGCGCATCCTGCTGGTTCGGGGGCAAGTGAGCGAACTGCTCCATTCTCCACAGAGGGTCAGTCTATCCAGACTCAGGTGTCGGATTGACTACAAGTGCTACCAAGTGCAGCGGGGCTGCCGTAGCTTTAATACACACAAAATGCATTAGAATATCCATGGTGACACTTAACATATCTGTGCAAATCCTGATCTGATTAATCAAATATGACCTTTTGATTGGCTAAAATATGGGGGTGACAGTTAACAACTCCGGACACTTATTGTGGCTTTCAACAATTTTGCCGCCCGATTTGACGCGTTATCTCGGAGTCCGATTTATATAAAATGGAGCTCCAACATGATCGGTGAATCCGATTTAGCTATATCTGACCTGAGTTAAGAGCATATACATATATGGTAAGGCCTAGAGGGGAGGCATTCCAAGCTGGCCATACCTCGCACCTCTTAGGAGCAAGAATGCATTGAGGGCACTAGTACCCTGTATATATCCATTTCATTTCACTATGGTCAGCTAAATCACTTGTGCCATCGTCTACTGCAGCTACAACTACGTGCCACGCCAATCTGATAGGGCCCGAGGAATACTTTGGCAGCGGTCCCTTTTGCCGGCGAAAAGCGGCATTTCTGGCACCTGCTTCATAACTCGTAGCTCCCAGCCGCAAATCGGGTCAGATATGTAGTGAGCTTCCGTCAGCCCTTCCTGCTAAATTGGAGCCCTCGAGCAAATCGGGCCCGATATATCGGATCTCGGACCACCCGATTTGCCAAAACGGATGAAAGCCACAATAACACCTAGATTACGGTAGGGCAACTTTTTCTTACAAATATTATATTGTCGTTTTCGAATACGTTCAAAGAGGAAAAGAGATCACAAATATCCTAAAATAGTCCTTAAGCTAGGATATCTGCAGTAAGTGCCTAAAATTGTCTAATGGCTATCATGGTACGGTGCATCTACTATTGTACTGGCAGGAATTGATGATACCAGAAAGTAAGCATCCATATGTACTGCTCATACTCGGAAAACCTATATCACCATTTAGATATATAGGGTAATTTCGCGCGTAGATTCCGAAAATGCGGTCGGTTTTAGCCAATTCGCAGCCGTTTTCGAGCTACAAGGTGTCAAACAAAGCCACTCCGCCAATTGAAAACTTCGGCGACTCGGGTTGCAGTAAATACAGAACCTTGATTGGCTGGATTGGCCTAAACGTATGGTTTGCACGAGAAAAGCCACTCTGACAGGCTGGGGGATGGCACCAATCCCCACCACCCCCCACCTCGGCTATCTAACACGATCAGCACAGCCAAAAGGAAAATATAAATTTTCAAAGCTAGAATGAAAAAAACTGATCTTGGCTAGTGCTGCACTTGGTGCGTTGCTCTCTCTCGAGCTAAGGCGAGTTGCTTGCTGCTGCCTGCACGAACGCGTCCTCATTCTTCTGAATCCGACGGAATACGCTGACCCATTGATCTTCTGCTGCATCCAGGCCATCTTCCACCTTCTGGATTGTTTCCGAGGCATTGTTGGCGGGGTTCCTGGCTATCGGGGCTTTTACCTGTGCCCAGATCAGTTCAATAGGCTGCAAGGTTGGGTGATACGGCGGCGTGTAGTAAAGTAGGTGCCCGTATTGCAATCTGCTGTGCAGTCGTTGGAATAGCTTCTTTGTTTTGGCTGACAATGTAGTCTTTTATCGTCGGGGCTATAGCTTCAACCGAAAACCCGCGCTTTCTCCCTCTGCTACTCTCCTGGTTCTCCAGATCCTACTAGCAAATATAAGTTTTTACAATTAACTGATACAACACAGTTATAAAAGTCAGGCATGGCCACCCACCTCGAAGAAGTGCTGAGGATTTCTGTTGTAGGCACCCCAGACGCGTGCGACCGTTGCAGGCTTGACACCAATGCACTTGTGCACTAATTCCCTCGTCCGGTCGCCTCGGTAATTGCCCATGGACTTCTCAAGCTCGAAAAACCTGTAGCACTTGACGACCATCCTTTTCTCAGCGATGGTGAGTTCATGGCGGGGTTCTTCGTCTTCCATGGCTCCGCCTGCCAACTGAGGCTTGCGACTCTTCCTACACACGCTCAACACACTATGCTTTCGAATGGTTGTATTTAGAGCTGCAACGGACGTGGTCTCGCGTCGTTTTGCTATTTTTGCCGTCGTGTTACAATTCCTGGTATCATCAATTCCTGCCAGTACAATACATATTGCCGCCGGTACTTCGTAACCGAAGCACTACAGTATCGAAGTGCTACAAGGGAGAAAAAAACAAATGCACCGGTATGGCGAGCTACGTTTCACCGGATGTGTCGTCTACGGCTTCGCCACACGAAGAGGACGAAGATGTTTTGGTGGCCGCATTCGAGGCTGCGGCCGGCCGTCTAAGCGGCACGGAGGTGTGCGTGCGCGATGCCCAGCGGCTACTGCGCGTGTGCGGGCGACTCATCGAGGATCTGTTCGCTGCGGGCTCTTTGGATGCGATAGGCCAGAGGTATTTCTGGCGGGAGCTGCTGTGCCATCGCTGGAGCGAGGGGGCCGCTAGCTTGGCGCTGGAGTTGCTACTGCTAAAAGCCCAACTGACGTGTATTACGAGGGGCGAGAAGGTGGGTTTTACGGAAGCTGATGAGATTCTAGCCGTGGTTGCCTTCGCGTACGCCCACCTGCCTGTCGACCTGAAGGAGTGTTGTATTGATCAAGTGTCAGCGCTCATAAGTGCATTCATTCATGAAGGCCCGACCCATCAATTCACCCCGCGTATGGTTCTGCAGCTGCGATTGCTCGAGTGTTTAACAAGTTGCCATTTCCTGGACGAGTCGGGTGAATTAGATGCGTCAGCGTGGCTTGATGAATATTTCCCGGCGTGCTTCGATTGCTGCGGTGTGGCGATCCAGCTTTTGAACGATTATCATCAGCCGGGGCCCTGGACTAGCCGAGCTAACGTCTCGGTTGGAGTGATTCGAATGTTGGACATGTGTCTTCTGGTGATCAAGGCTGGGTTCGACTTCTTTGAGACTAGAAGGAAGGACATCGAGGATCTGGCCAGGATTCTCAGCCCGGTAATAGCCTCAAGTCTCGTTCATCTCGCCAGTTTCAGCCCGACGTGTTCCCCCGAAATGAGCAAAGGTGCGTGTCCAGAGGCGATCCAAATGCGCTCGGTGGAAACAAGCTTGCACCTGTTATCAAAAATGGCGAGCGTGGTCCAGGAGAGCGAGTATGACGCCTTGGTCGGCGTTTTCAAGTTGCTTCTTACTCCGAACATGGTTTCAAGAATCGGGTGTGTGCGTCCGAGTCTGGTATCGGCCTGCTTTGACGCAATACACCAGCTAGTCTCTCACTCCAAAGTTGCCGAAGTAGTAGGGACGCCGCTGGCCACACTGCTGCAGGCTAACGATATCAGCGAGTTGTATGAAGGATACAAGAAGACCAGGCAAATACGCTCGACCAGAGACCGTGACAGCGGCTGTAGCGGATGTGCGAACAGCGATCGTGCCAGTGAAAGCAATTTTCCAGATAGAACTGTTGCAACTGTTTTATCTGGTATGGATCTTGACGAGTCGGGTGTGGCTGCGCTGAAAGACCACGCTAGCGCGCTATCACGGAATCAACCAAGCAGCGCAGTCTTAAGGCCTGACGCGCCGCAGTGGTTTGATGAAGAGGATAGCAGCGATAATGACAGCGCCCTGGAGGAACCGTGCGACGAGAGCAGTAAGGGAAGTGATCAAAGGGTGACTACCTTACAGGCTGAGGTGGCGGTGCCGCAGTGGTTTGATGACGAAGACTACGAGGAGGGGGAGGCTGCAGGCGTTGATTTGCCACCGGCGGACAGCAGAGAATGTCCGGAGTTGGCGTTCTTATTGGGATCTGACGACTGTGCCGCTGGAGTGAGCAACGCAAGCGATGATGAGGGTGCCCAACACTGAAGCCATCCTGTGGACCGATTGGAGTAGCATGTCTAGCCAGCGGTCAAGAATGTCATCCCTTGCCTCCGTGCCCGGTTGAGGAGGAAGTGTAAACTCTTCGAGTGCGGATTTGCGGGTCGTCACGGTGCAGTATTGTGCTAGAACAAGATTGATTGAAACGTAAAGTGAGACGACCGGCTCCGTGTATGGCGCACGTACCTGTGTGTGACCTCGTCGGATGAGGGGAAGCACACCGCGCGGCATTGGGAGGAAGGCGCTTTCATTCGTTGGGCATTCGCGTGACTTTGTCTACAGTATACACTATAATACACTGCGCGACAAAAGGTTTGGGACAGCGACACTTTGTACAATATCTCAGCTTCTAGAAAGAGTTGTCGGATGAGACTTAGATATGTTCCTCCAATCAGGTTGCTTTAAACGCGACATATGACGCGAGCTCGGATTTCCCATTGGGTAGGGTGGCTCCCATACAAATATGTCGATTTGGCACCGCGACAAAACTTTGGGACAAACGTTTATCTTGATTAAAGTATAGGTGCCTGTGATGGTGAGGTCACGTTAACTATCAGGATCAAGTAAAACAAGGTCGCTAGTCGCCCTTAGGTGGGTAGTGAGCGTGAGGGGGTGCATCCCTGGTGCCCAAATCGAGTCAACACAATGTGTACTTATAGTTTAGCAACTTTGAGTGCCACCTTACTCTCCTATTGCGATCTAGAGGCCTTCAGGAGCCCCTCAAAAACGAAGGGCACTAACTAATAGGATTTGTATTAAAATACGCATTAACGGTAACATCATGTGCGTATTGTGTCGTGAGGGCCCAGTTACATACTCGAGACAGCTCAGCTTTCTGTCTGCTATTTTATACTTCATCTATGCAGTCCTAGTTACCACGGCGGATCCTCAAGCGTTGCTTGACGCCCGTAATGTGCGCTTCATGGTGCTTCTTATGCCCAAAACTGCAAATAGTTGGACTCGGTGGACCTCACCATCACAGGCACCTATACTTTAATCAAGATAAACGTTTGTCCCAAAGTTTTGTCGCGGTGCCAAATCGACATATTTGTATGGGAGCCACCCTACCCAATGGGAAATCCGAGCTCGCGTCATATGTCGCGTTTAAAGCAACCTGATTGGAGGAACATATCTAAGTCTCATCCGACAACTCTTTCTAGAAGCTGAGATATTGTACAAAGTGTCGCTGTCCCAAACCTTTTGTCGCGCAGTGTAAGGGGTGCAATTCATATGCACGACCGAGTGCGGCTCACCCAAACGCACGTCGCAGGGTCGAGCCAAGATCGCCGCCAAGTCACGAGGTCTGACGTCGACTTGAGCATTGGTAACGAGCGAGTCGCGCTTGCCGGCGCAAAATGAGACTCGTGCTTCTACGGACTCGTCGTGAGTAACAGAAGTGCAAGTACTGTACCATGGCATTTAGTAGGTACCGGTGGGTATCTTCAGCTTACTCGATGAGGGTGGGCCGATGGTCTCAATCTCAACCGCAGCGAGCGTCGATCGGGTACATGTACAGTTTTTCGTAGCGCTCCCTGGCTAGCATCCAGGCGATGGAAACCCATTCTGCCAAAAATGGCTCTGGGGAATACATGTATTTTATATATGCACCAGCAATAGGCAGTGCGTTCTCCTTCACGTGTCAACTCGAAGCTTCAACGTGCTTCGGCTAGGATGTTGGCAACACTGTTGCATCCTGCAATAGGTCACTTTTCTAGTTAGTTGTTACCACGGCAAATATCCCATCTTCTCCGAATTGCATGAAATCCGGGCAAAGAGACCAGTAACATCCACGCCTGGTCAGAAGTGGACTGCCTAATAACAGCAGTTTTAGAACGCCAAACTTGGCGAATCGCCAGTTAGATCGCCAACGGCGATCTAACTTCTGTAACTCTAGCTTACAGACCCTACCGTTCTTACCAGCATGCGTAGGCGACGAATCGCTACAGTTGCCTCGCCCTCGGTCGAAGAGCCCCACAGCCACGCCACCATATGCAAGTCGTTATCATCAACGTGCGAGGCAGACGAAGCGTCTATATGTGGACTTGATGCCAAGTTGGTGGAGCTCCGACAACATGGGGCTTGACACGAAGCTGGAGCAGCCAAGGTTGCAGCGGGGCCATCCCGGCCAATGGTAACTTGCAATGATGCCGAGTACTTGGGCGTGCTGAGGTCCTTCATTATTTTTGCGACATCGATGGCCGACGTCTTTGAATTAAAAGAAATACAACCAGCATTGAGTCTCGAGGCAATCCTTAGCATTAGCCTTAACGAGGTGCATACGCTCTCATCAACTAATAACATGCACAGGAGGGCGAGCCACAGACTGTTGCAGGGGTCTGTCTGTAGCCGAAACACCTTATGACGACAGATTGCGACCAAAGAAATGGGCGGCGGACTGGTTTGGTTTTGGGCGTGTACAAACCCAAAAACTCAAAGTGCACAAAAGCCACCGCCGTGTTTTTGCTCCAAGCATATGGAAATTAGGCTGGTCAGCAGCAGTGCCGTCACGACGGAGCGAACGCATCGCTCGTCTGGCCCGAGGTCTCTCCCGGTGGGGTGCAGCGGGGCGGCTGCATAAGAAAAGAAGAGGAGCAATGCCCGCAGGACGTCGAGCGCTGCAGCGAGCCCTAGCAGTGGCGGCGGCGGTGGCGGAGGCGTCCGACACGAGCGACTTCTGCAGCTCCGTCACGTCCTGCCTCAAGGACGGCAGCACCACGTGCGACACCACCACGGGCGAGTGCCCGCCCTGCATCTACGCGCTGGACAGCACCTACACGTGCTGGGAGAAGGACAACTCGACCAACACTTGCCCCTTCACAGGCGTCCGCTACGACTGCTGTACGTTCTTTGAGCCCCTCGACGTCATTGCTCTCGGTATCTCACTCCTGTTGATTTCCAAAATAAATGCCACAGCCGACTCGTGGAGCACCACGACGTCCACCAGCTCATCAGCGACCCCCACGACGTCGGCGTCCTCAGCCGCCTCGACTGCTTCCACAGCCGGCAACTCTGATGGTTCTTCGACGACCCCCTCAGCGTCCTCGTCTACGGAATCCTCCAGCTCCGGTACCATCGGCGGGCTGAGCTCCAGTCTCATCACGTACGGAGCCATCGGCCTGGGCGCAGTCCTAATCTTCGTCATCCTCATCATCCTCTGCGCTCGGAGGCGCAAGATGCGGCGGCGTCGGGAGGAGAACATTGCGGCCGCTGGTGCTGGCAACTTTGGGCGCAACCGCGCTCCGTCGGACAAGCGTCCACGTGGCCTGTCGAAGCCCGACAACGGGTCCTACCCAGGTCCGTACAACAACCTCCTCGACACCAGCAAAGTCAACTATGCAGCAGGCCCCAACATGAACGCAGGGTACGGAGGCAGCTACGGCGCGCGTCGCAAGGCGTCGCGCGGGGAACCGATGGACACGATGTCTCGCGTGCCCACGGACGAGTCCCCGCGCAGCTTCGACGGCATGCTCACAGACTCGACGCACTCGCCGGCAGTTCTCGGTGGCAGCTCGCACAACTCGCGCGGATCGCACAAGAGCGGCGGGCGCAGCGCCCAGGCGCCCCCGTCGTCGGAGGGATTGGCGGCTTCTCGACTGTGAACGAGTATGTGCAGCAAGACGTCTCCCTGCGCTGCACCTCCACGCCGAATGTGTTCGGCGAGTACCTGCGCATGAAGCAGGAGATGCAGTACGACGACGCCGACCGAAGCACGATGGGCGGCATGAGCGGCGTGAGCTTCAGCGACACCATCAGCGACCTGGACAGCGGCAAGTACTCGTTCCAGTCATCGCAGGGGATCGGCCGAATGCCGCAGCGGCGGACGGACCTGGACGGCCGCTCTTCGATAGCCGACTCCATCACCGACTCTATCGCCGACTCGGTCACCGACTCGGAGTACGCCGAGCAGATTCGGGCTCGCGGAGAGAGCGATTGCTACTCTGAAATGTCGTACAATGACGAAAAGTACTCCTTCAGCAGCCTGGACGGCCTCGACGACAGCCAGGTGCGAAAAGGCAAGCGCGAAGTCGAGATCTAAGTCCACGGCAAAGCCGCGGAGACTACTCTAGATGAAGTCTCTCGGGCATTTTTTTCCTTTTTGTGTAGTTACTCCTAGAGCGTGATGGCAGTCAAAGAACCCGATTATTTTATGAGTTTTTTGGTGCTCCATCTCACGAGCAGTCGAGTCCGAGATCTGCCACCACTTTACGTGGTGCAACAGTTCTGCGCCTGAAGTCCTACTCACTCCATCGCGCGACTGACAGCTCGATGCCTGAGTGGGGACCCGAGACTTCATGTACAACTACAGTAGTAGATGCATGATACAGCTTATCGAGAAATGCTCCTTTCACATACTTTTGATAGCTCTGATAGATCCCGACTTGGCTCAGCTCGGCGATACAGCAATTAGACTCAAACGCCGACTCCACACCCTCCCTCTCTTCCTTACTTAACAAACTTGCGTTAATACAAGTTAATGCACCTTCTTGGAGGCGATGCCACCCGTGGTCCGTGAGTCGTCAACGACACCCACGACACCCTCGGATTCTGTTTGGCTGTCCAAGGCGCCATCGCCTTCGGGACTCGCGCCCAGCGATGCAACCACGGCGTCTTCTTCGCTCGCCTGCGGTTCGGCTTGGATGCTTGCGTGCGCTGCGGCGCTCGGCACGACTGTAGCAGCAGTGGCACCGGTGGCCGCGTCGACCGATGCAGAACCGGCGGCCCTTGCGCCGAACCGCAGGATGCACTCTTCCGAGATGAAGTCCAGCACCTTCTGGTAGATGCGCGAGCGGAACTCGGCGCGCTCCTGTCCTTCGAGATAGGACGGCAGCGGCACGACAATGCCGTCAAAGCCCTGCGTCACAAAGGGGTACGACACCTGCGGCGGCTGCGGCCCGTTCGGCAGGAACATGACGCCGCTGCTCGTCGTGGTCAGCACCATCGTCTGCGTTGTGGCCGACGCTCCTTCTGCGTGCACTGTAGCGGCCGCAGTCGCCGCCTCTGATGGGGTATCGGACGCTAGGGTGGCTGAAGTAGCATGGTCGTCGTCGGACGTGTCGACTGAGCTGGGGAGCGCGTGACGCTGAACCGTCGACGCGCCCGGGTACGGCGCAAAGCGCTCGTTCTTGGGCGTCTTGGTGGTCGGGCCGCCGCCGGAAGCGCGTCGCTCTCGCTTGTGCAGCCGGTTCTTGGCGTCGAGTTTGCGCTGGTGCTGGTTCTGGCGGTTGCGGTGCTCGTCGCAGAGGTTGTGGGCTGCGCCCGACGTCTTGAGCGCGCGCTCGTTCATGCACTTGCCCGTCTTGTAGAGGCACTTGCCCCGGTAGTCGGGCCGCTCCGAGCCCGGGAGCGCGGCGGCCGCTGGAGGGAGAAGCCTTGACGTCGGACATGCGGCTGGCCAGAGCAGGAATAACGAGCAGGTTAGCGCTGCAGCAGCGGGGAGTTCGGGCGCTCGCACTCCATGAGGACGCCACCCACGACGCGTCGCAGCCGCTGGCGACGTCACGGAGGTCCTCTTGACACGCACGGCCAAGGGCGACACCATTAGGAACCCACCTTTTAGGACTCAGACCAGCGGCGTCAATAATCGATTGGCTCAGATTTGAACGATTTGGCAAGGGTCTTACCTTGATGCACATGTTGCAGTGTGCACTCCATTCGGCACAGCAGCAGCAGCAAGTCTACACAAGTCGAACTATGAACGATTCATTTATTATCGCAGCGAGAGTTGTTGCCCGGAAGCAATGCGCACTTGTGCGGCTCGCCTAGCGATACCGGTCGCGGAAGAGGTTGTGGCGCTGCTTGGCGCCGTGGCCGGCCGAGTACTCCATGTACTTGGTGCCGTCCGCGCCGGAGAGCGCCCCGAGCGACGCCAGCTTCTTCTTCTTGCGGCCGTGGCCCGAGAGCTCGAGACGCGACAGGTCTTCGTCGTCGCGGATGGCGGCGTTCTCGTCCTTGGCGGCGCTCTCCACGTCGGCGCTGAGCACCTCGTTCAGCAGCGCCCGCTGGTCCTCCTTCCGCGTGAACACGCCCTCGAACGACCCGGGCTCGAAGAGGTCCGTCACCACCTTGAACGTGTAGCCCTGGTCCACGAGGTACTGCTGGCGCTTGTTCGAGTAGAACATCTCGTGCGTGTCCGTGGAGATGAGCGTGTAGAAGAAGGCGTTGAAGCCGCCCGTGGCGTTCGCCTTGGGACGCAGAATACGTCCGAGGCGCTGTGCCTCCTGTCGACGCGAGCCGAAGTGGGAGGACACTTGGATGATCACGTTGGCCTCCGGCAGATCGATCGATGTGTCGCCGACCTTGGAGATGCAGATGACGTTGACCAGAGGCGAGCTCCGGAAGGACTGCAGCAGACGCATGCGCTCGCGCTCTCCCGTGCCGCCGTAGATGTAACCCTTGTTTAGCTTGGTCGCGTATAGCCGGAGGGCGAACACGTCATCCGAGAAGAGCAGAATCTTGTCGCCTCGCTCCTCATGGTACTGGATGAGGAACTCCGCGGCCGTAAACTTGTTCGGGTTCGCCACGTACAGAAGTGCGCGTTTGCGGGCGCTCTTGGTCTCGCGAAGATATTCTCGGTAGAACTCGCCGGTCATGGGGCACCACACCTCCACGCACGACACATTGGCCAGGAATCCGCTTTGGGTCAGATCCATCCAGTTGGCTTCATACAGCTTCGGGCCGATGAGAAAGTTCAGGTCGCCGATCAAGTCGTCCTCGCGCACAAGCGTCGCTGTTAGACCCAGCTTGCAGTGGCAAGCGATGGAGCCGATGACCTTACGGAACATCTTTGCGGGCACGACGTGCACCTCGTCCAGAAGGATGCACCCCCACTCGCGGCCTTGAATGAGCTGCATGACCTCTTCCGAGGCACGAGCGCGGCGTCCACCGAACGCTACCATAGTGTACGTAGTCACGATCACGCCAGAGTCGGGGTCGATGTAATCCTTGGCCACCGACGTAAAGCGGGCAATCTTCTTCTCGGGGATGTTCGTCCACATTTTGAACTGCGCGGTCCACTGCTCCACTGACACAGCAGACGTGCACAGACACAAGCACGACTTCTTGATGGTGGAAGCTGCCGTGACGCCCGTCAGCGTCTTGCCTGCACCGCAGGGCAGCACAATAATCCCCGATCGAGCACGGCCATTACCGAACATCTTGCTTAGCGACTTCTCCTGGTACTCTCGGATGCGCGTCGTGGGCTTGAGATCCATCTCCAGGTCTGGGATGGTCTTGTCATTGCGGAAGTCGTACTCCTCCATGAGCGGGTAGTCCAGATCCAGACACGCGCGCTTCACCTGCTCCACCATCGTCTTTCGGATCTTGAACGACACTGTGCGCACCGTCTTCTGCTGGTCGCCCGACGGTTTGCCCGGGTGGTGCTCCTCCGCCACGTTGTAGTCTTCGTTCAGCAGCTTCTGGTACTGCAGGTTCGCCTGATCTTCTGCTGACACGTCTTTCTGGATGAACTCACTCGCGTCGTCGGCTCTCGGCCCGCCAGGCGCCGCCGGGGCGCAGCAGCCGCGTTGGCGGCCACATCCTCCGCCGTCTCCTTCACGCGAGCCGCGCGGATGTGCTCGTGCTCGAGCAGCTTCCGCAGCACTTCCGGGTACAGACTCTCGACGTAGAACTCGTTGTGGTGCAGCACCAGCTTGGCCTTGCCGTAGCTGAGCGTGCAGTCCTTGATGAAGGCCACGATGCCCGCGGGCAGGCGGTTCTTGGAGAGCCGCTCCAGCACCTTGAGGATGCTTTCGGTCTCGATGGCCACGGACACGGCGGCGTAGAGCGAGTACGGGGTGAGCTTGTACTCGTGCAGGAACTCGGGGCGGGACACGGGCTCCGAGATGGCCACGAGGAAGTCGTAGGCCTGCTTGTAGATGGGCGAGAAGGCCTCGAGGAAGATGCGGCCGTTGGGGCAGACCCACACGGGCCGCGCCTCGTGGTCGGGCTTCATGTCGAGCGTGGAGAAGTCGTAGTAGCCCGAGGCGTCTCCGTCCCCGCCCGCGGACTGCGCCACCTCGTTGAGCTTCTGCAGGCGGTTCTGGATGCGGCGCGACAAGTTGCTGGAGGCGCCCACGCTGTCCACCGACTGCTGCACGCCGCCCGGGCCTCCTCGCTCTCCATGTACTCGAGCAGGTCCTCGCCCACGGAGCCGCCATAGTCCTCGGCCAGCGACTTGCGCTTCTGCCGCTGCTTCTGCACGCCCTTGCCGCTGCTCATGGTCAAGGCGAAGTGTACTGTAGAGTGGATCGGAGAGGCGTACAGTGTACTGTTCTTTGCTCGGCTAAGTGCGATAGGTTGGTCAACTTTAAGGCTACCTCGTTTTAGAACTACGCTCCACCTCCTTTTGGCTTTTGCTCCCATCGTTGCTTGTTTCTCATTGGCGAAAACTCCGATCTTGGCCCGTAGGCTCATTCGTGTGTTGTATTGAAGGGCTTACTCACTTTTCTTTTGTCTACATGCAGACTCGATCGATGGCCGGCGACCGACGCGGTCTCAGCTGCTACTTACAGGATCATCCAGCGGCTCTACATGGCGCAGTCCTTGTGCGACGACGACGACGTGGTGGCAGTCGAGGTCTGCGTGGTCGAGTCGTCCTCGCCGTTGTCGGAGGCGGTCTCCTCGTCCGAGGAAGTGTCGGCGTCCGAGGTGGTCTCGCCGTCCTCGGTCGCGTCGCTCTGCGTGGTCGAGTCATTGCCGAAGAAGTGGCGACATCGTCGTCAGTGACGTGGAAGCATCAGCGTTGACCGTCGTCACCGCGCCAGAAGCAGAGGCAGAGCTCTCAGCACCGACCGCAGTGATGGTGGCGAGTGAGTCGCTGCCGTCGAAGGAGGAGGTGTTGGTGGTGGTGGCGAACTCAGCAGAGATAAGGTCCTTGAGAGCGCTCTCCTGCGTAAGCAAGCCGAAGTATGCCTCAACGGTCTCGTTGGCCTCGAGCGTGGCCAGCTTCCAGGGCTCGTCGAAGGCCGAGAAGTAGAAGTACGTGACCCCGGACCTCTAGGTAGAAGTCGTGGAAGTATCTGGCTGCGTTCTCCGGGGTGGTCACGCTGGCCCTAGCGTCCGGCCGTTGGTGGCTCACCCGGTCTCGCCGATCGCCACGCGCTTCTTGCCTCGTCGATGAGGCTCGGGTACGCCAAGTAGTGTTGCCGACGTCGGTGATCGTGAGAGGGACCCCGACTGCGCCGCCATTGTCGATGCACATCGGGCGGATCTCGCTCAGGTGACCCACGGCGGTGCGATAGTCCACATCCCCACGGTAGAGCGCCTCGCTGCCGACGTGGATCCCCACGATGCTGTCCGGCGTGACGACTCGGTGCCCAACCGCGTGGCAAATGCCTCCTTTTCGGCCGTGTAGCTCGAGGCGTACGAGTCCACCCACAGAGCGGAAAGCCTGTTGCAATAGCGGCCGGCACGAGGGCAGTGGCCTGGTCGCAGTCGGTCAGCGAGTACAGCCGCAGCACGCTCGTGTAGCTCTTGAGGATCTCAAGCTCGTTGGCGATCTGTGAGGCTGGGCTGACTTGCACTTGACCTCAGGGGCCGCCCACCGCGGATGTTGTAGCCGCCTCCACAGGGTGGCGGTAACGGCGACTAGTGAAGAGTGGGGAGGTCCCGGTGACGTGAACCATTGCGAGCTTCTGCACTGGGAGGAGTGAGACGAAAGGAGCGAGATGACGAATGAGCTCGAGTTTGCAGGCAGCGCTGCTCGACCTTCGGGACGATCGATGGAGGTGATCTCGATTGGCCCTCGTGGGCTGAGCTCTATGGTGGAAATACAGTGTCCTGCTCGACAGGACTGTGGTCACGGTCCATCCATAGTCACGCTGGATGACAAGGCCAAGTTTCACGTGTAAGCTTACCATGTATTGAATGTGCAAGAATGCAGTGAAGACTATCCGGACGACAAAGTGGCGAGTTTGCCTAGGCACGCCTCACGCGGCAGCCCCCGGGCCTGATAGTCGCCGGAGTACCCTCTTCCGAGCCCTCGGTGCTGCCGTAGGTCTGGCTTCCGCTCTTGCTAGTGCTGGCGCTGGCGCTGGCCCTTCGGTGCTGCCGTAGGTCTGGCTTCCGCTCTTGCTGGTGCTGGCGCTGGCGCTGGCGCTGGCCCTTCGGTGCTGCCGTAGGTCTGGCTTCCCCTCTTGCTGGTGCTGGCGCTGGCCTCTTCATTGCTGCCGTAGGTCTGGCTTCCATTCGTGTTGGAGCCCGTGGTGCTGGTGCTGGCGCTGGCCCCTTCGGTGCTGCCGTAGGTCTGGCTTCCGCTCTTGCTGGTGCTGGCGCTGGCCTCTTCATTGCTGCCGTAGGTCTGGCTTCCATTCGTGTTGGAGCCCGTGGTGCTGGTGCTGGCGCTGGCCCCTTCGGTGCTGCCATAGGTTTGGCCTCCGTTCGTGTTGGAACCCGTGGTGCTGGCGCTGGCCTCTTCGTTTCTGATGACGGGGCAGGTGGGGCCAAGGGCGAGATTGGCGATCTCCGTCTTGAGCGTCCGGTCCTCGTGGAAAAGTCCAAAGTACCCCTCGACTGTGGCGTTGCTGGCGGTGATCTTCCACTCCTCGTCAAAGCCCTCGAAGTAGTAGAACGGGAGGCTGCGCGCCTGGGCCATCTGGTAGAAGTTGAAGAAGTAGCGAGCCGCGTTCTCCGGAGTAGCCTCGGACGCCTTGGGGCTCGAACCACCCGACGCCCAGCCAGTCTCGCCGATCTCGACTCTCTTGCCGAGCGCCGCAGCCTGTTGATACAGGGGCTGCATCCTCGTGTCGAAGTACTGCACGGCGTTCTCAACAGCGATCTTCTCCCAAAATGGGAAGCCGTTTGCTTGGACGAAGTCGACAGCGTCGATGAGATTCGGGTGCGCGAGGTACACGTCCCCGATCTCGGCAATCGTCACGGGCACAGACACCAGGCTGTACGCGGCCAGCAGAGCCTTCACGCGCTGGAGATACGCAATGTTCTCCTCGGCCGTGACCTCCTTCCGATACACGGCTTCGCTCCCCACGTGGATGTCGACGATGCTGCCGCCCGAGAAGAGGCTCGAGTGCTGCTGGATCAAGGTCTGGAGCCTAGAGAACTCGGCGTCGAAGACAGCCTCGTCACCGCTCACCCAGAGGCCCAGCGACACACTCAGGCCGGTGTTGATGGCGGCGGGCAAAACTGTGGAGACTTGGTCGCAGTCCCCGAGCCCGTAGAGGCGGACGGATCCCGTAACTTGGTACAGTGTCTCCATGTCCGCCTGGATGTCCGCGGCGCTCTTGCATTGCTGACCCTCAGCCGCCCAGTCCGGGCCGATGCGAGGGTTGTAGTTGATGCCGTGGATACAGAAGCTCTGCGCCGCTTGCTGGGTCAACAGGGCCGAGGTGAAGGCTACGATCGCGCCGAGCTGCTTGAAAGATATCATCGCTGGTGCGTGGTGGGAAAGTCACTGGTTGAAGTGTTTTCGAGGCCGCTGAATGGTAAATGAGCGATTGCTGCGACTGGGGGTGTTCCACGCGCAGCACTGATCCTTGGGTGGGTGCTCCACACACAAGCATGAGCTCAAGCCTGCGTCGATGCATGAGCTCAGTTTCAAGTGTAACGGAAACACGCTGTGGGCGTTCAACGCCTCGTGAGATGGAGTCAACTGCATCTCATGACTGCGCTTTTCGATGATGCACGTAGCTTATGGGTGGTTGCGGTGAGATCGCAGCGTGACTGGCGAATTCTCTTGGAGACGTGAACGCGTCGCTTGTGTTTGTGAGCCTCACACTAATGGAGATGCGGTCGTGGGTCTCCTGTAGGCCAAGTATCTAACTAGGACGCGAAGGTGTATTCAAGAGCTTAGATTGACAGAGATGTCGAGTGGCTCCCTGCGGGACGACGGCGGTGGCCCCAATCGAAAGTCGCAAGTTGAAGGTGTCCGTTTCCGTTCAGGAGAAGTTGACAGGAGAAGTTGAAACGGCCATGGTACGTTGCACCGGGGATCCTACGCGCAGAGCTGCCAGCCACTAGGCTGCAGTAGCAAGTTGCAGCCACCAGATTGAGCGCCACCACAGCGTCGTAGTCCGCAATATGCCGCCTGCGAGTTCTGGGAATGCGGAGTTGCCACAAATTTACGCTCGGGCCCTCATGACATTGCAACTCGCCCGCAGTTCGGCGGGTTTGGTCTTGGTGACTTGCTTCAGTTAAGTACGGCAACTATGTGATCATCACTCTAGTTGAAGTGACGCATACAGTGTGTTCTGGTTTTTCTGCTAGTAGCCCACTAGTTAGGAGCGCTGCAAGCCACTGCCGTAGTACGCGCTGAAACCTCCCGCGCGATGCGAACCTTATATGGCATCCGCGGCATCAATTGTCGGGCCGCTCGCTCGCGGATGTTATGGGCCCAGCAGCAGCCAGCTCTTCTTCCTGCAGCTCACGCTGCGTGTCCGTTTGGGGCAGACCCCATCTCGAGGGCTCTCTAGGACCAAAAAGGTGCCGACCATGACTGTGATGGATCGCCCGCGTCATTCGCCAAGCGCTAGCCATGCTCCCTGTCCCCAGTTCAAAGAAAAAGGCTCCATGACCGTCATCAGCTTGAAGCCCGAAAAAGCATGTTGCGCGTCATTTCAGCGGCAAGGAGCGGCTGTGAGCAGGACGAGTCCCCACTCGTCCATGAGGTCGTGCTTCTGAGTTGCGCCGACGCAGAAGATCAAGCCGGCCGAGAAGAAGGTCGCGCGGTGTGACAATCCCCGCTGCTTGAGCTCTTGTGAGTAAAATGAGAACTGATTGAAATTGAGATGAAGCTGCTAGCTCTTTCCTACTTGCTCGTGCCTTCCTCTTGCTAGCATACTTAGACATGTAGCCCATGGGTGCGCTTTCTTAAGACGCCTTGAACTTGGTGAAGTTGGCGAGCCGAATTATCTGATGAACCCGTGCGCAACAGGATGAGAATGGGTGAGTCGGATGGCGTGCTGGGTGCATGTCATTCTCCCTCATGGCGACGTACACTTCAGCAAGGAAAAATACGTCTGATGTTGACTCGCGTCTCCGTTGTTCCCTTGTCGAGGAGAACGGTTCCGTTGTCGTAGACTTGCTTGATGAGAAATGGTCCTTTAGCGACTTCCTCCGTTTTGCGGCGGTCTCGCGGAGGAACTCGGAGCATCACTTGGTCGCCGACTTGATAGAAGTGTTGAATACGGCTGAGATTCTCGCGGTCGTTCTCCTGCATGATCGCTGCGAACCTCTGCTTGGAGAGAAAACTCCAATTCGCGAAATGTAGTTGCCGGGTGATTAGATCCTCACCAAAAAGCAATTGCGCCGGAGATGCACGCAGTACTGAGTGGTAGCTGGCACGAATGGCATATGCCGCGTAGTCGAGTACAACTTCGAGTTGATCATTCAGGTCTGGACGAGCACGAATGATGTTGAGAATTTCGAGGTGGACACGTTCACAAATGGCGTTCGCTTGCGGATTCTTGGTCGAGATCGGCTTCGATTTGATTGCCATCGATCGGAGAAGTACTTGAAACTCCTCGCCCGTGAATTCAGGGCCTTGATCGTGAACGACGAGTTTCGGCCGAGGATAACGACACAACCAGCAGCGCTCGAAGCTCAGAGCCGTCGTACTTGCCGTGCGCCCGTGTTGCATTATCACCTCGAGCCAGCGAAATTGACGCTCGATCGCTGTGAGGCAGTAGTAATCTCCTTGTAGTGGTCCAACGAGGTCGACGTGTACAACGTCAAATGGACGATCCTCATTCGTCATGGGCGTCGGTGGTAGATGTCCGTAGGCCCGCTTTCCGCCGTGTAACTTCGCTCGCTTGCACTGCATGCATGCTGCGACGTACTTCGTCACTTCCGTCTCCATTCCTGGCCACCAGAAGGTAGCCATCGACCGAAATTGTTTCTCCGCACCAGGATGCAGTAAATACGAATGGTAAAGCTCCACAAGATCGTTGCGTAGAGATGCAGGCACGACTACACGCTTCTTGAAATGCAGTAAAACCGCACCGAGGGCCGGACGCAACGAGTAGTCAGGATCTGCCGCATTTTGTTCCAGCCGAGAGATAACTTCTTTGATTGTCGAGTCTGCTAGCTGGTGCTTTTTGAGCACGGCACCGTCGATCGCCACTTCTTCTTCTTCGACCGCGAGCAGTTCATCCTCCGTTGCTTGTTTCACGTAGTCATAGCGGAGCCTGGAAAATGCATCTGCACCAATGTTCTGCGAGCCTGGGACGTACTGCACTGCAAGGCGATACTCCTCAAGCAACAGCTTCCAGCGCTTCACTCGAAGCGAGGACTCCTGCGGGTATAGAAGATTCTTGTGATCCGTGTGTATGGTCACTGGGAACCCAAGGAGCATTGTCCGGTATTCTTTGAGAATCTCGACGACCGAGAGCAGCTCCCATTCCATGGTGGAATATTTGCGCTGCGTGTCCGTCATAGAGCGCGAAAAGCATGCGAGAATGCGCTTGCCTTGAACGATCACACCTCCAATCTGCCGGCCACTAGCGTCTGCGAAAACGTGAAAGGTGCGGCTGTAGTCTGGAAAAGCCAACCAGACATTGCGAGCAAGTGCCTGTTTGATGTCGCGAAAGGCTGCTGCTGCTTCAGGAGACCAGACGAATGGCACGTTCCGCGATGTCAGTCGATTGAGCTGAGCCGTAAGTGCTGATTTATTTGGCACCATTT
The DNA here is from genome assembly GCA_024211575.1 of Phytophthora melonis. Taxonomy (NCBI): domain Eukaryota; phylum Oomycota; class Peronosporomycetes; order Peronosporales; family Peronosporaceae; genus Phytophthora; species Phytophthora melonis. The sequence continues at coordinate 3,909,034 of JAMXKT010000038.1, read as the reverse complement.
CTCTGTAGTAAGAGATCATACCGAGAAACCTGCGGAGCTCCTTCTTGTTGCGAGGCTCTGCAATTTGCTGGATGGCCTCCACCTTCTTGGCCTGTGGTTGAATACCGTTCGGGGTCAGCGTAAATCCCAAGTAGTCCACTGACTCACGCAGGATGTGGCACTTCGCAGCGTTTAAAGTCACATCGTACTGTCGGAGCCGGCTGAATACGATGCGTAAGTGCTCCAAATGATCGCTCTCATTCTCAGAAAAGATCAGGATGTCATCCAGGTAGACGATGACGAATGGTAGGTCCCCCAGAATTCTCTCCATACATGCCTGGTACTCGTCTGGCGCCGTTGATATTCCCATGGGAAGACGTTTGAACTGGAACTTGCCGAATGGCAGACAGAATGCAGTGAATGCCCGACTGTGCGGTGCTAAACGTCTTGCGAAGTAACCCATGTTGGCGTCGAGCGTACTTAGACACTTTGCTTTGTCCAAACGCAACAGGATTTCCCGAATCTTGGGAACGAAGTACGGCGAGCGACGTAAAAAGCGGTTTAGGCGGCGGAAGTCCACGAGTAGCCGTAGAGCTCCACTGGGTTTCACCAGGAAAAAGGCAGGTGCCGCAGCCTCCGAATCGTAAATCTGTTCCATCACATCCAGTTCGAGCAGCCTCTGGATCTCACGCCGTGCTGCTGTTTCTTGGCTGCGAGCAATTGAGTACGGCTTCGCATGTGAGGGCACGTAATCGCTGCTGAGCGGTAACACGTAGTCGGGCAAAGGGATTCTGCCGAGTCGACCATTGTAGAGATCGTAAAATTCTTCCAGCAGCTTGAGGTAGCAGTGTTGCATTGCGGCTTCCAAGTGCTGCGGCAACAGATCAGCAGGCTTGACGTCCGTGGCATCACCTGCAAACAATTCATCCGCAGCATCATCATCAACTTCCACGAGTCCACGTGCTCGAGAAGTCTGCTGCTGCTCCTCCGCTGTCTTGATCATCATCTCACTGCCATCCCATTGGACCCTTCCGGTCCCGAAGTCCACCACGAGTCCGAGGGCTGCCATAATGTCGCGGCCAATCACCATGTCGTCCGGAATACTGGGTAGAACCTCGAAGGCGTGAATGATGACTGAGTCTTGTTTTAATTCCGGGATCCGGAAGCGGACGACCATGGATCCTGCACTGGGCGTTTTTCCCGTGGCCAACGTATACGAGACGCGCGAGTCTTCCAGTTTAGCGCCTTTGTCTGCAATTCCTTCATGAAGTCGCTGCGAATGATACTGCGCGAGCACCCACTGTCGAGTAGGGCTCTGTAGCGCTCCTTGCCTTGTTCCAACTTGATCATGAGGCGCATGGGTGGCGGCGAAGGTGCGACCGGAGTGTTTTTAAGACCCACGAACATATACTCCTCGTCGCTGGAACTGTTGGCCTGTTGCACGCGAGACACCACCTGTGTTCGCGCGTTGTTAGCGCGCGCACCGAGCTGTTGAGCGTTTCGACCGCGATGGTGATCCACCTGCTGATGCTCTTCTTGCTGCCGGTTGCTCTGCAGGGCACGACAGTCCTGCGTGTTGTGCGTAGTCGTGCGGTGAAACGTGCAGTACTTGTTACTAGACGCGTTGTTGCCGTTGCCATCGTTGTTGCCTCTGCCTTGATATCCACCACGGGGTTGATGACGACCACCATTGTTGCGATTACTCTGATTGTGGCGATTGTGGCTGTTGCTGGAGCGACGTCCGTTGTTACGAGAGGTGTTGTTGCCGTGCTGACGGCGCTCTTGGCCGTGCGGTCCCGACGATCGGTGAAGACGTTGCTCGCCTTGCTCGATGCGTTCGAAGAAGGGGACGAGAGCAGCAACGGTAGAGTATACTTAGCCACTGGCGTCATATTTGTTTTGCCATTCGAATGGCAGGCCTCGCTTGAACAAGCGGCACAGTGCATCCTCGCACATCGGCGAGTTCTCGCTGAGTCTGGCCAGAGTTTTCTCCATGCGGGCCAGCGCTCGAAACCGTTTGCTGTATTCGGCGAGCGTCTCAGAGTGGAGCTTCTTGATCTCCCAAAGTTCTTCTTGGAGTTTTTCACTGTAGTCTACTGGCAGAACCACTTTAGAAGCGGCGTAGAGTGTGTGCCAGAATTCTTCTTCCATCCTGACGTCTCCGTCGGAGATGGCTTCATAGTCGAACGCGTCACGTAGGTCACCTTCCAGCAAAAGTGACGTGTTGAGGTACTTGTCTTCAGCGTTCCAGTGCTTGGTAGCTGCGAGTTGCGTGAAGTGGTACACCCACTCGAGGAAGTCCTTGGGCCCTCCGTCGATGAACTTGGGCATCTTCTTGGTGACCACCTCCTCATCGATTCCTTTCTCCTTGTCGGCCTGGCGTACGACGATCGAGTATGTCAGGTAGCGTTCCTTGGCGTCCTTCTGCTTGGAGCCGTTCATCTTGGCGGGTTTGACGCGACGGGTGGGCCTGGTCGCTTGCTGATTTGAACCGGTTCAAAGTGACAATCCCCGCTGCTTGAGCTCTTGTGAGTAAAATGAGAACTGATTGAAATTGAGATGAAGCTGCTAGCTCTTTCCTACTTGCTCGTGCCTTCCTCTTGCTAGCATACTTAGACATGTAGCCCATGGGTGCGCTTTCTTAAGACGCCTTGAACTTGGTGAAGTTGGCGAGCCGAATTATCTGATGAACCCGTGCGCAACAGGATGAGAATGGGTGAGTCGGATGGCGTGCTGGGTGCATGTCAGGTGGCCCAATTTGTCCCTTGGTGTTGAATATCAGCTGTTGCAAGCGGAGGCTGAGGTCATTTTTTTTTTTCTGCGGGTGCTGCACTGCAGCAGGCTACAGGGATCACATCCCCTCTCATGAGCGACGCACCCTTTCATGCCATTTCGTGGGTTTCGGTAACCTGAGTGATGTTGTTGTAGAGCGAGCTTCCTTAGCTGTCCAAATCTGCATGTCCATCGCTTGCGAGGCTATCACCGTTCGCTGCAGCAACCGTCTCACCACCAGCTCGTGATTCATCCACGCTTGCCTCTCCAATGCCGCCTCTTCCAGACTTATCGCCACCGTCTTCCGGCTCACTGTCCTCCTCCGTGTCCGTGGCACTCTCTTCTGCAATAGTTGCGCGCTGTACGGGGCCTGCAGAACGTCCTCCACCACTTCGAGTCCGAGGCGGCGGCGCTGCGGCAACCTGCGAGTGACTTCGCTGTGAATTGATTGCGTTGGCAAACGCCTCGAGACGGTCCTTCACGAGCGCCTGGTCAATGGCTTCGCAGAACTGGCCCATTAGCGCGTCGTGTTTGTAGAAGTGGTTGACCAGCAGCTTCTGCAGACTGCGTACGACCTCCTCCACCGTGAGCGATCTAGGTGGGTACCGCAAGACACTCACGCGCAGCATGATCTCCATGAAATCGGTGAGATAGAGCTTCTTGTGGCCCATGGTGGTCATCTCGTCCAGAACCACCAGCTTGCACGCCAGGAACGGGTCCTTCACGTCGCGCACGCGGAACGAATCGGAAAATATTTGGTACTTTTCTCTGCGGAGGCGATAGAACAAAAGCTCTTAAGTAGCATTCGATACGACACAGAGACCGCAAGGTGAAGGGTGAAGGGGTTACTTACAAGAGTGCGAGAAACTCGACAAGATGCATCCCCTTCTTCTCGCCAGGCCTGCAGTACTTGCCCATGTGAGCATCGTATAGCTCTTGTAGCTGTTACACGAACGGTAAGAATTTGATTCTGGATACCCAAGAGAGAGAAAGAGAGCAGACGTACCAGAGTTATGTGCTCCGTGAAGACGTCGCTGACCTCTTCCGTGTACAGGAAGCGAGACCGGAACTCGTTTGCGTCCTCTGGAGTCACGGGCAGCAGATTCTCCTGCATTAGCTTGTCAACAGCTTTTGCGGGGGTATCGCACACGTTGGCTGTAAGTACAAAAGAGAATGTGCAAAAGGTTAGCCGCACAGTACAGCCGAAGCGAGTGAGTGAGTAAGTGAGTACAAACAAAGCGCGTACTTCGGAAGTACTTGTTCATAGCGATGCGGATGACGCACTCGAGAAACTCGAACCGCGTGAGACTGCGGTCTGGGTTGTCCTTCTCCTTCGCCTCCTGCGTGAGCTCGAGATTGGCCGCCACGAACACGTTCTCCAGGTCTGGCAGCGAGCAGTACTCGGACTGCTCGTCCAGGATGCGGGCCTCTGAAATAAACTCCGTGTAACCTGACCACGGCACGCACGTTATGTCGTTCTGGAGCTGCACTGCAGCTGCTGGCGTGAGCGATCCCAACGGCGCCAGGTTCATCAGGACATTGTGGCCGCAGTAGCGTCGGTAGGCGTTGCACACCGTGCGATACCAGCGCGTCACACTGAGCTCCACCTCGCGCCGTCGGATCGGATCCTTCACGAACCGGTCAATCTTGCACTGCCGCCAGTCCGCGGCGCACGCCTTGGCGATGAATCCGTCCGTGTCGACGAAGTTGCGGCACTCGGACTCGCGCTTGCGTCGAGCAAACACGCTCTTGTTGATGTCCCACTTGCCTCGCCTTTCGCTGCTCTTGCCCGAGCTGCGCGGCACCAGCGTGTTGCAAGGGTCTCGTCCTCCACGCTGGGTCAGACGAACCACATTCAAGCGCTCCAGGTTACCGAACACGTCGCCTTGTAGTGCCGCAGCCGTCTCGGCCTCCTCGTTGTCGCCCAAACTGCAACTGCTGGCAGATCTGCCTGATACGAGACGGCGTTGGCGATGCACGGGGCGGCTGGGTCGCGAGCTTACGTAGTGGAAGCTTACGCTCGACGTACTCGCCGGGTCAGCGTTGGTGTCGACGACCGTGAAGAAATAGTTGGTGGCCCCAGGTGGGATCACCCTCAGAGCGCTGAACGATATCCCCTCACCTTCATTTTCGCGTCGCTCCATGGCCACACCTCTCCAATCATCGATGGACAGGTGCAACCGAACCTCCATGGACGGAGTGATCTCAAACCTGTCGGCGGTGCCGGCGAAGGGGCCTTGAGCTGCTGCGGGGGTCCATGTGAAGCGATGCTCCGACCAGAGTCCGCAATACCAGCAGGATGCGTCCACAACAGGCACGAGGTGCGGCGGGAAGACGCCAGATCCCGCGTCGCTGTGCACTTCCTCGAAGACTGCAATGGAGTAGAGCTTGTGCTGGTCGCGCAGTCTCCTAGACCCACCCCCGTCTTCATCGTGAGACTGGACTTTGGGGATGAGGAACCCGCGCGAGTCCATCACCGCGCAGTTCCCGCTCATGTGTAGCCCGACAAGCGTCTGGTTGCTTTCTAACTGCTTCGCCAATAGAGTGCAGTCTTCAAAGTCTAGGCGGTTGCTGGACAGGTCCAGATGAGCTAGCACCTTGTTGTTTGCAAGCGAATCGGCCAGAGCTGTGACCACGGCGCGAGGCTTCAGGACCGCCCCGGATGTTCCAGTTGCCCCGCCGGTCCCGGAAGCCGAACTTGGCCCCGACGAGCCGAGAGCGTTCCACGACAAGTCGCACACGCGCAGCGATGCATGAAACTTGAGCGCCTCAACGATTTTCAATGCTCCGACACCGCGCAGTTGGTTCCACGCCAAGTACAGCTCTTCAATGCGCGCGTTTTCCTCCAGAAACCGCGCAATGGCGAGCATGCCCGGAGTGCTGAAGCGGTTCTCGGACAGGTGCAGACGCACCACAGTTTGGTTGGAAGTGAGCGAGTCGCAGAGCTGTTGCACCTCGCGGTCGCGCAGACCCGTGTGCGAGAGATTGAGCGACGTGAGCGTCCGGGAGCGCCGCATCAGCTCCGAGAGCGCGCGTGAGGACGCCGCAGCTAACGCGTTGTGCGACAGATTGAGCTGCTGGAGCCCGGACGTGCCCTGTCCACTGGTCGCTGCTGCTGCGGCGGTGATCAGCCTAGCAGCGACGATATCCCCAATCCGGTTGTGCGCGAGGTTGAGACTCTCAACGCCTGGCAGCAGCGAAAACCCCTCGCCAAAAGCCCCGGCGTAGGCGTTGCCCATCCGATAGCTGCTCAGATTCACCTCTTGCGCCGTGCTCCCGCTGGCGTAGGACGCCGCCTTGTCCACGACGCGACGCCGAACGATGCCCAGCGGCTCTGGGCATAGGCGAAGGCTGCGCACCGCTGCCAGGTACGTCCTGCGCGCAGATCTAGGACGGCCCCGACCTCGTTGCTGGGTCGAGAAGAGTCGGCGGTTGTCGCGCTGGGCGTGGGAGGCACGACCTTGTTGTTGTGAACGGTTTCCTGTCGGTGGAAGATGCTCCAGAACTGGTGCATGGCCTCCGCCCCCATGTAGTTGGCCGGCACTGGCGGCTCCGACGACGCGCCGCCTTCCGTGTAGTCGCTCGACGGCTCCATTGACTCCAGCGGTGACGGCGGCCTCAGCATCTCAGTCTGCCGTCTGGACCGTCGGCGCGCAGGCACGAGCGCTGTGAGGAACGTCCTGGACTCGGCAGGACTGGAGCCTCGCGACGAGGATGGGGGCGGTGGCCTCGGCTTGAGCTTGGGAGGCTGCCGAGGCGGCGCTTCTACCGCCGCTGGGCGAGTCTCCTCCTCCTTCAGTGCTGCGCGTGCGGCGGCCCGTACTGCGGTGGGCGTGGCGACCGGCTCCTCCTCCACGCTGGTCCGGCGCGAGCGCGACGCGGGGCGGGCATGCTGTGCCTCGACACGTCGTCCCTCATTCGACCGCTGATCTAACTACCGAAGGCCCATAGTCAGGAATAGCGTTGGCTGTTACGCAAGACTCGACCTGCAGCAGACAGGAGCACGGTCAGGAGCTATTGTTTGCCCCGATAGCTAAGGCGCGCGAAGGCGTCGCCCTGCCCAAGGAGCAGCCCGCGTCGAGCTTCCAGCAGCAGTAGCTGTTCAACAGATGGCTACAATTGTGTAGCGCTTGTGTGCGCGTTGCTGAGCCCCACCCAACCGACACACACCATGAGCGCGATCAGCCCCGAGGCGCAGCAGGCCGAGCCATTAACGACCGCCGACACGCAGCTGGTTGAGGCGCCCGAGCGTCTGCGCCGGGCGGAGACGGTGCTGCGCCACCGCACGAGCCGCATCGTGCTGGTGCTGGAGCAGTGCATGGATTCGCACAACCACCAGGCCGTGCTGCGCACCGCCGAGGCGCTGGGCGTGCAGCACGTGTGGCTCATCTCGGCCAACGCGCAGCAGCTCAAGACCCACGAGGACGCGGGCAAGAGCAAGAGCAAGAAGCAGAAGAAGAGCAGCGGCAAGAAGATCACCAAGAACTGCGCCGGGTGGCTCACGGTGCGCGAGTTCTCGAGCATCGCCGACTGCCTCGCTGCGCTGCGCAAGAGCGGCATGACCATCTGGGCCACGGACCTGTCGCCGCAGGCAGAGCCGCTCGCCGCCAGCAACAAGCCCAGCGAGCTGCCGGCGCGTCTCGCCGTCGTGATCGGCCGGGAGACCGACGGCGTGAGTCCGGAGATGCTGCGCGCGGCCCACCGACGGGTGTATTTGCCGCTTTTCGGCTTCAGCGAGAGCCTCAACCTGTCGGTGGCCACTGCGCTGGTGCTGCAGCGACTACTGGACTGGTTCCCGGAGGTGCGCGGGGACCTGGACGAGCAGGAGAAGCAGAGCATTCGCGAGAGGTGGTACCCTCAGCTGGTGGGCAACCCCACACAGGCTGCGCAGGCTGAGCCGTGGACGTCGGGCAGAGTCCCCATCCGCCCCTTGACGACCTGAGGCGCGAAAAGCACGAGGCTTGGGTCCCCAAGAGCGTTCGACGGCGGGAACAGGACATGCCCGAGGTGAAGGAGCGATTGGGCAAGAGGAAACAGCCCGAAGAAGACTCCAATACCCAGACTGCGGACGTGGAAGGATAGGGCCAACATGGTTGGGGCAAGCGAACGATATCTGAATGATAGAGCTGATGATGCATGAACGAAATTGCTCGATCTACCGACTGCTTAACGACGGGGGGGGGGGCTCGGCTCAAGCAGAGACGACCATACGCAGCAACTGCTGAGTCTTCTCCTCGTTCTTGGCGATGACAGCTTTGAGCGAGTTGATCTTGTGCAGCTGCTCCTTGACTTGCTCCTCCACCTCGCGAAGCTGCACCTGCAGAGGCTGCAGCGCTTCTTCGGTACGCTTCTGCTCGTCAGCGAGAGCGTCACGCTTGCGCGCGTATTCTTTGCGCCAGAACTCGAGCTCCTTGGACATGGCATCCAAGTCTTCGTGAACAAACTCGACGCTCTTGCCCACTGGATTAGCCGCTTGGCACAGCCGCTGGATGTCTGCACGCAGCGCATTCATTTCAGCGAGCGACGACGCGGCTGCAGCGCTTGAGCTCTTCATGCGCTCCGGCTTGAACGACTTGCTGCGACGACCGAGCCGGATGCCAGTCTCGGCCTCGTTAGTCGCAGCGGCTGCAGTATCCTCGCCTTCCTTGGCGCGTCGCGCGGCTTCTTCCGCGCTCTGGTCTTTCAGAATGTCACGCACCAGCCGTCCATGGGCACCAGCATCGCCAGGCAGAAGCGCAGAGTGAGGCTGGCTCGATGCTTCGTCTCCTGCGGCTCCTCCAGCAGCTTCGTCCTCGCTGTCGGTATCGTTGTTGTCTCCATCCTTCATGATACCCGCAACCGGAGCGGCCTTCGCATCCGGCACCATCAGCCGCCCCACCTCCGTGACATTCTCCTTGAGCTTCGGCGGACGTCGTCTTGCAGTCGTAGGTCGTGACGTGCGACTTGTTCCACTCGTGCCCGGAGCGCTCGTGCCCATTCGAGCCCCGCCGTCGTCTCCATCGTCAGTCTTCGACTCTCCACCAAAGCGCAAGTTGCCGCCATCGTTGTCGTTGTCTGCATCTCCAGCGCTGCTCTTCACTGCGAGAGGCTTCACAGGGCCGGAGAAGCTGCCTGGCTCTGCGTCCTTCGGTTTCTCTTTGGCCTCCGCAGCAGGCTGAGGCTCCGCTCGTGGCTTGTTTTCTGGCGGAGTACTAGAACGCGAAGGCTGCTTGGTCTCGGGGTTCGCTCTCGGCTGCTAGGGTTTCTTGGCGTTTGCGCTGGAACCACGGAGAGCCGTGTCGCCTGCCAGCACGCGCTTCACGGCCTCGCTGGAGCTTCCTGCCTTGCAGGCTACTGTCAGCAGCTGCAGAAACTTGCACGTGGCCTCAGGCTCCAGCCCTGCGACGATCTTGGCCGGCTTGGCTTCCACTTCCACGTTCAAGTGGCAGCTCACGCACTGGATTATCTTGGTGAGGTAGTCCAGCTTGGGTCCCTTCTCCTTGATAGCCCCGGAGTCGAGCTCTTCCCTGAAAAGAGTCCTTCGGCAAAGCCAGTGACGCGCGTGAACTCGGAAATGACGTCGTGCAGGAAGCGGAACGGCGGCTTTCCCAGGAGCTTTGGGGACATCTTTGGCTTGGAGATCACCTGCTCCACGAGCGTCTTGGTGCGCTCCACGTCGCCGTTGCATTCAGCGATGCTCTGCAGCAGCGCGTCGTCCACATTGTTGTCCTTGCTGCTACCGGCACGGCTGATCTTGCCACTAGGAGCGCGACTGGTCTCAGGAGCCGCCTGCTTGGACGACGGAGGCGGCGCTTGAGCTTCGGCTTTGCTCTCTGCGCTGCGTGGAGGGGCTGCTGCTGCTGCCGCTGTTGGGGCAGATCCTTCGCTGCTTCCCTTCGTCTCCGCCTTTCGTTCCGCAGCGCTCTCTCGCCGTGCCTAAAATCACCATAAACTATTAGAAACGTCGCAGTGAGCGGACTAACAGCAGAGTGCATGCCGATTCACCTTTTCCTTCGCTTCGGCCGAACTGCTGCGATCCTTTGAGGACGGACGCGCTGCCGCCGCCGGTGGGGCCTCTGCGGCCGGAGCTGCAGCTGCGGGCGCCGCCCTGGAGCCACCTCCCCTTCCGCCGTGAACGACGGCACCTTGGCTAGAGCGGCCTGCACGGCCTTGCCCCAGTCGAGCGACTTGTCCTTGGCGGCCTGCGCGAGCCCTGCAGCAGCAGGTTGGTGTTCTCCGGCTCGAGACCAGCCACGATCTTGGAGGAGCGCACGTCCACGTCCTTGCCGAGGCATTGGCCCACGCACACGATCATCTTGTCCAGGAAGGCGGTCTTCTGAGGCTTGTCCTTGAGGTTGGCCGAGCCCAGCTCGAAGTCATTGTAAAGCCCTTGGCGAAGCCCGTGCTCTGCGTCACGGCCGTGAACACGTCGTGCAGGAAGCGGAAGGGCGGCTTGGCCAGCAGCTTGTCGGCCAGCTTGGGCTTGGCGATCAGCGGCTGCAGCTGCTCCTGCGTGCGCGCGATGAGCGTCTCGAGCGAGTCCCCATGGCGGCGCGGTGGCAAATAGCGCAATGGATCGATCTCGAAGCGACGCTCGGATCATGAAGGGGCGCATTCGAGTGATCGGAAGGTACCTAGCTATCAGCAGGAAGCCAACTCGGCTTGAGGCAGCGTGCAGCAGCAGCAGCAGCAGCAGCATACGCGCTCCTGGCTGCAGCAAAGGAACCTGTGAAAGCTGCTGTACTGTCGTCGATCAACCAACCGTGTTGATTCAGCAGCACCGACTGTCACGATTGGGTTCAAAGCTGGAGACCTGATGGCCTTGGCGCCGCATGCGCTCGTCGACAATATAAGCAGATAGCGTTCCTGACTCGATGGAGGTGGCGCTTTCAACCACCGACGAAAAATGGGGGGCGCCGCAAGTGCCCCACGCACTCGGAACAATACTGTAGCTCGCGACCACAATGAAGACAGCTCCGTCCCCACTTCCCCCTTTGTCTTCGAGCAGCGGCGCCCTCAAATGACAAGACTGCCCGCCTTCTCCAGTGCTTGCTCCGTCCAAAAACGTACTAGACGAGGAAGCACCGGATGATATAGTCTCCAGCGGAACTCGTCATCCAGCCATCAAGACAACAGGGAGACTACGGCCTAAAGAGGCCACTCGCAGCCATCATATCTTCGACACGAGCCCCAGCAGCAGCCAGCCGCGACGATCGTCGTCGTCGCCGCCAAGTTCACGTCCAGTGCTCGTGTGCTCGTCCTCCAGATTACGCTTACGCTATTGCCCTATTACCCTACCCCTCTGCCCGACAGTATTGCCGAATAGAATGCCTCCATTCTTAGGAACACTGCATTATCAAACGTAGACGACGACAAGCGCCAGGATGGCCGTGCTGCTGTGGCTGCTGCTGCTGTTTGCGGCCTTCGTGGCGGCGCTGGCCAGCAGCGCCAGGCTGCGCAAGAACGCCTTCATCTGGTTCTCCTACGCGACCATCACGGGCTGGTACTACTTCCGCGTGCTGCACAAGAAATACGCCGGCAGCAAGGACGAGTCCGGCAGCCCGCGCGCGGCATCGCCTCCCTCGAGCTCGAGCTCCAGCGGCAAGACCCGAGCGCCCCCGCATCGTCTCCGCGGGACCCCGACCTCGTCTACTTCGAGCCACGCGAGGTGATCGAGCGGCGCCAGCAACAGGAACAGCTCGAGCGGCTGGAGCGCAGCGGCGCGTCCGAGCGCTCGAGCCACATGAGCGACTCGGGCTCCAGCGGCGGCTCGGACGGCGCCGCGACCCCGAGCAAGCGCAAGCACAGCCTCTTCCACAGCCGCCGCAAGGCCGCGGCCGAGGAGGCCGTGCGGCGCGTGAGCGACGCGAGCTCCGCGGACCTGCTCTCAAGCTCGGGCGTGTCTGAGGCGAACGGGCCCGTGACGCCCGGCCGCAATAGCGCCACTAGACGGACGTACACGGGTCGGAAGAAGCCCGTGTCCTGGGCGGAGTAATTAGCAGCAGGCGGCACAACGAGTGGTGAGCGAGACGATAGGAGAGGGAGAGCGCGACAACCCGGCGGCAGGATGTGGCGAGGAGCGAGGCGCTCGAGAGGAAGTTCGGCGCCCCGCGTGTATGTAAACAGGAAATGAAATCTTGCATGGACTCATTCATTGCGTAGTGTTGAGGCCTAGATAATAGTGAGCCCAGCAAGTCAACCCTCGAGCCTTGTCCAGCATGCCCATGCTTGTCGAGCGTGCGCTGATGCCCTTTTCTGCTTTGTCCAATCAGGTGCAAGTAGGTGCGCAGAATCAAGTTCCGGGCTATTGGAGATCACTACCAGATCGGTGCAGGCAGCGGCAGGCATGTTCGGGTTCAACGTGAATAAGCTCAAGCCCAACCTCAAGATGGCGGTGCACCGCATCGGCATCGTCAAGAACAAGAAGGCGAACGCGGCGCTGGCGCAGCGACGGGAGGTGGCGCGGCTGCTGGCGGACGGCAAGGAGGAGAAGGCGCGCATCCGGGTACGCTTACGCTCTGCTCTGCTCTCGGTCCGTAGCTGAAGCACTGAGTTTTGTGCAACCGCTGCTGCTGTTCTCAGGTGGAAGGAATCATCCGCGACGACTTCACGATGGAAGGCTACGAGATTCTTGAGCTGCTGTGCGAGCTCCTGGCCGAGCGAGCGGTGCGTCTGTGTCCGTCTCCTCGTGTATTGACTGTAGCTGAGCTGAGCTAACCCCTGCTGTGGCATTGCAGAACCTCATCAAGACGGAGGCCGACTGTCCGTACGACATGCGCGAGGCCGTGTGCACGCTCATCTGGGCGGCGAGTCGCACCGAGATCCCGGAGCTGGCCGAGGTCAAGAAGCAACTCACCAAGAAGTACGGGCAGGACTTTGAGGCCGCCGCCATCCGCAACGTGGACGGCTGCGTGAACGAGCGCGTGATCCAGAAGCTCAGCGTGCAGCCGCCCAGCGCGTTCTTGGTGGTCAACTACATGAAGGAGATCGCCAAAGAGTTCAAGGTGGACTGGGAGCCCGACGAGGCGGAGGTGGCGGACCCGCTGGCACCGATCCCGGCACCGACAGGCGCCACCGTCGCGAGCGCAGCCGTGTCGGGCCCCGATTTTGCCGCCCTCTACGCCTCGGTACGGAGGAACCTGCATGGTATTTCGCAGCTGACTGATCGTTCTAACACTGTAAATGGTGTGATGTGATGTGATGTGATGCAGGCCCCTCCGCCCGGCAACATCCCTTCCTACCTGCCGAACGTCCCATCCGGCGCACCAAGCGCTGCCCCCGGTGCTCGACAGGCTTCTCTATCGCGGCGGACGGTGGACACCTACACGAACCAGCCAACCCACTACTACTCCACAAGGTCGTCGCAACCGGTTTCCCAGTACGATGACGCTCCTGCCGAGTCCACGCAGCCGGCACCAGCTCCGTACAGTGAAAATCTTCCACCCCTGCAGCTCCAGCTCCTGCTCCAGCGGCCGCAGCCAGTGGCGGAATCCCCGATTTTGACGAGCTTACTGCTCGCTTTGAGCGGCTGCGCAAGCGGCAGGACCGACACGACCAGGACAACACTTCCTTCACGTTCTAGAAGCGCTTTAGCAATAAAAATGGTTTGCTACACTTCGCTTTGGCGCTAGACGTTGGAAGCGGTTGACCTGGTGCGGTAGTGCTGTTGCGCGACACCAAGCCGCAATTTGTCTTGGCCTCGGAAATGAATTGTCTGGCATATCCGGTCGGTGACTTGAGACGAACCGTAGCCACCAAGTTGCTGCTATTGGTGAAGACCATTCGACATGCGCCACCAGCGCTGGTCATGCATGACATCCCATGCTGTCCGTTGAGACGCTGCCGTACAAAGTTTCGCGTTAGGACGCGCCTCAAAAGTATTTATCAGTATTCTGAACTCAAGTGTAAACCTATTCGTACAGCTTATTTTGAAGCGTTAAAACGGGTTGAACTTGGGGCCTGCACACAGCGCCACACAGCGAGCACTTCAAGATCATTCCCAAACTCGCCGTCGACCGCCAATTGCCTCCTCCGCCGCCGCCATGAGCTTCGTGCCCGTCGCCCCCGACTGCGACTTCCCCATCCAGAACCTGCCGTACGGCGTCTTCCCCCAAGGGCGGCGAGAAGAAGCGTGTGGGCGTCGCCATCGGCGACTTCGTGCTGGACCTGTCCGTGGTGGAGACCGAGGGCCTCTTCGAGGGCTTCGACGCCGCCTGCTTCCACGACGTGCGTTGGCTGCCGCCCCTCTCTCTCTCTCTAACGGCCCCCAATTAATCTGCTTGTTTGTATGGATGTGTGTGTGTGTGCTCGTGCTCGTGCTGCAGTCGTCGCTCAACAGGTTCATGGCGCAAGGGCCCAAGGCGTGGGCAACGGCTCGCGCCACCATCCAGCGCCTGCTGTCCGCCGACGTGCCGACGCTGCGCGACAACGCGGCGCTGCGGCAGCGCGCGCTGATCCCCTGCAAAACGTGCGCATGCACCTGCCGGCCAAGGTGGGCGACTACACGGACTTCTACTCGTCGCGCGAGCACGCCACCAACGTCGGGCGCATGTTCCGCGGGGAGAACAACGCGCTGCAGCCCAACTGGTGTGTTACGTATGCTTGGGAGTGCACCGCGCCATTGCTGTCCGTTGTGGGCTAACGATACTCTCCTGTGTTGTTAAACGAAATGCAGGCTTCACTTGCCTGTCGGCTACCACGGACGCTCCTCGTCGGTCGTCCCGTCGGGCACCAATGTGCGTCGCCCGTGCGGCCAGCTACAGGCCGACAAGACCGACCCATCCAAGGGCTCTGTCCATGAGCCGTGCCGCGTGCTGGACTACGAGCTTGAAATGGTGAGATCCGCTCGGTGATGCATTCTTTCATAGGCTTACTGCAGTGTGCTAACGATGAGTCTCCTCTCCTCCTCCAGGCGTTCTTCATTGGCGCCCCGAACAACCTCGGCGAGCCGATTCCGATGAGCAAGGCGGAAGACCACATCTTCGGTGTGGTGCTCATGAACGACTGGAGTGGTAAGCGCGAGTTTCTGAGCGATATTTCGAGGGGGTCGTCCTGCTGACAGTAGATATGACAACGTTGTGGTGACAGCTCGCGACATTCAAAAGTGGGAGTACGTTCCACTCGGGCCGTTCGGGGCCAAGAACTTTGCGACCACCATCTCGCCGTGGGTCGTGCCGCTCGCAGCTCTCGAGCCGTTCCGGTGCGAGCCGAGCTTTGGCCCGGTCCAGAAGGACCCTACTCCGCTGCCGTACATCACGGACCCCAACTACGCCCGCGGCACGTACGACATCAAGCTGAACGTGGCAATCAAGCCGGAGGGCTCGGAGAAGGCCTACACCGTGACCAAGAGCAACTTCCGCAACATGTACTGGAACATGAAGCAGCAGCTTGTGCACCACACGGTCACGGGATGCAACATGCAGCCTGGCGACCTCTTGGGCAGCGGCACTATCAGCGGCGGCACGGACGACAGCCTGGGCTCGATGCTGGAGCTGAGCTGGCAGGGCACGCGCGAGGTCGCGCTCGGAGACAGCGGCCTCACGCGCAAGTTCCTGCAGGACGGCGACACGGTGGCGGTCACGGGATACTGCCAGGGAGACGGCTACAGGATAGGCTTTGGGTCGTGCGAGGGCAAGATTCTGCCTGCGCACCTGTGAGCTGTCAGTGGCCAAGGCGTGAAAGAGGAGGTGTGTTTCTCCGTCCGCGTGTTGAGCGAGTCGCGCGCCAAAGTAGTAACTCGGAAGTAAGTTTTACATCAACAAACGCACTGCCGCTTCATACCTTCCTAGATCGTAGCCTCTGCAGTTTTGAAAAGGTCCTTCAGTGGCACCTTCATCGAGAACTCGGCGCGTAGAGGAACCGAGGGGAACGTAAGCTCGTCGTCGTGCGCTAGTGAAGGCAACTTTAGTCCACTTGCGATAACCTGCTCGACGCCGGCGTCGCTGTTGTCATCTTGCTCGGTAGTCACAGTCGCGATATCGGGCTCATCCATGCCGTCGAACCTGTCCTCCAGCAGCGAGAAATCGACGCCTCGCTCGTGCAGCTTGGACTCGAGCGCCTCCTTCCACTCGTCCACCACGACGCCCGCGCTCAGCATCGCAGCGCCACTGCGGTCGTTGTGCGCCACGATGCGACTTTTTGCTTTCCCTTCGTCCTGCGTGTCCAGCGACGAAGCGGCAGCACCAGACAAGGATATCCCCCACCGGCCACGGAGGTACTCGAGCTTTTGCTGCTCCTCGCTAGTGTAAATAGGGACGGCGCTCTTGCTTGAGCCTTGCTGCGTGGAGCGGCTGGCCAGCGACACTGACGAGAACGAGTGCAGCACTTGCATCAGCATTGAGAGCGACGGGAAGTTGTCGCTCAGATAGCGGAAATAGTCGTCCACGACGGGAAACTCAGCCACGAACTCGCTGGTGAACACGCGCTGAGACGTGTGCAGGTAGGCGGTCACCTCCCCACGCAGCAAACTCGGCTTGCGTCCAAAGAAGCACCGGAAGTACGACACACTGAGGTCACTCAAAGTGCTCAGCTTGGTGATGTCGGTGCTGTTGAGCTCACGTAGCCGCAGGCGCGGGTTCAGCGCGTGTGCTACCACGAAGAGTGGCTGTTCCATCTGCTCCCAAACCACCTCCAACGCAAGCTGCACCGTGATGAATCCGTCGGCTGCGGTGAACAAAGCCCCTAACTGCACCAATGAGTCCGACAAACTCAGCCCACTTCGGCAGCTAGCGAAGGCGTTCGTGAAGGCATGAAGCAGGTTGTAGACCCGCTCCAGCAGCGAGCGATTCAGCGCGTTCTCCACCAGCCTCTTGGCATTCGCCGCTCCTCTTGTCGAGCTCGCCTCGAACGTTTTCTCGTCGAGCAGCACTTGAATGAGTGTGGCGCAGGACTCCCAGTCGCGGAAGGGGCTCGTGTGAGCGCCGCCGTCTATCTCCGATAGCCGCTCCATCACACACGCGCGGATCGATTCGAGTTGCCACACCTCGATCAGCGAAGACACGACTGTAAACATCTCCGCAGTGGCCAGCAACTTCAGCAGAGGAAACCGCAGCATGTCCTCCATGTCGAGCAAGAAGGCAACTTGAGGCCAGTGTGCACGTGCGTGGAGAATGCCTACAGCGCGCTGCGTGATGGTATTGTACGGAAGCACCACTGCTCCGAGGGCCACCTTTGCTCGGTCAACGCAGAGTCGAATGTGGTCGTCCAGCCATCGAGCAACTTCGAGTCCGTGGTTATAGGCAAGCTCAGCTTCCACATCAGCTTCCGGCTTTTGAGCTCGCACGAACGAAAGCGACACGATAGCCTTCCCGTCGGTGACGACTCCATCGATCGAGGGCGCTGGAACAATCCCGTCTAGCTGGCTGACGGACAGATTGCAGTGCAACATAACTGGCCATGACCCCACTGGAACAACGGACAAGGTGTCCACGGCATCAGCAGCAAACGCGGATGCACCCAGCTCAAGTGGAATGGGCTCTTGCAGCTTGGTGAGTTCGCTGCGGAGTGTTGCGTGGTGGATCTCGTCCAGAACGCGAGTGCGAAAGTCCGTGGCAGTCGGAATGAGCTCGTTCGCTGCAGGAGCCAGAGCACGGAAGAGCTGCTTGGCGCTATCACTTTCCACCCACTCAAAGGGCAGGTGGTGCTCGATGAGAACTCGCGCCAGCGCTCGGAGCACGGCGGTGCTATCGGGCAAAAGGTCGATGGCGGCACGGCCTTGCCCGTGTCGAGCCTCGCGCGCTTCGGCTCCGGCGGTGGCACACTCACATCCAGCGGCGTTGCGAGCGAGGTTGCACCGCCGCCGTAGCTGAATCCCGCACTGCATACCCTGGCCAGCGTCGTTGGGTCCTTGGGCAGGTGGAGACACTTGGACAAGTGGGTCTGCATGTTGCTCTTGCGACCCATGACGATGGACGGCTCCATGCTCGCCTTCATACTCTCGGGGCGTTCTCGTACGCCTGCTGGCAGAAGTTGCAGCGCGCGTAATAGTACGCGCTGTCCTTCTTGCGCTCGAGCCGCGTGAAGAAGTGCCACTCGTCGAGCGCCAGCCGAGAGGACCCGTTGTTGGCGGGGCCGACACTACAGCTGCAGCAGCGGCGGCGGCGGCAGCAGCTTCCTCGGGCGACATGTCCGTCGCGCCCTGCACCGGCCAGTGCGTTGAACACGACGCTAGGCGGCAGGCCGTAGCCGCGCGGCAGCAGTCGGCGGTCCGCAGGCGGCAGGTCCCCTTTAAAGTGCGGACAGAGCGAGAGGTGCTTGCGCATCTTCTCGCGCCGCCCCACCAGCTTCTCCGGCACGAGCAGCGGCTTCTGCTCCGCGTCCGCCTCGTCGTGCGCGCGCTGGCAGTACTTGCACACGGCGTAGAAGAAGTTGGACTTGCCGATGTAGCCCTCGTCCTGCAGGCGCGTGAAGTGCTCCCACTCCTCCATCATGCAGTGCTTGCCGCGGCCGCCGCGCGGCCCGCTGCTCTCCCCGCTGGCGGCGCGACGCTTGCGCCTCTCACCCGTCGCAATGGCTTCGGTGGGCGCGGCGGCCTCCGCCCCGGTCTTGGCAGCGGCAGCCTCCGCCTCGGTCCTGGCAGCCGCGGCCGCCGCCTGCAGCGCGCACTGCTCCATCCGATACTGCGCCGCGTACATCGGGCAGAGCTTTAGGTGCGCCCTCATGGCCGAGCGACGCCCCGTCAGCTTGGCCGCCGCGCAGTGTCGGCACCGCACGTACCAGTACGACGAATTGGGCACGCGCCCCTCCTCCTTCTCCTTCTCGAAGTGCCGCCACTCCTCCATCGTGCAGCCCCGCCCCATAGCTGCTTGGACCGGCGTCGTCGCGCGTCTTTTGACAAGTCAAAACTTACGGAGCGGTCAAAATTACTGGGTGCCCATAGCAAGTTGTATTTGTGCAATGTATGTAGGCAACAGACGTAGTGATGCAATGTACCGGTAGCAACAGTGCTAGTTGAACTCGCAAAAGCACTGTAAAGATCATTGAGATGACCTCCGTTGGCTTAACTTTAATAGCTTTAAGTTACACGGATCACACCCGCTAGTATATGCGTCTCCTACCTAAGCAAGCCTACTACAATCTTGCTTAAGCCTGAGGGTACATGTTAGAGCGCTGAAGACCCGAACAACACGTGTAACTGTATCTGCTACCTGCCAGCAATCATTGAGTAAAGTCTCTCTCGATCGAGAGACTCGAATGCCCATCAGCGTAGGCTGCAGGACGGCCACTGCATCCGAACCACTTCTTTTGCCAGTAGCTTTGTATGTACGTGCTGGTGGCCGCCGCCATATAGTGTGGGTGCAACGAATACACACACCACCGTAACACTTGCTCTCAAACAATATTATTATCTCTTGCTGGTCACGAAATTGGAGGGCAAGTCGGTGAGTACGTCGTAGCCTGGTGCATAAATCCAAGTTTGGATGCTCTATATGTATACGTCCTTCCCTAGTGCTGCTGTGGCATATCGTCGGTTGCATTTCATACAGCCTCCTGCCATTGCGTGCATTGGGCGAGCAGCAAACTCGTAAGTACTTAGTACAATGTTAACTACAGAGGTTTCTGTGGCCGTGTGTTCAAAGCACGGATAACTATTGAGGTCCATACAACAGGGTTAGCAAACCCACCGCCTTCCGGCAAGATGGCGTCGCCCAAGAAGAAGAAGAAGAAGAAGAAGAAGAAGAGGAAGAGGAAGAAGAAGCCCAGTCAGCCTTCGTCTGTGTGGTCTACCAAACGCCCCAGAGCTGCGTCGTCGTCTTCTCCGAACGCCGCCCCCAAGCGCAAGCGCCGCGGGGCGATAGCTCGTGACGCCCGACGTCTGTTCCTCGCGGCCGTGGAGGCGAGCAACTCAGCGGGACCCAACAGCATCGTCAAGGTCCGGCTCCGCTTCACCAAGGAGCAGAAGTCTCTGATGGATCTGATGTTCTCGGCTAACAGAGCGGCCCGATGAAGGAGCTGCGTGAAATAAACCGACCAGAAGAGAACGATGGGGGTCTACCTCAGCAGGAACAAGCGAACCTGAAGGTGGACAGTCAGCATTCTAAGACGCCACAGCGGCCGTGCTTGCCAGTTCTTCCGCACGAAGAAGGAAGGCGACAAGACGGCGTTTCCGGTGCTCGGCTTCCGCAGCGAGCGAGCTCGAAGTTACTCGATCGCCGTTCGAACTACGAAGGTTCGCGGTTTTGGGCTGGTCGGCGATGGCGGCAAACACTATGATCAATCCCATCCCAGTTTCTTCGGTGCCGCACTGGGCAAGGATGTCTGCCTGGGCCACGCAGCTCCGACTCCGGGGTCAAGTACTAGTATATACTATTTCGCTTCCCCACGCACAAGGAGTTCAAGCAGAGCCGCGTGGGCGGCATGGATCCGAGCGTGCGCAAGTCCGACAAGGGGTACTTGAAGCGCCGGTACGAGGGTCATTGACGCGACCACGCCGCGCCTGGCGAAACTGGACAATGCAGCCAAGGCAGCGGGCAAGGAGCGCCACCCTCCCAAGCCGCACACCGATCTGAAAGTGGCCAACACCAAGAGGGTCAAGGCCCCAAGTCGCGCGAGCGTCGCCTACGCGCTCGGCTGCTGAGGGATACACAGCAGACCGACATACAAGGCGGAGATGGCAGCTGACGGCACGCCGGAGTCGCTCTGCCGGTTCGAGATCCGCCACTACCTACCAGCTTCTCGCAGATCCTGCAGCACAAGATGGAGCGGGCTGGCGGGCGGATGATCTCCTGCGAACAAGACCTGCTCCAGCTGCAGCAAGACCAATGAGCGGAAACGAGGTGTACAAGCGCGGCTTCTGCGGCGCGAACGTCGGTTTTCCTGGTTGGGCTTCAGATATCCCCAGACCCAGACACCGACGGAGAAGCCAGGGCCTTGATAGCTAGAGCGCCTTAGGCCCTGGTAATACCAGTGGTATCTCCGTCGGTGTCTGGGTCCTTACGCAGGCAATGCCAACCAGTCGTACGGGGCATGGATCGGATCCCTCACTTCAACATGCCTTCATTTCTGTTTCGGACTGTATTGGCATACAAATGCCTAGATAATGACAAAACAGCTGTCGACAGTGGCACTCCATAGAGTGCGGTCTGCGTTCGCGGATCGTTCGGTGCCAAATTGGCGGCGGGTCAACTTGACCAGCATTGCGCTTCGGGCTCGCTCGGCCCCACCTCCTCGGTCCACTACCTACAGTGCACGTAGGGCAGGTGTTCGCCACCGTGCTCGAGACTCGAGTCGAGTGGAGGCTACATGAATGTCTAGCGACGGCGGGAAAGTGCCCGACCGCGCGGCTTGTCGATTCGACACAGTGGGCTACAGCGCGAGTGTGGAGGCCCGTTGCCAACCGCAAACAGGATAATGTCGCCAGCGAGCGCCGCCGCCGCCACCCGCCCACAGTCCGGCACTAAAGCGAGCGCGCTGCCGACAAGCTCGGCCGTTTGCAGGCGCTGATTTTTCCTACGAAAGGCTGATTTCTCCTTTTTGCTTTGGACACGGCCCAAGGGCGATACTTCGAAGTACAGTACACCTTGCACTGCCGATGCTGCTCGACTACCGAGTTTAGCAGCTCCACGATACATACAAGTGCTCCGCGATGTTGGGGCGGCGTCCGACGTGCATGGATCACTTCATAACGAAAGCGTGCGATGGCTTGGCCGCCACATGCGACTTGACCGAAGCCACAGGGGCGAGACCTTGGTCTTAGCCAATCAAAGACGAGGCAAAACGTATCTTCGTCAGACGAGGCCTGTTTTGGCCGGAAACAAAAAGATGACCGCTAGACGCGCGTCCGTGGCTTCGGGATCCTCACAATCGCTTTCGCTCCGCAGGCATCAAGTGGATCAGTGGATCGGCTCGAGTGCGCGCAAGCAGCTTCCTTGCGAGCAAAAGCGAGAGAGAGAGAGAGAGAGAGAGCGGAAGAGCGAAGCTACCAAGCATGGGCGGCACCGAGTCGAACGAGGTGGCCAAGGACGACGCGCGGCTGCAGCACCCCATGGTGATCCGCAGCCCGCCGGCCCAGGCCCAGCAGGACAAGACGCCCGAGGCCGCGACGGAGCAGGCCACGACGGCCAAGGACGGGTCCAAGACCGTGGTCTCCACGGCCAAGGACGGCACCACGACGGCGGTCACGACCAGCGCCGACGGCTGTACCGTCACCACGGTGGTCACCAAGCCCGACGGCTCCACGGAGACCACCACGGAGATTGTCACCACCACGGAGACCGAGGTGGATGTGGCGCAGCAGCAGCAGCAGGGCGCGAGCCCCACGGCTGCGGCGGCGGCGCGTGCCGTGGCGGACTTCGAGAGCGTGAGCGAGGAGAAGAGGACGGCGCAGAGCCTCGCGGAGCTCGCGTGGCACGCCTGGAGCGCGAGCGCCACGGCGGCCGCCATGGGCGTCAAGGAGGCGACGGCCGAGAGGCTGCGCGAGCTGAACGCCAGCTCGGGCGTGCTCTTCACCAGCACCGTCGTGGCCCCCAGGCGGGCGAGAGGGGCGACATGAGCAGCCTCGAGGCCGGGGGAGAGAGGAAGAAGGAGGACTTCAAGAAGTGGCTGCCCGACTTCTTGACGTATGTGACGAGCCACGGCCGCCGCTTCGAGACGGTGACCGCGGTGGAGCTGTTCATTTTTGCGCGTGCGTTTTGTCGTTTCCGTGTGCTCAAGTACGAGGTGGACCAAGAAAAAGAAAAACAAAAAGCCTGGCGGAGCGTGCGCTGGCCCTCGCGGGGCGCCGCTCCAAGGAGCGTAAGGTGGCGTGGGAGCTCGCCCGCGCCTTCACGCTGTACTACCCCGATTTCCCGATCGGGCGCCGAGGCTTGCGCTTCAGCAAGACCAACGCGGTGCTCATGGACCAGGCGCACGTTGAGAGCGAGTCGTCGTTTGAGTTCATCTCGCTGAATCGTCGTTTGTCCAAGTGGCTGCAGAAGGTCATCGTGATTTCGCTGTTGCGTGACCCGTCCGAGGACTGCACCGGTGCAGCGAATGTCATTGTGCTGTACGATGGTGAGGTTGTGCGTAGCGGCTCGTGGAGTGAGATCATCAAGTACGTCCAGGAGCTAGGTGTTCGTTGCCCATCCCAGAAGGAGGTGGCTATGTGTTTGAGTGACAAGAAGGCGACAGCCGCGCTCTTTGACCAAAGCGACTCGACGACGATGTCAACCACGGTCGTTAGACTCGCTGACGAGGTTGTGATCATGTCCGGCTCGCCTATTGTCGAGACGTCTGCTGAAAGCGACAGCTATCTCATGAACGTCGGCAACTTCAACAAGGTCCATGCTGTGTCCTCTTTGAAGCAGCATGGTGCAGCGGACAAACCTTCACTTGGAGCCTTCATGTACGAGATCCGATCGGGCGATAGCAGCTCCTCCGATGAAAGCGACGATGAAGACGGTTTTGACGCAGGTGAATGGCTTATGTCCTGGTTCCAACAGCGTACCCACAGTCCACCCCTAACGACCAAGGCTGCAGCGCGCAAGCTCATTAGCAATTGGACTGCTAAAAAACTCCAAAAACATCAACACCCACAAGCCGACGTCAAGACGGAGGTGTTCCGCTCGGAGGAAGCCGACGGCAGCATCGTGACCAAGACGGTGCGCACGACCACGCGCACGGAGACTTCCCCGCCGGTGAACTCGTGACGACGATCGAGGTGGAGACGACGACGGAGACGGAGACCAAGGGCGGCGCCAAGAGCACGACCGTGGAGACGGAGACGACGACCGAGACCGCCACGGAGACGGCCGCGACGACGTCGAGCATCGCCTCGACTGCCGGCATGACGGCGGTCAGCTCGACCGAGGAGGCTGGCGCTGTGCCCGGCGAGACGGTGAAGACGGAGGTGTTCCGCTCGGAGGAAGCCGACGGCAGCATCGTGACCAAGACGGTGCGCACGACCACGCGCACGGAGACTTCCCCGCCGGTGAACTCGTGACGACGATCGAGGTGGAGACGACGACGGAGACGGAGACCAAGGGCGGCGCCAAGAGCACGACCGTGGAGACGGAGACGACGACCGAGACCGCCACGGAGACGGCCGCGACGACGTCGAGCATCGCCTCGACTGCCGGCATGACGGCGGTCAGCTCGACCGAGGAGGCTGGCGCTGTGCCCGGCGAGACGGTGAAGACGGAGGTGTTCCGCTCGGAGGAAGCCGACGGCAGCATCGTGACCAAGACGGTGCGCACGACCACGCGCACGGAGACTTCCCCGCCGGTGAACTCGTGACGACGATCGAGGTGGAGACGACGACGGAGACGGAGACCAAGGGCGGCGCCAAGAGCACGACCGTGGAGACGGAGACGACGACCGAGACCGCCACGGAGACGGCCGCGACGACGTCGAGCATCGCCTCGACTGCCGGCATGACGGCGGTCAGCTCGACCGAGGAGGCTGGCGCTGTGCCCGGCGAGACGGTGAAGACGGAGGTGTTCCGCTCGGAGGAAGCCGACGGCAGCATCGTGACCAAGACGGTGCGCACGACCACGCGCACGGAGACTTCCCCGCCGGTGAACTCGTGACGACGATCGAGGTGGAGACGACGACGGAGACGGAGACCAAGGGCGGCGCCAAGAGCACGACCGTGGAGACGGAGACGACGACCGAGACCGCCACGGAGACGGCCGCGACGACGTCGAGCATCGCCTCGACTGCCGGCATGACGGCGGTCAGCTCGACCGAGGAGGCTGGCGCTGTGCCCGGCGAGACGGTGAAGACGGAGGTGTTCCGCTCGGAGGAAGCCGACGGCAGCATCGTGACCAAGACGGTGCGCACGACCACGCGCACGGAGACTTCCCCGCCGGTGAACTCGTGACGACGATCGAGGTGGAGACGACGACGGAGACGGAGACCAAGGGCGGCGCCAAGAGCACGACCGTGGAGACGGAGACGACGACCGAGACCGCCACGGAGACGGCCGCGACGACGTCGAGCATCGCCTCGACTGCCGGCATGACGGCGGTCAGCTCGACCGAGGAGGCTGGCGCTGTGCCCGGCGAGACGGTGAAGACGGAGGTGTTCCGCTCGGAGGAAGCCGACGGCAGCATCGTGACCAAGACGGTGCGCACGACCACGCGCACGGAGACTTCCCCGCCGGTGAACTCGTGACGACGATCGAGGTGGAGACGACGACGGAGACGGAGACCAAGGGCGGCGCCAAGAGCACGACCGTGGAGACGGAGACGACGACCGAGACCGCCACGGAGACGGCCGCGACGACGTCGAGCATCGCCTCGACTGCCGGCATGACGGCGGTCAGCTCGACCGAGGAGGCTGGCGCTGTGCCCGGCGAGACGGTGAAGACGGAGGTGTTCCGCTCGGAGGAAGCCGACGGCAGCATCGTGACCAAGACGGTGCGCACGACCACGCGCACGGAGACTTCCCCCGCCGGTGAACTCGTGACGACGATCGAGGTGGAGACGACGACGGAGACGGAGACCAAGGGCGGCGCCAAGAGCACGACCGTGGAGACGGAGACGACGACCGAGACCGCCACGGAGACGGCCGCGACGACGTCGAGCATCGCCTCGACTGCCGGCATGACGGCGGTCAGCTCGACCGAGGAGGCTGGCGCTGTGCCCGGCGAGACGGTGAAGACGGAGGTGTTCCGCTCGGAGGAAGCCGACGGCAGCATCGTGACCAAGACGGTGCGCACGACCACGCGCACGGAGACTTCCCCGCCGGTGAACTCGTGACGACGATCGAGGTGGAGACGACGACGGAGACGGAGACCAAGGGCGGCGCCAAGAGCACGACCGTGGAGACGGAGACGACGACCGAGACCGCCACGGAGACGGCCGCGACGACGTCGAGCATCGCCTCGACTGCCGGCATGACGGCGGTCAGCTCGACCGAGGAGGCTGGCGCTGTGCCCGGCGAGACGGTGAAGACGGAGGTGTTCCGCTCGGAGGAAGCCGACGGCAGCATCGTGACCAAGACGGTGCGCACGACCACGCGCACGGAGACTTCCCCGCCGGTGAACTCGTGACGACGATCGAGGTGGAGACGACGACGGAGACGGAGACCAAGGGCGGCGCCAAGAGCACGACCGTGGAGACGGAGACGACGACCGAGACCGCCACGGAGACGGCCGCGACGACGTCGAGCATCGCCTCGACTGCCGGCATGACGGCGGTCAGCTCGACCGAGGAGGCTGGCGCTGTGCCCGGCGAGACGGTGAAGACGGAGGTGTTCCGCTCGGAGGAAGCCGACGGCAGCATCGTGACCAAGACGGTGCGCACGACCACGCGCACGGAGACTTCCCCGCCGGTGAACTCGTGACGACGATCGAGGTGGAGACGACGACGGAGACGGAGACCAAGGGCGGCGCCAAGAGCACGACCGTGGAGACGGAGACGACGACCGAGACCGCCACGGAGACGGCCGCGACGACGTCGAGCATCGCCTCGACTGCCGGCATGACGGCGGTCAGCTCGACCGAGGAGGCTGGCGCTGTGCCCGGCGAGACGGTGAAGACGGAGGTGTTCCGCTCGGAGGAAGCCGACGGCAGCATCGTGACCAAGACGGTGCGCACGACCACGCGCACGGAGACTTCCCCGCCGGTGAACTCGTGACGACGATCGAGGTGGAGACGACGACGGAGACGGAGACCAAGGGCGGCGCCAAGAGCACGACCGTGGAGACGGAGACGACGACCGAGACCGCCACGGAGACGGCCGCGACGACGTCGAGCATCGCCTCGACTGCCGGCATGACGGCGGTCAGCTCGACCGAGGAGGCTGGCGCTGTGCCCGGCGAGACGGTGAAGACGGAGGTGTTCCGCTCGGAGGAAGCCGACGGCAGCATCGTGACCAAGACGGTGCGCACGACCACGCGCACGGAGACTTCCCCGCCGGTGAACTCGTGACGACGATCGAGGTGGAGACGACGACGGAGACGGAGACCAAGGGCGGCGCCAAGAGCACGACCGTGGAGACGGAGACGACGACCGAGACCGCCACGGAGACGGCCGCGACGACGTCGAGCATCGCCTCGACTGCCGGCATGACGGCGGTCAGCTCGACCGAGGAGGCTGGCGCTGTGCCCGGCGAGACGGTGAAGACGGAGGTGTTCCGCTCGGAGGAAGCCGACGGCAGCATCGTGACCAAGACGGTGCGCACGACCACGCGCACGGAGACTTCCCCCGCCGGTGAACTCGTGACGACAATCGAGGTGGAGACGACGACGGAGACGGAGACCCCGGGCGGCGCCAAGAGCACGACCGTGGAGACGGAGACGACGACCGAGACCGCCACGGAGACGGCCGCGACGACGTCGAGCATCGCCTCGACTGCCGGCATGACGGCGGTCAGCTCGACCGAGGAGGCTGGCGCTGTGCCCGGCGAGACGGTGAAGACGGAGGTGTTCCGCTCGGAGGAAGCCGACGGCAGCATCGTGACCAAGACGGTGCGCACGACCACGCGCACGGAGACTTCCCCGCCGGTGAACTCGTGACGACGATCGAGGTGGAGACGACGACGGAGACGGAGACCAAGGGCGGCGCCAAGAGCACGACCGTGGAGACGGAGACGACGACCGAGACCGCCACGGAGACGGCCGCGACGACGTCGAGCATCGCCTCGACTGCCGGCATGACGGCGGTCAGCTCGACCGAGGAGGCTGGCGCTGTGCCCGGCGAGACGGTGAAGACGGAGGTGTTCCGCTCGGAGGAAGCCGACGGCAGCATCGTGACCAAGACGGTGCGCACGACCACGCGCACGGAGACTTCCCCGCCGGTGAACTCGTGACGACGATCGAGGTGGAGACGACGACGGAGACGGAGACCAAGGGCGGCGCCAAGAGCACGACCGTGGAGACGGAGACGACGACCGAGACCGCCACGGAGACGGCCGCGACGACGTCGAGCATCGCCTCGACTGCCGGCATGACGGCGGTCAGCTCGACCGAGGAGGCTGGCGCTGTGCCCGGCGAGACGGTGAAGACGGAGGTGTTCCGCTCGGAGGAAGCCGACGGCAGCATCGTGACCAAGACGGTGCGCACGACCACGCGCACGGAGACTTCCCCGCCGGTGAACTCGTGACGACGATCGAGGTGGAGACGACGACGGAGACGGAGACCAAGGGCGGCGCCAAGAGCACGACCGTGGAGACGGAGACGACGACCGAGACCGCCACGGAGACGGCCGCGACGACGTCGAGCATCGCCTCGACTGCCGGCATGACGGCGGTCAGCTCGACCGAGGAGGCTGGCGCTGTGCCCGGCGAGACGGTGAAGACGGAGGTGTTCCGCTCGGAGGAAGCCGACGGCAGCATCGTGACCAAGACGGTGCGCACGACCACGCGCACGGAGACTTCCCCGCCGGTGAACTCGTGACGACGATCGAGGTGGAGACGACGACGGAGACGGAGACCAAGGGCGGCGCCAAGAGCACGACCGTGGAGACGGAGACGACGACCGAGACCGCCACGGAGACGGCCGCGACGACGTCGAGCATCGCCTCGACTGCCGGCATGACGGCGGTCAGCTCGACCGAGGAGGCTGGCGCTGTGCCCGGCGAGACGGTGAAGACGGAGGTGTTCCGCTCGGAGGAAGCCGACGGCAGCATCGTGACCAAGACGGTGCGCACGACCACGCGCACGGAGACTTCCCCGCCGGTGAACTCGTGACGACGATCGAGGTGGAGACGACGACGGAGACGGAGACCAAGGGCGGCGCCAAGAGCACGACCGTGGAGACGGAGACGACGACCGAGACCGCCACGGAGACGGCCGCGACGACGTCGAGCATCGCCTCGACTGCCGGCATGACGGCGGTCAGCTCGACCGAGGAGGCTGGCGCTGTGCCCGGCGAGACGGTGAAGACGGAGGTGTTCCGCTCGGAGGAAGCCGACGGCAGCATCGTGACCAAGACGGTGCGCACGACCACGCGCACGGAGACTTCCCCGCCGGTGAACTCGTGACGACGATCGAGGTGGAGACGACGACGGAGACGGAGACCAAGGGCGGCGCCAAGAGCACGACCGTGGAGACGGAGACGACGACCGAGACCGCCACGGAGACGGCCGCGACGACGTCGAGCATCGCCTCGACTGCCGGCATGACGGCGGTCAGCTCGACCGAGGAGGCTGGCGCTGTGCCCGGCGAGACGGTGAAGACGGAGGTGTTCCGCTCGGAGGAAGCCGACGGCAGCATCGTGACCAAGACGGTGCGCACGACCACGCGCACGGAGACTTCCCCGCCGGTGAACTCGTGACGACGATCGAGGTGGAGACGACGACGGAGACGGAGACCAAGGGCGGCGCCAAGAGCACGACCGTGGAGACGGAGACGACGACCGAGACCGCCACGGAGACGGCCGCGACGACGTCGAGCATCGCCTCGACTGCCGGCATGACGGCGGTCAGCTCGACCGAGGAGGCTGGCGCTGTGCCCGGCGAGACGGTGAAGACGGAGGTGTTCCGCTCGGAGGAAGCCGACGGCAGCATCGTGACCAAGACGGTGCGCACGACCACGCGCACGGAGACTTCCCCGCCGGTGAACTCGTGACGACGATCGAGGTGGAGACGACGACGGAGACGGAGACCAAGGGCGGCGCCAAGAGCACGACCGTGGAGACGGAGACGACGACCGAGACCGCCACGGAGACGGCCGCGACGACGTCGAGCATCGCCTCGACTGCCGGCATGACGGCGGTCAGCTCGACCGAGGAGGCTGGCGCTGTGCCCGGCGAGACGGTGAAGACGGAGGTGTTCCGCTCGGAGGAAGCCGACGGCAGCATCGTGACCAAGACGGTGCGCACGACCACGCGCACGGAGACTTCCCGCCGGTGAACTCGTGACGACGATCGAGGTGGAGACGACGACGGAGACGGAGACCAAGGGCGGCGCCAAGAGCACGACCGTGGAGACGGAGACGACGACCGAGACCGCCACGGAGACGGCCGCGACGACGTCGAGCAACGCCTCGACTGCCGGCATGACGGCGGTCAGCTCGACCGAGGAGGCTGGCGCTGTGCCCGGCGAGACGGTGAAGACGGAGGTGTTCCGCTCGGAGGAAGCCGACGGCAGCATCGTGACCAAGACGGTGCGCACGACCACGCGCACGGAGACTTCCCCGCCGGTGAACTCGTGACGACGATCGAGGTGGAGACGACGACGGAGACGGAGACCAAGGGCGGCGCCAAGAGCACGACCGTGGAGACGGAGACGACGACCGAGACCGCCACGGAGACGGCCGCGACGACGTCGAGCATCGCCTCGACTGCCGGCATGACGGCGGTCAGCTCGACCGAGGAGGCTGGCGCTGTGCCCGGCGAGACGGTGAAGACGGAGGTGTTCCGCTCGGAGGAAGCCGACGGCAGCATCGTGACCAAGACGGTGCGCACGACCACGCGCACGGAGACTTCCCCCGCCGGTGAACTCGTGACGACGATCGAGGTGGAGACGACGACGGAGACTGAAGTTGCTGTTGATGAAACCGCTAATATTGCACCTGCAGCGAGTGCTGCTGCTGACGAGCCAAACTGGTTTATGTCGCTGTTTACCGGCAAACCCAAGGAAGGTGAAAGGTCCATGTCTCGTGCGAGTGATGTTAAACATTCCCCTCGCATGCAGAAGGAAGTCTCAAGCGCTACTTTCACAAAAACGGTGGCAGCAAAGCCTACCGTACTTAAACAAACGTCCGTTCAACAGGAAGGTACGACGCCGAAGATCTTCGATAAGACCGAGATCGTGGAGGAGACCGAGGTGACGCAGGGCAAGAAGTCCAAGTCGAAGAAGCACCGCAAGCCAAAGCGCAAGCCGACTGCGGGCACGACCGTCGAGGAGGAGACCACGGAGGTGACGGAAGTGACTACCGAGACGGTCGAAGTGACCGAGGAAGTGCCGGCCACCACCACCACGGAGGAGACCACGGAGGAGACCACGGAGGAGAACACGGATCTGAATGAAGTGACCACCGAGACGGTCGAGACGACCGAGGTGAAGCCCGAGGAGACGACGGAAGTGTCGGAGGTGGCGGAAGTGACCACCGAGACGACCGAGGAGGTGCCGTCCACGAGCGAGGTGACGGAGGAGGTGACCACCGAGACGGTCGAGACGACCGAGATCGTGGAGGAGACCGTGGAGGAGACCGAGGTGACGCAGGGCAAGAAGCCCAAGTCGAAGAAGCACCGCAAGCCGAAGCGCAAGCCGACTGCGGGCACGACCGCCGAGGAGGAGACCACGGAGGTGACGGAAGTGACTACCGAGACGGTCGAAGTGACCGAGGAAGTGCCGGCCACCACCACCACGGAGGAGACCACGGAGGAGACCACGGAGGAGACCACGGAGGTGACCACCGAGACGGTCGAGACGACCGAGGTGAAGCCCGAGGAGACGACGGAAGTGACGGAGGTGACGGAAGTGACCACCGAGACGACCGAGGAGGTGCCGTCCACGAGCGAGGTGACGGAGGAGGTGACCACCGAGACGGTCGAGACGACCGAGGTGAAGCCCGAGGAGACGACGGAAGTGACGGAGGTGACGGAAGTGACCACCGAGACGACCGAGGAGGTGCCGTCCACGAGCGAGGTGACGGAGGAAGTGACCACCGAGACGGTCGAGACGACCGAGATCGTGGAGGAGACCGTGGAGGAGACCGAGGTGACGCAGGGCAAGAAGCCCAAGTCGAAGAAGCACCGCAAGCCGAAGCGCAAGCCGACTGCGGGCACGACCGCCGAGGAGGAGACCACGGAGGTGACGGAGGTGACTACCGAGACGGTCGAAGTGACCGAGGAAGTGCCGGCCACCACCACCACGGAGGAGACCACGGAGGTGACGGAAGTGACCACCGAGACGGTCGAGACGACCGAGGTGAAGCCCGAGGAGACGACGGAAGTGACGGAGGTGACGGAAGTGACCACCGAGACGACCGAGGAGGTGCCGTCCACGAGCGAGGTGACGGAGGAGGTGACCACCGAGACGGTCGAGACGACCGAGGTGTAGCCCGAGGAGACGAAGGATGTGACGGAGGTGACGGAAGTGACCACCGAGACGACCGAGGAGGTGCCGTCCACGAGCGAGGTGACGGAGGAGGTGACCACCGAGACGGTCGAGACGACCGAGATCGTGGAGGAGACCGAGGTGACGCAGGGCAAGAAGCCCAAGTCGAAGAAGCACCGCAAGCCGAAGCGCAAGCCGACTGCGGGCACGACCGCCGAGGAGGAGACCACGGAGGTGACGGAAGTGACTACCGAGACGGTCGAAGTGACCGAGGAAGTGCCGGCCACCACCACCACGGAGGAGACCACGCAGGAGACCACGGTGGAGACCACGGAGGTGACGGAAGTGACCACCGAGACGGTCGAGACGACCGAGGTGAAGCCCGAGGAGACGACGGAAGTGACGGAGGTGACGGAAGTGACCACCGAGACGACCGAGGAGGTGCCGTCCACGAGCGAGGTGACGGAGGAGGTGACCACCGAGACGGTCGAGACGGTCGAGACGACCGAGATCGTGGAGGAGACCGTGGAGGAGACCGAGGTGACGCAGGGCAAGAAGCCCAAGTCGAAGAAGCACCGCAAGCCGAAGCGCAAGCCGACTGCGGGCACGACCGCCGAGGAGGAGACCACGGAGGTGACGGAAGTGACTACCGAGACGGTCGAAGTGACCGAGGAAGTGCCGGCCACCACCACCACGGAGGAGACCACGGAGGAGACCACGGAGGAGACCACGGAGGTGACGGAAGTGACCACCGAGACGGTCGAGACGACCGAGGTGAAGCCCGAGGAGACGACGGAAGTGACGGAGGTGACGGAAGTGACCACCGAGACGACCGAGGAGGTGCCGTCCACGAGCGAGGTGACGGAGGAGGTGACCACCGTGACGGTCGAGACGGTCGAGACGCCCGAGCTCGTGGAGGAGACCGTGGAGGAGACCGAGGTGACGCAGGGCAAGAAGCCCAAGTCGAAGAAGCACCGCAAGCCGAAGCGCAAGCCGACTGCGGGCACGACCGCCGAGGAGGAGACCACGGAGGTGACGGAAGTGACTACCGAGACGGTCGAAGTGACCGAGGAAGTGCCGGCCACCACCACCACGGAGGAGACCACGGAGGAGACCACGGAGGTGACGGAAGTGACCACCGAGACGGTCGAGACGGTCGAGACGACCGAGATCGTGGAGGAGACCGTGGAGGAGACCGAGGTGACGCAGGGCAAGAAGCCCAAGTCGAAGAAGCACCGCAAGCCGAAGCGCAAGCCGACTGCGGGCACGACCGCCGAGGAGGAGACCACGGAGGTGACGGAAGTGACTACCGAGACGGTCGAAGTGACCGAGGAAGTGCCGGCCACCACCACCACGGAGGAGACCACGGAGGAGACCACGGAGGAGACCACGGAGGTGACGGAAGTGACCACCGAGACGGTCGAGACGACCGAGGTGAAGCCCGAGGAGACGACGGAAGTGACGGAGGTGACGGAAGTGACCACCGAGACGACCGAGGAGGTGCCGTCCACGAGCGAGGTGACGGAGGAGGTGACCACCGAGACGGTCGAGACGGTCGAGACGACCGAGATCGTGGAGGAAACCGTGGAGGAGACCGTGGAGGAGACCGAGGTGACGCAGGGCAAGAAGCCCAAGTCGAAGAAGCACCGCAAGCCGAAGCGCAAGCCGACTGCGGGCACGACCGCCGAGGAGGAGACCACGGAGGTGACGGAAGTGACTACCGAGACGGTCGAAGTGACCGAGGAAGTGCCGGCCACCACCACCACGGAGGAGACCACGGAGGAGACCACGGAGGAGACCACGGAGGTGACGGAAGTGACCACCGAGACGGTCGAGACGACCGAGGTGAAGCCCGAGGAGACGACGGAAGTGACGGAGGTGACGGAAGTGACCACCGAGACGACCGAGGAGGTGCCGTCCACGAGCGAGGTGACGGAGGAGGTGACCACCGAGACGGTCGAGACGGTCGAGACGACCGAGATCGTGGAGGAGACCGTGGAGGAGACCGTGGAGGAGACCGAGGTGACGCAGGGCAAGAAGCCCAAGTCGAAGAAGCACCGCAAGCCGAAGCGCAAGCCGACTGCGGGCACGACCGCCGAGGAGGAGACCACGGAGGTGACGGAAGTGACTACCGAGACGGTCGAAGTGACCGAGGAAGTGCCGGCCACCACCACCACGGAGGAGACCACGGAGGAGACCACGGAGGAGACCACGGAGGTGACGGAAGTGACCACCGAGACGGTCGAGACGACCGAGGTGAAGCCCGAGGAGACGACGGAAGTGACGGAGGTGACGGAAGTGACCACCGAGACGACCGAGGAGGTGCCGTCCACGAGCGAGGTGACGGAGGAGGTGACCACCGAGACGGTCGAGACGGTCGAGACGACCGAGATCGTGGAGGAAACCGTGGAGGAGACCGTGGAGGAGACCGAGGTGACGCAGGGCAAGAAGCCCAAGTCGAAGAAGCACCGCAAGCCGAAGCGCAAGCCGACTGCGGGCACGACCGCCGAGGAGGAGACCACGGAGGTGACGGAGGTGACTACCGAGACGGTCGAAGTGACCGAGGAAGTGCCGGCCACCACCACCACGGAGGAGACCACGGAGGAGACCACGGAGGAGACCACGGAGGTGACGGAAGTGACCACCGAGACGGTCGAGACGACCGAGGTGAAGCCCGAGGAGACGACGGAAGTGACGGAGGTGACGGAAGTGACCACCGAGACGACCGAGGAGGTGCCGTCCACGAGCGAGGTGACGGAGGAGGTGACCACCGAGACGGTCGAGACGACCGAGGTGAAGCCCGAGGAGACGACGGAAGTGACGGAGGTGACGGAAGTGACCACCGAGATGACCGAGGAGGTGCCGTCCACGAGCGAGGTGACGGAGGAGGTGACCACCGAGACGGTCGAGACGACCGAGATCGTGGAGGAGACCGTGGAGGAGACCGAGGTGACGCAGGGCAAGAAGCCCAAGTCGAAGAAGCACCGCAAGCCGAAGCGCAAGCCGACTGCGGGCACGACCGCCGAGGAGGAGACCACGGAGGTGACGGAAGTGACTACCGAGACGGTCGAAGTGACCGAGGAAGTGCCGGCCACCACCACCACCACGGAGGAGACCACGGAGGAGACCACGGAGGTGACGGAAGTGACCACCGAGACGGTCGAGACGACCGAGGTGAAGCCCGAGGAGACGACGGAAGTGACGGAGGTGACGGAAGTGACCACCGAGACGACCGAGGAGGTGCCGTCCACGAGCGAGGTGACGGAGGAGGTGACCACCGAGACGGTCGAGACGACCGAGGTGAAGCCCGAGGAGACGACGGAAGTGACGGAGGTGACGGAAGTGACCACCGAGACGACCGAGGAGGTGCCGTCCACGAGCGAGGTGACGGAGGAGGTGACCACCGAGACGGTCGAGACGACCGAGATCGTGGAGGAGACCGTGGAGGAGACCGAGGTGACGCAGGGCAAGAAGCCCAAGTCGAAGAAGCACCGCAAGCCGAAGCGCAAGCCGACTGCGGGCACGACCGCCGAGGAGGAGACCACGGAGCCGACGGAAGTGCCGACCGAGACGGTCGACGTGCCCGAGGATGCGCCGGCCACCACCCCCACGTACGAGACCACGCAGGAGACCACGGAGGAGTCCACGGAGGTGACGGAAGTGACCACCGAGACGGTCGAGACGACCGAGGTGAAGCCCGAGGAGACGACGGAAGTGACGGAGGTGACGGAAGTGACCACCGAGACGACCGAGGAGGTGCCGTCCACGAGCGAGGTGACGGAGGAGGTGACCACCGAGACGGTCGAGACGGTCGAGACGACCGAGATCGTGGAGGAGACCGTGGAGGAGACCGTGGAGGAGACCGAGGTGACGCAGGGCAAGAAGCCCAAGTCGAAGAAGCACCGCAAGCCGAAGCGCAAGCCGACTGCGGGCACGACCGCCGAGGAGGAGACCACGGAGGTGACGGAAGTGACTACCGAGACGGTCGAAGTGACCGAGGAAGTGCCGGCCACCACCACCACGGAGGAGACCACGGAGGAGACCACGGAGGTGACGGAAGTGACCACCGAGACGGTCGAGACGACCGAGGTGAAGCCCGAGGAGACGACGGAAGTGACGGAGGTGACGGAAGTGACCACCGAGACGACCGAGGAGGTGCCGTCCACGAGCGAGGTGACGGAGGAGGTGACCACCGAGACGGTCGAGACGGTCGAGACGACCGAGATCGTGGAGGAAACCGTGGAGGAGACCGTGGAGGAGACCGAGGTGACGCAGGGCAAGAAGCCCAAGTCGAAGAAGCACCGCAAGCCGAAGCGCAAGCCGACTGCGGGCACGACCGCCGAGGAGGAGACCACGGAGGTGACGGAAGTGACTACCGAGACGGTCGAAGTGACCGAGGAAGTGCCGGCCACCACCACCACGGAGGAGACCACGGAGGAGACCACGGAGGAGACCACGGAGGTGACGGAAGTGACCACCGAGACGGTCGAGACGACCGAGGTGAAGCCCGAGGAGACGACGGAAGTGACGGAGGTGACGGAAGTGACCACCGAGACGACCGAGGAGGTGCCGTCCACGAGCGAGGTGACGGAGGAGGTGACCACCGAGACGGTCGAGACGGTCGAGACGACCGAGATCGTGGAGGAGACCGTGGAGGAGACCGTGGAGGAGACCGAGGTGACGCAGGGCAAGAAGCCCAAGTCGAAGAAGCACCGCAAGCCGAAGCGCAAGCCGACTGCGGGCACGACCGCCGAGGAGGAGACCACGGAGGTGACGGAAGTGACTACCGAGACGGTCGAAGTGACCGAGGAAGTGCCGGCCACCACCACCACGGAGGAGACCACGGAGGTGACGGAAGTGACCACCGAGACGGTCGAGACGACCGAGGTGAAGCCCGAGGAGACGACGGAAGTGACGGAGGTGACGGAAGTGACCACCGAGACGACCGAGGAGGTGCCGTCCACGAGCGAGGTGACGGAGGAGGTGACCACCGAGACGGTCGAGACGGTCGAGACGACCGAGATCGTGGAGGAAACCGTGGAGGAGACCGTGGAGGAGACCGAGGTGACGCAGGGCAAGAAGCCCAAGTCGAAGAAGCACCGCAAGCCGAAGCGCAAGCCGACTGCGGGCACGACCGCCGAGGAGGAGACCACGGAGGTGACGGAAGTGACTACCGAGACGGTCGAAGTGACCGAGGAAGTGCCGGCCACCACCACCACGGAGGAGACCACGGAGGAGACCACGGAGGAGACCACGGAGGTGACGGAAGTGACCACCGAGACGGTCGAGACGACCGAGGTGAAGCCCGAGGAGACGACGGAAGTGACGGAGGTGACGGAAGTGACCCCCGAGACGACCTAGGAGGTGCCGTCCACGAGCGAGGTGACGGAGGAGGTGACCACCGAGACGGTCGAGACGGTCGAGACGACCGAGATCGTGGAGGAAACCGTGGAGGAGACCGTGGAGGAGACCGAGGTGACGCAGGGCAAGAAGCCCAAGTCGAAGAAGCACCGCAAGCCGAAGCGCAAGCCGACTGCGGGCACGACCGCCGAGGAGGAGACCACGGAGGTGACGGAAGTGACTACCGAGACGGTCGAAGTGACCGAGGAAGTGCCGGCCACCACCACCACGGAGGAGACCACGGAGGAGACCACGGAGGAGACCACGGAGGTGACGGAAGTGACCACCGAGACGGTCGAGACGACCGAGGTGAAGCCCGAGGAGACGACGGAAGTGACGGAGGTGACGGAAGTGACCACCGAGACGACCGAGGAGGTGCCGTCCACGAGCGAGGTGACGGAGGAGGTGACCACCGAGACGGTCGAGACGGTCGAGACGACCGAGATCGTGGAGGAAACCGTGGAGGAGACCGTGGAGGAGACCGAGGTGACGCAGGGCAAGAAGCCCAAGTCGAAGAAGCACCGCAAGCCGAAGCGCAAGCCGACTGCGGGCACGACCGCCGAGGAGGAGACCACGGAGGTGACGGAAGTGACTACCGAGACGGTCGAAGTGACCGAGGAAGTGCCGGCCACCACCACCACGGAGGAGACCACGGAGGAGACCACGGAGGAGACCACGGAGGTGACGGAAGTGACCACCGAGACGGTCGAGACGACCGAGGTGAAGCCCGAGGAGACGACGGAAGTGACGGAAGTGACGGAAGTGACCACCGAGATGACCGAGGAAGTGCCGTCCACGAGCGAGGTGACGGAGGAGGTGACCACCGAGACGGTCGAGACGGTCGAGACGACCGAGATCGTGGAGGAAACCGTGGAGGAGACCGTGGAGGAGACCGAGGTGACGCAGGGCAAGAAGCCCAAGTCGAAGAAGCACCGCAAGCCGAAGCGCAAGCCGACTGCGGGCACGACCGCCGAGGAGGAGACCACGGAGGTGACGGAAGTGACTACCGAGACGGTCGAAGTGACCGAGGAAGTGCCGGCCACCACCACCACGGAGGAGTCCACGGAGGAGACCACGGAGGAGACCACGGAGGTGACGGAAGTGACCACCGAGACGGTCGAGACGACCGAGGTGAAGCCCGAGGAGACGACGGAAGTGACGGAGGTGACGGAAGTGACCACCGAGATGACCGAGGAAGTGCCGTCCACGAGCGAGGTGACGGAGGAGGTGACCACCGAGACGGTCGAGACGACCGAGACGATCGAGATCGTGGAGGAGACCGTGGAGGAGACCGTGGAGGAGACCGAGGTGACGCAGGGCAAGAAGCCCAAGTCGAAGAAGCACCGCAAGCCGAAGCGCAAGCCGACTGCGGGCACGACCGCCGAGGAGGAGACCACGGAGGTGACGGAAGTGACTACCGAGACGGTCGAAGTGACCGAGGAAGTGCCGGCCACCACCACCACGGAGGAGACCACGGAGGAGACCACGGAGGAGACCACGGAGGTGACGGAAGTGACCACCGAGACGGTCGAGACGACCGAGGTGAAGCCAGAGGTGACGTGGTAAGTGATTGAGGTGTGGGAAGTGACCAACGAGACGACCGAGGAGGTGCCGTCCACGAGCGAGGTGACGGAGGAGGTGACCACCGAGACGGTCGAGACGGTCGAGACGACCGAGATCGTGGAGGAGACCGTGGAGGAGACCGTGGAGGAGACCGAGGTGACGCAGGGCAAGAAGCCCAAGTCGAAGAAGCACCGCAAGCCGAAGCGCAAGCCGACTGCGGGCACGACCGCCGAGGAGGAGACCACGGAGGTGACGGAAGTGACTACCGAGACGGTCGAAGTGACCGAGGAAGTGCCGGCCACCACCACCACGGAGGAGACCACGGAGGAGACCACGGAGGAGACCACGGAGGTGACGGAAGTGACCACCGAGACGGTCGAGACGACCGAGGTGAAGCCCGAGGAGACGACGGAAGTGACGGAGGTGACGGAAGTGACCACCGAGACGACCGAGGAGGTGCCGTCCACGAGCGAGGTGACGGAGGAGGTGACCACCGAGACGGTCGAGACGGTCGAGACGACCGAGATCGTGGAGGAGACCGTGGAGGAGACCGTGGAGGAGACCGAGGTGACGCAGGGCAAGAAGCCCAAGTCGAAGAAGCACCGCAAGCCGAAGCGCAAGCCGACTGCGGGCACGACCGCCGAGGAGGAGACCACGGAGGTGACGGAAGTGACTACCGAGACGGTCGAAGTGACCGAGGAAGTGCCGGTCACCACCACCACGGAGGAGACCACGGAGGAGACCACGGAGGAGACCACGGAGGTGACGGAAGTGACCACCGAGACGGTCGAGACGACCGAGGTGAAGCCCGAGGAGACGACGGAAGTGACGGAGGTGACGGAAGTGACCACCGAGACGACCGAGGAGGTGCCGTCCACGAGCGAGGTGACGGAGCAGGTGACAACCGAGACGGTCGAGACGGTCGAGACGACCGAGATCGTGGAGGAGACCGTGGAGGAGACCGTGGAGGAGACCGAGGTGACGCAGGGCAAGAAGCCCAAGTCGAAGAAGCACAGTAATGCGTTGCTCATGCCTACAGCGGGCAGGACTGCCGAGGAGGAGACCACGGAGGTGACGGAAGTGACTACCGAGACGGTCGAAGTGACCGAGGAAGTGCCGGCCACCACCACCACGGAGGAGACCACGGAGGAGACCACGGAGGTGACGGAAGTGACCACCGAGACGGTCGAGACGACCGAGGTGAAGCCCGAGGAGACGACGGAAGTGACGGAGGTGACGGAAGTGACCACCGAGACGACCGAGGAGGTGCCGTCCACGAGCGAGGTGACGGAGGAGGTGACCACCGAGACGGTCGAGACGGTCGAGACGACCGAGATCGTGGAGGAGACCGTGGAGGAGACCGTGGAGGAGACCGAGGTGACGCAGGGCAAGAAGCCCAAGTCGAAGAAGCACCGCAAGCCGAAGCGCAAGCCGACTGCGGGCACGACCGCCGAGGAGGAGACCACGGAGGTGACGGAAGTGACTACCGAGACGGTCGAAGTGACCGAGGAAGTGCCGGCCACCACCACCACGGAGGAGACCACGGAGGAGACCACGGAGGAGACCACGGAGGTGACGGAAGTGACCACCGAGACGGTCGAGACGACCGAGGTGAAGCCCGAGGAGACGACGGAAGTGACGGAGGTGACGGAAGTGACCACCGAGACGACCGAGGAGGTGCCGTCCACGAGCGAGGTGACGGAGCAGGTGACCACCGAGACGGTCGAGACGGTCGAGACGACCGAGATCGTGGAGGAGACCGTGGAGGAGACCGTGGAGGAGACCGAGGTGACGCAGGGCAAGAAGCCCAAGTCGAAGAAGCACCGCAAGCCGAAGCGCAAGCCGACTGCGGGCACGACCGCCGAGGAGGAGACCACGGAGGTGACGGAAGTGACTACCGAGACGGTCGAAGTGACCGAGGAAGTGCCGGCCACCACCACCACGGAGGAGACCACGGAGGAGACCACGGAGGTGACGGAAGTGACCACCGAGACGGTCGAGACGACCGAGGTGAAGCCCGAGGAGACGACGGAAGTGACGGAGGTGACGGAAGTGACCACCGAGACGACCGAGGAGGTGCCGTCCACGAGCGAGGTGACGGAGGAGGTGACCACCGAGACGGTCGAGACGGTCGAGACGACCGAGATCGTGGAGGAGACCGTGGAGGAGACCGAGGTGACGCAGGGCAAGAAGCCCAAGTCGAAGAAGCACCGCAAGCCGAAGCGCAAGCCGACTGCGGGCACGACCGCCGAGGAGGAGACCACGGAGGTGACGGAAGTGACTACCGAGACGGTCGAAGTGACCGAGGAAGTGCCGGCCACCACCACCACGGAGGAGACCACGGAGGAGACCACGGAGGTGACGGAAGTGACCACCGAGACGGTCGAGACGACCGAGGTGAAGCCCGAGGAGACGACGGAAGTGACGGAGGTGACGGAAGTGACCACCGAGACGACCGAGGAGGTGCCGTCCACGAGCGAGGTGACGGAGGAGGTGACCACCGAGACGGTCGAGACGGTCGAGACGACCGAGATCGTGGAGGAGACCGTGGAGGAGACCGTGGAGGAGACCGAGGTGACGCAGGGCAAGAAGCCCAAGTCGAAGAAGCACCGCAAGCCGAAGCGCAAGCCGACTGCGGGCACGACCGCCGAGGAGGAGACCACGGAGGTGACGGAGGTGACTACCGAGACGGTCGAAGTGACCGAGGAAGTGCCGGTCACCACCACCACGGAGGAGACCACGGAGGAGACCACGGAGGAGACCACGGAGGTGACGGAAGTGACCACCGAGACGGTCGAGACGACCGAGGTGAAGCCCGAGGAGACGACGGAAGTGACGGAGGTGACGGAAGTGACCACCGAGACGACCGAGGAGGTGCCGTCCACGAGCGAGGTGACGGAGGAGGTGACCACCGAGACGGTCGAGACGGTCGAGACGACCGAGATCGTGGAGGAGACCGTGGAGGAGACCGTGGAGGAGACCGAGGTGACGCAGGGCAAGAAGCCCAAGTCGAAGAAGCACCGCAAGCCGAAGCGCAAGCCGACTGCGGGCACGACCGCCGAGGAGGAGACCACGGAGGTGACGGAAGTGACTACCGAGACGGTCGAAGTGACCGAGGAAGTGCCGGCCACCACCACCACGGAGGAGACCACGGAGGAGACCACGGAGGAGACCACGGAGGTGACGGAAGTGACCACCGAGACGGTCGAGACGACCGAGGTGAAGCCCGAGGAGCCGACGGAAGTGACGGAGGTGACGGAAGTGACCACCGAGTCGACCGAGGAGGTGCCGTCCACGAGCGAGGTGACGGAGGAGGTGACCACCGAGACGGTCGAGACGGTCGAGACGACCGAGATCGTGGAGGAGACCGTGGAGGAGACCGTGGAGGAGACCGAGGTGACGCAGGGCAAGAAGCCCAAGTCGAAGAAGCACCGCAAGCCGAAGCGCAAGCCGACTGCGGGCACGACCGCCGAGGAGGAGACCACGGAGGTGACGGAAGTGACTACCGAGACGGTCGAAGTGACCGAGGAAGTGCCGGCCACCACCACCACGGAGGAGACCACGGAGGAGACCACGGAGGTGACGGAAGTGACCACCGAGACGGTCGAGACGACCGAGGTGAAGCCCGAGGAGACGACGGAAGTGACGGAGGTGACGGAAGTGACCACCGAGACGACCGAGGAGGTGCCGTCCACGAGCGAGGTGACGGAGGAGGTGACCACCGAGACGGTCGAGACGGTCGAGACGACCGAGATCGTGGAGGAGACCGTGGAGGAGACCGTGGAGGAGACCGAGGTGACGCAGGGCAAGAAGCCCAAGTCGAAGAAGCACCGCAAGCCGAAGCGCAAGCCGACTGCGGGCACGACCGCCGAGGAGGAGACCACGGAGGTGACGGAAGTGACTACCGAGACGGTCGAAGTGACCGAGGAAGTGCCGGCCACCACCACCACGGAGGAGACCACGGAGGAGACCACGGAGGTGACGGAAGTGACCACCGAGACGGTCGAGACGACCGAGGTGAAGCCCGAGGAGACGACGGAAGTGACGGAGGTGACGGAAGTGACCACCGAGACGACCGAGGAGGTGCCGTCCACGAGCGAGGTGACGGAGGAGGTGACCACCGAGACGGTCGAGACGGTCGAGACGATCGAGATCGTGGAGGAGACCGTGGAGGAGACCGTGGAGGAGACCGAGGTGACGCAGGGCAAGAAGCCCAAGTCGAAGAAGCACCGCAAGCCGAAGCGCAAGCCGACTGCGGGCACGACCGCCGAGGAGGAGACCACGGAGGTGACGGAAGTGACTACCGAGACGGTCGAAGTGACCGAGGAAGTGCCGGCCACCACCACCACGGAGGAGACCACGGAGGAGACCACGGAGGAGACCACGGAGGTGACGGAAGTGACCACCGAGACGGTCGAGACGACCGAGGTGAAGCCCGAGGAGACGACGGAAGTGACGGAGGTGACGGAAGTGACCACCGAGACGACCGAGGAGGTGCCGTCCACGAGCGAGGTGACGGAGGAGGTGACCACCGAGACGGTCGAGACGGTCGAGACGACCGAGATCGTGGAGGAGACCGTGGAGGAGACCGAGGTGACGCAGGGCAAGAAGCCCAAGTCGAAGAAGCACCGCAAGCCGAAGCGCAAGCCGACTGCGGGCACGACCGCCGAGGAGGAGACCACGGAGGTGACGGAAGTGACTACCGAGACGGTCGAAGTGACCGAGGAAGTGCCGGCCACCACCACCACGGAGGAGACCACGGAGGAGACCACGGAGGAGACCACGGAGGTGACGGAAGTGACCACCGAGACGGTCGAGACGACCGAGGTGAAGCCCGAGGAGACGACGGAAGTGACGGAGGTGACGGAAGTGACCACCGAGACGACCGAGGAGGTGCCGTCCACGAGCGAGGTGACGGAGGAGGTGACCAC
Source organism: Phytophthora melonis (assembly GCA_024211575.1). Lineage (NCBI taxonomy): Eukaryota > Oomycota > Peronosporomycetes > Peronosporales > Peronosporaceae > Phytophthora > Phytophthora melonis. The sequence continues at coordinate 3,865,489 of JAMXKT010000038.1, read as the reverse complement.
CGAGACGGTCGAGACGGTCGAGACGACCGAGATCGTGGAGGAGACCGTGGAGGAGACCGTGGAGGAGACCGAGGTGACGCAGGGCAAGAAGCCCAAGTCGAAGAAGCACCGCAAGCCGAAGCGCAAGCCGACTGCGGGCACGACCGCCGAGGAGGAGACCACGGAGGTGACGGAAGTGACTACCGAGACGGTCGAAGTGACCGAGGAAGTGCCGGCCACCACCACCACGGAGGAGACCACGGAGGAGACCACGGAGGTGACGGAAGTGACCACCGAGACGGTCGAGACGACCGAGGTGAAGCCCGAGGAGACGACGGAAGTGACGGAGGTGACGGAAGTGACCACCGAGACGACCGAGGAGGTGCCGTCCACGAGCGAGGTGACGGAGGAGGTGACCACCGAGACGGTCGAGACGGTCGAGACGACCGAGATCGTGGAGGAGACCGTGGAGGAGACCGTGGAGGAGACCGAGGTGACGCAGGGCAAGAAGCCCAAGTCGAAGAAGCACCGCAAGCCGAAGCGCAAGCCGACTGCGGGCACGACCGCCGAGGAGGAGACCACGGAGGTGACGGAAGTGACTACCGAGACGGTCGAAGTGACCGAGGAAGTGCCGGCCACCACCACCACGGAGGAGACCACGGAGGAGACCACGGAGGTGACGGAAGTGACCACCGAGACGGTCGAGACGACCGAGGTGAAGCCCGAGGAGACGACGGAAGTGACGGAGGTGACGGAAGTGACCACCGAGACGACCGAGGAGGTGCCGTCCACGAGCGAGGTGACGGAGGAGGTGACCACCGAGACGGTCGAGACGGTCGAGACGACCGAGATCGTGGAGGAGACCGTGGAGGAGACCGTGGAGGAGACCGAGGTGACGCAGGGCAAGAAGCCCAAGTCGAAGAAGCACCGCAAGCCGAAGCGCAAGCCGTCTGCGGGCACGACCGCCGAGGAGGAGACCACGGAGGTGACGGAAGTGACTACCGAGACGGTCGAAGTGACCGAGGAAGTGCCGGCCACCACCACCACGGAGGAGACCACGGAGGAGACCACGGAGGTGACGGAAGTGACCACCGAGACGACCGAGGAGGTGCCGTCCACGAGCGAGGTGACGGAGGAGGTGACCACCGAGACGGTCGAGACGGTCGAGACGACCGAGATCGTGGAGGAGACCGTGGAGGAGACCGAGGTGACGCAGGGCAAGAAGCCCAAGTCGAAGAAGCACCGCAAGCCGAAGCGCAAGCCGACTGCGTGCACGACCGCCGAGGAGGAGACCACGGAGGTGACGGAAGTGACTACCGAGACGGTCGAAGTGACCGAGGAAGTGCCGGCCACCACCACCACGGAGGAGACCACGGAGGAGACCACGGAGGAGACCACGGAGGTGACGGAAGTGACCACCGAGACGGTCGAGACGACCGAGGTGAAGCCCGAGGAGACGACGGAAGTGACGGAGGTGACGGAAGTGACCACCGAGACGACCGAGGAGGTGCCGTCCACGAGCGAGGTGACGGAGGAGGTGACCACCGAGACGGTCGAGACGGTCGAGACGACCGAGATCGTGGAGGAGACCGTGGAGGAGACCGTGGAGGAGACCGAGGTGACGCAGGGCAAGAAGCCCAAGTCGAAGAAGCACCGCAAGCCGAAGCGCAAGCCGACTGCGGGCACGACCGCCGAGGAGGAGACCACGGAGGTGACGGAAGTGACTACCGAGACGGTCGAAGTGACCGAGGAAGTGCCGGCCACCACCACCACGGAGGAGACCACGGAGGAGACCACGGAGGAGACCACGGAGGTGACGGAAGTGACCACCGAGACGGTCGAGACGACCGAGGTGAAGCCCGAGGAGACGACGGAAGTGACGCAGGTGACGGAAGTGACCACCGAGACGACCGAGGAGGTGCCGTCCACGAGCGAGGTGACGGAGGAGGTGACCACCGAGACGGTCGAGACGGTCGAGACGACCGAGATCGTGGAGGAGACCGTGGAGGAGACCGAGGTGACGCAGGGCAAGAAGCCCAAGTCGAAGAAGCACCGCAAGCCGAAGCGCAAGCCGACTGCGGGCACGACCGCCGAGGAGGAGACCACGGAGGTGACGGAAGTGACTACCGAGACGGTCGAAGTGACCGAGGAAGTGCCGGCCACCACCACCACGGAGGAGACCACGGAGGAGACCACGGAGGAGACCACGGAGGTGACGGAAGTGACCACCGAGACGGTCGAGACGACCGAGGTGAAGCCCGAGGAGACGACGGAAGTGACGGAGGTGACGGAAGTGACCCCCGAGACGACCGAGGAGGTGCCGTCCACGAGCGAGGTGACGGAGGAGGTGACCACCGAGACGGTCGAGACGGTCGAGACGACCGAGATCGTGGAGGAGACCGTGGAGGAGACCGTGGAGGAGACCGAGGTGACGCAGGGCAAGAAGCCCAAGTCGAAGAAGCACCGCAAGCCGAAGCGCAAGCCGACTGCGGGCACGACCGCCGAGGAGGAGACCACGGAGGTGACGGAAGTGACTACCGAGACGGTCGAAGTGACCGAGGAAGTGCCGGCCACCACCACCACGGAGGAGACCACGGAGGAGACCACGGAGGTGACGGAAGTGACCACCGAGACGACCGAGGAGGTGCCGTCCACGAGCGAGGTGACGGAGCAGGTGACAACCGAGACGGTCGAGACGGTCGAGACGACCGAGATCGTGGAGGAGACCGTGGAGGAGACCGAGGTGACGCAGGGCAAGAAGCCCAAGTCGAAGAAGCACCGCAAGCCGAAGCGCAAGCCGTCTGCGGGCACGACCGCCGAGGAGGAGACCACGGAGGTGACGGAAGTGACTACCGAGACGGTCGAAGTGACCGAGGAAGTGCCGGCCACCCCCCCCCCGGAGGAGACCACGGAGGAGACCACGGAGGAGACGGAAGTGACCACCGAGACGGTCGAGACGACCGAGGTGAAGCCCGAGGAGACGACGGAAGTGACGGAGGTGACGGAAGTGACCACCGAGACGACCGAGGAGGTGCCGTCCACGAGCGAGGTGACGGAGGAGGTGACCACCGAGACGGTCGAGACGGTCGAGACGACCGAGATCGTGGAGGAGACCGTGGAGGAGACCGAGGTGACGCAGGGCAAGAAGCCCAAGTCGAAGAAGCACCGCAAGCCGAAGCGCAAGCCGACTGCGGGCACGACCGCCGAGGAGGAGACCACGGAGGTGACGGAGGTGACTACCGAGACGGTCGAAGTGACCGAGGAAGTGCCGGCCACCACCACCACGGAGGAGACCACGGAGGAGACCACGGAGGAGACCACGGAGGTGACGGAAGTGACCACCGAGACGGTCGAGACGACCGAGGTGAAGCCCGAGGAGACGACGGAAGTGACGGAGGTGACGGAAGTGACCACCGAGACGACCGAGGAGGTGCCGTCCACGAGCGAGGTGACGGAGGAGGTGACCACCGAGACGGTCGAGACGGTCGAGACGACCGAGATCGTGGAGGAGACCGTGGAGGAGACCGTGGAGGAGACCGAGGTGACGCAGGGCAAGAAGCCCAAGTCGAAGAAGCACCGCAAGCCGAAGCGCAAGCCGACTGCGGGCACGACCGCCGAGGAGGAGACCACGGAGGTGACGGAAGTGACTACCGAGACGGTCGAAGTGACCGAGGAAGTGCCGGCCACCACCACCACGGAGGAGACCACGGAGGAGACCACGGAGGTGACGGAAGTGACCACCGAGACGACCGAGGAGGTGCCGTCCACGAGCGAGGTGACGGAGGAGGTGGCCACCGAGACGGTCGAGACGGTCGAGACGACCGAGATCGTGGAGGAGACCGTGGAGGAGACCGAGGTGACGCAGGGCAAGAAGCCCAAGTCGAAGAAGCACCGCAAGCCGAAGCGCAAGCCGACTGCGGGCACGACCGCCGAGGAGGAGACCACGGAGGTGACGGAAGTGACTACCGAGACGGTCGAAGTGACCGAGGAAGTGCCGGCCACCACCACCACGGAGGAGACCACGGAGGAGACCACGGAGGTGACGGAAGTGACCACCGAGACGGTCGAGACGACCGAGGTGAAGCCCGAGGAGACGACGGAAGTGACGGAGGTGACGGAAGTGACCACCGAGACGACCGAGGAGGTGCCGTCCACGAGCGAGGTGACGGAGGAGGTGACCACCGAGACGGTCGAGACGACCGAGGTGAAGCCCGAGGAGACGACGGAAGAGACGGAGGTGACGGAAGTGACCACCGAGACGACCGAGGAGGTGCCGTCCACGAGCGAGGTGACGGAGGAGGTGACCACCGAGACGGTCGAGACGGTCGAGACGACCGAGATCGTGGAGGAGACCGTGGAGGAGACCGAGGTGACGCAGGGCAAGAAGCCCAATTCGAAGTAGCACCGCAAGCCGAAGCGCAAGCCGACTGCGTGCACGACCGCCGAGGAGGAGACCACGGAGGTGACGGAAGTGACTACCGAGACGGTCGAAGTGACCGAGGAAGTGCCGGCCACCACCACCACGGAGGAGACCACGGAGGAGACCACGGAGGTGACGGAAGTGACCACCGAGACGGTCTATACGACCGAGGAGAAGCCCTACGAGAAGACTGAAGTGACGGAGGTGAAGGACGAGACCACCGAGACGACCGAGAAGATGAAGTCCACGAGAGAGGTGACGGAGGAGGTGACCACCGAGACGGTCGAGACGGTCGAGACGACCGAGATCGTGGAGGAAACCGTGGAGGAGACCGTGGAGGAGACCGAGGTGACGCAGGGCAAGAAGCCCAAGTCGAAGAAGCAACGCAAGCCGAAGCGCAAGCCGACTGCGGGCACGACCGCCGAGGAGGAGTCGACGGAGGTGACGGAAGTGACTACCGAGACGGTCGAAGTGACCGAGGAAGTGCCGGCCACCACCACCACGGAGGAGACCACGGAGGAGACCACGGAGGTGACGGAAGTGACCACCGAGACGGTCGAGACGACCGAGGTGAAGCCCGAGGAGACGACGGAAGTGACGGAGGTGACGGAAGTGACCACCGAGACGACCGAGGAGGTGCCGTCCACGAGCGAGGTGACGGAGGAGGTGACCACCGAGACGGTCGAGACGACCGAGGTGAAGCCCGAGGAGACGACGGAAGTGACGGAGGTGACGGAAGCGACCACCGAGACGACCGAGGAGGTGCCGTCCACGAGCGAGGTGACGGAGGAGGTGACCACCGAGACGGTCGAGACGGTCGAGACGACCGAGATCGTGGAGGAGACCGTGGAGGAGACCGAGGTGACGCAGGGCAAGAAGCCCAAGTCGAAGAAGCACCGCAAGCCGAAGCGCAAGCCGACTGCGGGCACGACCGCCGAGGAGGAGACCACGGAGGTGACGGAAGTGACTACCGAGACGGTCGAAGTGACCGAGGAAGTGCCGGCCACCACCACCACGGAGGAGACCACGGAGGTGACCACGGAGGAGACCACGGAGGTGACGGAAGTGACCACCGAGACGGTCGAGACGACCGAGGTGAAGCCCGAGGAGACGACGGAAGTGACGGAGGTGACGGAAGTGACCACCGAGACGACCGAGGAGGTGCCGTCCACGAGCGAGGTGACGGAGGAGGTGACCACCGAGACGGTCGAGACGGTCGAGACGACCGAGATCGTGGAGGAGACCGTGGAGGAGACCGAGGTGACGCAGGGCAAGAAGCCCAAGTCGAAGAAGCACCGCAAGCCGAAGCGCAAGCCGACTGCGGGCACGACCGCCGAGGAGGAGACCACGGAGGTGACGGAAGTGACTACCGAGACGGTCGAAGTGACCGAGGAAGTGCCGGCCACCACCACCACGGAGGAGACCACGGAGGAGACCACGGAGGAGACCACGGAGGAGACCACGGAGGTGACGGAAGTGACCACCGAGACGGTCGAGACGACCGAAGTGAAGCCCGAGGAGACGACGGAAGTGACGGAGGTGACGGAAGTGACCACCGAGACGACCGAGGAGGTGCCGTCCTCGAGCGAGGTGTCGGTGGAGGTGAACACCGAGACGGTCGAGACGACCGAGATCGTGGAGGAGACCGTGGAGGAGACCGAGGTGACGCAGGGCAAGAAGCCCAAGTCGAAGAAGCACCGCAAGCCGAAGCGCAAGCCGACTGCGGGCACGACCGCCGAGGAGGAGACCACGGAGGTGACGGAGGTGACTACCGAGACGGTCGAAGTGACCGAGGAAGTGCCGGCCACCACCACCACGGAGGAGACCACGGAGGAGACCACGGAGGAGACCACGGAGGTGACGGAAGTGACCACCGAGACGGTCGAGACGACCGAAGTGAAGCCCGAGGAGACGACGGAAGTGACGGAGGTGACGGAAGTGACCACCGAGACGACCGAGGAGGTGCCGTCCACGAGCGAGGTGACGGAGGAGGTGACCACCGAGACGGTCGAGACGGTCGAGACGACCGAGATCGTGGAGGAGACCGTGGAGGAGACCGAGGTGACGCAGGGCAAGAAGCCCAAGTCGAAGAAGCACCGCAAGCCGAAGCGCAAGCCGACTGCGGGCACGACCGCCGAGGAGGAGACCACGGAGGTGACGGAGGTGACTACCGAGACGGTCGAAGTGACCGAGGAAGTGCCGGCCACCACCACCACGGAGGAGACCACGGAGGAGACCACGGAGGAGACCACGGAGGAGACGGAAGTGACCACCGAGACGGTCGAGACGACCGAGGTGAAGCCCGAGGAGACGACGGAAGTGACGGAGGTGACGGAAGTGACCACCGAGACGACCGAGGAGGTGCCGTCCACGAGCGAGGTGACGGAGGAGGTGACCACCGAGACGGTCGAGACGGTCGAGACGACCGAGATCGTGGAGGAGACCGTGGAGGAGACCGAGGTGACGCAGGGCAAGAAGCCCAAGTCGAAGAAGCACCGCAAGCCGAAGCGCAAGCCGACTGCGGGCACGACCGCCGAGGAGGAGACCACGGAGGTGACGGAGGTGACTACCGAGACGGTCGAAGTGACCAAGGAAGTGCCGGCCACCACCACCACGGAGGAGACCACGACGAGGTGACGGACGCGACTCTGCTGAGCTCGTCGACGACGCACGAGACGGACGAGGACGGCGCTGCTGGTGCGACGGTGAAGACCGAGGTGTTCCGTACGACGGGTGCCAACGGCAGCGTCATCACCAAGACGGTTCGCACGACGATCCGTAAGGGGGCCACTTCCAGCGGCCTGGTGAAGCGCCTGATCGAGGTGCAGACGACGACCGTGACGAAGACCGTTGCGGGCGAGACGAGCACGACTGTGGAGACGGAGACCCGCGAGGAGATCGATGACAGCAGCGCCACGAGCTCGACCACGACGACGTCGGACGCGACTCTGCTGAGCTCGTCGACGACGCACGAGACGGACGAGGACGGCGCTGCTGGCGCGACGGTGAAGACCGAGGTGTTCCGTACGACGGGTGCCAACGGCAGCGTCATCACCAAGACGGTTCGCACGACGATCCGTAAGGTGGCCACTTCCAGCGGCCTGGTGACGCGCCTGATCGAGGTGCAGACGACGACCGTGACGAAGACCGTTGCGGGCGAGACGAGCACGACTGTGGAGACGGAGACCCGCGCGGAGATCGAGGACCGCAGCGCCACGAGCTCGCCCACGACGACGTCGGCCGCGACTCTGCTGAGCTCGTCGACGACGCACGAGTCGGACGAGGCCGGCGCTGCTGGTGCGACGGTGAAGACCGAGGTGTTCCGTACGACGGGTGCCAACGGCAGCGTCATCACCAAGACGGTTCGCACGACGATCCGTAAGGTGGCCACTTCCAGCGGCCTGGTGAAGCGCCTGATCGAGGTGCAGACGACGACCGTGACGAAGACCGTTGCGGGCGAGACGAGCACGACTGTGGAGACGGAGACCCGCGAGGAGATCGATGACAGCAGCGCCACGAGCTCGACCACGACGACGTCGGACGCGACTCTGCTGAGCTCGTCGACGACGCACGAGACGGACGAGGACGGCGCTGCTGGCGCGACGGTGAAGACCGAGGTGTTCCGTACGACGGGTGCCAACGGCAGCGTCATCACCAAGACGGTTCGCACGACGATCCGTAAGGTGGCCACTTCCAGCGGCCTGGTGAAGCGCCTGATCGAGGTGCAGACGACGACCGTGCCGACGACCGTTGCGGGCGAGACGAGCACGACTGTGGAGACGGAGACCCGCGAGGAGATCGATGACAGCAGCGCCACGAGCTCGACCACGACGACGTCGGACGCGACTCTGCTGAGCTCGTCGACGACGCACGAGACGGACGAGGACGGCGCTGCTGGTGCGACGGTGAAGACCGAGGTGTTCCGTACGACGGGTGCCAACGGCAGCGTCATCACCAAGACGGTTCGCACGACGATCCGTAAGGTGGCCACTTCCAGCGGCCTGGTGAAGCGCCTGATCGAGGTGCAGACGACGACCGTGACGAAGACCGTTGCGGGCGAGACGAGCACGACTGTGGAGACGGAGACCCGCGAGGAGATCGATGACAGCAGCGCCACGAGCTCGACCACGACGACGTCGGACGCGACTCTGCTGAGCTCGTCGACGACGCACGAGACGGACGAGGACGGCGCTGCTGGCGCGACGGTGAAGACCGAGGTGTTCCGTACGACGGGTGCCAACGGCAGCGTCATCACCAAGACGGTTCGCACGACGATCCGTAAGGTGGCCACTTCCAGCGGCCTGGTGAAGCGCCTGATCGAGGTGCAGACGACGACCGTGACGAAGACCGTTGCGGGCGAGACGAGCACGACTGTGGAGACGGAGACCCGCGAGGAGATCGATGACAGCAGCGCCACGAGCTCGACCACGACGACGTCGGACGCGACTCTGCTGAGCTCGTCGACGACGCACGAGACGGACGAGGACGGCGCTGCTGGCGCGACGGTGAAGACCGAGGTGTTCCGTACGACGGGTGCCAACGGCAGCGTCATCACCAAGACGGTTCGCACGACGATCCGTAAGGTGGCCACTTCCAGCGGCCTGGTGAAGCGCCTGATCGAGGTGCAGACGACGACCGTGACGAAGACCGTTGCGGGCGAGACGAGCACGACTGTGGAGACGGAGTCCCGCGAGGAGGATGAGTCTTCCGATGTTGGCGTGATTAGTGTTGCATCTGTTGTTGGTACGGACGGCATGAAGCGAAGCGTGGTGGAGTCGAGTTGGGAGGAGAAACTCGCCGTTAGCACGGCTGCGAGAACGGGCAAGGGTTCTGCGTGGTGGAACATGAAGCGCCGTCGGCTGGTAAAGACTTGGCTGCCCCAGTTCGTGTCGTACGTTCAGCGCCGCGGAAGGAGCCTGTCCAAGGCCATGCCGAGGAAGGAGCTGCTCAACTTCGCTCGTGACTTCTGTGACCAGAACTTGGTTAGTTTCGAGGACGGGTTCTTCAACGCTGGCACGTATGAAGAGAAGCGCGCTACCTGGACGATCGCGCGGTCTCTTTCCTTCCACTACCCCGGTGTTGCAGTGCAGCAGTTGGGTCTCGGAGTTGGCAAGTTCAAGCGAACGCTGGTGATTGACGAGGTGTCCCACATGCGCAATGGCCCTGACGGGTCGAAGCTCATGGGGGTGGAGTTCGTTCTGTCGGTGCTGCAGGTTGTGCCCAAGAAGTGCGCGTACTACGAGGACGTCTTGATTCTCGAGAACGGTGAGGTGCTCTTCCACGGCACGGGCGAGTCGCTCATCGCGTACTTCCAGGAGCTCGGCTTCGTGTGCGCCCCGGGCGTGAACATGGCCGACTACCTGCTGAACCTGACGGAGGAGCAGCAGCATCACCACCAGGTGACAATGATCCAAGGCTTCAATAACCAGCGTCAACTGCGCCGCAGCCGCATGTTCTCCGGCATGATGAAGTTCTCCGACGACATGGTGCTCATGACGGGCGCCCCGGCGCTGGCGGGCCGTCGCGAACGAGCACTCCAGTCGGCAGCCCTGCCCGCAGCGGCGCGACTGCCCGGTTGAGTACCGCGTACTCGCCCCTCCGACGCCAGCTCAAGCACCGCTTCCCTCAGGGATCCCCGATGAGGTCCCCGTTCGCATCCCCGATGAGCGGCTCTGCTGCTGTGGCGGGTTTTGTCTCGCCGCAGCCGACCAAGGCGACGCGGGGGCTGAAGATCACGGCGTACGCGTCCCCGAGTCGGGCAAGGTGACCAAGTCCGTGAGCCGTGCGAGCGCGGGGTTCGCCTCGCCTCCCGTCGCCAAGGCGACTCGGAGCGCGACGTCGTACTCGTCCCCGTGACGACCAAGACGACGACTTCGTATTCGTCGTCGCCCATGACCGCCATCCCCGGCTCGACCACGACTCGCAAGATCACGATTGAGGGCGACTTCACGGTCATCACGACCGAAGTCACGTCGCCCCGCGGCACCAAGCGAGTGTCCACGACGCGTCAGCCGACCAGCAAAAGCGGCGCCAGTACGACCGCCGCGTAACTCGGCGCACTGTAGCGAGAATGCGTATTTCATAGCTAGCTGACAAGAGCAGCAAATACATTTCAAAAGATTCATAGTCAGTCAGTCGCCGGCTTTCATGGCTTGCCTCGCAAGAGTCAAGGCATCCTGGCATCAACCCACCCGGGCTCAAGAACAAGAAACTACAAGCCTATCATATCTCCAACCTTAGAATCACGGTAGCCGCACTCGACAAGGACTTGCACACAACTCCATCAAGCAACAAACCCAGTCGACAATGTCGACTCGACATCCAAGGCCTTGATAAGTCAGTGAATAAGAGCAAGAAGAAGGCCACTTTGCATACGGAACAGCAAGTATCTACGCTTCGTGCGACAGAACAAAACGCTTCGTGACCGAGGAATAGCTGTCTCGAGTGGGGGTATGGTGCTTCACGACCAAGAGGATGGCCACTAACAGATTCGCACAGACTGGTACAGACTGTGAAGTGTAAAGTGTACTACTTGTCAAGGTTTCGCGCCAGAAAAAGGGCGGGCGACTATTTTGAATTCAAAACTTCGGCATCTCTTCTCATCAGCATGGCCGAGCGTGGAGACGCCGACGCCGCCGGTGCTGGCCCGGCGGGGCTGCGCTCGCAGCAGCAGCAGGCCGAGCGCATGGCCCGCGAGCTGATGGACATGAAGATCGAGACGGCGCACCTGCGCGAGCGCCTGCGGCTGCGCGTGGGCGGCGACACGACGGCGGCGGAGCTGGAGGCCGAGGCCTTCGCGCTGCAGACGGCGCTGGCCGAGGCGCAGCAGGCGCTCAAGGCGCGCGAGTCGGAGCTGCAGGCGCTGGACGGCCGCTACCAGAAGGCCATGCAGGGCCTTATGCGCCTGGACGAGGCCTGGAAGCTCAGCCGCGCGCAGACCAGCGCGGCGCAGGACGCGCAGCTCGAGGCGGGGCGGCGGGCGGAGGCCGCCGCCGGCAGGAGCAGCGAGCTGGAGCAGCAGCTGGAGGCCGCGGGTGCGCGCGAGACGGCGCTGGCCGCGAGAGTCGACGCGCTCATGCAGGAGAAGCGGCATGTCGAGCAGCAGCGAGACGAGCACGCGCAGGAGGCCAAGGCCCGGGATATGCAGGCGCGCGAGCTGCGCGCGCAGTTGGAGACCACGAGGCAGCACTTCGAGGCGCAGATGAAGGAACAGGAGGGGGCCACGCGCGAGGACGTGCGCGCGCTGCAGGAGCAGCTGCAGAATGCGCAGGAGGAGGCCGCTGCGCTGCGAGGAGAGATCCACGCGAGGCAGGAGGAGGCCGCCAAGATGGACGCCGAGCTGCGAGACACTAAGGAGGCCGAAGCGACCACCAAGCAGAGGCTCGTGAAGCTCACGGAGGACCACGCTACGCTGCGCGTGCGCGGAGTCGGCCAAGCTGGTGGCGGTGGAGAGCACTCAGAGAGCCATCGAGGCGGAGACGGAGAACGAGGACATGCGGAGGGAGCTGGAGGAGCGCGACGAAGTGTTGAGGGATAAGGCGCGGGCCATGCGCGCGTTGGAGGAGGAGCTGGTGCAGAAGCAAAAGGCGGTGGAGGAGGAGCTGCTCAAGAAGAAGCAGGCGGTGGAGGAGACAGAGCAGCGGCTGACGAAGGAGTCGCAGGAAATGCTGCAGGTTCAGGAGGAGACGTGGAGCTGTCGCGAGAGGGCTCTCCAAGAGGAGGTGAACAAGTTCAAGCAGGAGGTCGAGTGCATGAAGGCGTTCCACGTGGAGCTGGTGCAGTTGCTGCGGATAAAGGAAGACGATGGCACGATCGAGGAGCCACTACAAAGAGTCGAGCCCGCGATGCTCAAGGCGCTGGTGGTGCAGGAGATAAACAAGCGTGATGTCCTCGCTGCAACGCTGAAGGAGACGAAAGTAAAGCTGGCCACAACGAAGCGGCAGCTGGGCGCGCAGAAGCAGCTCGAAGCTGACAACGCGAAATTCCGCGCCGAGTACGAGAAGGCCAAGCTGGCCATGGAGCGCATGGCCACACGAAAGGCGAAGAGTATCGGGGCTCGGCTGCTTCGGTGCCAGTCAGACTAACAGGGCACGATAGCGGAACCAGCAGTGGGGGTCTTCCGATACTAGTCTGGGGAAAGAGAACAGAGTGGCCGTGGCGCCCATCGTAAAGCGGAAGCTGGAGGTGGGAGAAGCAGCAGACACAAGTGACGTCAGGACAACACCTCGGAAGGCTCAGCGCACCAAGCACGTGTATGTAGCCTCGCGGTATCTGAGCAGTGCGTCGAAACGCTGACAAGTTCCACAATAACGCAGGGGGAGGTAGATTTTCCTTTGGTATATTAGTTCTTCATAGAAAACTCTTAAAATTCAGACAAGTGGAAGTTGCACTCTGTCCTCGTAAGTTCATCCACCACAAAGAAACTCGGGCTAACTACTGCCAAGCAAGATAAACGCCACTTGTGACGATACTAGAGCTCGTGCTTCTCCGTTGGAAAGGGCTCCTCCTCTTGCTGGTGCTGGTGCAGTGACCAGCCGGGCACGCTCTTCTGGTCCTTCACGCGCAGCCGGATGCTCTCGAAGCACTGGAAGGCCTCCGACGGCTGGATCTCGCCGTCGACGATCACCGCAGAGGCAGTGTCCTTCGCGCTGAGGTAGCACGGCACGTACTCGTTCACCTGGCCGAACGTGACGAGCACGCCGCCGTTGCTGAGCTGCTGCGGGAACCGCTTGGGGCAAGTCTGTGCTTGCTGCTCCTGCACGCCGCCCCAGTAGGGCGCCCAGGCGATGGACCCGCCCTCCTCCAGATTCTGTCCGTCGATGGCGATCTGTTTCAACACACACACACACCGCATTAGTTCAAAGCACTCAAGCAGACCCCCAGTAATAATCCTGTAATACTCACAAAGATGCTCTCGTTCACGAAGGCAAAGGTCGGGTCGAGGGAGAAGATCTCGACGGCCGCGCGCTGCTGCATCTTGAGCTCCGTCACGACGTTGAACGCCGCGTAGCTGGCCGCCGCGAGCAGCACGAGCGTCTTGGCCCACAGGCGGTGGAAGCACGTGAGCGTCACGAGACCCGCGACTGCGATGCCCGCCAGCTCGCGCACCACGGGCGCATCCAGGCTCTTGACGAGCGTCCACATGTCGTCGTCCAGGCGTCTCAGCGGGGCGCTGGGGCTCGATCCGAGGGACAGCGCCTCCATTGCCGCCTGGACGAACTCGCCGCCTCCCTGCAGCAGCCGCTCGCCGCACTGCGCAGGAGGCTCGAGCTCCAACTGCTGCCAGTGCATGGACAGCGGCTCCACGCTGCACGACGCGCCGTACAGCGCCGCGGCCGCCGCCACCAGCGTCAGCAGGTTGAGCAGCACTTTAGTCAGCGTGGCGGCCAGTCGCGGACTGCGCAGCGGCCACAGCTGGTGGTCGTCGCGCGGAAGCGAAGCGTAGAGCAGCATCGGGGCTACGGCCAGCGCGGCCAGCGTCCATGCAACGTTCTGCAGCGTGGAGCCGCCCGCGAGCCAGCGCTGCGCGAACGAGAGCTGCGGCGGCGGCGCGCGCGGGCGCTCGAGCCAGTCCTCCTCGTTGTCCTCCGACTCGTCCGAGTCCGAGTGCCACGCGTCTTCTCCCTCCTCGGCGTCGTTGTCGTCCTCGTCCGCGTCCGAGTTCTCCTCGCCCAGCTCGTCCCAGCCGCGCTGCGTCGCGTCGGCCGCCATCATGGCGTCGATCTGCTCGTCCTTGGTCTGGATGTACGCGTCGTTCCACGTGTCGTCGATGAAGACGGGCTGGTTGGTCTCCTTGGAGCGCGACCGCGTGAGCATCTTGGGCTAACAACAAGCGGCGGCGGCCTGGCACTTGGTAGCGTTGGGGCTAATTCGGTTGTTTGAAAATTGAGGCGTCCGACACAATCCATCAGGAGCGAGAAAGAGATGGCTACATTTTGGAATCCTTAATCTACCGGAAGAAGCTGCGCAGGTCGTCGAGGTTGAGGCGCTCGCTGCGGCGCTCGTCGTGCGCCTTGGCCACCACGAGCACGTGCTTGGCCAGCTTCTCCTTGCGCTGCTGCAGCTGCAGGATCATGTCCTCCACCGTGTCGTTCACCACGTAGCGCTTGACGAGCACGTCCTGCGTCTGGCCGAGGCGGTGCACGCGGTCGACGGCCTGGTCCTCCACGCCCGGGTTCCACCACGGGTCCAGCAGGATCACCACGGAGGCGCACGTGAGGTTGAGCCCCACGCCGCCGGCCTTGAGGCTGATGACCAGCACCTCGACGCTCGGATCCTTGGCGAACTTGGTCAGCACGCGCTCGCGCTGCTCCTGGTTGAGCGCGCCGTTGAACGTGCAGTGCGAGAAGCCGTGGCGCTGCAGCAGCCGCGACACCATGTCCAGCATGGACGTCCACTGCGAGAAGACGACCACCTTGCGCCTCTGCGCGGGCGACTCGGCGCGCTCGTTCTCCAGCTTGATGGCCTTCAGGTCGCGCAGCAGCTGCTGCAGCTTGGCGCTCTCGAAGCCCGTGCCGTCGTCGTCACCAGCAGCAGCAGCAGCAGCAACAGCAGTACATGTAGCAGTAGCAGGTGGAGCGCAGGCCGAGTCCGAGGAGCTGTTCGGCGTCTCGCAGTCGTCCTCCTGAGCTTTGGAGGCCGCAGGGGCGGCAGCTTGAACACCTTGGCCAAGTCGACTACGGTTCGACACACGGGGCAGCCGTTCTCCGGGTCGTTCGCGAGGCTGTCGCGCAGGCACTGGTCACACAGCACGTGGGCGCACGGGGTCAGCACGGCGTTCTGCGGCGGGTCCAGGCAGATCGGGCACTCCTGCGACTCCAGGCCGTCTTCGACCTGCGCTATCACGCTCTGGATGTACGACGCCGTCAAGCCTCCGGCCGAGCTGCTGCTCTCAGTGTCCGTGGAGTTGCTCCGGTTCTCCAGAAGCTGCGTGCGGTTGCTGGCCTGCATGTCCTTCTGGAGCTGCGCGGCGATCCGCTGGTAGTAGGCCTCGGAGCTCTCGTTGTGCTGCGGCTGGAACGCTGACCTGGTCGAGGCGGGTGTGGTAGTCGCGCCTGCATTCTTGTCGTCAGACTTCATCGCTTGCTCGACGTCTTTCCCGAGCGCGAGCAGAGGGTGGTCGCAGGCTTGACGGAGTCGGAGCAACAGCGCGAAGATGGCGACGTAGCTCGTCATGGCTGAGCCGCTGGCCACGAAGCCGTTGAACTCGGCCCTGCTCTTGTCGTACACAGCTTGGTAGAACGCTCGCTCGTCCGGGGAGAACTCGAGCTTGACCAGGTCGACGTGCTTCGGAGGGAGCTGGACGATCCGGTTGCCCTGCTCGTCCCGCGAATGCTTGGTGCGACGAAGCAGAATTGGGGTTAGAATCACCTTCAGCCGGCCGAGCGCGTTGACATCGTCGCCGTCTTCGTACGGCTTCGTGATCACCCTCTTCCACCACGCCACTCGCGACCAGGGCTGGTACTGGAGGAAGCAGAGGAGAGAGAACATGTCGTCGAGTGTGTTCTGGATAGGAGTGCCGGTTAGACACCAGCGGTGGGTGGCTTTCATCGCAGAGCACGTCTTGAAGTAGCCCGTAGACCTGTTCTTGATGCTGTGCGCCTCATCGAGAATGACGCGGTTCCACTCCGTTGTCGTGAGCACCCCGTTCTTCTCGAACTCGGCCGATAAGACTCCGTACGTGGTGAGTACCAGGTCGCTCTTGCTGAAAGATGCCGCACTCAGGCCAGCGCCGTTGTCGCGATCATCGCCGTAGTACACGTGAACGCTCAGCGTGTTAGGGAGGAAGCGTTCTTGTGCCTCGTTCTTCCACTGGTGAAGCAAGCTTAACGGGCAAACGACAAGCGTCTTGCCAGTGGTTTTCCGTTTGTCCCGGTGGGAGAACGAGTCCGTGTTGTTATCAGCATCTTTCTCTTCACCAACGTGCTTTTGATATGCGATCAGTGAAAGCATCATCATCGTTTTACCTGGATGTAACAAGATTTACTCGTTAGTTGTGTAGTACTTGTTCACCGTAGAGGCAAGTAACTTACCCATTCCCATGTCGTCTGCTAGAATTCCACCCAAGCAGGGAGCTGGAGGGTCTGGCCGAGTCAGAGATGCGCTTTTCTCGAAGGGATTCACATAGTACGAGGTTTTGGACCGGAAGTGGCGTTCCTCCCACATCTGAAAGAAAAAGAAATAGAGAAAGTGGTTCGCATGAAACAGACGAGTACGAGCGGTGCAAGAATTGACTGGAGTGAAAAAGTCCTTACCGGGTCGTTACTCTCTTGTTCGCTGACGCCGCCTTTGAGCTGGTTCTCGCGCCACAGCATCCACCGCAGCGCTTGCTTTTGGTGCTCGCGTAGCTCGATGGCATTCAGATACTGCACGAGGTGCTCGGATGGGTCCGTGTCCGATCCATCCGCCGAGTTGCGGAGGTCGTTTGCGCCAACACACGCCGAGAAGAGCGTGTCGAGGTCTTCCGGGTTCACCTGGGCCGACGGATCTTCAGCCTCTGGAGTGGAACGGGAAGCCAACGCGTCCAGCGACGGCGCCTCGGCCCCGTTGATCATCTGCAGCAGGTTGTAGAGATGGTCGGACAGGTGGAAGTTCACGTCGCCTTCCTTGAACACGTCGAACGCCTTGACGCTAACGTACACGAACGCCGTCACCTGCATCAACGCGATATCAGCACAATGTACTCGAGTAACCCCCTCAACACGCAGCACAATTGAACGCCACGTACATCCAACGACGCGAACATGTGCGACGACACTGGGGGCGTCTCGCACACGGCTCCGAGCTTCACGAGCCCGCTCTTCATCAACGGGTGCAGCAGCATCTCGAGGTTCCGCTCCAGTCTCCCGATCTGCGCGTGCTGCAGCGTGGCAATCCTCACGATGCCCCCAGACGCCGAGGCGCCGGCAGAGAGACCGGGCCGCAGCCGCTTCTTACCGGCGTTTTCAGCCTGCAGCAGCAGCTCGTCCCCGACCTGCAGCGCCACGCCCTGGCGGTTCACCGAGGCCTGCATCGTGGTCTTGCCCAGCACCTGGAAGCTCTGGTCCTGCGCGTCCATGCTCTCCAGTCTCTGCAGCGTCTGCTCCAGTCTCCGCTTGGTCTCCTCGTCCTGCTGGCCGTCGCCGGCCGACGACTCCTGCAGGGCCAGGCGCTCAAAGTACTCGGAGGCGGCCCCGGTACGCTGAAGCAGTTGCGCTGCAGCAGCGCCATAATATCGGCCTCGGCCAGCTCGATGCCGAGCTCCTTGAGCTGCTGCAGCTTCTTCTGCACGCGCTGTCGCTCCTTCTCTGCCGAGCTGCCGACGCCGAAGAGCAGCGAAGGGGACGATGACGGCGACTTGGCGGGCGGCGTCTTGGTCTTGGCCTTCTTACTGGCCGCGCGGCTGGCCGGCGCTGGAGACACCGTGGAAGTCTTTACGGGCGTAGCGGCCGGCCGAGCTCATGCACATGGCGCATTGCCGCACCAGCGGCTCGTTCTCGAACGTGCAGCGCGAGCAGCTCCACGCAGCCGTCGCCATCGTTCCCGCCAAGAGTCGGAAGATGCCGCCACGAAATAAAACAAAAAATACGCCAATAATGTGTTAGCATCAAAAATACGGGCAACATAAGCGACGAAAAAGGTACAACTAGGCTTCGACATGCTGCAACAACCTTGAATTCTAGGATTGAACACTTTGTCAATTCTGCATCAAACCATTCGCTGCCGAAGCACACCAAAGTGACTGCTGAAGCGGATGGAGAGCAGGTCGTTGTTGTCGGCGCTCTGAGCCCACTTCTGCGTACCGAGGAAGGCGTTGACGTTGTCCTGCTGGGTCGGCTTGACGTTCGAGTTGAAGGCGATGGTGTAGTTCGTCACGCGCTCCGACGGAGACTCGATCGTCTTGATCCTGAAGTCCAGCACCACGCCCATGGAGCTGGCAGCGCCGCGCACACCCCAGTACAGGTCCGCGTTCTGCTTGGCGCTGGCGTCTACGATGGTGCCGTTAGCCAGAGCCGCACGCACGGCCTCGACGTTGTCCAGCACTGTACCGGCGGTACGCGAGAGGGTGCCGAAACCCGAGGCGGCCACACCGGTCATGCCGACGTCGGGGCAGCGGCCGTGGGGCAGAGTGCGCTTGAACTCCCACATGTACTTGGCGGTCTCCGATATCATGACGGGGCCGCCGTACGACAGCAGACGAGTGGACGCGTCGTACTTGAGGTGCTTGAGGTACTTGAGATTCATGACGAGGGCGCTGTTGTTGCGGCCGAAGTGTTCAATCCTAGAATTCAAGGTTGTTGCAGCATGTCGAAGCCTAGTTGCACCCTTTTCGTCGGCTTACGTTGCCCGTATTTTTGATGCTAACACATTATTGGCGTATTTTTTGTTTTATTTCGTGGCGGCAACTTCCGACTCTTGGCAGGAACGATGGTGACGGCTGCGTGGAGCTGCTCGCGCTGCACGTTCGAGAACGAGCCGCTGGTGCGGCAATGCGCCATGTGCATGAGCTCTCGGCTGGCCGATGCGCATCTGCATTCCGAGCGCGCTCGGCAAGGTAAGTGCGCTGTACACCCAGGCGTAAAGAACAATTATTTACGTTAATAACGCGTCTATTTGGTACCGGTGCACACCGGTATCGCGGGCTGGCCACAACGGCAGTACGGCACCTTCACAAGCAAGTCAAAGCCATGCTGGCCGCCAGTCGCCGTGCCGTCCGCAGTAGCTCGCGCGCGTCCGCCGCGCTGGCCAACGCCGTTCGCTTCGAGTCCAGCAGCAGCAGCAGCGCCAATGCGCAGGCCAAGGTGAAGGTACACAGCTCGCGATTGCCGCGTGACGGGCCTGGCCTCGGCGACTTCCTTCGCGACTCGCAGTCGCACGATCACCAGCGCACGGCCGAGGCGGCGCGCGAGCCGAGCGAGATGAACTTCCCGGTGGCGCCCAGCAGCGTGCGGTTGCTGGAGGAGCTGGAGGAGCAGGCGCAGGAGGCGCGCGTCCGCTCCTTCTTCATCGAAACGTACGGCTGCCAGATGAACTCGGCCGACTCGGAGATTGTGCGGGCCATCCTGCTAGAAGGCGGCTACTCGCCCGCGTCCACGGCCGACACGGCTGACGTTGTGCTCATCAACACGTGCGCCGTGCGCGACAACGCCGAGGCCAAGATCTGGAACCGCCTCGAGTCGCTGCGCCAGGTCAAGGCCAAGCTGCTGCGCAAGAAGCAGAAGGAGGTGCAGACCGTGGGCGTGCTGGGCTGCATGGCCGAGCGCCTCAAGACCAAGCTGCTCGAGTCCGACAAGATGGTGGACCTGGTGGTGGGGCCCGACGCCTACCGCGACATCCCCAACCTGCTGCGCGTCGTGCACGGCAGCGGCGAGGCTGCTGTCAACGTGCAGCTGTCGCTGGACGAGACGTACGCCGACATTGCGCCCGTACGCGCCGACCCGCACAGCCCGTCGGCCTTTGTGTCCATCATGCGCGGCTGCAACAACATGTGCTCCTACTGCATTGTGCCCTTCACGCGCGGACGTGAACGCAGTCGCGTCATCAGCTCGATCGTGGACGAGGTGCGCGCGCTCAGCGACCAGGGCGTGAAGGAGGTGGTGCTGCTGGGCCAGAACGTCAACTCGTACCACGACAAGAAGTCCGAGGGCGCAGCCGAAAAGGGACGCGGCTACGTCTCGTCCGCGGGGTTCAGCAACATGTTCCGCTCGCGCGACGCGCTTGGCTTCCGCTTCGCCGACCTGCTGGAAGAAGTCTCGCGCGTGGACCCGGAGATGCGGCTGCGTTTCACGTCGCCCCACCCGAAGGACTTCCCGAACGAAGTGCTGGACCTCGTGAACGAGCGCCCCAACATCTGCAAGCAGATCCACATGCCCGCTCAGAGCGGTAGCACCACGATGCTGGAGCGCATGCGTCGTGGCTACTCGCGCGAGGCGTACTTGGCGCTGGTGGACAACATGCGTGCGCGCATCCCCGGTGTGGCCATCTCCTCCGACTTCATCACGGGCTTCTGTGGCGAGACCGAGGAGGAGCACGCCGACACCATCTCGCTGATGCGCCAGGTGTGCTACGACCAGGCTTTCATGTTCGCGTACTCGGTTCGTGCTCGTACGCACGCTGCTCACCGCATGGAGGACGACGTGCCCCAGGAGGACAAGCTGCGTCGGCTGCGCGAGGTGATCGACACATTCAGCGAGGTGGTCACGCGCAAGAACTACGTCGAGGACTCGGACCGGCTGCACATTGTCCTTGTGCAGGGCCCCAGTCGCCGCTCCACGGACGAAGACCCGAAGCTTACGGGCCTCACAGACACGAGCAAGCGCTGCGTGTTCCCCAACCAGGCGATGCCGGGCTCGCTGCGCGCCTTCACGAAGCAGGCGGGTGAGCTGGCGTCGGAGCTCCTCCCCCTCCCCAGTGTTAGTTCAGACAGCGTCCACGCCACCCCAGGCGACTACGTGCTGGTGCGCGTCCGCGACGCTGGTCGCCACACTCTGCACGCTACGCCCGTGGCCCGCACCACCCTGCAGGAGGTCGCGGAGCTGGTGCCGTCCGAGCTGCTCGGCGCCAGGCCGCACTCGCTCGAGGCGTTGGAGCTATAGATATTAGACACCTTGCATACAAGAAACAAGAACCCACAGCTCGCAGCAAAAGAAGCACGTCGTTGTGATTTTCATCCAGAGCTCAACGCCGCGTCCTCATACGCCCAAGTCTGCTGTCCTAATGAGCCGCGACGGCGCCCTTGGCAGCCTCCGCGGCGCGCTTCTGCATCTCCATCTGCATGTTCGAGATCTGCGGCCAGCACAACAGCAAAACAGCAACCAAAGCAAGTCAGCTCCCATTTTTCCACTCTCAGTAGCCAATAACTGCGTACGTTGGTCCGGATGCCGATGGCCTCCTTCTCCTTGGCCTCGATCTTGGCGTTCACCTTGCTCCTTCTCACAGCACGCGGCAGACAATACAACGCCATTGATTGTTAGTCCGTGGCCGAGTCCTTCCCTCCTACTCCTGCTCCAGCTCCTGCTACAGACGTACAGCTCGTTGTTGATGAACTCGAGGCGCTTGTTGACGTTGGTCTTGGCCTCGTCTACGTCCTGCTTGAGCAGCACGGGGCCCACGAGCTTGTAGACCTTGGCCTCGTCGTCCAGCAGGTCCAGCTCCTTCTTGACCATGTCGTTCTCGTTAGCCTGCTGCGCGTACGTCTGCCGCTGCGTCGCCAGCACTTGCACCTCTGCAAAGCCACGCCACGCCCCAGTTCAGTCAAGCTCAGTTCCGCTGCGCTGCGAGTTGAGGCGCACTCAGCGCCTAAGCGCGCACGCACCGTCCTGCAGCGACCGGTAGCGCGTCATCTCCGCCTCGACCTGGTCCTTGAGCTCCGCCATGTTCCCGCTTCAATCCACCAATATAAAATGCCGGTCACCGATAAAATCCCATGGGAATGCATGTGTATTCCATTTGATAGTACGCGCTGCACTTGCTGCTGGCCTGGCGTCGCGTTTCGTCCAGATCGACGATGGCTGGGGGCTTTAAAGCAGCTGAAGACGTCTGGTTGTCGTTAATCACGCGGAGATCGTAGCTCCCGACTGCTGGCTGGGGTTGTGTTGCTGGCCTTTGCGGCGAGGCAGCCTCCTTTGAAGCGCCCAGCTATCAGACAGCAAGCAACTCATCGTGAGAACTAGAGGCCTAGTGGATTCGCCGTATCACAGCCACATGGACACTAGACGCACCTCTTCAAAGTGGTTCCCAAGAAACTCCATGAAGTCCCGCAGCATCATCGATACGGCTGGGTCCTTTTGGTATTTCAGCACAGCAGCTTGAGGGTCCTGCTGCATCTCGGCAATCGCCGCCGGGTTTTGTAGCGCTGGTACATGAACAGATCCGAACGTTAGAACGGCCGTCCAGTATCGATAGCCGAAAGAATCAGCAAGCAAACTTACCCTGAGCCAGCCTTGGATTGCGAGCGAGTTTTGAGAAGAATCGCTCCTTCATCCACTCTGGAAAACACAAGCAAAAAGATTTATGAGTTAGAGTTTGTAGTAAAATGCAAAGAGGCCAAGCTCGTGCCGCGATTCAAACCTTTAGGGTCGAGCTGGTTCATGCTCTTCATGGCCTCCTGCACTTCTGGAAACACGAACGTTGGGCTGGTCGTCGCAGCTTCCTCTTGTTTCTCCTTGACGATCAATAGGCGCTCGTCGCGCTGTACACTCAGCAGATTTACGCTAATTCGTTAGTGTTGCGCAGACTCCAAAACGGTGCCGTCTTCACTTTGATAGGCTTGGCTTTTGTGCTGAAGAAGCCCTTCTTGAGCCCCTGGCCGAAAGATTTGCGGTTGCGCTCGCTTTCTTGCTGCTTGCGCTGGTCCTCTTTGGACGCGCTGAGCGACGGCAAGCATCTCGTCCATGACGCTCGCGTCTTGAGGTTTCAAAGACTCCGGCTTGTCGGCTTCGCCCAGCATCGGCGGCTCATCGTCTTCCTAATCCTCGACGTCGATGCTTCTCATGTCAGTTTGTTGAATGTGCGGCTTGCAAAGTGACCGACGGATCGAGCCAAGCGTCGCCTCTCTCTGAATCGATTCGCGGATCCGCCACATGCAAGGCTGTCACCAAGCGATGCATATCATACTGAATAAGGGGTGTTGTATCACCTTTCGTGGCCCCAAACCAAGTCATCGTCCTCCTACTGTAGTCGAAACTACTTCCGTATCGAGCGAAAGCGCCTTTAGTTTCAACTACTGCATTACGTTATCACCGCTATCCATGCTAACGCTTTCCAGACTGGATGCCATTTCTACGAGTGCGTCGAGACAGGAGAGTGTCGGGTGTTCCCGGAAGGAGTGCTGGAGCCCCTCGCCGACGACGAAGACGAAGCTGATAGCAGTGACGAGGACGGCCCACCGTTTCCTGCAAGCTTTGCATTTCTAAACGAGCCCACCAAGTGAGTTCGGTCGCACTAACAAGCAACGCGTGTCGAGAGCTAAGTACATGTCAGGAGGTTGTTAGTAGACCTTGGTGACTTCCGAATGTGCCGCCGCGTCATCGGTTTCTTCCTCCGACTTCTCGCTGAACTCGTTGGCGACCATGTCGTGCAGCTTCTGGGTCTCCTCCTTCGACATCTGCGCGCGTGTTCACGAACCCCCACAAGCACACGCACGCTTAGTTTTTACCGCCACAGAATGCAACCAGCCTCGCCACTCAATAGTTACAGCTACAACTAGCAACCGACCTTGTACGGAGAGTACGCCTCGCTCGAGAACTTGCCGCTCTCAACATCGTCGCGGTAGTTCTCGAGCCCGATACGGATCTGCTCACCGACATCCGCGTACCGCTTGCAGAACTTGGGGACGAACTGCGCGTGGTGCGGGTGCTGAAGCATCCCCAGCAGGTCATGGAAGACCAGCACTTGGCCGTCCGTCTCGGGGCCGGCACCGATGCCGATGGTCGGGATCTTGAGCAGCTCGGTCACGGCCTTGGCGACCGCCGATGGGACGCACTCTAGCACGACAGCGAAGGCACCAGCCTTCTGCACTGCCAGCGCGTCCTCAATGATCATCCGCGCTTGGGCGGCTGTACATGGCAAGATTCATCATCCGGTTAGTCAGTTAGTCGGCGGGCGTATCGAATGGTACATGTAGCAGGTAGCGTAGTGTACCTGTGCGTCCCTGGGCGCGGAAACCTCCGAGCACGCTAATGTGCTGCGGACGGAGGCCGATGTGGCCCATGACAGCGATGCCTCCGTCGACGATGGTCTTGACTGGATGTGCCAAGAGTTCACAATTGCCCAGTTAGCAAGTATTATCAAGAGGTATCCTACCGACAGATCAGAGCGGAGTGCTCACTCGTTTCGGCTCGCTCCTTGCCTCCTTCGATCTTCACACAGTCAGCACCGCCTTGCTGTTGCTCGCACACAATAGCATGACTCTTTTCAGACCCAACTCGTCGCACCAAAGCCCTCAATCATCACTTGGTACAGTACCTTCAGCAACCGCTGCGCATTCTTAAGCGCTTCGAACGGCGTTCCCTCGCACGTACCGAACGGCATGTCCGTGATCACCAGCGGGCGGTTGGCTCCACTATCACCAAGCAGTCACATCCACGTCAAACCGCTACCCCTCCTAGCGTCACCAGTACTATTCAACAACCTCCCCGTACTCACCGCTTCACCGCCTGCGTGTGGTGGATCATGTCCTCCAGCGTCACTGGCAGCGTCGTGTCCATGCCCTGCAACAGATACCGAAGTTAGCGCCACAACTCTCGCCCCTCGTGTCTTCAGTCGGCAGCGGATCGTACCAGCTCGACCATGCCCAACGAGTCTCCAACCAACAGGATGTCGAAGCCCGCCAGGTCCACGTGCACCGCCGACGGGTAGTCGTAGGCCGTGACCATCGTGATGGGCTTCTTCTTGCGCTTGAAGATGCCGATGTCGACCGTCGAGACCTTGCGGCGCTCCAGCAGCAGGCGTGCGCGCGGCCGACTCGGGGTTGTATGACGAGGAGGACGAGGAAGATGATGAGCTGAAGAGCTGCGCAGCGGAAACAACGGCCCGTGTACGGTGCAGCGGCGCTGGGCGGCGGATCGCGGCGGTCACGGAGCGCATCATGTTGGCGTTCGACGTGTTGACGAAAAGATAAAGTGATTGTGGTGGGCCTTCAAGCGCGCCCGCGTAAGTACGACGCGCTGGTGTCCTAGAGACGACGGCCTCAAGTAATCAAGTGCATGACGCTTTCGCGCTGGGCGGGCAAAGAGTGGAGACGTCAATGCGGATGGAGCAGACTGACGCAGTGACGCATGGTGCTGCACCGTGCGTGGACGTTTGATGCAGTTTGAAGAGACGAAGGCCATTGCAAGTCCATGGCTACTGTATCTGACGTTTTTGAGGATCCGAGTCGAAGTTCTGGACGGGCCTAGAGTAGGGGCCTAGAGTACAGTAAGCAAGTTCAATACATGTACCGGCGAGTTGGGTTTCCAGCATTGGGGCGGGTGGCATTGCGTCGCAAGAGTGATCAATGATGACAAGCTATTGCGCATTCATCTAATCACGCGTGAGCCATCCCTTGAACTCCTCCTTAGACCGGTGTTTCGAACTGAGGGTAAATCGCTCATGCTAACTTGCACAGGGGTTCATACCAGCGAGAGTTTAGCTGGTATCGAGTATCCCGTATAGTGATGAGACTGGTTGCATTCGGTGGGACTAACCAAGTGTGGATGTTGTGGTGGTTGTGGTGAACTTCGCAGATGTCGAAGGAGGAGACGCAAAAGCTGCATGACATGGTCGCCAACGAGTTCAGCGAGAAGTCCGAGGAAGAAACCGATGACGCGTCGGCACATTCGGAAGTCACGAAGGTCTACTAAGGTCCACATGTACTTAGCTCACGAGACGCAGAGCAAGGAAGACGCGTATGTTTGTTTACAGCGATCTACTACTATGTAGTACTTGCTGGGCTCGTTTAGAAATGCAAAGCTTTCAGGAAACGGAGGGTCATCCCTGTTTACTGCTCGCTGCTGACGTTGTGGCGTGTAGTGCGCCAATGGTCCGTTCGCCAGTTAATACACGTAGTGCTTCAACGTCGACGCATCGAAAGTTAGACGCCTTGCCGTCAATCTACAGATAATGTAGATCAACACGCAGGAGAACCGGCGGCGACGCAAAAGCAAAAACCTTGCGCAAGATATCCTCGCTCAGCATACCAAGAGCTTGGAAGCCGTTGTTATCGTCATTTCTTTTCTTTTAACCACTTGAGAAGAACGCCGAGAGACCGCACTCAAGAAAGCAAGTTTTATCTCCATCGAAAGTGGCTGCACCCGACTTGTTGGTCTTAGATCGTAAGCCTCAAGCGCTTCTGGGTAACCATACTCCGGCTCAACGGCATATACTTTAGTGTGTTCCAGTCTTTTATTCACCTCCAGTGCCTGCATATCTTCCTTGAAACCGGGCAGATTATTATCTTCGCCATCACATCTGTAAATTCGTAGCCGCCGCAAGCAACTAGCAAGGACGCTACTTGCGTTGCTTAACTCCGCTGAAAGTTCTTGGACGTTACCCAAATCCACTGCTGGTAGTGGGTGGCTTGTCATGCGCTCTCTAAAATCGAAGTTCACGCCAAGGTGGTACCCCCGAACCGACAGCTCTTGCAGATTGGGGCAGCTCTCATCAATCCACTTCTTAGTTACTCCTGACCTCCATTTTATCGAGTACCAAACGTTTCAATGAAGCTCCAACTGCACTAATGAACGCGGGTAATCCATCCGAAATTGGTTGCCAAAATTCCCCCTCATCCCGAAATCCAATTTGCAGTGACTGCAATCCAAGAGGTCTTTGCATTTCAATATCTTCGTCTCGAAATTCCAGATCTGTACGTCGAACCTGACACCGACCGTAAGTAGGAACCAGTGCATCCACCCAGATGCTCGTTCCATCGTCACTGAAAGTCAGCACCAAGTGCGAACGGTCCAGCGAGTTCGGCTTATATAGCCCATGGTCATCGAACTACCAACGGATTAGCGATGCAGCGCTCAGTGTTGCATTCCTTTCATCTTCACGACCGCGCGGACAGCTGAAAAGCAGCTCTTCTGGGTGTTCTGACTTCAGTACGGCGACGAACTAGTTCACATCGGCTACGCTCATGCTTCCGATCAACTGGAGCTGAAGTGTTTCCACGATCGAGCAGGCATTTGCTCGCCTCGAGAACAACGCGTATGCCAACCACATCCACCACTTACCACAATCAAGAGGATCCTCACAATAAGCCCCCACACACAGATTGAGGGTTCTAACCGCTTATGGCGGAACACATTGCCTCCAGCTCACGAATGCGCATCGTTTCTGGGCACCACACTTCTACCACATTCGCTGGGGAAGAACCCGCTTCGGTCTTGCTTGAAGGTCGAAAAATGCTCGTCATTATCCTTTGGAATGGCTTCTCGCACGGGCCATCGACTTCAGGTTCTAAGAGCAGATTGAGATACTTTATTTCAGAAAGCCAGACGTCGTCATCCACGAACTTCTCGAGTACATTTGCCATGTCGGATTTCACACGCAAGCTGTGAAAATCTGCAATCATTGGTTCCGAACGTAATGTACATCGCATCGATCCGTGATTCGGGCTGGGTTCACTGAGTGCCCATTGCTCCTTCACGATCTTATGAGCCTTAGCTGCGTCTCGTAGGTTTCTCATATCTATAGCTGCAGCATCATACTTAGCGTCGGCAGGATCAGGGGCGTCGTCTGTAAAGTCCAAATCAGGATCGAATGTAAAAAGCACTCGGACCGGAATATCAATGTCCAGCCTCGATTTGTGAGTCATTGTTGCAACCCTCTGGAAAGCATCCCGGCAGGCACTACTAAAATGTGTGTGTTGTTCCACTTTCGTTACTCTCTCGCCACGCAAGAAGCAACGGTGGATGCGTCACGTTGTCTTCTAGTGTCAATAGTCCAAAATACTTCTCTTGGCACTCACAATGTGTACGAACCAGATAGTCCCAGGCTGCGTGATCTATTCGATTTACCGCCCCAAGAATCGTCAATGCCTCGCGAAACCTTTGGAGCTTGGACAGGAAGCTCGCTTCGTCGTAGATGTCTTGCCGTGTCGGTAATCTAACAACCAGAGCACCACGTTCATTGTACCAAATTGCAGAATGATGTTCCACAGCGTAGATCTGGATACCCCCTCTTAGTTCTGCACACCATGGTGCCAAGACCCCCAAAGCTCTTCCATCGACTGGCTGGAATTCATCGTTCTCCGGTCAATCAATATTCACGGTTTTTCTCGGGGCACCGTGTGACCCCCCCCCCCCCCTCAGGGTGTCACATTCTATCTCAATAGCAAACCTCAATACTGGTCTTCAAGCGCTGGTCAAGCAAGGTATACGACTGGCTTCGAACGAGTAGGTGCGCTGCTTTGATGCGCTCGGTTCATTGCTCTCGAAAATTTTACCAGTGGTACTTCGAAGTAGTTCCTAATGGGCTATCGTGCACTCTTGTTGTATGATGCAACATATATGTATCATACAACTTGTATCCAGTCAAGACCATCGTCGACGGAGGTATCGCCATCATGGGCCACATCGGCCTCCGTCCGCAGCACATTAGCGTGCTCGGAGGTTTCCGCGCCCAGGGACGCACAGGTACACTACGCTACCTGCTACATGTACCATTCGATACGCCCGCCGACTAACTGACTAACCGGATGATGAATCTTGCCATGTACAGCCGCCCAAGCGCGGATGATCATTGAGGACGCGCTGGCAGTGCAGAAGGCTGGTGCCTTCGCTGTCGTGCTAGAGTGCGTCCCATCGGCGGTCGCCAAGGCCGTGACCGAGCTGCTCAAGATCCCGACCATCGGCATCGGTGCCGGCCCCGAGACGGACGGCCAAGTGCTGGTCTTCCACGACCTGCTGGGGATGCTTCAGCACCCGCACCACGCGCAGTTCGTCCCCAAGTTCTGCAAGCGGTACGCGGATGTCGGTGAGCAGATCCGTATCGGGCTCGAGAACTACCGCGACGATGTTGAGAGCGGCAAGTTCTCGAGCGAGGCGTACTCTCCGTACAAGGTCGGTTGCTAGTTGTAGCTGTAACTATTGAGTGGCGAGGCTGGTTGCATTCTGTGGCGGTAAAAACTAAGCGTGCTTGTGCTTGTGGGGGTTCGTGAACATGCGCGCAGATGTCGAAGGAGGAGACCCAGAAGCTGCACGACATGGTCGCCAACGAGTTCAGCGAGAAGTCGGAGGAAGAAACCGATGACGCGGCGGCACATTCGGAAGTCACCAAGGTCTACTAACAACCTCCTGACATGTACTTAGCTCTCGACACGCGTTGCTTGTTAGTGCGACCGAACTCACTTGGTGGGCTCGTTTAGAAATGCAAAGCTTGCAGGAAACGGTGGGCCGTCCTCGTCACTGCTATCAGCTTCGTCTTCGTCGTCGGCGAGGGGCTCCAGCACTCCTTCCGGGAACACCCGACACTCTCCTGTCTCGACGCACTCGTAGAAATGGCAGCCAGCCTGGAACCGAGGCTCCCACGTCTGCCGCTTTTCCAGCGCCGCCATGGCCGCCTTGCCCCTCTTCCAGCTGATGATCGTAGGTCCGTTGGGGTTGCTCGCCGTGTTGATCTTGCGGGTCTCCAGTCGCTTGAGAGGCACCTTCACACCGTCCTGTTGGTGCTGCGCCATCTTCTGAGCTTGCTTGCGCGTCAAGAACATCGGGTCAGGCGAGTGCTGGTCGGAATTGTTGAGGTACGTCATGCGCGCCGCATACATCATGGACTGGGTCTGCTGCTCTTCCTCCGACGCATGGTGCGCCTGAAGCTTCTCCCGAAAGGAACCGGAGCCGCCAGCTTTGGCCACGGCGAGCGTCAAAAGCGCTGTCAGAGGCGTGGACTCGTCCGACATGGAGCGCTGCTGCCTGCTTGGATGAAAACCTAATGGGGGAAGTCAGAGCGTTGAGTCCTGAGCATGGTGGTGCTATTTTTGCAGATGATGGTGTCGTGCTCATTGGAGCAGCGTCCTGCTACTTCGCCTTAATGTACTTGGCAATGAGCTCGCGCGTCTTCCTGCCTTTCCACATCTTCTGGATGTTCGCGGCTTGCTTGTTCATCTCAACGAGACGCGACGCCTCCAGCTCGGGGAGATGCACCATCAACCGACTTTGGAGACGACAGTCGCTGAATCCTTGAGTGACCAGAACGCCGGCATCTTCCACGAGCAGCATCGAGTGAATCCCGTACGCGTCGATGTGGACACTCAAGAGGTTGGACATGGCCACGGGATCCCACACCTTCACGTACCCGTCATGGCTGCTGGAAATGATCAGCGAAGAGCTCGTTGTCCACTGCAGCCCAGTAACTCTACCAGCATGAGCTTTGAAGCGCCTACTTGAAGGCTTCTTGGTGTTCACGCTGACGATTGAGATCCAGGATTTCATGAACCCAGTCTCCGCCACCGCCAGGTAGAACCCGGACGCGTCAAACGATGCCCGGTGCACGGGGAACTTGAAGTCGGTACGGTGCTCTGACAGTTCTCCACTGCTGGTTTTGTTGTCATTGGAGCCAGTGTACAGATTGATGAAGGGCTTGTTGCGGAGTGCCAATGCAAACAGCGTCGTAGTGCTCGGACAATCTGCAACGTGGCAGACTACGTCACTTCCAAACGACAGGGTCTTCCTGCACCTGAACGTTGGCGACAAGTCGAACAGCACAACGCGATGCGTCAAGTCGGACACAAGCAGCGTCCTCCCGTTGTCGAGAAACGCTGCTGCTCGAACTTCAGCCACCGAATCCGCACTCTGAACATCAACCAGTTGAAACTTCAGCGAGCTGCCGAACGAGGGCACCTTGGGCTTTGAAGGAGGCAGCCCCAGGTTGCTGTTGTTGCGTCGACGATTTGTTGCAGTCGGAGAGGTGTCGCTAGTGGAAGCTGCGCCTGGCGAATACAAGTAGATCTGGGACTTGTCTTGCTGGCTTCCAGTCGAGCACACAGCCACCAGTTTTATGTAGGGGCTCCATGCCATTACCTCCATAGCCGCTGGCAGCGCTGGGAACGCCTTCACTGGAGTGAGCGCCTTCACGTCCAACACGTTTACTTTACCGTCGGCGCAAGTCATCAGCGTATTCTTCTCGCACGAGTTCATCGGAGAGGAGAGCAGGGAGCGGAGGGGCTTGTTTCCAATCCGGGACAGCTTCAAGGCTGCAAGAGAAACTCGGCAGATTGGAGTGCTCACGGCGCCCTCTTCGTTCTCACAAGTGCAAACGTACTCTCCAGTCACGCGCTTCGTGAGCTTGGGGATTCGGAGCGTGCACCGGTTGATGCCGGACACAAACTCTTCAGTCTCGATAGCTCGGCCATTGGAGAACCACTGGAACTTCTGCACAAACTTGGCATTGACGCGTAGCTCCAGACTGGCATTCTCGATGGCTGCTACAATAGGAGGGGGGGCATCCACCACCACTGGAGGGCGCTCCACGGACGGGTCGAGACCCATGGCGATTTTCTTCGCACGCAGACGCGCCTTCTTGGCGTTCTCCACTGCGAGTTGCTCTTTTCGCTGCTCCTCGTCGCGCTTCTGCTCAAGAACCTGCTGCTCCAACCCTCTGCGGCGCTCGTCGTCTTTCTCAGCGTCGGCGTCTTCTTGGATCCAATTTCCCGTCGGAGTGAGCAGCTTTCGGATTCTTATGAGCTTTTGAACTAGCAGATCGTCATCCTTGGCGAGATTTTGCATGACGCGCACGCTCTCCGTCACACCGTCGATGGTGTCTGTGAAGCCGAAGCGAGACACCACGTGGGCGAAGACTTCGATGGCAATGGGGAGATATTTCTGTGAGGGGAGAGCAACGAAGGTGAGTGGAGGTGCCCCACACTGAAGCAACAAATAAAAAGGAAGGCTCTCGCGTACGTGACATATCAATCCGAGATCTCCCTGAGCTACCCAACAGAGAAAAAGGTTATTAAGAGGTTTTGTTCCAAGGTAAAACTTTCTCGCGTTCTCACCAAACGCAAGCGCTCGTTGCAGTTTTTGCTTGGTGCGCTGATGCGTGAACGCGTCCAGCACTTGATCCGCCATCTCTGTTCGTTCAGCAACAGTATCAGTGCCAGCTTCGGCTGCTTTTGTGGCTAGCGAGTTACGCAAATGGAAGGGGTCTTACCGTGTACGCGCGCTTTCTCGGGTGGGACAAAGTCGTCGCTAACACCAGAGCGCGCTTTGGGCCGACTGAAGTCTGGTGAGATCACTCCGCAGCTTCTGCACTTGATGAGCCTCTGATCGACGCTGCTGTTGCCTGCGGAGGGTCTGAATGACACGACGTTGCGGCTGCCGCACGAGATGCAGTAGCTGGCCACGTCCTGCAGCGTGTCGCGAGGCTTCAGTGGCTTCGGCTGGAGCTTTGGGGCTCGTCGACGAGCGCGTTGCATATTGGGCCCTGGGGGTGGCTGGAATCTTTAGACGACGCTTGGGTTGGGTCAGGCTTCGACTTGTGCGCGGGGGCAATGCGAGCTGTAGCAACTTCTTAGGATACTTTGCTTGCAGTGCCTTTCAGGCCGTTCCGTGCGAAGCTAGCCATATCCAGGCACGCAGGCAGGTAGGCAGCTTCAACTTACTGACCATCACTCCCATAGTATGTGGTCTGTGAGCTCGGCCTCAGTAATTTGTCCTCGCATAAGAAGCACACTCTCTCGCAACGAGCAAGGCAGGCAGCGTAGTAGCGGCACCACTACCGGGGCCATCGCTGTACAAAGTCGCCGGTCCACGCATGCATCGTGGCCCCTGAGGCTCTTCCAATCACGGCTCTCTTCCAATCCGGGCGGGCCCCACATCTCCGAGATATCACATTGAAGCGCTCCTTCACTTTCAGAAGAGCTCTCTCGCGAGACGTCATCGGGAGATGCTGCAGCGCGCCATCGCGAACTCCGTCAAGCCCGCCGGGAAGAGATTCATGTCGTCGCAAGTGCCTCCGTTTCACCTGGCGGTGCCGGTGCACGACCTGGAGCAAGGTGCGACTAGAGAGGGGACGACAAGCAACCACCATGTGTCTGATGCTTTGGGTTTGACGTGCAGCCAAGGAGTTCTACGGCACCAAGCTGGGCTTCATTGAAGGGCGCTCGTCCAAGCAGTGGCAGGTAGGTCTTGAGTCCACTGTTCATCCTCTTCCTCTTGTGCTCGAGTTGTTGCTGATGTACCCCCGGAATGCTCGTGCAGGACTACAACATGTTCGGCCACCAGCTTGTGGTGCACGAGGTGTCGAAGGATTACCGCGGCTTGGACTTCTTCAACCCCGTCGGTGAGTACACATTATACGATACGGTTCGTCTCAGTACTAGAGCTCAGCTA
The DNA here is from genome assembly GCA_024211575.1 of Phytophthora melonis. Lineage (NCBI taxonomy): Eukaryota > Oomycota > Peronosporomycetes > Peronosporales > Peronosporaceae > Phytophthora > Phytophthora melonis. Next base: position 3,832,306 of record JAMXKT010000038.1, on the reverse strand, counting down.
ACGTTTTGGTGCTGCTCGGCCAGACGCGGACGACGTGCCGGTCCCGCACTTCGGCGTGGCGCTGACCGTTGACGAGTTCCACGCTCTCTCCGAGCGAGTGCAGGACCTCAACATCAAGTTCATCGTGGAGCCGCACCTGCGCTTTGTCGGCCGCAAGGGAGAGCAGTGGACCATGTTCTTCAAGGACCCCAGCGGCAACAACCTCGAGTTCAAGGCCATGACCAACCCGGAGAACCTCTTCGCCAAGTACGTTGAGGAGTAAGTTGCTGCACAGATTTTGCCCCGTGGCGTATGCCAACAGTTAAGAGATCGAGGAAGCGAATAAAATACGGGGTCTATGTGAAATTGAATGCGTATCTGGTCCTACATCACTGGTATCACTAGTCGTCGCCACCGTCAATATCGTCAGGCTCGAAGTCGCCGAACTCGTCTCCGTCGTCGGCATCGCTTCCCTCGGCTTCTGCGGCTGCTGCAGCAGCTTCGGCCTCAGCCTCAGCTTCAGCAAGCACCTCCTTGTGCATTTCGAGGGCTGTTTCGTACATTCCGAGGTACATTTCGTCGGACACGTGCTCCTTCGTAGCAACAGGCTCAGGCAGCTCGTTCAGCTCCTTTTCGATCCACTGGTACGCGCCCACGGTGTCCATCCACACGCCGATATTCTGCGAGGCGTAGACGAACGCCTCTTCAATCGACCCTCGCTTGGGGTCCTTGATCTCCTCCACGTACTCCATCACCTGGAAGAACGTCTCGTGATACGCGATCACCACGGCCATGAACGGGTTGAGCGCGAACGCCTTCCGGAAGGCCGCCTGCACGACCTCTTCCGATGATCCCTCCTCTTCCAGCACCTCCCAAGAGACGTACTCGATGATCACCTGGCAGTACGCCAGCACCGCCGACTGCTCGTCCTTGTGATCGTCAATTAACGTGCGCGCCTCCGCTCCCCGACCTTCGTCCACCAGCGCACACGCGAGGCCCTCGCGCGAGTGGAAGGAGTCCGTCTTGTCCAAGCTCATGCACAGTTCGTAGTTCTTGATGCCGCGGTCCGGCATGCCCGCCTCGCAGCACGCAGCCGCAAGCTGCTGCAACAAGCTGCAAACAAATAGAAGCCCAGTGAGTAATCCGCAGCCAGTAGTACTACATGGACACCAAACCAGCTCCGTACCTGATGTATTCCTTGGTGTCTTTGTGCTCCGCCAGCTTACCCTGTTTCTCCACCTGTGCGTACAGGTCGAACGTCTCGATGGGCTTGGGGAACTCGTTGCCGCACTCGTCCAGCTCGCCCGCCGCGATCTTCGCCAGCAGCGCCGCCGGCCTGGCCGCGCCCTTGAGCTTCCACTCCGACGGGTCCTTGGGCCCTTGCGCGGCGCGGGCTTCGGCGGCGGCGGGTTCTTGGGGAACGCGCGCAGCTCCTGCAGCTTGCGGTCAACCGAGCGCTGCAGCTGCACCACGCGCATGCGCCGCCGGTTCTGCGTCTTCTTGTCCTTGCTGGACTGCATGCTGTCCATGCAGTTCTGCGCGAAGGCCTGTGCCTTGCCATTGTTCGAGGAGCGCGAGCCCTTCCGCTTCTTCTGCTTGCCGCCCATGCTTGATGCTTGGTGCACTTGCTTGACTGGCGAGCGCTAGGTCAGCACTCGAGTGTATCCATATCGGATTTAAAAGGCGTAAAATTAACATAAGAAAATTGTAAAACATTGAGAGTGGCCTCATCAACCAGAGCTGTGTGGCGCAGACAGACAGTGAACGAGCGGACCTGAAGATGCTGGCGACTACGCGGAGACTGGCGGCGCGCTGCAGCGCCAAGCCGCTGATGGCGGGCGCGCGCTCGTTCGCGGCCAAGGGAAAGGGCGGAGCGGCCGTGGTGGAAGAGGTCGTGGACCTGACCAAGGTGGTGCCCACCAACATCCTCAAGGACGGCGCGCACCCGGAGCTCAAGGACAAGTCCGAGTACCCGGACTGGCTGTTCACGCTGCTGGACCCCAAGCCCACGCTGGGCGAGCTGGAGCGCGCGGGCTTCGACAACCTGGAGATGGAGGAGCAGCACCGCTACCTCGTGCTGCTCAACCGCCGGACGGTCAAGGCCAACAACGCCGACAAGGCCAAGAAGTAAGCTGGGCGATGATGGACAGAGCACAATAGAGAGACAAGCACAAGGGCGGCAGCAAGGGTGGCGGTGGCGATGTGGTGTAGGGAGGGACACAGGCGGATGCATGAACACAACAATGAAGACGCGCGTGTGTTGGTTTTAGCAACTGGAGTTATCTTGTTCAGGCAGCACGAGAGTGACATCGGAGTCGTGCTGCAGTCTGCACAGAAATTTTTTCTTGGTCTGCCCGCGGGTCGTGATTTCGTTTATCGGTAATGACTCGTTTTGAAACAGGTGTGCGCGATGCAGTCAGATCCACTCGCATTGAGCTGCTGCGCGGTAACGTCGAGCTGCAGATTTCTTAGGACGTCGTCGGGAACCCTCCGGGCACGAGCTGCAGCAGATAAAAACGATAGAGAATTGTTACCGAGACTTGAAGCCGTCACAATCGGGCAAAACTGTTGCAGTGCATGCAGCGTACCAGGCAGACGTTGTTGCCGTTCAGCAGAACCTGGTCCAGCTTCACCTCGCGCTTTCCTTCCGGGGTGATCTCGCTGTAGGCACATCACGATAAAACATCCCACGAGACTTAGTCTCGCCTAAGAGTGCTGTGTGTGGGTCCTCGCACAGTACAATGGCAGCACTTACAACTCCGTCACGTCGTCCAGCACCATGTCTGCGGAAGGAGACCCAAGAGAGTGTATCAATTGGTTAGCGTCCTCGGCTCTTCGGCAGTCCACATTACAGCAAGATCCGTAGAGAACACGCAAACAAGCGTCTTCATCACGTACTGACGTAGTCGTCGAACCCCCGCAGCGTGCCGATGAACTCCTTGTCGCCCTTCATGACGATCCAGAGCTTCGAGCCGATGCACTTGTCGATGAGCTCTGCCAGCGACAACCGTCAGGACAAACCCACAACGTCTTAGCACTATAGTACACACACTGCAGGGATAGAACAGGCTAACTGCCTCAATGCGGGCACGCACCGAGCGGCAAGATGCGGCCTTGGGACATGGTTGCTGGAGTGTCGGCCGACCAATTGCTTTGCGCTTTTGTATCGGCGGGAGTGTTGATATGTGGCGCACACCAATCTGCCACCATCAAAACAGGCTGGCAGGTCACTTCGGGATTCAGCAGCCATGGAGACGGACCCAGAGGAGCAGGAGCACTACCGCTCGGTGCTGCTGTCGTTCCGCGAGTATGAGGGCTACATGATGCGCGAGATCTACCGCCGCAAGAAGCACCTGCAGTCCATGCCCATCGAGATGCAGCGCCGGCTGCCGCAGTCCTCCACCATCCGCAACCTGCACCACTTCGTGAACGCGGCGCACCACAACCAGAGCTTCTTCGAGCGCGTGGTGCAGGCGCAGCTGGAGAACGGGCCGGCCGTCGAGCTGCCCGAGGTCACACCCAAGACGCCGCTGCAGAGCCCCCGCGCCACTTCTCCAAGCTCAAGAGCACGCTGCACCAGTTCGTGCGCGACTGGTCCGACGAGGTCGGTTGGTTGCTGCCTTTGGAGCGGCAATGATTGCAGTGTTCTTACTGGTATTGTTGCTGTTGTGTGCGTGCGTGCGTGTGTATGTGCTGCAGGGCAAGAAGGAGCGCGACATGTGCTACACCCCCATTATCAAGGAGCTGCGTCGAGTGCTGCCGGTGAATGTGGACAGCCCGTAAGCAGTTCGAGTCATGTGCAGAAGGCAGAATGTAAGAATTACTGAGTCTTCTTTGCTGTTGCTTGTGGAACAGGGCCGAGCGTCCTCGTGTGCTGCTGCCCGGAGCTGGGTTGGGACGACTTGCATTGGAAATTGCTGCCAAGGGATACGCTGTCCAGGGCAACGAGTTCTCGTACCAAATGCTGTTTGCGAGCAACTTTATTCTCAACTGGTAAGAGTTTCTTCGTTGTGGCTACTCAAGCTCTCCGTTTGTGGTCTCACAAGTAGATATGACATGGTGTTCGTCTGAACTAGGGCCACGCAGCCGCTCGAGATCGAGATTCACCCGTGGATCCACAATCCGTCAAACGCGCTAACGATCACAGACCTGCTGCGTCCCGTTGCCATCCCGGACGTCGCACCAGCGGAGCTCCTGGGTCTCAACAACGGCACTGCAGTCATTCCGCCGGATTTCTCCATGTGCGCAGGCGAGTTTCTGGAGGCGTACGCGAACGACAAAGGTAAGCGAAGCTGTCGTGCCAGTATTTGGTGCGATAATCGGTTAGGCTTATGCTAATCGGCTTGCTGCGTGCAGAATGTTGGGACTGCATCGTGACGTGCTTCTTCATCGACGCGGCCCCGAACGTGATCGAGTACATTGCTGCGTTCGAGCGCCTGCTGAAGCCTGGCGGCTACTGGATCAACCTGGGCCCCCTGCTTTACCACTGGCAGGACGGCGGTGGCGACGAGGACGAGCGCTACGAGCAGTCGGTGGAGCTATCGTACGAGGAGATCAAGCACGTCATGGGCACGTACAACTTCCGCATCCAGAAGGAGTCGCAGCGCGAGTGCCTGTACACGAACAACGTCAAGAGTATGATGAAGACGGTGTTCAACTGCGCCTTCTTCACCGCCGTCAAGGAGGCCGGCCGTGTCTAGAATTGAGGCGAAAAACCAAAGGTTGGAGAAGGCGCGAGCACAAGTCGTGTCTGATTACTGCCGGCGGCTGTCCCCAAGGCTGCTGGTCCTGTCTCGCTCCTTCTAAATACCAGTCGTTACGTGTCCACTTTGCTTGTCACTTGTTGCTGCTGCTGCTTCGCGGTCAGGTCAGGTCAGGCCAGCTCAGGCCAGATCGTCGTCGTCATAGTCGTCGGCCAGCGGCTTGATGGCGGCCGCGTGCACCGGCGCCTCATCGCCCATGCGCTCCATCTCGGGGTTGCCCTCGACGTCCATCTCGCTCTCCATTTGGCGCTTGAGCCGCGCGTGCAGCTGCTTGGCCGCGGCGGGCGTCGGCGGCTTCCTTCCTCTCGGCGGCGTCTCCATCAGCAGTATGGTACCCAAGTCGATCCTAGTCAGCTAATGCGCCGCTCGATTGGCCGAAATCTCGATATATGTGCGCCACACCACGCTCTTCCGCATAGTAATTCCCCATTCTGGATCCTTTCCGCTTGAAGGCTCCGACACCCGCGCGCGCATGGACCGACTGCAGCGTCTCTTTGGCAACCTGCCGGGCCTTCCGGGCCAGGGCGGCCCTGGCACTGACGGTCCGCTGGTCGACACGGCCGAGAAAGTGCACATCTCGTCGCTGGCGCTGCTCAAGATGCTCAAGCACGGTAACGAGAAAAAGATCTTCTGGCACCTCTTATTGTTATTTTTCATCGCTAATGTCATTATCTTGTCTTGTCTTGTCCATCAGGCCGCGCCGGCGTGCCGATGGAGGTCATGGGCCTGATGCTGGGCGAGTTCGTGGACGACTACACGGTCAACTGCATCGACGTGTTCGCAATGCCGCAGAGCGGAACGGGCGTGAGCGTCGAGGCCGTGGACCCCGTCTTCCAGATGAAGATGCTGGAGATGCTCAAGCAGACCGGCCGAGCCGAGATGGTCGTGGGCTGGTACCACTCGCACCCGGGCTTCGGCTGCTGGCTGTCGGGCGTAGACATCAACACGCAGCAGAGCTTCGAGGCGCTGAACCCGCGCGCGGTGGCTGTGGTCGTGGACCCCATTCAGAGTGTCAAGGGCAAGGTGGTGATCGACGCCTTCCGCCTCATCAACCCGCAGCTCATGATGATGGGCCAGGAGCCGCGGCAAACCACGTCCAACATCGGCCACCTGAACAAGCCGTCCATCCAGGCTCTGATCCACGGACTCAACCGTCATTACTACTCGATCGCGATCGACTACCGCAAGAACGAGCTGGAGGAGCAGATGCTCATGAACCTACACAAGAAGACATGGAGCGACGGCCTCGTGCTCACCAAGTTCGAGGACCACTCCAAGGAGAACGAGACAACCGTAAAGGTAGGCTAGCTGATTGATGCTGCTCGATGGATCTAGTTGTTGTATAAAACTAACGTCCAGGCTCCGTTCTTTTCGTGTAAACGCAGAGCATGTTGGCGCTCACGGAGCAGTACAACAAGCGGGTTCAGGAAGAGGAGGAGAAGACTCCGGAGGAGCTGGAGGTGCTTAACGTTGGCAAGCTGGACCCGAAGAAGCACCTGGAGAACGACGTGTACGACCTAATGGCCCTTAACACAGTGCAGTGCCTCGGCGCTATGCTCGACACGATCGTGTTTTAGATCCACCGGCTTCAGACGAAGAGAACGAAGGTAGTGTGACTAACCAGATGCGGACGCAAGAAATGAATAGTGTCTGCTCTCTTCTTCTCTTTATGTCCATTTGGTTACACGGCCGATCAATACGGAGATCCTTTTTACAACAACAAGTCTAGCATCTACTAGTGGGAGGCGATCAGCGTATGCGGAAGCTGTTTTGAGGGAAGCTACCGCAGCTCATCGACCTTGACCGGACGGTTCTCCGCCAGCGACTTGTTGGCGGCAAGGGCCAGGAGCAGCGCCTCGCGACCGTCGTCTCCGCCCACGGGGACCGTAGCACCCTCCGTCGTGCACACACGGATGAACGCCTCCATCTCCGCCACGTACGCGTCCATGTAGCGCTCGAGGAAGAAGTGCAGCGGCAAGTCGCGACGCACGCTCTCGTTCGTCGAGATCACAACCTGGTTAGCGTGTTTGTTGTCGCACGCCACAGACCCCTTTGATCCGAGCGCTTCGACGCGCTGGTCGTAGCCGTACGCCGCCTCGCGGCTGTTCTCGATGTAGCAGATCACGCCGTTGCGGAACTTGAGCAGGATCACAGCGGTGTCAATGTCGCCTGCCGCGGCGATGTCCGGGTTGACGCTCTGCGCCATGGCGTAGACCTCGTCCACTTCGTCACCGACGAGGAATCGGGCCATGTCGAAGTCGTGGATGGTCATATCGCGGAACAGGCCGCCCGACACCTTGACGTACTCAATGGGCGGGGCGCCGGGGTCTCGGCTGGTGATGCGCAGCATGTTGACCTTGCCGATCTCGTCGCGGTCAATGGCCTGCTTGATGCGGGCGAAGTTGGCGTCGAAGCGGCGGTTGAATCCGATCATGAGCTTCACGCCGGCGTCGTCCGCCTGCAGGCAACAAATCACGGGAAGCACCGATCGCCGCGTCAGTCCCGAGTCTACAGTAACGTTACTACAGCTACAGAAGCTGCCTACTCACCGCCTTGATGGCCTTGTTGACCACTTCAACGCTAAAGTCCACGGGCTTCTCGCAGAAAATCTGCTTCTTGTGCTTGGCCGCCTCGATGATCTGCTCGGCGTGCAGCGCAGTGGGGGAGCAGATGACGACGGCGTCGATCTCCGGGTCACGGAAGACGTCGGACGCGTCCTTGGACCAGCGCGGGATGCCGAAGTGCGCGGCCACGGTCTCGGCCACGTCGCCCACGGGGTCGGCGATCTATTGCAGCCATGTCGAGTTGAGTCACCACCGAAAACGTGTCCGCCACGTCAGACGAGCAGCGTACTAGTACGTACCATGGCGATGGTGGCGCCCGCGCGCTGCAGGCTCTGCGCGTGCACTTTGCCGATGCGGCCTCCGCCGACGAGGCCGACGCGCAGAGGCTTGGTCATGTGCGAGTTGAGCATGGGGGCGCGAGGTTCGAGGAGGCGGCGGAGAATCGCGGAGTGCCAGCAGATACGCTCGCTCCTCCGTCGCCTGGACAAGTACGACAGGACGCTCCGGTATACTCAGTTCAGTATGTTTGAGCCGTTACAGCGGAGACCAGGGTTTATGTAAGTTGCACTTCTCGCAGTTCGAGTGCAGTCCGTCCATGTATCCAGCGATGTCGTGGTGTTGCCGAGACGCTGCCGACTATTTATATGGGCCCCAGCTGGGCAAACAACCGCCTGCAGTTGATGTAGACCGCCGCGCGTGACTCGGCTCGGCTCGGCGCCAATGCAGCGAGGGCCGTCCGCGCCGGACAGCGCCATCAGGGCGAGCAACGTGCGTCCAGCGGCAACGGCGGGCCCGGCTCACGGCGTGCTGCCAGCGATCAGCGCAGGCGCGCCGCCGATCTCGGCCGTTGCTCCACGCGGCGTGAGCCCCAATGTGGCGAAGCGCGCAGCGTGGTCAACGCCGCGGGACAGACTGGGGACCCCGGAGCGGAGAACGGAGCAGCAGCAGCAGCAAGGCCAGATCCCGGGGCTTTTGCTACGGATGGCGCTCTTCCGCTAGGTGTGGGCTCGTTGATACCGAGGCCCGAGCAGGTTCAGACTCCAACTTCAACGTCGTCGTCGACTGTGGTGGCGCCGATTGAGGACGCGCTCGAAGTGCTCCACGCTGTGCTGATTGAGACCGACGACCGGAGCGACAGAGCTCGACGGCGGCAGGCAGCACTAGAGGAGACGGAGCGCCAGCATGCTGCTGAAGAGCTCGAGCTGGAGCGCACTCGGCTCGCGGCCGACGAGCAGCTGCAGATGACGCTCGAACTGCTGCAAGCCGAACTTGCTCGAGAGCGACGGCTGCGTAGCACCGGAGAAGGACCGAAGCCGATGACCGCAGCGGTTGTGGTCCCTCCAACCGATACGAAAGGCCCCAGCAAGCGACAAGCAGCCAGACTGGCAACGCGACTGCGTAACTCGCCGCTAAAGCCTCGCACGAGGGAGTCCGTGTCGTCTCTGCTTGGGGACAGAGAGACCGCGGAGGAAGCGGCTCGACCACCTCTGTTCGATCGCGACGTGACTGTGGACAGCCTTCACGCGTCCGTCCGAGAGGTGAAGCTGCACGAACTACGCGATGAGCGTGCTCGATGGCAGCGCGACTACGAGACGATGCGTGAGCAGGTTATCGAGGAGAAGGCGCGTCAAGTGGCGTTGTTCCAGAGACTGGAAGTGTTGCGACGCTCGCACGCAAAGCAGCTCAGTGAAGCAGAAGCTGCCCTTCGAGCATCCCAAGCAGACGTGGAGCGACTTCAAACGCGCTTGGCTCAAGCCCGCGTAAGCGCCGCCCACGAAGCACGACGCACAGCGTCGCTGGTCCAGAATTCACGCTCCGAGCGGCAGCGGCTTGTGTGCGCGCTAGCTGAAACACGGCACAAGTTTCGAGAGTGGAAGGAAGGAGAGGCTGCAACACTGCGCGCGACCCGCGAGCAGGCAGTGCACGCGCTGCGTACCGAGTATGAGCTCAAGCTAGCTCGCCATCAAGAGGAGAAGCAGAAGCTGCGTGACAAGGTGAAGGACCTGGAAGTGTCGCTGCGTCTGCTGCAGCGAGATCGACAATTGTCTCCTGGTGAGCTGAGTGAACGGAAAGGGACGCTCTTGCAGAACCATTCGAGTGGGGTCGGCTTTGGTGATGTCGGCGCTGCGGATTTCATCGAGGCGCAAGGGCGTATCCATGAGCTGGAAGCATTGCTTCAGCTCAGTAAGGAACGTCAGGAGCGGCAGGACGCTCTTTTGCGCGTCTCGGAGGCAGCGCTCGCCCGACTGAGTCAGGAGCGCGAGCTGGATGCGCTCGAGAACCTGTCGTTGCCGTCGCCTGCTGTTGCTTTGGTGTTGTCGAATCTGACAGGCGACATGGACGTGGAAGACGACGAAAAGACCGATACCCAGGATGCACCAGCATCATTGCCGGCAATGGAGACTCCCGTGACATCCACGGAGATGGCGCCGTTGAGGGATCTGCGGGTGATCGAGCGTGAGGGATCAGCGGCAACAATAAACGTCCCCACGTCAACTCCAACTTGGAGTGCGCCAAGACGCCAAAGCATCAGCGGTGGTGGTGGTGGGGCAGATCTGGAGAAGGAGATACTGCGACGGAAGAGCATCGCTCTGAGCGCCGAGGTAAACCGCTACCAGAAGATCGTCGTGCAGTCTATGGAGGAGGTTCGCGCTCTGAAGGAGTCGCGACGACGCAGTCGGAGTGGTAGTATCAGCAGCTCTGCGATGGTCTTGAGTCCGCGAGAAGCGTACTTGCTGGAAGAGCTTGCTGCATCTCAGCGCGAGATCGATGCCATGAGGACCAAACTGAAAAAGAAGCGCAAGAAGGACAAGAAGGACAAGAAGGACAAGGCTAAGAGCAAAGTCAATATTGAAGAAGCCAACCCTGCCCAGGGCGAGGCTGGTGAGGGTGACCCAAGCACGGGTAGCAGCGAGAGTGACCACAGTAACGACAGCAGCAGCGACAGTGACAGTGACAATGAAGACGATGGCGTGTCTGTCGCTGAGCGCACCACGCCTCTTACAATTACCAAAAGCCAGCGGATGTCACTGATCAAGGAGAACGGCCACGAAGAAGAAACCGAGGAGAAGGACCCACTCGAGCTTGACACCGCTGTGAAGATGATTCAGACGTACTCGAAGGGATTTCTCGCTAGACGGGAGTTCATTCGGAAGAAGCTGGCAATTGGCAAGATCAAGGCTCGGTACCGTGGGTATCTGGTGCGTAAGAACTACGAAGCGCTCGGTGGCGGTTTGCTCCCGGCAGACCGTAAGCTGTTGCCATCGGGGTTAGCACCACAGGAGGCGCCAGACTTCTTGATGGTGACTGAGGCCATGCAGTACAAGATGCAGATCGTGGAGCCGCACCACAAGGTCTCCTACACGTGCGAAGGAACTGGCAGTCGCGACAACGTGGATGTGGTGCTGCGCGTATCGAAAGACCCGCCCGTCGTTCAACTCCAATTGACATCAGCGCGAGAACCGACCGCTATCCCCCGCGTGGCCTATTTCCACCTGTTCGAGACCATCGCTCTACTTCCGTACGAGGACGAAGAAATCGTCCTGGAGACGTCGAGCGAGAAGGAGATCGCGCGCATCTTCGCGTCGAGGCTGGTGGTGCAGCGCAAAGGGTCGGAAGATGACTATCACTTCTTCATTGCTCGCCCCGCGTCAGCGCAAGACGGAATCGTAAGGGGAGCAGGAGACTCAACAGTCAACCGCGAAGCACGAACTCTACTCACGGAGCTCCCCATACAACCGATAGAGAGTCGAGCAGCTTCGGCGTCAAGTGAAGTGGGTGACGCCCCTCTTGAAGGAACAGCACCGCCAGGCCAAGAGATCGACTTGGACCTGTTGATTCAAGAAGCGCGCACAGATCCACTAGAGAACGAGACTACCAAGCCGAGCCCGACAAGTGGGAGTGAACCGGCAGCGGAGGATCCTACAGCGAGAATTCGGCGGCTTGTAAAACGACTTTCAAGCAATTCGTTTGATAGCAGTGAGCAGTGACGAGAAGTCGTAATTTAACAGCATCACCAACTCAAATGCGGCTCCAAGTGTAGCTTATCAGCGAAATTCCGTTAGTGCGTCAAAATCGTTTGTGTAGTTGGTGAGTTCAACCACCGCATCCACGTGAAGTGAATGCCAAGGTCTGCAATCACGCACGCAGCTCATCGACCTTGACCGGACGGTTTTCCGCCAGCGACTTGTTGGCGGCAAGGGCCAGGAGCAGCGCCTCGCGACCGTCGTCTCCGCCCACGGGGACCGTAGCACCCTCCGTCGTGCACACACGGATGAACGCCTCCATCTCCGCCACGTACGCGTCCATGTAGCGCTCGAGGAAGAAGTGCAGCGGCAAGTCGCGACGCACGCTCTCGTTCGTCGAGACCACAACCTGGTTAGCGTGGTTGTTGCCACAAGCCACAGACCCCTTCGATCCCAAGACCTCGACGCGCTGGTCGTAGCCGTACGCCGCCTCGCGGCTGTTCTCGATGTAGCAGATCACGCCGTTGCGGAACTTGAGCAGGATCACAGCGGTGTCAATGTCGCCTGCCGCGGCGATGTCCGGATTGACGCTCTGCGCCATGGCGTAGACCTCGTCCACCTCGTCACCAACCAGAAACCGAGCCATGTCGAAGTCGTGGATGGTCATATCGCAGAACAGCCCACCGGAGCTTTTGATGTAGCTCACGGGCGGGGCGCCGGGGTCGCGACTGGTGATACGAATCATGTTGACCTTGCCAACCTCATCGCGGTCAACCACTTGCTTAATGCGGACGAAGTTGGCATCAAAGCGGCGCTGGAACCCAATCATAAGCTTCACCCCGGCATCTTCAGTCTGCAGGTCAGAACCAACACACCCCCGTAAACATCACGTACATCCAGACAACTCAATATAAAATGCCTTCATGGCAGCAAACGGCAAGGACGCACCGCCTTGATGGCCTTGTTGACGACCTCGAGACTGAGATCCACGGGCTTCTCACAGAAAATATGCTTCTTGTTCTTGGCAGCCTCAACAATCTGCTCGGCGTGTTTATCCGTGGGCGAGCAGATGAGCACGGCGTCGATCTCCGGGTGGCTCAGCACTTCGGACGCGTCGTTGGTCCAGTTGGGGATGCCGTAGGTCCTGGCGATCTTCTCGGCGCGGTCCGGCTCCGACGCCTGCAAATGCACCAAGCAACAACCAAGCAGTGACAGATCAGTCTTCCCCCTCACACCGTGTACTATAGCAACCATGCGCTGACCGACGTACGCGAGCGGGCAGCTGAATGCAGTGAACCACTGCGCTGGTGCGCTGGACGCCCTGGGCGTGCACTTGTCCGATGCGGCCGGCGCCCACGATGCCCACGCGCAGGGGGCGGTCAGCGGCGACGGTGGCCATCGAGCGGGCGGAGGAGAGGCGCAGGGCGAGCTGGCGGCTCTGGCGAAGCAGCGACGACATGCCGGGGGCGAGGAGGATTGATGTGTGAGTGCAGTGCGGGACCGCGAGCAGCTACGGTGGTCGCCCGGGATGGCGTGACGTCCAACGTTGAAGTTGCCTGGACCCATCATCCTGATTATCTGGTGTATGTACACACAACAAACCTACTAAACGGGCAGTCTGAGCCAAAAGCACTGGCAGAGAGAGAAGCGCGCCAAACTGGAGCCATAACTCGCGCGCCATTTTAGCTGATCGGTTGCTCGCTGGAGCTCCCACACGCCGTCCTCTATCCATCTGCTGACAGTCATGAGCGCGGCCTTGAAGGCGCTGGAGAGCGCGTCCCGCCGAGAGCTGCAGGCGCTGGCCAAGGAGCTGCAGCTGTGCCGCGGCAACGCCAAGTCGGACGTGATCGTGAGCCACGCCATGCAGTTCCTGGACGACCACCCCAAGGACGGCGCGGAGAAGGTGCTGGGCGCGCTGGGCGGCAGCGGCAGCTCGTCTCCGGTGGCGTCACCCGTGGCTAAGAAGGAGTCAACCCCCAAGAAGGAGACGCCAAAGAAGTCGGCCAGCGTCGAGCTGGTGGTGGATACGTCCGCCAAGAGCGGCAAGCAGCAGCCCGAGGACGAACCCACAATCACTGTCAAGAGCGTGGAGACGAAGTCCACCACGGAGGAGAAGAAGAAGACGCCCACGAAGAAAAACTCTGACGCAGAGACTGCGGAGGACACCAAGAAGACGACGCCCAAGATCAAGAAGAAGGCGAAGCAGACGCCGTCACCCGTGTCCACCACCAAGTCGACGTCCACTGCTGCTTCGCCTGCAAAGAGCCCGAAGGCCTCTCCGTCGACGAAGAAGTCGCCGACTAGCAAAAAGTCTCCCACCAGCAAATCCCAACCGCCTGCTGCAGAGGAGAAGAAGGAGGAGGTTGCTGCCACCAAGAAGAAATCATCACCGACTAACAAGAAGACGACCCCAGTCGGCAAGAAGGCAGAAGTCAAGGCGCGCAAGGCCGTGGAGGCGCTCGTCAAGTCGGTGCCCGACCTGACGTTTGTGGGCGATGCGCGCGTGCGCTGCTCGACGACGGGCCACGAGATGCTGGCAGACGCGGACGTCATCAAGACGTACGTCAACGGTAAGCGCTACCAGAAGGCGCGCAACCTCAAGCTCTCCTTCGCCAAGTACGCACCCATGTTCGTGGATCACCCCGACGAGTCCAAGGTGGATATGCTGTGGTGCAACGTGACCGAGTCGGCCATCGCTCGCGACGAGAAGCGCGTCAAGGATCACATCTCCGCCCCCAAGTACCAGAAGCAGCTCCCCATTTGGAAGGAGCAGGAGGCCGCCAAGAAGAAGGCCGAGGAGGAGGAGGCACAGCGTCGGGCAGCGCGCATCGCCGCGGCCAAGAAGCGGAGGCTCGAGGCTGCCAACGAGGATGGGGCCGACGCAGCCGAGAGCGAGCGGCCGACCAAGCGGAAGCGCACTGCCGACGCCGCTGTTAGTAAGTAGAGCCGCTTAGTAGAAGTAACTCGGGAAGTTTTTTGTGCATACTCTCAATAGATTCCGGCGGCACGCAGCAACAGCGCACTGCTCGCCACCATGTTCATACAGCAGTTCGTCATGGCCCGTCACATGTATGATTTAGGCCGAAAATTCGAGAATGGACCGACGTCCGCCTTTAGGCGCTCACTTTACAATCGGATCGGTAGGTAGATAGAGATGTTCGGAGGAGACGCCGCGCTGCCCTTCTCGCGCCACTCGGACGTGCTGCACGGGTCCGTGCCCACGGACCCGACGGAGCTGGAGAACCTGGTGGCCGAGCTCAAGCGCCGCGGCAACGCCGCCTTCCAGCAGAAGGCGCTGGAGGAGGCCGAGGTGCTGTACACGCGCGCCATCGCCGTGAACGAGAGCGACCCGCTGCACAACCAGCACATCTTCTTCGCCAACCGCTCGGCCGCGCGCTGCTCCATGGGCAAGGCCGCTCTGGCGCTGGAGGACGCCGAGGCCTGCGTGGCTCTGGACGCCACGTACGCCAAGGGGTTCTTCCGCCAGGCGCAGGCGCTCGTCAAGCTTGGCCGCTTCCGAGAGGCGCTGGCCGTGCTGGACAAGGCCAAGACCCTCGAGCCCAGCAACAAGTCGGTGACGACGCTGTACGCCAAGGTGCAGGAGATGGCCAAGCAGGAGAAGGAGGCTCCGGCCGCTCCGGCGCCCAAGAAGGTGGTGACGCGCGTGGAGGTGGCGCAGAACAGCAGTAGCAGCTCCAGTGCATCGACCAAGGCGCCTGCTGCTGCTGGTAGCTCGACGACCGTCGTGGATGACGACGCGGAGATCGTCGGCCACGTCCGTGGCTACAAGAAGCTGGCGGATGGTCGCGTGACGACGTTCTTCAACAACGAGCTGACGGAGGAGGCCAAGCAGCTCATCGGCGACATCGCCCCCAAGAAGGTTGAGGACCCCAACAAGGTGCAGATCAAGAGCGTGGACGGCGGCTCGGCCTGGAACCAGGGCAACACGTTCGAGGAGAAGGATATGACCTCGTGGGCCAAAGCCAAGCTGGAGAAGATCGCGTCGGGCGTGTCGGCGCCGCTGGGCTCGGGCGACGGCGTCGTGACCTCGCTGGAGGTGTCGGACCTCGAGGGCGACGCGTCGATTGCGGTGGTGCGCGGCGCGAAGCGCTACATCTTCGACTTTACGTTCACGCTGGCGTGCACGCTCAAGCAGGAGAGCTCAGTGGCGGGCGAGCTCAAGTTCCTGGACCTGAGCTCGGACTGCGGTGGCGACTACGACGTGGAGGCCGTGGTTCCGTCCCGTTACCAGTCGGAAGGCGGCAAGGCGCTGCACGCGGCGCTGAACTCGTCGTCGTCGCCCTTCCGCAAGGCGCTGGCAACGGAGCTCGCCAAGTTCGTGGAGGAGTACCACACGTTCTAAGCGCAATCTACTTTACTAGACTAGTAATACACACGCATTTCAATGTCGCTAGATGGGTACATGTAACACTGGGAGGATCTGGTAGGGTGCAACACGTTGAAGTGAAATGGTGCCATCTTTTAGACACATGTACCTCGTTAATGGTACACCTTTAAGGACTGGCGAGCGCTCATTGCACTGCCCGAAAAGCTCCACAGGACTCAGTCGACGTCGATCGCTCGGCTGCCTGCTGCTCCTGTCTCTCCGACCGCCCAGCACTCCCTTCTATCTACTGTAGTAGCGACGATGTCGACTGTGGACGTGGCCTCCTCCTCCTCCTCGCCCGCGGAGACGGACGAGGACGGCAAGACGATGGTGGCCATGGGCGGCATGCAGAACATGGCGTGGGCCGCCGATACGTCCAAGTTCGGCTTCAAGATGCTGGTCAAGATGGGATGGTCGGCCGGAAAGGGCGTGGGCAAGGACCTGCAGGGCCAGGCCACGCACGTGAAGATCGCGCGCCGCTCGGAGAACCTGGGCGTGGGCTGCAGCCTCAAGCAGGCAGAGGTGCAGGGCTGGTCCGAGACGGCGGGAGGCTTCGCGGACGTGCTCAAGACGCTCAACAAGTCATACGGTGGCAGCAAGTCCGGCTCGGACGCCGCCGACAGCTCGGACGAGAGCTCCAGCGGCAAGACCAAGAAGAGCAAGAAGGAGAAGAAGGCCAAGAAGGAGAAGAAGGCGAAAAAGACAAGAAGGCCAAGAAGGACAAGAAGAGCAAGAAGGCTGGCGCCGAGAAGACCACCGTCTCGCGGCGGCTGCACTACCGCAAGCGCCAGACCAACAAGGACGCCAAGAACTACGGCGCCGCCGAGATGGCGGCCATCCTGGGCGTCGCCTCCTCCACCTACCAGCCCGCCGCCGAGTAAGACTACGGTCCATCCGAGCCGAGTTCTCTTGAAGCGCACGCCACGAACGCGCGCCTGTGTTAATGACTATTTAGAGCCTGCCGGGCCAATACATAGCAAGCTTCCATCCACGCGTGCTGTCTACGTAGCTCCTTCCTTGGTCCATGAAATGCACGAGCCCCATGCGCAATAGTCCATTGAAAACGCATACGCATGTCAAGGCCATGGTTGGTACTCGTGCTGTATCACGCATCTTGTTAGAACTAGTTGAACCGTCATTATTGGTCTACCTGCCTATACAAATACCTGTGATACCGGATATTGACGGCCACTGGTGGTGAAGAGCCATTTGCCGTTGTTGGTGCGGAGTACGCAGCAGGCAGGCAGGCAGGTTATCACCATGGCGAGCGTGTTCGTGCGCAACCTGCCGTTCGGCGTGACGCAGGAGGAGCTGGAGCACGTGTTCAGCGAGATCGGCCCCGTCAAGAAGATCGATGTCATCAAGGACAAGGGCAAGCGCAAGAGCGAGATGCTCACGCGCGGATTCGCCTTCGTGAAGTTGTACGTGCTGCGGCTGGGCATTGCATTGTATTGCATTAAGCCATAGGATACTGACGATGTGCGCTGCTGCTGCTGCAACTGACAATGTTACAGCGCCGTGGAGAGCGACGCGGCGGTGGCCGTCGAGAAGCTCAACAAGACGGACTTCCAGGGCCGCAAGATGCTCATCGGTGCGTGCACCACCTTACGCTCTCGAACCTGACCAACAATTTGTGACTAATGCTGTGTGTGCGTGTGTGTGATGCAGACTACGCTATGGAAAAGGGCAAGCGCCGCGGACTGGCTGGTAAGAACCAACCAGCGTCCCAAGAGAAGCCTGCAGCTGTGGCCGAGCAGGAGCAGGTGAAGCAGGAGGACGTCGAGATGGAGGAGTCCGAACAGTCTGAGGAGGACAAGGAGAAGGCGAAGAAGGACCGCAAGGCCGCGAAGGAAGAGCGTCGCGCTGCGAAGGCTGCCAAGGCCGAGACGAAGGCGAACGAGGACGTTAAGGAGACGCCCTCCAAGGCCGAGCCGGAAGAGAAGGCAAAACCGGTCAAGGCTAAGCAGGAGGTGAAGTCTGAGACGGCCGTTGCCCCCGAAGCTAAGGCGCCTGCGAATGCTAGTGCTCAGACGAATCACGTGCAGAGCGAGCGCAATGCCCGTCGTCGTCAGCACCGTGAGTTCTTGCGTGAGGTGGAGCGCCGCAAAGAGGAGCAGGCCAGCGTGGAGGAGAAATCCGTGCTGATCTTCGGCCTGGGCGCCGATGTGACGCAGAAGCATGTGCTGAAGAAAGCCAAGAAGGTCGGCGCTGTGGAGAAGGTGGAGCTCCAGGAAGAGACTCGCACTGGCAAGTCGTACGCTCTGGTGCAGTTCAAGTCGACGAAGGACGCGGCGCTGGCTGTCGCGAAGCTGGACCACCACATTTTCAAGGGTTCGGTGCTGCAGGTGAAGAGCGCGGCCAAGGCCATCGTGGCCGATGAGAAGGCGTCTGCTGGCAAGCCGGGTCACCCGAAGCACGCTGCCGAGGCCGAGGGATTGCGTCTCATCGTGCGTAACTTGGCTTTCCAGACCACGGACAAGGATCTGGAGAAGCTCTTCGAGGTGCACGGCCCCCTGTTCGAGGTCCGTGTCGTTCGTATGCCAGTGGAAGAGGACAAGAAGAAGAGTGAGGAGGGAGCGGACGGAGAGTCTAAGGCTGAGCCGGTGCTTGGTCGTAGCCGTGGTTTCGGCTTTGTCCAGTACCGCGATGTGGCTGACGCGCGCGCTGCTGTGGAGAAGCTCAACGGCACAAAGCTCAAGGGCCGTGAGATGATTGTCGATTTTGCGCTGTCCAAGAACAAGTACCTGGAGCAGCAGAAGAAACAGGAGGAGGAGGCAGTCGCCTCCGCCGCCCCGGAAGGTGAGGACGAGGACGACGAGGAGGCTAACAGCGGTGACGAGGATGAGGACCAGCTCGAAATGGGCACCGATGATGAGGCAGACATTGCGTCCGATGCATCGGACGATGAAGATGAAGTGGAGGTGGAGGAAGAAGAGGAATCCGCCCCTGCCCCCAAGGAGGACACGGAGGCCCAGCGTGACCGCACGCTTTTCATTCGCAACCTTTCCTTCCAGACTTCAGAGGACGGACTGCGTGAGTTCTTTCAGACGTTTGGTGCGGTTGAGTACGCTCGTGTGGTGTACGACAAGGGTTCTGGTCTGTCGAAGGGCGTTGGCTTTGTGCGCTTCAAATCGGCTGACGTGGCTGCTGAAGTTCTCAAGCGCGGCCAACAGCCGCAGCTTGATGACAAGAAGAAGCAGAAGAAGGACAAGAAGAAGCAGAAGCAGAAGGTCTTTACGCTGTCTGCTCTGGCGGATGGTGGCGACGATGCCTTGACCCTGGACGGACGCCAGCTCATTTTGTCGCGCGCTGTTTCCAAGACCGATGCCGAGCACCTGGCCGACTCGAACGCCCGCGAGCGCCGTCGCCTGGACAAGCGTAACATGTACCTGGCGTACGAGGGCACTCTGAACGTGAACAAGATGGCGGATGCTGAGCTGGAGCTGCCAAAGATGGACATCGACAAGCGCCGCCGCGCTATCCGCGAGAAGAAGCTGAAGCTCCAGAACCCCATGTACTTTGTGTCGCCCATGCGTCTGTCGGTGCGTAACCTGTCGACTGCGCTGGACGACCGCAAGCTCAAGAAGCTGTTCCACGATGCGGCCTCTGCTGGTGTGCGTGCTGGCAACGTGGACCGCTCTGAGATTAAGCCCGAGCTGCTGCCCAAGGGCAACCCCACCGTGAAGGTTCGAATGGCCAAGGTGGTGCGCGACATGGAGTCGGCCAAGGCTGGCAAGGAGCCGCGATCGCGTGGCTACGGCTTTGTCGAGTTCTCGGAGCACTTGCACGCGCTGGCTGCCCTGCGCGTGCTGAACAACAACCCAAGTACACTTCGTACGCCGCTGGCCGCCCAGCTTCTGGCGCGCCTGACAGCTCGAAGTCGCGTCTTATCGTGGAGTTCGCGCTCGAGAACCACGGCAAGCTCAAGTTGCGCGAGAAGCGCGCGGCTGACGCTGCCAAGAAGCGTGAGGAGGAGCGTGCGCTGAAGGAGGCGCAGGGCGAGAACGGCGAGGACGCCGAGGCGACGAAGAAGAGTCGCGGCCAGCGCCAGCGTGAGAAGAAGAAGCTGCGGGCGCTCGCCAAGGCGGAAGCGAAGGCCGAGGGCGAGGAGGGCAAGACCAAGTCCAAGAAGGCGAGCAAGGTCGTCAAGGAAGTCAAGCCGCAGCCGAAGAAGCGGAAACGCGCCGAGGCCCGCAGGGCGACGCGGAGGCTGACGCGTTGGCCTCGCTGGGCTCTGCTGGAGCCGCTAAGAAGGGCAAGACGCTGTCTCGCAGCCAGCGCAAGCACGCCAAGGAGCTGGAGAAGGAGAAGTCGTTTGAGGATATGGTTCGCAGCTACAAGAAGGAGATCTTCGGTGAAAAGCCCGTGGCCGGAGCTGCTTCCAAGGCGGACGAAGGCGCCAAGAGCGCTGCAAACCGTTGGTTCGACTAATCAGAAGATCGTTTATTCATCGCGCTGCGCGTGCGTGCGTGCGTGCGTGCAAGTGGGTGTGGGCGAACGTGCCCGAGTTGGTCTCAGGACACGCACACACAGACGCACACACAACGCAACACTGTGGTTGTATGAACGGAAATATAGACTGCTCGCTTGTATTCATGTATTCATTCGTCTCGTTCTGACCTGGTTTTCATCCCGCTGTATTTATTAATAATAGCTTCTCGTCTTCAAGCGATTTACGCTTGACCGAGCTCCCGTTCCTTGTCTCCTCAGGCCTTGAGCACGGATTCGATTCGACTAAAGCAGCGACCAGGTGATCATGCTGTTTCGCATTCGGGGCGTGGCAAGCGGCGAACGTGGCTCACCCGGTCAATGAGCGCGAGCCTGCGAGGGAGACATCTACCACGAACCGCAATTCTCTCGCTTCAAGATTGGTAGGCGCAACGGGGGCATGGGCACGGACGCGTGCGCAGACTCGTTTGCGTTCTTCAGCAGCTCGCCTCTAGTCGTGCAACAGCCTCCAACGCACCGACTGCTGGTCGTCATTCCTGTGCGGCGCGAATGCTGCTCCTGGCGCTGCGACTCGAGCGCCCGTGCGACGTACTTCACGGCCACTACGAGCACTACCGTCGACCCGGCGCGCGCAGGAGTAGACTACGTCGAGGCGCGCGGCGCCGTGCTGTTCGAGGTGGGGCAGCAGCGTGCCCAGCTTGCAGTGGAGGTCCTCCCAGCGGAGGACTGGACTAAGGAGTCTGGGGACTCGATATCATCACTGACGCAGCGCGCGTTTGCGGTCGTGCTCGAGACACCCGTGAACGCATCCGCGCTGCTCCGTGTATCGACTGAGATCGTCGTGGAGCCGACGCGAGCGTCCAAGAGTACAAGCGTTCCAGCTGCAGCGCCGACCACCAGTGCCTCGTACACAGTGGTGGGGATTCTTACAGCGGCAGGTCTGGTGGTGCTAGTTCTGTGCTGCTGGCTCCACGCGAGGCGTTGCCGTTTGCCGCCTCGGTCGCGAGCTTTTGAGTACAAGGTGCTGCTGCTGCCGCGACGAAACTCTGGGGCTAGTGAGGAAGCACGGGAGACCGGCGTCTCACCCCGCGGCAGTCCAGTGAAGAAGAGCGGCATCCGACGCATGGCCAGGCGCGTGAGCTCGTTCAAGAACTGGCGAGCCGTGCTCGAGCGCCAAAAGCAGGAAGCGTCGGACCACGTCGTGCCCGCAGACGAAGACGAGAAGGAGGCACAAAATGACAAACGCGACAAGGAGAAGGTGTCGTCAGAGGGCGCCGAGGACGACAGCGAGCCCGAAAGGGACCTGAGAGAGCACCTGGCCTCCATCCAGAGTGGCGGCGGGAGATGAGGGGGTGGCCTTGGGCAAGTGCCCAGTGGTGTGTAATGAAACCTTATTTATTGGCTTTGGCACACTTCTGGCAGGCAGCTGAAGCTGAAGTTGAAGTGCTCGAATGATGGATTGATATGGCTTCACCCCTGCTAAGTACGTTTCGCTGCACGACAGCTCCAGTCTGACTCATCCTTTTCAAAGGTGTGATGTCATCTTGAAGGCACAACACATGCGCCGCGCAGGCGATGAGAAGGATGATGATAAAGTGCACTGCACGGAATGAAATTAACGTTAATGGAGGGAGCTGCGTGGGGGCTGCAGTGTAGACCGCCGCTGCCTTAGAGCTTGTTCTTGTAGAAGACGACCTTGCCGTCGTCCTCGACGAACTTGCAGTGCGTGTAGGACCGCCAGAGCGCGACGGGCACGGGCGTCGTGTCCTTGAGGTAGAACTTGCCCAGCAGCGGCTTGATGGCGTTCGTGGCCTCCTCGCAGTGGTAGAAGGGCATCTTGGAGAAGATGTGGTGGCACACGTGCGTGTCCACGATGCGGTGCACCACCGAGTCAAGGTACGGGCCGAACGACCGGTCCACCGTGCAGAGCGCACCGCGCAGCCAGTTCCACTCGCCCTCGCGGAAGTGAGGGATGTACGTGTCCGTGTGCTGCAGGTACGTGATGAGCACGAGGTAGGCGTTGACGACGAAGTAGGGCACGACGTAGAACTTGAGCATGGTGTAGAAGGAGAAGGTGTGCACGAGCGCGGCCAGCACGGCCAGCATGGCCACGAGGAAGATGTCGCTGAGCACGATCATCCAGCGCTCGCGGTCGGCGTAGATGGCCGAGTACGGGTTGAAGTGGCTGCGCGCCTTGCCCCAGTACTTGGTCGGGCCCGTGGCGTTGAAGAAGAGGTAGCCGGGCATCCAGCCCACGACCAGCATGTACACGATGCGGTAGAGCTGGTAGAGCGGCGAGTCCTCGAGCGTCTCGTTCCAGGAGCTGGCGAGCACCGAGCGGGTCACGGGCACGAACACTTCGTCGTTCTCGCAGCTGCCCGTGTTGGAGTGGTGCTTGCGGTGCGAGATGCGCCAGCTGTGGTACGGCACGAGCAGCGCCGAGTGCAGCACGAGGCCGATGAGGTTGTTGACCACCTCGCTCGAGCAGTAGGCCTGGTGGCCGCACTCGTGCGCGATGACCCAGACGCCCGTGAGGTAGCTTCCCTGGAAGAACCAGTACACGGGCCAGAGCGCGTAGGCGGCGGCGCCCGTGCGGTCGATGAAGGTGGCCGCGTAGAAGAGCGCGGCGCACGTCAGCACGTTCTTGACCATGTAGTACGTGGACGTGACGAACGAGCGCTCGAAGCAGTGCTTGGGGATGGCGGCGCGCAGGTCTCGCAGCGAGAAGTGCGGCAGCTCCAGCGGCAGCGGCGCCGGCGCGCCCTCCACGTGCTTGTAGCCGGCCTCCGCGAGCTGGCGCTGCTTGGCCTCGCTGTCGGTGGCCAGCTTGGCGGCCGAGTCGGCCTCCGGGTTCAGGATCGCCATGGCGAGAGAGGCTTCGGGGTTTCGGTGGTGGTTTGCAGGCAGGGAATCCGCAAATGAAGAGGGCGGACGTCGAGCTCGAAGCTCGAAGCTCGCGCAAGCATCGGCCCCGAGGAACAGACGCGCGGCTCGATCCGGCGGTGAGTGGCCCCGCAGGCCCCACGCTGCCAGTATATGGCAACGCATACACAGGGACGTCAGGCGTAGCGCGACCATGATGTCATGTTGCTCTTGCGTCAGACTGCGCTCGGCGCCGTGCAATACGGCCGAGCAGCCCGGTTTCTGCCCATCCTCGCGACGGAGCTCGACCGCAATGGCTCGGGGCGGCGTTGCTTGCGGCTGCGGTGGTGGTGGTGGTGGTGGTGGTGTGTGTGTGTGTGTGTGTGTGGCGGGGGTGGCGGCGGCGACGACGATAGAGCTGGGCAATGCAGTTGCTTGCAATGCCCGTCGTGGCCAAAGCGTCGAGCCTAACAGTAAGCGGGCATGGGGCTGGATGGAGGTAAGTGAGTTGGCCCACTTCAATATGGCCGCACCACTGGAAACGTACGTTAAAATCCCATTAAAATCCCATAGACACGGAGCGATTTGCAGGGACGTCGTGGGTTATCGTTATATTGGAGCTCGCGGTGTGCCAGTATCCGCACACGATGGAGAGAGAACCTCCCCTTTATTTCCTGAGGCGCGCTGGCGGGTGAGGCGTGCAGGCGTACAAGTGATGCGGCACCACGCGAAGATCGCCTTACCAGTGGTAAGTTACCACCGCCTCAGCGCCATGCACTCCCTATCCGCGTGTGGGATTTGAGATCCCATGAAACGCTCCTATCTATCCCCGACGCCGAGGATCGTGCTGCCAGCAGCATGGTTGCAAGAGCGAACTCGTTAAAAATGTATGGGTCGTTCTAGGACACTCAGCCGGGAACAACATATCCAAGCAAGCCTCCATGATGACGACCCCGGCGAGAGCGCGACGCCACTGCTTTGGTAGTTGCCGCCGTCAATGTCAATGAAGGAATCTTGAACCGAAAACGATTGCAGTAGCCGTGATAATCGTAGCAAGAGCTGCGTACCATCTCGTAGGCATAGTGGCGCGACGCACCACACAACTAACACCACTACAGCTCTGGAGATGATCCCGTTAAAGCCAACCACTCGCAGCGAGATTTCTACCCAACAATGGAATCATCAGAGACGATATCAATTAAAACGCCGGCGTGTGGCGATACTTCCCCTGACAAGCGGATTTTTAACCGAGCGCTTTCTGTAAAGGTGTTATTTGAACTTGAGTTGGCAGCGCTTCAGTGAGCATTTCGTTCTCGAAGTAGACACTCAAGGAGACCTTTCCTTGCAACCGAGAAGACTAGTCGATTCAAGTTACTTTGCACTGTTCGATGGTCGTCGAAGCCACCACACACCAAACAATTCTAGGAGCTTTGAGTTGGTGGTCTTACTGTTGTTATTGGACTCGGAAGAATTTCTTGAAATCTTAAACATGAAATCAATAACTGTCACTATTTTGGGGTAATCACCATTCTGAAACGCACTCTGGAATCTGATCCGTGATTATGAATTTGTACTGTTCCAGATTCGTCGGGACCGCGGTCCGGACCGGTCAGGCGAACCGTCCGATTCGTACCTAGGCGGAGGTCCGGCTCGGCGACCAACCAATGGACCAGCGGATGGTGGCCGGGCTGAAAGCCGCCCCGCCGCGCACGCAGCTCTTAGTTCGGTTCTTTAAGTCTTTCGGAAGCAAAAAACATCACCATGTCCTCCACTGGAATCGCCGTGGGCCTGAACAAGGGTTTCCTGTCAACAAGAAGCAGGTGGCTCCCGCCCCGCTTCCCGCAAGGGCGTAAGTGCAATCAGCGAAATTCTATAGCGTCCGACCAGCAGCCGCGCCCACAGCAGCAGCAACAGCAGCAGCAGCAGCAGCAGCGTCGCAGCAACAGCAGCGTGCAGTGTGCTTGATACTCAGTCGATCGGTCAAGAAGCACCTACAGGTCGAGGCAGTGAGCCAGAGAGCGAACACAGCTTTGATAAACCTACTGGACGCTGCGAGGAGCAGCTGATACAGCTGCGCTGGAGGCCGGCTTGCTGGACAGGACGGCGACACACAGGGAATAATTGCTGCGACGCGGAGCCGTGAGCTAACGAGGCTGTTTGTGGTTCGTTGATGTGCGCAGCGCGCCGGCAAGAAGACCAAACTCGTGCGCGAGATCGTGCGCGAGGTGGTCGGCCTGATGCCGTACGAGAAGCGCATTCTTGACATGATCAAGAGCGGCGGCTCGTCGGCTGAGAAGCGTATCTACAAGTTCTCCAAGAAGCGCGTACGTATTTGTCTAGATGCAACAGCAGCAGCAGTAGTAGCTGATGGTTTCAACTCGCGAAGTTGAAGTCACCTCAACTACACAGCGATCGATGCTAACGACTGTCTATGATTGTGTCCTTCGACTCGTATCACTCAAATGCGCAACAGCTCGGAACGCACCGTCGCGCCCTGCAGAAGCGCGAGGAGATGAAGGCGTACTACGCCGCTCTCCGTGCCAAGGCCGCTCACCACGCTTAGGACCGAGAAACCGACACAGTTCCAGGATTGCGGAGATGAGGAGACCGACTTTTCAGTGGGTCGGGGCGGGCACGGATACACTCGACGGTGGCGTGATGTCCACTTGCCGACTGCTCTCGCGCATGGACACTGAGCTCTGCTGAGAGCGGCGCTGTGCGTTGCCCGTTGGCTCTTGGGCGGCTTCGTCTCCGTCGCTTCATTATTCGAAAATAAAGGATCGCCAATCACTGCTTCAAGCCCCTCGGCGCGTCCAGCGTGTCAACAGTATTGAGTCTGCTTCTTGAATGTTTTTGTGAGCCATACCATATAGCAACGAGAGATCATGCACGTTGGACTGACATTCAGGTGTATATCGGCACAGCGGATCTATTCAGGTTGAAGTTGCTATTGCGGGGCTATTGAGGTCAAGTCTGAATCTGAAGCAGTACGCTGCTGCGACTGGAAATAGCGTCGGCCGTTGCCCAGACCTGCCCCATGTCTCGCCTGCTGGCAGTTGCGCCCCATTGCCGCACTTATAAATAGGCAGTAATCAGAACGTGTCTGGCCGCCTCGCCCAGCGCCGAGGAGGGAGGAGGGCCTGGGGACGAGCGGAATCTTAGCGAGCCCTGCCTCCCACCACGCATCCCGCTGCTGTGCCGCAAGGCGAGTAGAAAACAAGAGCGAGACGCAGGCCACCCGAGAGCTCGAGCGCGCGCACGCCCCGAGCGCGTGCAGCTGCGCGCAGGATTGCAAGCCGCCGCCGCCGCCGACGACGACGAGAAACGAACCGAGCCCGACGGGTCGCGACGCGCGAGTCGGCCAAGAATACGACCTTGCGCCAATGGGGGTCGAGACCAAGGAGCACCGGCGCCGGATGCTATTGCACTCGATGGCAGCGCTGGCTCGGCGCACGATCAACTCTGGCAGCACTGCAACGACGTTGCCAACGGCGGTCGCGACTAGCGGAGGCGACGCCGCCGTCCTTTCTGCAAGCTTGTCAACGTTGCCGTTGCCCCGCTCCGCGCAGCATGACGAGCCCGAGCCGATCAAGGAGCCACCTACGGGGCCCTGCATCCTGCCCACTGCTCGTCAACCGCGCATCGCGCCGCTGCGGGGGTATCGCCGCCGCTAAGGATATCCCAGTCGTCCCCGCGACTCGTAGGCACCTCGGTGGTCGAAAGGGTCGAAGTCGCCGCCAATGTTGATGAAGAAGACGAACGCAGTGAAGACACCCGCCCTTCGCCTGCTGCTGCGAGCAGCAGCAACAGTAGCAACGGCGCCCATGCCAGTGTGCTCACAAGACGCGCGACGAGTGCCCTGGAGAGCTCAAGCGACCACACGAGCGACGAGTCCATCATGTACGCGGTCGCTCTGCTCCGCAAGCTCCAGCAGCACGCCTGCGACAACGAACGTGGAGAGGCCGCGGTGCAACGCGAGGAGCTTGACCAGATCTTGCATGGCTTCTCCCGTGCGCTGGAGACCGTGACCTCCACTTGGGACGAGCGCAGCGTTGAGAACACGATGCAGAAGCTGTTCGACACGCACTCGAACGTGTTCGACGAGAGCATGCAGAACTTCTTCATCCAGAACTTCCTCCACGAGTCGGAGAGCGCCAAGACGTTTCGGACGGCACTACGCCGGACGAGCATGTTACGTCGCTGTCTGCTAGCAATGTATCAGTCCGATAAGAGCAGCGCCGGTGGGAAGCGCAGCCACAGTATGAGTGACGACAGAGGGGCGGCTGCACGCCGCTGGAGCGAAGCAGTGGCGCGGGTCATGAAGCAGAAGGAGGAGGAGCGCCACCGGTTCTCCATCGAAGTTTGCCCAGAGATCACCAACCCGTCCATCGTGCTTGCCGTCAAGAACGAGATCGCCAACGTCGACTCCTGGAACTTCGACGTGTTTGCGGTACGGTACTGCCAGCTCGTGTGGGTATGGTTTCACCCTCCGTGCTGATCTCTTGTGACCCATGCGCTCTTCCTAGATTGCGGCAGCAGTCCCAGGCCAAGCCTTGTGCATCATCGGAAATGCACTCCTAGAGCAATACGATTTTTGCTGTCACTTTCGAACGAGCAAAGCGCGCGTTCAATCTTTGTTGCGGCAGTACGTTTCTGCACTTGAGGCCCACGGCTTATTGTCACCCTGAAGAACACTGACCGCTCATCATGCTCCGCCCATTCTCCTTTTAGTGTCCAGCGCCGGTATCATGCCCACCCGTACCATAACGGTACGTCGTCAAAGTTGCCCTCCACGGAACTTCACTCTTGCCCACCGTTTACTGACAAACGCCAATTCTGCTTTGCCCATTGTGTGCAGCCGAGCATGCGGCCGACGTTACGCAAACCCTGCACCACTTTTTGTCTGTCGGAAACCTGGGTAGTCTATTCACCGAGCGAACAAAGTGCACCGCACTACTGGCAGCGATCATACACGACGTCGTACGTAGCCACAAATCTCCATGCTGTCCTCTAGGTTGTTGCCTCCCGCTGACGACCTCCTTGCTTACTGTCACTCGCAGGGCCACACAAGCTACAGCAACAATTTCCACATCACCATCAACGACGAGTTGGCCACCCAGTATGTGTACCGCTCCCCCCTCGAGCACATGCATTGCGCTCTGGCCTTTCAGTTGATGAAAGACCCGGCGTGCAACATTCTGCAGGGTCTCACGAAAATCGAGCAGCACGAGGTACGCCATTCAACCAGCACCACCAGCAGCAGCAGCACTCGAACGCGAAACTTGACTGGTTTCTCTTGTGCCTTAAACTTGCACCTCCAGGTCCGGAACTTGATCACCGACATGGTGCTGGCGACCGACAACAGCGTGCACTCCACGTACTTGGGCAAACTGGACAACCTCGTGCGAAGGTAAAGTTAAGCTCCTCTCCACTCCAGGCCACATTATTTAACGGCGCGCTTGCACCCTGTAGATCCACCGAGGAAGGCTGGAAGGCGGCTGACCCGGACGACGACAGGCTCGTGCTGCAGATGGCGCTGCACGCTGCGGACGTGTCCAACCCGACCAAGGCGCTGCGAACGTACCTCATCTGGGCCGAGCGCATCCAGCACGAGTTCTACCAGCAGGGCGACAAGGAGCGCGAGTTGCTACTACCCGTGAGCATCGGCTACGACCGCGAGCAGCCCATCCCGCTCGAGAAGATGCAGGCGGGCTTCATCATCGGCATCGTGCGGCCGCTCTTCCTGTCGCTGAGCCACCTGCCCAGCGCGCGGCTGGACCACTGCATGGCGCAGCTGGACGGCAACCTGGCCCACTGGCAGGCCGAGATCAACCGCAACCTGCCGCCGCCCGCGAAGCCCGTCCCGAGCGAGAGCGAAGGCGCCCCCGTCGCGGCCGTCGAGAGCTCATAGCGACTGCGGCAACTATCCCATAGGTAGGCTAGGACTTGAACTGTACCATAACAATCAGTATGAAGCACTTTAACATTTCGACTAAGTGCGATATATAATTTTAACCAATAGTGAGTGAGGCCCGTCCTCGCCTCTCGTTTTGGCTCTGCGCCCCCTGCAGTCGCTAAAGCCCATAGGAACAACACCGCCGACAAGATGCTGAGCCTCGTGAAGAAAGTGGCGACCGCCGCTGGTCGCCGTACCCCCGCGCAGAAGCGCCTGATGAGCCACGGCCCGGCCCCTCCCGAGGGGAGCCTGGAGGCCAAGGTCCGCCACTACCTGCCGGAGGACTACCACGTAAGAAGATGAAGAAGAAGAGATATCCTTGCTCTGGGCGAGGAGCTACGCATCAACCGACTGACTGACTCACTGACTGGTGCCTTGCTCTTCTGTCGACTATAGATCGTGCTGGCCACCCTGGGCGCCTACACGACGCTGATCATGCTGTTCAAGCTCAAGCCGTCCAAGAAGAAGGAGGAGGAGATCGTCATCCGTACGTGGCCAGGGATTGGAATTCTGTCCAAGTAGTTATTGCCCTGTTTTCTGACTTGATGTTGATGGAATGTTTGTGCTGTCTGTTGATGCGCGCAGCCGCCAGCTCGAGCTCGACGTCGACGTCCATCCCGTCGCTGTTCGACGACGAGTTCGACGAGTGGTCGAAGCTGCCTGGCAACCTCGACAAGTGGGAGAAGAGCCTCGAGACCATCGGCAACTAAGCTGCGAGCCTCTAGCGTGACGGATGACGCAGGCAGCAGTCGGACTTAGGTCAGCAGTTTCCTCCTCCTGCGTGGCAGGGAGACAGGATTTCGAGCGGAGCAAGTCAAGGGGGCCCCGAGTTTGAAATGAAAAGGCCCTGGCTGAGACAGCCTGTGCTAAGTGAACTTGTGTCGCCTTGTTACATCGCCTCCTCATTCGTGTGTGCCCATTGTCTGCGGGGCTTACTGAATACTGTAGTAGATAACCTGCTTTCACTCTCAATGAAAACTGCTTACAGCTCTCACCAGCAACACTCGGCTGGACAGACAGGAATGTAGGGGACGCTGAACTGCAGGGGTACAGCATTAACAGCTTGTATGGTAGATATGTGGATCCTTTTACCATGGGGATTCACCACGTAGAGTATCGGCTCAGGGTCATCTTCGCTTGTTGGAGCGTCGCCCCTTTTGTCTGTTGATAGCCACAAGTTCCTACTTCAACTTGAGTCACAGTAGAATGCGTGCAGCACGTCTGCAAGTCGGATGCAATGGGATGCAGGAACACGGCAATTATATAGCAAATTAAAAAATGAAAGCCCTCCCACGACACGCGCGACTGTCAGCTCACTTAGTCCCCAATCGAGCCGAGCTCCGGGGATCCGTCGCCACGCAGTCGCTCACACAGCATCGGCTCGTAGTGGTCACCGCCGCGGTCGCTGCCGGTTAGCCGCATGAGCAAGAACCACGGCGCGTGGCCCTTCGAGTGGCAAATCGTGCTCTGCTCCAAGCCAACCTCACCGCGCGGCCGGTGCGGGAGGAAAAACATTTTACCGCACCCCACGAGAACCACAAAGATGTCGCGCTGGTACGCGGTGGCCAGCGCCTCCAGCACGAAGTCATCTCCCCATGCCACACGCGAGTTATCGGGGTCGTTGTCCACCGAGATGAGGCCACGGCTGCTGTAGTTGAGCCCGATGAGGAAGTGCGCGTTTTCGCCCCGACCGACTCTCATGTAGTCGCAGTACGAGTGCGCGTCCACGATCGGCGTCGCGAACTCCGTGTACACGGCCTCCGCAGCTTTTCCCCACGAGTAGCCGCGCTTCTGAAGCTCCGCGCACTTGTCCAGCAGCATCTTCTTGTCACTCCTACGCGCCACAAACCGTCGCGTCTGGACGGGACTCACGCCCCAGCCGCCCTTCAGTGCAGGGTAGTACAGGTTCTGGATGGCCTTGTCAATCTTCTGCTGCTCCTCCGGCGAGCTCGAGGTGTAGTGCGCGAGGAAGAACTTCGTGGCCACGTCGCGAATTCCCTCGGGGACAGAGGCTCGCACTCTTCCGTGTACAGGAGCAGCTGCTCCATCGACAGGAAGAGGCAGTCACCGAACGGCAGCACGGGCGCCAGATACTTGACGCTGTAGGCCGTGTCATGCGGCTCGTACGACACGCCGTCCTCCTCCAGCATGCGCAGCAGGTCGCGGCTGCTTGAGTCGATGTTGGACACGCGCTGCCAGCCCATGCACACAGTCACGGGGCGGTCCACCACAGCGGGTCTGGCTGTCATGACGAACCGCTCCGTCTTGGGCCGCCTGGGGGTTAGCAGTATCTGCTTAGGTCGAGCCTGTTACAGCACACATAGCGCATAATACAAAGTGTCCCCGTCAGTGTCTGATGCTTGAAGCTGCGGCGGGGCGTCCTGCCTCACCATTTGCTGGTACTGCGAGTACGCCAGCAGACGCGAGTCCAGCGCGTGCTGCGCGTCCATGATGGCCTCGCTGTAGCCGTCGTGGATCGTGATCTGCGTGGAGGCGTCCAGCGCCGGCAGGAAGGGCATGGCGACGACGGGCGTCTCGTCCTCTTCCACCGAGTCGTCCGAGCCCGCGTCAATGTCCCACGAGCCGCCAAACGTCGCGCTCCCGTCCGAGGACGACGTGGTGGGCGTCGCCCCCGCCGTGGGGACGCCGCATGCGTCTGCGAGACGTGGCAGGCGCTCGAGTCGCTCAGCTTCTGCGTCAGCACGAACACGTACTCCTTCTCCTCCTTCTCGTCCTGCATCGCTCTCACTCTCTTTGTCCCAGCTTCAAATAAGTCTGAGAAAGAAACCAGCTCTTGTCGGGGTAGGGGTAGGGCGCTATGTGGCACACACGAAATACAATAAATCGGTGAATTTCACGGAGAAACGGGGGAAAAGCTCCGCTGCTTCACGAACAATGCCTCGCTAATAGTGTTTCTCACGGTTTGCAGGTCTGCAGGTTGCAGGTAGGTTTAAACAGCCAATCACACTAAACCTGCAACCTGTTAACCGTGAGGAACATTTGCAGGAATCCTGGAGGGACATGATGTTAATTTTGACCAATCCGATAGCAGTAACCTTCACTGGATTTGGATGGTTAAGCAGTTCGAGTTCGAATGGCAAGAGAGGGCACGCGAGCAGCGGCAACGCTCTATCTAGAAGCGAGGGCATTGCAACGAGCTCTAGACGCCTCTAGCGACAAAGATGACAGCGAGAACGAGTGGGAACACCCTCGTTTCTTGCACGAGCTAGTAACAGCGCGCTATTGGTATCGGTCATCGGTAGCCAAGATTGCTAAATGGACCCCTGGGCGTATATTTACGCTAGACAGCAGTCGTGCTCGGCGTGAGTTGCGCATAAGCGTTGAGGGCTTTGTGTTCTTGTTGCAGCTCGTCGAGGGGCACCAGATATTCGAACGAAAGCCGAAGAAGCAGCCCCAAGCCCCTGTGCAGTTGCAACTTGAAGTGTTCCTCTACTCGCTTCACTCCTACACGTACCATGCAATCGCACAACACTACGGCATTGGCGAAGGTAAATGCAAACTCGGCTACGTTAGGCTCATTGTGTTTCTTACTTTTTCATTAAATGTAACACTATGTGACTAGGATCTGTGAGAAAGTTTTGCGACCGCGTAATGACCGCTGTCCTGTCGCTCGAGCGACGTTTTGTCCGTTGGCCCAATTCAACTGAGAAGCGAGACATCATGGAGCATGTTCGCTTGTTAAATGGGTTCAACGGTGCTGTTGGCTTTCTTGATGGGACAACTTTCAAGTTGAAGTACGCCCCGCCGGAAGACCCTGAGTGCTACTTTTCAAGGAAGTCGGACTATTGTTTTAACGCACAAATTGTGTGTGACCATCGTCGCCGCGTGACGTATTACCAGGTACAGCAACTTGTTTCTCTATTGTCTTATTTTATCTGTCTAAACTATTTTTGTGATTGCAGGTTGGTCTGCCTGGATCGGTCCACGACAAGCGGGCTCTGTCGTTTTCGTCGATGTCAACGAACCCTGCGAAGTTCTTCGAACAAGGGGAATACTTGCTGGGTGACTCGGCTTACGGGGTGTGCTTCCCGTTTATCGTGACACCTTACAAGCGCCCGGCAGCGCTGGTTCGTGAAAATGCAAGGTTCAACTATCTACTGGCTGGAGCCCGTATTGCTGTCGAGCACTGTATTGGAATCATGAAAGGACGTTTCCCTGTTCTGTCCCAATATGGTGTTCATCTGGCTGAGAAGGGGGCGCTTCTGCGCTATTGCAACCTTCAGAGGGTTTGCTTCACGCTCCACAATCTCTGCATCGACCTAAATGAAAGGGAGCTCGATGTAGTAGACGAAGGTGATGAAAGTGATGATGATCAGGAAGATGATTCAGTTTTAGATCAAGGTGGCATGTTTTCGTCTGAGGATTTACGCATAATGGTGCACCACGGCATCAGTCTACAATAAACTCTACAATAGTGAGCCCATATCAATTTATTTTCCTAGTTTATCCAGGCGCTCCCGCTCCAGCTCTAGCTGCTTGCATAACAGTGTAAACTGCTGATCCATTTTTTTCTCGCGCAGCCGTAATTCCTCCTGCTGAACGAGTAACTGCTGCTTCGCCAATTCAAGTTGCTCTTCCTGCAATTCTACCTCTCTCTTGTACCGCTTCTCCCTGCGCTCAGCATTCTCATGGTGAATTTGCAGCAACGCGTCATGGAGATTGGACGGGTGGACCGTTGAAAACAGGCGCTTCGTTGCGCTTTGAGGCGGCGTTTGGCGCAGCTTGGCAACATTGCCATCACTTTGCGTAGCTACCATTTGCGGGGCGGACACGACAACCGTTTCGCCAGACGGCATCTCGGTCTCAGAGCCGGTATCTGGCTGTGTCTTCTGCTGCTCCTTTCCAGGGGCTGTCGCTTCATCGGTCGCCGGCGTGGTCGTTGCAGTGGTCACTACAGGCGCTGGGGAGCAGCCAGGCTCCAAGATGGCAGGTGGCGTCACATTGTGACGAGATCCAAACACTTCGTCAACTGCATAGAAGTAGGGGCATTTCTTTTCCAGCAGCGCTAGCTCATACAAATAATGTTGGTGTTAATAAAAATTCTCAGTATACGCAGTAAGAGGTGCATGCATAATACCTTTGATGCTAGGCGGGTCGCTGGCCTTAACCCCGAAGCCCGACCTCGTCATCTTCAAGTTGTAGCTCTTGTACGAGCTCTCGAGCTCACCCAGCTTAGTCCTGATCTGCGAGGCCGACTTGGAGTAGCCAGACGCCTCCAGATACTCCTTAGCTCTAGCGTAGAACCGCTCTTTGACGCCTGCCGTGTACGCCTGCACGCCTTGTCCTAGGAAGTCCAGTAGGAGGTGAACCTCGCCATCCGTCCAGAGCCTGCGCCCCATGAGCCGCGCACGTGAGCTAGAATTGCGAGTGGAGTGGCCAAGTGCTACAAACTGCAGTGGCCTTCAGCGCCATCAAAACCGAAGGGCTTGCAAATCAAGTAATTTGACCAATCAGCTGATACCTGCAGCCGCCGTCGGGAGCCTTCAGCGTCAAACGCTTAAGGCAAAACCAACAAAAACAAGGCAGTGCAGGTATGTTGCAGGTATCTTCCTATTGGCCAGTT
Organism: Phytophthora melonis; assembly: GCA_024211575.1. Classification (NCBI taxonomy): domain Eukaryota; phylum Oomycota; class Peronosporomycetes; order Peronosporales; family Peronosporaceae; genus Phytophthora; species Phytophthora melonis. The sequence continues at coordinate 3,797,797 of JAMXKT010000038.1, read as the reverse complement.
TTACCTTCAGCCAGATACCTGCGAACCGTGAGAAACACTAATGTTGGTTCATCAGAGAGGCATTGGGGCAGCATGAAGGTGAAACGTGAGGTGACGTAGGCTGTGTCACCGCACTTGTCATCTTCACAGGGAAGGCTTAAACACGTGAGTGCCGGGCAAACACCACGACAGGACCAGTGAACTCTGCAGGAAACTCTCTTGCTCGTGCAGTTCTCGCTGAGAAGCAAAAGCTGTAGTGAGCGAGAGAGTTGCCTGCATCAAAGCTCGCCGTTCCGTAAGGTTGTCATTAGCATACTAGATCTAAGTTCTACATACATACTCTAGGTTGGTGCGCTGCACCATCTCGGTTGCTGTCAACCAGCAAACTTGCTCTGCATACAACTTCTAGTATAGATGGCAGTGAACCTGGAAATCCGATCAGTGCTGGCAATGCACACAATAAACGTTATTTGGAAAAGACATGTATAAACACCTCATCGAACGTTTGAAACGTTTTTTGTCCGCCAACAAACGTTCGTTCAGAGGTACGAGGTACCAATCCCAGGTGAACCGCACTACATTAGAATCTCAAATACAGGCCTGTTGGCGTAGAGCATTTGGAGGCCTTAAAGCCTCCTTTTGTTGGCATAGTGACGCCAAAGAGCAAGCACCAAAGAGCTCCTTGGTCTGCGTATGGAGCCAACTGATCCGCGCGAATGGGCGCATAAGTGCGGTCCTAGTCTAGGACTCACTTCCGCGAAAGTAGGATCCTTCGAAAATCTTTCGCTCCCTCTGGCGAAGGATCGCCTCACTCGCCATTCGACCTCAAAGACCGCAAGACCTTCCAGAACACTCTTAAGAACAAGCTCCTCTCAAGGTAAGGGATGTGGCTGCAAGGGTTATTGCTCAGTATATACTAAGATCGGTTTTCAAATGTGCAACGCTTAGAACGGAGAAGCAATGGGTCGTCCGGGTTGTGTTGCCCGCGTCCATTTTGTGAAAATAAACCGGAAAGAAAATAAGGCCCACTACTACGCCCAATGCAAGCGCTGCTATCGGGACCGATGTAACCGAGCAGCACGTCGCAAGCTCCAGAACCCGCAGATCGCCAATCCGTTCTCACCGGATGGACCACACTTGATAGTGGGAAGACAGGAGAATTTCGACAGGCACCTCCGGAACCATCACAACATTCACGACATCGAACGCGCGCCAATTTCGCCGACTTCAACTTTGGAGAAACCATTTGGGTCGCCATCGTATCAGACTCCTCAACCAAGTCACCCAAGTCGAGTGTTCGAAAACCTACACACTCAAGCTCCTCCGTCTGCACCAGCTTTCGTGGCTCCGCCTACAGCAGCTTTCGTGGCTCCGCCTACAGCAGCTTTTGCGACTCCGTCCGCCGCAACTTTTGCGGAGATCGACCCAACTGGTGTGTACAGACGCACATATTCTACAACACAGCGACGCGAATTTGAACGGTTTCTCTTGGAATTCCAAGTGGCATTGGCATTGCCGGATTCTTTTGTGGAGCACCCCGCGACTAAACGCTTGTTTTGCTTTCTGGATGCGGTATGCTTGATGTATCTACCATCGCGTCGCGTAATGGGTGGCCGCATTTTGAACGAGTACGCCGCTGAATATCTGGAGAAAAAGTGTTTGGAGCTTCAAATGAAGCAGAATGGGACTGGAGGGCGCGTGAACTTGTTGAGTGATGTGTGGCAAAACATCGCCAAGACGCACTTACTGGCTGTTCACCTCACTCTTTTTGGAGTTGTTCTCGTGGAGGGATTGCACCAGGTTGGCTCCGCGCATCATGGCGTTGCTCTCGCGCTGCAAATGGAGACGCGCATTGCCTCTGTGTTGGCGCAAGGCTGGAATGTCGGGTCCGTGATCACCGATAACGCCGGCCAGTGCGAGCGTGCTCGCCGAATCTTGGCTGTACGCTGGCCACGCATCCACTTCGGGAAGTGCTTCGCTCATGACATAAACAACCTGGTTAAGGCGATACTACTCCGCACAAATTTCCACACCGTCACCAAGCAAGCAAGTGCGGCCGTTAATGCACTGAATGCATCATCGTCCAAGTGGCTTAAACGAGCTAATGAAGTCGTTGAGGCAACTTACGAGCTTCCCAAGGCGATCGCATTTCTTTCGCTGTGTTATACGAGATGGAACTCGATGCAAGCTTGCTTCGCCTCTCTTCTTCGCGTCAAGACCGCCCTGAAGCAGTTTGCCATCCGATACGAAGAAGACGACGAGTTGCCTAGCGGGGCACTCGTATTTACCGATGGAACGTTTTGGGACACTTTGGAAGATGCGGAACGTACGATTCGGCCACTTTGTAGGACATCATTCATCTTGCAGCGCGATGAAAATACTCTGGCCGATGTTGTATTGTGTTTTCGTGATATTCTGGATGGATTTATCGCTAGTCCGCACGCTCAGGAATTGATACCGCTCGTGGAAGCGCGCTGGGCAGACTGTGAGCAGCCACTGTTTATCCTGGTGTGGTATAGCAGTACACACAAAATCGTCAGTTGTGGTAACTTGGCTACAAACACAACAATAGCCGAGCTGGTCGGCTTTGTTGGCCTGCGCCGGGTTGCCCCCGAGCGGTTCGGCCCAACCGGGACAGCGGGTGTCTCGCCTCTCGCCGAGACCTACCAACCAAGATCACCTCCCCGGAGAACCGCCGAGTTCGACGGTCTCCGTTCACACAACCCTGTGCCCTCCACCAAAGGATGGACGACGGCGCACGGAGCGCTTTACAGGTCGCCGAGAGCAAAGGCTTCTCGACTCAGCAATCAGTGCCCGGGACGTACGGGAACACCGGCTCGCAGCGGGGCGAGACTTTCCTTCGCGCTTGGCGAGACACGCGCCCAACCCGGGCCGACCTTTATCTCTTGGCGCTGCCAGCCGAGGTACCCTACAAGCTTATGCCTCTCGGGTACCGGCAGCAGACATAATCCGGCCCCGCGCAGGGACTTACCGGAACGTATGCACGTGTGTTAGGCCTAGAAAATTCTGCTCTGTTGTCTGTTATCTTTGTCGGGCGCCCTGAAGGGGCGTCTCCACTACTCCTAAGCTCCTATACAAATACCAAATGAAAGTGGGCGGTTTTGGATCTCAGCCGACCCTTCGCTGAGCTCGGCGATGCTTGGGCTCGGCTGGTCCGGATAAGCCGTCCGGATAATCTTTGAACTCGGCTGAGCCGGATAACTCGTCCGGATAGGCTAGTGAACTCGGCTGAGCTCGGCTATCCGGTACAGTGTACCACTCCAGCCGAGTTGGTCTCGCGAAATCTGGTGTTTCCTACACCACAACTGCCCCGGTCATGTTCCGAGCCGAGTTGGTGAGGGGCCTGACCATCACTCCTCGAGTCAAGTCCCATATCGGCCAAAACTCCAACGGTAGCGAACAAGCTCCTTCGCTATGTCGTCGCCCGGCCCTCCTGCTGCCTCTCCGGTACGTCCTTTTCTCTGGCTGCTCCGTCCGCTCCGTCGCTAACTCTCCTTCCGCAGCGGGCTTCACAGGCTTCGGTCGCAGCGTCTCCACAGCCTTCACACACCTCAGCGCGAGATGAGGAGGAGTCCGCTGAGTTCGCCGACTCGGCGTCCTGGGCTCGCGGGGTCAGCGGTGGACAGGGGCACCCTGTCATCGACTTGACAACTTCCCGTGGGTTCGACCAGGAGTCTGAGTCGGCATCTCGCATTCTTCCTCGCCGCTCGCCGAGTCCGCGTGGTGACACCACTTCGGGCACCGCCGATCCTCGTCGGTCGGACTCGGCTGAGCCGGTGAGTCTCGACTCTCTCGCCGCGCTGATCCACGCGCAAGCTGAGCAACGACGCACAGAGAACGCTGACTTGGCTCGGCTGTTGGCGTTCGTGATCACCCGCCCTGCTCCAGCTGCTGACCCAAGTGTCCGCCGAGCTGCCCTCGAGGCGAAGTCCTTCGACGAGCTCGTGGATCTCCTTCACGGTCAGTACGCGTCGCAGAGTCAAGCGGGCGACGCTGCTGCGCTGCGAGTAGAACTGGAGGTGGCCCAGACCATCAATGCTGACTTGACTCGGCGGCTGGATTCCCAAGCAGCGGCGAAGGCTGACCTTGAGGACGGCTTGAAAGCTGTCGAGAAGGAGCGCGACTTGTGGAAAGCCGAGTCCAAGAAGTCGTCTCCACTTCTGACCAGCTTCCGGAAGGCACTGGCCGAGTCAGAGGCTTCCTTGAGGTCAACTCGTGAGTCGCAAGATGCCAAGGTTAAGTCGGCTCTCGCTCACGCTGAAGAATTCCGCAAGAAGATCCGGGAGCGTGATTCCGAGATCGAGCGTCTGATTCGGTTGCTCTCCGCTCGGGATGCTGAGTATGCCACACTCCAAGCTATCTCGACCAAGCACTTTGAGCAGCTCCAGGCGTCAGCTCGGCTGATCACTGCTGGGGATCCACTGCCTCTTCGTAACGCCAAGGCCGTCATCGATCACCAGCGCGAGGTTATTCTCCGGCAGAAGCGGGTCATCGCTCGGAACGGCATGTTACCCATGCACGACCCTCACATGGCCGCTGCGGCTGCAGCTGGGTTGGACGTGCCTGGGTTGAACCCAGCTGACCTCCAGCTCAATGCTCGTCTGTGTCGAGTGTTGGCTCAGCGGTTCCCGAGGTGATGGACATCCCAGCTGGAGAGACGCGGCGTGTGGAGTTGGTTATCCATCCTCGGACGGACGGCGCGGCCTCTGTTCCGCCGGTGGCTGTGAGCTCGGCTGGCTCCTTCCTTGGCCAGTCGACTCGGCTGGCTGAGTCTGATACTCCAGGGTCCACGAGTTCGGCGTCCGCTCCGACTGCCACGTCTCCCGTGTCCAAGTCTAGTGTGTCGCGATTCCGACGCAGCAAGTCTGTCGACCAACTCCGCCGGGCTCGACTGGACACCCTGAAGCCAGCCGAGAAGCTTCGTCGCTATGCGAACCCGAAGTCGGCGACTGCTACCGGCTCTCGGCCCAAGCCTCAGGTACCACTCGCGCAGCCATACGCATGTCCGCTGCCCGGCGAAGCTGGTCACGCAGATGCATCAGCTCGACTCGGCGAAGCTGCCCAAGAGGTGTCGGCAGCTTGTGATTTGTCACTCCGACTCGGTTTGAACTTGGCTGGTCTCACCGCTGAGGACGTGGCAACCGGCAGCGACGCCCGTTCTCAGGGAGGCGACCTCTCTTTCGACTTCGGCGAGGTCTCTGAGTCTTCTGAGCTTCCTGCGGGGTCGGCTAATCCGGTGGCGAGTGGCCCGCTCATCAGCCTGGTCTCGTATCCTTCTTCTCCGGATCTGACGCCGGTGTCGACTCCTAACTCAGCTGCGTCGGACGTCTCCACCTCGTCAAGCGGGGCTCTTCCCTTTCGTCGGGTGTCGGGTGTTCTGCCGTCATCAGATGGCGTTGGCCCGAGTGGTGCTGACTCCCGGCCGCCGAGTTCACCAGCGGCATCTATGGTCATGCCGAACTCGGCCCTCTCGCTTCCGGTGTCGGATCCTCTGCCGACTTGTGTTCGATGGGTGCCTCCTACTAGCACCGCTCCCGGCACGGTCGTCGCGAAGAGTGATGTCGCTACGCCTAGCTCGGTCGTGGTTTCTGCTCCAGCTTCCGGCGTGGGTCATTCTGCTGCTTCGCCGTCCTGCGTAGAACCTGCAGCGGCGACTTCGGGTTCGGCCACCGTTGCGCCGGCGCTCAGTCCTGTTCAAGTTGTTGCCCCGCTTAGCTCAGCTCTGGGTTCTCCGAACGTCCTCCGGTCGGTATCCGCGGTTATGAGTGCATCGAGCTCGGCTGCCGGAGGCTCGACTGCGACTGTATCCCACTCTTCAGGTGGCACGGTTGCTTCGGTGTTTAGCGCTGCTGTGATCTCCTCAGCGCGGCGGCTTCTCGCTTGCTCTCGGCCTCGGTTCCCCAGTCAGATCCAGGGTCGTAGGGTTTGCGTCGACTGTGGTCACTCCTGTGCAGGGTATCTCGATGGTTACCGCTACTCGGCCCACGGTTCCCATGAGCTCGGCTGGGATGACGTCTCCATCGGGTCGTCCTTTGCGTCCCACCGCAGCTACTGCCCGAGTTCTGAATGCTCATTGCTTGAACCTGTTGGAGACTCCCGACTATCTCGTTCTCCGGACAGCTCGGCGGAGTCATTCTTCTGGTTCATCAAGCTCGGCTCTTGGCTTGGATGTTCCTGGGAGTTCCACTCATCCACTGTCTCTGTCCGAGAGCTCTGAATCTGAGGCCGACGATCCTGGGTCTGCCGATGAGCTCGACTCGAATGCCCCTGGCTCTCCTCCTCGGCCTCCGCCCGCTACGCCTCTTCCGCCTCCGCGTGGCAAGGTCAAGAGTTACATGGCTGCTCGTCGGTCTCCTCTGGTCTCGTCTAGTGAGTCTGGTGATTCCGACCCTCAGTCGAGCTCCACGAAGATGGGCAAGCGCCGGCGTAAGCACAAGCCTAAGCACAAGCACAAGCACAAGCACAAGCACCACCATAAGCACAAGTCGAAGAAGGCAAAGCGGGCTGCCTCTCCAAACTCGGCTGGTGCGGCTCGCCCGGCTAAACGTCACAAAGGATCGTCTCGGAGTTCGGCTAGTGCCGCAAGTGGCGTGTCCAGCTCGACTGCCAGCGGTGTTTCCAGCTCGGCTGTGGGTGAGGTCTCTATGCCTTCACCCTCTGGGAGTTCGGCTTCGGTGCCCATCGTGACGGTCCACGACGCTGGTGCTCACGATCGCCCTGAATTACCCGCGGCTTTGCGCCTCTCCCTCGCCCAGTTACGCACTCGCGCAGCCCAAGCTGTCGGACGGGATGCTCGGATCACTGCCCAGCTAGCTCAGCTGCGTGACATCCGCTTCGTCCACTATGGGTCCCGGCGTTGCTGGGAGGCTATACTCAGCCACCAGACCGCCAAGATCACCGTGGCGGACTCCTCGGGGAAGTCGCGCGTGCCGGTTACGCTCTGCTCTCTGGCTGAGATCAAGGCGTTCGCTGACGTCTACAACCCCGACCACCCAGCTCAACGACTTCTCCGACTCCTTCCCAAGACACCTATGTTCTTCTCCCCGCAAGCTCTTGCCGATGCCAAACGCCGGCTGGAGAGTTCGGTGAGGTCGGCGAGTCTGATGGAGCGCCTCGCTGAGGTATTCGTGAGGATCCGCGGGGAAGCTCCGGAGTCAGTTTGTGACAAAGAGGGTCCCACCAAGTTTTTCGTGGCGTTATTCGAGCGATGCCACTGGGTAGTCGAGTCGAGTGTCCTGATGGGGCTTCACCCGGCCTTTCACGTGGGACTTCCTTACCACGTGATAACCGAGATGTACGACGCGTGGGTGGCGTACAAGTTGGCTAGGAAGCGTCGAGGGGATGCCTTGCGGAGTTTGATGACCATTCTTCCAGACGAGCTGTTCGCCGCTGTGATGAAGCTTCTCGGTGGGCTCGCTGCTCCGGAGGTTGACGCCGAGCTCTTTTTCGAGCCGTCGGTTCCATTGTACCCCTTGGTCAACTTGTCCTGGATACCCTCAGGCAGGGACTGGTGTGCGGAAGCCGAGTCCACGGATGACTCCGAACCTTGGCGGGCCTGGTGGTGGACTGATCCCGTGGTGCATCCCTACAATACGTGCTTCCGGACACGCAACTTGGAGTTCATGGTCTTCGCTCCTGCTGGACTCGACCCACGCTTAGTTGAGGACGCCGTTGAGGAAGACGTGGACCTCGACGAACCGGCTCCTCTTCAGATCTCGTCGAGCGCTCCAGTCCCGGCCAACCGAGCAGGGATTCACATCTTTCAAGGTCGTGAGACGGGTGAACTCGGCTGGGCGGCCGGGGATTCGGACCCGCCATCTCCCTTGATTGGGTCGCCTAACCTATGCGGCCCTTCTCCGACGGCTTCTCTTTTCGGTCCCGCGTCGCCTGGATCTCCAGTCGAGTCGAGTGCAGAGTCGAGCGCGTCGGCGGGTGGTAGCTCGGCTGCTCGGGCCCCGAGCTCGGCGATCTCGGTTGTGCGGACTGCCAGTTCGGAGAGTAACTCGGCCGGGCCGGCTACAAGTGTCGGGGGCTCGATTGGTCTCCTCGCAGCAGCTGCAGCTACGGTTGTCCCCTCCACAGCGCGTTCCCAAGGTCCTGTGTCCTCGTAGTCTTCGGCTCGGCTGCCGGGTTCTTCTTCCCTTCCATCTTCCTTTGGCGTAATTCATGTAAAATATGCAATTGACGCAGTAGCTTTCTTCGTCTCAACAGCCTGCTGTCTTCACTGAGTTGGCGGGTTCATCATCTTGGTGCAATAGCTTTAGTCCTCATCTGCAACTTGCACCATTTGCAGACGGTTTTCACGTTTCTTCTGCCGTAAGTAGTCGAACAACAGCCCACCACATGACAGGTTCGACAACGGCTCCCAGGTTGGCTCATCATAGCCGACCCACTTGACCTTGAACCTCCGCTGAGTTCTAGCTGTGCTCGTGGATAATGGCAACTCGTCGTCCAGGATGGCCTCGACTTCGTATTCATTCACTGCTTCGTCAGGCTCCCAGCTATCTTCTGGGAGGAGTTCTTCGTCTAAGTCGAGACGATCCGACTCGGCTAAATCGGCTACCAGCCGAGCTGTCGGCCGCTCGCCGAGTCCAGTGACCGCCTTCAGTCTCGATACGTGCACCACCGGGTAGAAGCGATATCCACTCTTGTCAGGGAGCTCCAGTTCCTAGGCGAATTCCTCTACCTTCTTCTTGACTCGGAACGGCCCGTGCCATCGGTGTGCCAGCTTCTTAGTCAACCCAGGTTTAACTCGCTCCATGAACAGCCACACTTGGTCGCCTTCCTTGAACAACGACTTCCGAGACTCGGCTATTTCATCACCTTCCTCAGTCAACTCGGCTGCTCCCTCGGGTGAGTTTCCTGTGGTGTCCACCTCTCCTTCTTCAGTCGGGACGGCTCTCTGTTCGACTTGGCTGAGCCCAGCATTGTGTTCCTTGGCCCTCCGTTGCTTTTCGTTCAACTGGAACTCGGCTGCCAGTTTCAAAGCCACCTCTCTCTGTCGATTCGCTTCTTGGCGCCATTCGGCTGCCCCAGTCGAGTCAGCTAAGTTGCCCTTGCCGAGCCTGATCGACTCGGTCATCGCTTTGAGGGTAGACCGAGCATCCCACCCGTGTACCAAGTAGAATGGTGTCTCCCGCCGAGTTGAGTCTCTCGAGTTGTTGACGGCATGGACGAGCTTCTCGGCTACATCGTCCCAGTCGGCTTGGAGAGGGTCCTCCACATACACGCGCACAGTTTGCATCATCGTCTTCACCGATCGTTCTTGCTGACCGTTGGCTTGTGGCCGGTAACTAAGCGTAGCTCTCGACTTGGACTGCATCATCTCCGAGAACTCTGGAACACTTCACTCATAAACCGCGGATCTCTGTCGTGGCGCACTAGTGACGGGGCTCCGAACCTCCGGAAAACATTCTCCTCGAAGGCCTTCGCCACCTCGAGTGCCCCAGTCTCGCTCATTGCCTTAGCAATCACGAACCCGGTGAAGTGGTCCTGGAACAGCAGGAGCGCTGTATTGCCCCGCCGAGTCTTCGGCAGTGGTATGACGAAATCCATCGACACCACGTGGAACGGTCGCTCAGAAACTACGTTACCGGGTGAGTAACCCTTCAGGTGAGGTTTGCTCTTGCTGGTGCTGCAGTCTTCGCACGCTTGGACGTGTTTGACTACATCCGCATACAATCCAATCCAGTAGTAGTCAGCTCTGACCTTGTGGTAGGTTCGCACGATGCCTTGGTGACCTCCTTCGATGGAGTTGTGGCAGTTCTGCAGGATCTCGTCTATCATAGTCGTCGGGACCACCAGTCGGAGGGATAAGCTTGGTTCGCCGAGTTCGCCAGGCCGTCTAGCCTTGTCTTGTCGGTATAATAGCCCGTCTTCACTGAGTACGAACTCGTCGGCGACCTTCCCAGCGTTGGGAGCTCGGCGATGCGTGAGTCGCGCATAGTCTCCTTCGAGGTAGGTCTTCAAATCGGCCCACCGTTGTTCTTCATCTTGCGCTTTGGCTATCCGCAGACGTCGCTCAGCTTGGACCACCACTGGGTCGATGCCCATGGCGTTGGGTTGTCGGGCTTCTCCAAGCTCAGCTAGCGACTCAGCTGAGTTCGCCGGCGGTGCTGTGCTACCGAACTCGGCTTCCCCGCCACCTGCTGTCTAGCGGGCGGAGGTCGGCTATCACGTTCGAAGTCATCGCGTTCAGCTTCTTCATTCGGAGCTGCGTTCGGTGCTGGTTGCTCTGTCGCTTCGTCTTCGAAACGGACTCGGCGAACTTGGCTCCTTGTCACGACAGCAATCTCAACGCCTCCGAGTTGGGCTTCCGCCGAGTCCTTGTCTACGTACAGGATCTCAGCGATTCTGTTCAGGGTCTTCAGCTCGGCTTTCCGTCCCGCGTTAAGCACGACTTTTCCTGCCTTGGCCTCCAGTGCTTCGGTCGCGAGGAGTCAGCAGCCGAGTTGTAGAGGCGCACTACATGCAGGTAGCGAACTGAATTCAGCTTGCTGACCAATTCCTTGTGGCGTGCCAGCTCGACTTGCAATGCCTCCTTCTTACACGCGATCACCCCATGGATTGCTGGATCGCAAGCCGAGAATCGCCCACGATGATTAGGTCCTTCACCCCACGCTCAATAGCTGAAGTCACCCCATTGTTCATACCGGTGTACTCGGCTATATTCACCGTGGTCGATGGGAGGTGCGCGCTCGCAGCGATCTCAATGCTCCAGTCTGGTAAACGCCACAGGATCCATGAGCAACTCCCAAACCCACCGTGTTTAGCGGTCTTGGCTGATCCGTCAAACGAAAGGACGTGCCCCGTGAAGTCTCGAGGTACGTGTGCATACAGCAATTCTGGATCCATACGGACCACAGCCGAGTTCTTGGACGGCGGGGCGACATGCGTTAGTAGCTCATCCAATCCCACGGCCGGCGTGATAGACGCTTGGAGCAACTGGGCGAAATCCGTATCCCGTTCGCGGACCCGTTTGACCTTGAGGTGGAAGGGCGACAGGAGCACCGCAAAACTAACTGCCCTGCCGTAGAGCGACTTCGACTGGAACACCCATTCGAGAGTCGAGTAGCGGGTGTAGACGTGGATGGTTTTCCCGGCTAGCAGCGTATGGCATACCTTGATGAGCTGCAGCAACGCGAGTACTTCCTTCTCGGCGGGGTGGTAGCCGAGTTCATTATCCTTGAGGACTCGGCCACAGAACCGCACCGGGTGGAGCTTTCCTTTGTGGAGCTGCATCAGCGTGCTACTCAGCGCCCACTCATTGGCGAATAGCATGACGTGGACGTCTTCAGCCGAGTTGAAATGACGAAGTATGGGCGCGTCGACCACCTTCTGCTTCAACTCGGCGAACGCAGCTTTAGCCGCTGTCAGGTCACCGCCGGGTCCAAAATCTGCATCCTTTAGTTGATAGAGGACTGCACCGTACACCGCCAGGTTCTGGATGAACCGGCCATAGTAATTCAGCGCTCCCAAGAATGCCTGCATCCCCTTCTTCGTCGTCGGGAACGGCAGCCCGGCTATCGCTAGCATCTTCTTCTGGTCGGCTTGGATTCCAGCCGAGGTCACCCCATGGGACAGGAAGTCGACTTTAGGCTGAACGAAGATGCTTTTCGGGAAACTGACGCTGATGCGGCACTCAGTGAAGCGTTGCAGCAGTCGGTCGAGTGTCCCTAGGCATTCCTCGAACGTCCGCCCTCCGAAGCAAATATCATCGACGAACGATCGACGGTCGAACACCGGTACCAGACACGAGTCATCCGGTACACCTGTCTCGAACATGTCGGCTTCTGGGCTGTTGATGAATTCTTCTAACGGATCAAACTCGGCTTGGGCTCGACGGTCGGCTTCAAACTTGGTTTGGCCGCTGGCCTCAAAGTCGGAGTCGGCTGCGAGTCGTTTCCGCTGAGCTTCAGATGCAGCTTCCGCACGCTGGATGCGTGTTGCAAACTCCTTCCAGCCACCCTTGGGTTGCACATACCCCACAGGGCGTTATCTATGAGGCGCTGGTAGATCATCGGGGCATTCTTCAATCCGAAGGGCATTCGTAGCCATTCGAAATGGCCAAGCGCGCAGACAAAAGCTGAGATCCAACGAGCACGCCGGGTCATCATGACTGCCCAGAAACCGCTGGCTGCATCCAAGGAGCAGAACCATAAGTAGGCTTCCAGCTCAGTGAGGAGGTCATCCACCAACGGCATTGCGTACTCCATAAGCAACGTAATCGCGTTCACCAGCTTGTAGTCGATGCATAGCCGAATGTCGACTCCATTCTTCTTAAGGACAATCACGATGGGTGACGCCCAGGGGCTGTTCGAGAAGGCGATCAGTCGAGCTCGTAGCAGCGCCTTGAGCAGCTCGTACAGCTTGCCGAGATGCTTCAGCGGGACTCGGCGGGCTCGTTGGCGGATTGGCGGGTGCCCTTGCACGTCAATGTCACACACCACGCCGTAAGCCGGTGGAGGTAGGGCGTTACCGCTGGAGATCATGATCTTTTCGTGGCTTTTCAATACCTCCACCAGCCGGGTAGACTGTGGCCGAGTGTGCGCTGAGCTCTGCACATTGGCTGCTTCGTAGTCGAGTTGCGTTGACACTGCTTCAGTCAAGTCGGGCAGGAATGCCAACTCGCGAGCATAATCGTCGAGCTCCAAGTTCGTAGCTGGATGTTTGAACTCGGCTGAGTCTTCAGCCGGGTCGCCGTGGTCATCTGCCCCTTCCTCGTACTTGGCAACCAGAAGGTAACGTAGGCGCAAGTCTTCAATCGGGTCCGACGACATGGGTTCATCACTAACATCGATTTCCTCCTCGGACTTCGGACTCGGCGGCTCGGGCCCAGGGTCATCGATGATTGTCCAGTCAACCAGCTCGCTGGATTGCTCGTACGCACTCTCATCCGCTGCGCAGGCGCTTTGGCCGGGCTCGTCCTGAGCAGACGTTAGTGAGATCTCTGCCCGGCTGGGCGGGTCGCTGCCCCAGTCTGGCGTGGGCTCTTCGCTCGGTGTTACTTCTTCAGGACTAGGGTAGCGGTAGCCGAGTTCGCCGGCTCTACTAAGGCCAAGGGTGGACCTTCAGCTTCGTCCGCTTCGGCTTGTTCCTCCGACTCGGCTAACTTCTCCCATCGCTGGGCGCAAGTCAGCGTCGAATCCCGCTTCTCGGTAGGCGGCCATGTGGCCACCCCTTCGGCTCTGGATAGCTTCTACGGTCCACAGCCGACGGCTGTCGAGCCAGCCACTCGGCGTACAGCTGTTGTTCCTTCTGCAGCAGATCCTTGTCCATAGCCGCTTCGTAGGCCACGACTTGCCAATCTTTGTACTTCGCCGAGTGCAACCGGACATCACCATCTGGCGGCAACACTCCATGCGGTGCCCAGGCAACCACAGGGAAATGCGCTGGGCACCAAGTCCAAGTCGGCTTCAGGTTAGTCAGTCGGACTCGGACCACTCGGTTCCGCCGATCCAGCACTACGGTCGGTACCCAGTCTTTAGTCCGGCGTACCCAGAAGTCGTGTGTTTCCTCGCTCGGTGGATTCCTCATCAGCCGGAACTCGGTGGGAACTCGGCTCTCGAGGTTCACCGGTTCAGTTGGGCCATCCGTGATATAGAGGCCCCCTTTCGGTTCATCCGCCGAGTTCTGGGACTTCACCAGAGGTGGGACAACCTCATCGGGTAACTTCGCCACCGAGTTGTACAGGTCCAGACGGATCCCAGCCGGGATCATAAAGTCTGTACCGAGGATCAACTCGACTCCCGCGTGGTGGTCGAGGATCCATACTTCAAACTCGTACGTGACCTCCCAGCCGAGTGTCACCTTCACCATCGTTCGCGACATCGTCGCCACCTTGCCCTTTTCAATACCTTGAACGTCAATTTGTTGGTCCTGTCGCGTAAACCGCTTCAACCGCAGTCTCCTCGCGAATCCTTCGCTGACTGCCGACACATTTGCGCCGGTGTCAAGCAGTATCTTCGTACGCTGGTCGTTCACTGCTCCCATAACGAGAGCCCTCATCCGAACTCGGCGGTCAAACTTTTGCGAAGACCACCAGCCGAGTCGCTCTCCAGGGAGCAGCTTCATAACTCTATGGGCTGTGGTCGCTTCCGTCGATCGCCGAGTCGCAACTGCACTGCACAATCTCGCTTGGCTTTCCTCTCCACGCTCGCCGAGCTCACAATCAAATCCGTCGTTTTCACACTCCAATACCTTGTCCTCTCCTCGTCCCTCGGGCCTTCCTGCCTCACCCACAAAGGCGAACACAAAGTTCGCCTCTACTGCCGGCTCGGCTGACTGTGGCAGCCCGGTATCGTCCAACCCAGTCAGTGTTGGCGGGCCGCCAAGTTTAAATCGCTCGGCGTGTAGAGGTCTTGGAGGTCTTCAGGTAATTTGGACTTGTCAACATTGGACTTGACAAATGCGGCGAGTTTCTCGTAGCGCTGGAACAGCTCGCACTGACCGACATCGTGCAGTTGCTTGCAGAACTTGCAGCGACAGCGGCAATAATGGACGGAGTGGTTAGCTCCACCGCAGGCAGCACAAGGGCCGTACGATGGGCGTTCACGGGAGTCACTGCGCCGACCAGTTTGGTCACGTCGGGCGTATCCCCGGCTGGTGCGGTCCGCCGAGCTCGGCTGGCTCCTTCGGTGATCACCCCTTGGTGTTCCAGCTGAGTCCCCGCGGTCCCCGATCGACGATCGCGGTCGCTCGTGAACCCGGCGTCGATGTAGTCGTCTTCCGAGTCCACAGCCGAGTCGGGGTAACTCAGCTGGCTACCATCGCTCCAGTCGCTGTCGGAGTCGTAGAGGTTGGACCGCCGACTGGATTGGCGCTTCTCGGCCAGCTCGTACGGGTCATCTTCCAACAGTGCTGCTGCCAGTCGGCGGTCCCGTCCTTGATCGCGCCGGTTCCGTCGGTCATCTCGGCGGTCGTCCCTGCGACGTTCTCGGCGGTCGTCTCTGCGGTCATCTCGGCGTGATTCACTCCGCCGAGCTTCCGAGTGTCTTGGCGAATCAGTGTGTCTCTTGCGGCGTTCCCCCAGAATCTTCTGGTTGATAATCTTCTCGACCTTCTTGATGTCGGTGAGCTGTTGCGGATAGAGTAGATCCATGACATCATCATCCCCGCAGTGAAGCAGGAAGTGCTCCACGTGGTCGGCAGCGTCTGCTCCACCGGCCTCGTATTGAATTTTCGCTGACTTAGCATATCCGTTGAGGCGAATGAGGAAGTCGCACACCAGCTCCTTGTCCTTGCGCTGAGCGGAGTAATAGCGAGCTCGTACCGACTGGTCAAACTGCGAGCAGTAGTAGTCGGCGAATGCTTCACTCAGCAGACTCCATTTCCGCTGGGTCTTCTTCGGAAGCTGGCGATACCAGCTCTTCGCTCCTCGCTCCAGCCTCAGAGAGAACGGCTCATACCAGAGGTCTTGCGCCAGCCGAGTTGCTTTCATCTCGTAGATGAACCGCTTCAACCACTGGAGAGAATCATCCGGTCGGTAACGCTTGCCTTCGAACATAGGGATCTTGTCGAGGGACGCGTGGGTGCGGACTTCCACGTACTGCGTCCGATCGCTTTCGGTGTCATCAAAGCTGAGATGCTTGATGACGTCCTTCACCGACTCGTCAGCCGAGTTCCGGTAGTCGTACGCATCGTCGCTGTCACTGAGCTCGGCTGCATCTGCCGCATCAAACAACTCAGCGTAGCGTCCACTCAGCTGCTTGCCACGCGTTGGTGTCTTCATGTGCGAGTCTTCGAAGTAGGGTGTACCCTCAGTTGCTCGGAACACCTCAGCTCGTTTGCGGTCGGGCGTCTTCGGCGGCGGGATTCTGCTGGGGTCCTCGACGGTTCTCGGAGTGTCGGCCACCCGCTTGGCAATCGTCTGCCGAGTGCCGACCGCTCCCCTCTCGAGGCCAAAGGCCAGTCTCAATCGACGCTTCCACTTGACAAGTTCACGCGAAGCTCGGTTGGGGTCCCAATCGCCGAGTAGCAGACTGTTAGGTCGGCTTGTGCACCGGAATCCCATCGCCTTAAGCAACAGCACCGTGTCCTCGACCAGTTGGTTGATATCCGTGCTGTTCACGGGCTGAGTCAGTTCGGGACCCAACACCGGCCATCTCGCTTGAGCCATCGCCACCGGCGCGAACATCATCATCCATTCACTCTGAGCTCGCATCTCTTCGCCGAGTCGCCCCAAAACCTTGTTGGCACTCGGCGTATCTGCATTCCTCGTCGCTCGCGGAATAAGGGGCGGACGTTCCCCTTGCGCGGCGGCTTGATCTTCGTCGTCCGTATCGTTGCCGAGCTCGGCGGTCAAATTGCGCACCACTGGGCGCGGGGTACCCATGCGCCCGACTTGTAGCGACAACTCGTCGACTTCGCCGAGTAGCTCAGCTTTCTCCTCATACTCATCTCCTTCATCATCATCACTTCCTTGGCCTTGGGCATCCTCCTCGTCGAACTGGACGCTGCGAGTCTCGTCCACCGTCGCGTCCGTGATCATCGCATCCGCCAAGCCCGCCGAGTTGGCTTGTCCAGCCGCGTTGCTTCCAGCCGTCGCTGGACTCGGCGTGACGATTCCCGTGACCATCTTCACTTCACTTCTCTTCTTCTCAAACCTTGGTTAGCTGGTACCTACGAAACACAAGCACACCCCTGTTCCCGGGTCGCGGCACCAGTTGTGGTATAGCAGTACACACAAAATCGTCAGTTGTGGTAACTTGGCTACAAACACAACAATAGCCGAGCTGGTCGGCTTTGTTGGCCTGCGCCGGGTTGCCCCCGAGCGGTTCGGCCCAACCGGGACAGCGGGTGTCTCGCCTCTCGCCGAGACCTGCCAACCAAGATCACCTCCCCGGAGAACCGCCGAGTTCGACGGTCTCCGTTCACACAACCCTGTGCCCTCCACCAAAGGATGGATGACGGCGCACGGAGCGCTTTTACAGGTCGCCGAGAGCAAAGGCTTCTCGACTCAGCAATCAGTGCCCGGGACGTACGGGAACACCGGCTCGCAGCGGGGCGAGCCTTTCCTTTGCGCTTGGCGAGACACGCGCCCAACCCGGGCCGACCTTTATCTCTTGGCGCTGCCAGCCGAGTACCCTACAAGCTTATGCCTCTCGGGTACCGGCAGCAGACATAATCCGGCCCCGCGCAGGGACTTACCGGAACGTATGCACGTGTGTTAGGCCTAGAAAATTCTGCTCTGTTGTCTGTTATCTTTGTCGGGCGCCCTGAAGGGGCGTCTCCACTACTCCTAAGCTCCTATACAAATACCAAATGAAAGTGGGCGGTTTTGGATCTCAGCCGACCTTCGCTGAGCTCGGCGATGCTTGGGCTCGGCTGGTCCGGATAAGCCGTCCGGATAATCTTTGAACTCGGCTGAGCCGGATAACTCGTCCGGATAGGCTAGTGAACTCGGCTGAGCTCGGCTGAGCTCGGCTATCCGGTACAGTGTACCACTCCAGCCGAGTTGGTCTCGCGAAATCTGGTGTTTCCTACACCACACTGGCGCTGGTCTTGCATCCTCGTTACCGTGACGTGGCGAGGGCTCTCCCTAAAACCGGCATTTCTTCTATCGGTTCAGTATGCACCTTTGCTGTGTCGTACTTTAAGCGCTTCTTTGGCCGTGATCCTGGAATGCTACGTGACCAAGTGGACTTGTGGTGCAACGATGCGCTATATGTTGGCCCCCGTGACTCACTGGATTGGCGTGAGTTCCCGTCGTGTGCCAGGTTCTGGAACCATGCCAAACACAAGTCACCTGGTCCTAATCTACCTGATCTTGCTCTCGCGGTACTGTCAATTGCCACTAATACGGCAACTTGCGAACGATATTTCAGTGTACTTGGGCGGATCCACACACCGACGCGAAACTGCCTGAAAGCTGCCAAAACCAACAAGATTGCGATTACTAGTCAGGCTATTCGGGAACGCGATCGCCAAGAAGCGGGTGCAAGCGTATCAGCAGAATGGCCAATTGATGATGATGATCATGAAGTCGTAGAGGAGGACAGCGAGGGCAACAAGTGCACGGGCCGTATTATTCGACCGGTGGAGCGCGGGTTTCGAGGTGATAACTGGGCAAATACATCGGCGTCGACTCGAACAGCAACGGGTCGTACGACTCACGCATCAGGGCGTCCATCTCCAACGCCGACGACAGTAGATCCATCCACGTCTCAAAACCCAGCGATTGGAGCTTTCAGTCGTCCAGATGTGATCTCAAGCCGTGAGCCTCGTACTCCTAATCGTCTCCACCCAACTTCGATAAACATGCCAGACGCTTCCAGCAATTCAGGTTGGCGTGCTGGGCTTCCTCCTCGCATTCGAGGTAGCACATCAATCCACCGTCGGCTGTTGGATTTTTCAAATTTTGGAACGGAGTTGGATAACCGCGCAGCAGCAGTTCCCGAGTCAGAGAGTGTTGTTGAGGAGCCGCAAGTCGAGCCATCTTCTGATCAAGACAACAACCAACGAGACAATCAACCGGCAATTACACCAAGTACAAGAGCACATGACCTCCTTTCCAATTGGGTCGCGATTTTTGCTCAAGTGCCGGATCCTCAGTCTCACCCTGCAAGTGCCGGTAACGATTCGGATGTCACGATGGAAGACGCCGCAGACGACATAATGACGAGCGATGAACATCTTCGTAGCCGACCTATTCCTGCCTTTAACGACACCACCTTTCCACAAGAGCCGAGGACACCTCCAGGTCTGAGAGGAACGAAGACATCACTGGTAGAGTTGTTCACCCTACCGAGCAGTGTGTAGCGCGGAGCCAACGTCTAAGCGTATCCAGCTTCAAGTGCTTGCAAAATCACGCCGCTACTGTTGGAGTACCTAGACCTGCAACGCGCCAAGTGGCGAGCCTTTTGTCTGATTCATCGAGGCATCACGCGTTGACTAGCATAGTGCGTTCGAAACGTCGATTAGCAGCAACTCGCTCATGGCGATTAGTTGTGAAGATAATATATACGACATGTACATTGTACACGTTACTACTACTATCCTTCTCTTTATCTTCACTGTTGAGGTACGATGATCGCAAGCTTGGCGGGGTATCCTGGGCGCCCTTGCTGTCCGCAGCACAGTTTGCAGGCAGCACCAACCACGCCACAACGGAGAGATATCGATCGTTTGCACGTGCTGCAACAGGTGATCGCTGCTTCGAAGAGCAATTCTAAGCTGAAGCCGAACCAAAACCGTTTCACGGCTCGCAAGTGATGCATGATCCTCCGGGTCCTTGAGCGTGTCGCCCTTCGCGAAAGTTGCACCAGTGGAAAGGAACACTCCTTGCTCATCTGTCTTGGTTCACTTGCTCACAACGCGCCACGCAAACATGCCGCTCGTATTTCACATTGCGTCGTCCAGCCGCACAGAAGCCTTCTGCATCCAGCCACAAACACAAGATTACTACCAACCTCGCTTCATAACGCACAAAAGCTATGGTCTCACCTCAATCGGCTTCGCCTCAATCTTTTCTGGTGCAATGTCTCGAATCAAATTCCCTTCGTGGGTAACTTGCGGTTGAAGTACGGCAGGCCGGAGCTCTTGAGTTTGCTGTAGCGCCTAGATGTCGATGGCAGCATATTCTTCGTCAAAATAGTCGGGTCGACGAGCGGGAGCGGGTGGCGCAATAGATCAGCCTGCTTGGTGAGCTCCGCGTCTTGCTGATGTAGTACTAAGCGTGCACGAGACGCCTCGCTGATGAGGACAAGGCCGCGCAGGTCGTTAACAGTGCGATGATCACGGTCTCTCCAAATGATGATAATGCGTGTCCTGCGGGTCCACTCTTGTCTAGATTGATGAGCGGGAACTTGTGCTGGGTGAAGCTTAGTGGGGATGCACGTGACGTTTGTCCTGCTCCTTGACAAGCTCGCCAGGCGCTCAGCCACGTACACGACCTGGAGTCGCTGCCGACGCCCACGACGAAGCCACTCTGCATGTAGTCATCCGCGGCCTCTGCAGCAACAAAAAAAAAAGTCGTCGTGGGAAGATTTTGTCTTCCCACGACGACTTTATCATATTACAGCAGTACGCCGATTAATAGACTGTTGATGCATAGCAAAATCAAGTCAGACTTCTTACGGCTTTTTACGCGTGGGTCTTCGTAAAAACGTTTTAGACGTTTCAATAAAAACATTAAAAACACCACGAACGTTTTAAACGTTCATGAACGAACTGTTTTTACCAGCACTGATCCGGTAGCTGCGTTGCTACGATGCTGCGCGACAGCGTCGTACAGAGGATCTTCAGAGAGATGTGCTGCCGTTGAACACCCCGCACAGTACCACACGCTCTCACACTCCCACTTGATCCCAGCGCTGAGGGCCATGGCGCTGTGATCACCTCCGCATGGAATCCCACGTAGTAGTTCTCGCATTACCACACCCCCGTCACCTGAGACCAGGTAGATGCATGACAGCAAACAGCGTCACATGCAGCCATTCCAAGGAAAGTAGCGCAGTCACTGAAGTCTAGCGCAGCTAGCTTGGTTCACAGGACACACGGCTTCTACATGCACTTGTTGGTCGTCCTCTAGTAACGTCGTGCATCCGCTGTTGCGGGCGGCTTATGCCTCGTCCGTCGTCTGGGATGGTCCGCCCTCGCTGCCTTCGCTCACAACAGGTAGCACCTTCAGTGCCTTTCGGAAGCGCGTGAACTTCACCGCTCCAAGTGCCTTCGTCATGATGTCTACCTCCATCTCCTCAGTACCAATGTGTTGGGTAGTCAGAAAGTCCAGCTCCACGTTACGACGCACCATGTGCCGCTTATTGTCGATGTGCTTCGACTTGGAATGCTTACCAGGCTTCGCAGAAAAGCGATGGATCCCTGATTGTCTCCAAGCAGTAGATGTACATTGTGCTTCCATGCCAGCTCTTTGCAGAGAACAGCAAGTCGCAGAAGATCCTTGGTTGCTTCCGACATGTGGATGCACTAGCTTCGAATGTATTTTACGCATTGATCTCTTGTTTGCGAGATGCGTATGAGACCATGTTACCATCCTGTATAGTCACGTAGCCACTTACGCTGCTCCGGTCGGCGGGATTATTCGCATAGTCCACATCCAAGTAGGCAGCAACATGCACGCTGCTACTTGACTCCAAATTCATCACCAAACCAAAGTCACACGTCGCCT
This sequence comes from Phytophthora melonis, assembly GCA_024211575.1. Classification (NCBI taxonomy): domain Eukaryota; phylum Oomycota; class Peronosporomycetes; order Peronosporales; family Peronosporaceae; genus Phytophthora; species Phytophthora melonis. The sequence continues at coordinate 3,776,670 of JAMXKT010000038.1, read as the reverse complement.
TCAGATACCCGATTGGCCTGCGCGTAGTGTGTGTGTGGTCGTAGCAAGCCATGTACTTGCCCAAGTGCTCCGTGGCATGGGCAATGTCCGGTCTCGATGCTACCACTAGATACTGGAGGGCGCCTACCAGTTCTCGGTACGGCAAGTATTCTTTTATTACAGGTACAACCCCGTTCGATTCCGTTGTTGCATCTGGGGTAGCACACCCGTTGCAGTTCGCCATGCGAAAACACTTCAGGGCCCTCAACACGTACTGCTGCTGGCAGTAGACAATCTGTCGGCGCGGCCGATCAATCCAGATTTCGGCACCCAGAAGATACTTAGTTGTGACCATGGTCGTCAGCTCAAACGTCTCCTGCAAGGAGGCGGTGACCTTGGCGCACAGGTCACGTGGGCCCATCAGCAGGAGGTCGTCCACGTAAACAGTCAACAGCAACTTGACCTCACCAGTGTCCTTCAGCATGTAGAGACCATAGTCAGAGCCAGTCCGCTCGAACCCCATCGCCAGCAGTTTGGCGTGCAAGGTTTTGTTTCAGATGTTCGGGACTTGCTTTAGCCCGTACAAGCTCTTCAGCAATCGGCAAATGAGACCCGGTCCATCGACCTGGAACCCAGGGGGCTGATCCATGTAGATCAGCTCTTCCAAGTCACCATACAGAAAAGTTGTCTTCACGTCGTATTGGAGCACCTCCCAGCCTCTCTGCACCGCGAAGTAGATCGCAGCACGAATGGTCTCAAATTGGATGACAGGAGCGTAGTTCTCAGAGTAATTGATTCCCAGCTCTTGCTTGAAGCCATGGGTCACCAGCCTGGTCTTGAACCGCTTGATCTGACCACGCTCGTCGCGTTTGACAGCAAAGACCCACCAAAAGGTGATCACGTTCAGGTTCTTGGCCAGTTTGCGGGGTACCAGTTTCCATGTCCTGTGGCCTTTCAACGATTCCAGCTCCGCCAGCATGGCGGCTCGCCCTTGCAGCCAGTGCTTGCTAGCACGATCTTGCTTGTACGTTGTCGGAATCTTCACATCCATGGCAGCCCCATCACGTTGCCCACCACGTAGTCCGACAACCGAACATTGGGCCTTCGCGTCCGTCTCGGTCGCTTGAGGCAGGGTTAACCTCCGCCGGTTGTATTTCGAAACCGCTAGTCTCCTTCTCCGCTTACGCGCACGACGCTTCCGACGCTTCTTCGTCGACTTAGCCACCGCAGGTGGCGTCTCGTCAGGCTCTTCAGCAGGCGCAGCTACGCCACGCTGGTCCTCAGCACGCTCAGTGATTGAGTGCGAGTCAGTCTCCAGAGGACTCCCACTGGAACTGGTCTCAGCCATTGATGGTCCATCCGCAGCTACCACCTCTTCAATTTGTTGTTCCCAGCTGACAAGGGCTGCATCGTCATGCATCGGGAGATACGAGTCCATGCTAGTCTTGATCCGAGCAACAGGAACCGTGTCAGGTAGTTGATGATCCCCATCAAGATAGGCGTTTTTCAACAGCTGCTGTACGTAAGCACCATTTGCAGTGAAATCTTCATGGAAGCGCACATTGCCTCCTTGAGCAGTAACCACCTGAGCTGTTTGCAGGTCGAGAAATTTGTAACCGGGCGTCGTGAGACTGTAGCCAAGCAGTAGCGATAGTTTGGCCCTTGGCTCCAACTTGTCCTTCAATTGTCTCGACTCCGGCGGCACACGCACGTGCGCAATGTACCCCCAAACACGTAAGTCATCAAGCATCGGTTCGTCTCGAAACAAACGACGACGCGGCGACGTCAAGCCCAGCGTTTTGGCCGGCAGGCAGTTCAAAGTCTCGACGCAGCCTCACCCCATAGGATATTAGGCAGTCGTGTCGCGCCCAGCATGGCACGAATGCGAGGCAGAGCAACACCGTTCGCACGCTCCACGATGCCGTTCTCCTGAGGTGAGTACGAGTTGGTAGTCTTCTGCTCGATTCCGTGCTTGTTGCAGTAGTCCTCGAGCTCGGTGGTTAGGAACTCGCCTCCTTGGTCGCTCCACAGTCGCTGCACCTTACACTTAGGCAGCTTCGTCCGCAGTTGATTGATCAGCACTTTGATGTGGAATGTTGCTTGCCCTTTTGTCTCCATCAGGAACGCTCACTTGTAGCGCGTGGCTTCGTCCACCACGTAGAGGAACATGCTAGCCCCACCAACAGTAGCAGGCTTGATAGTGCAGACGTCCACCATTAAGACTTCAAGCGGTTTGGACTTCCTCGCAGGGATTCGAGCATGAGTCATTCTCTTAGCCTTGCCCTCCGCACATGCAACACACTTGTACGAAGTCAGCCCTTTTGCATTTAGCTTAACGCCCACGTCAAACTTATGCGCCAGGCGCTTCACGGTCTCCATCGCGACATGGCCAAAGCGCTGGTGCAGCAGCTCCATGTGCTTCTTGCTATCCATGCCCTGCTTGAGTGCTGCCTTCACCATCACGCCGGGCACTCGCTCCGCACGGAGCCGGTAGATGTTCTCATGCATGTCAAATTTAAGGATGGTGTCGGGCTAGGACAGCCAGGCCGTCTTCTGGTCCGGCGAGTATGTCACGCGATAGCGGCCGGTCATATGAAGGTACCCCAGGCTAATGAAGGTGATCTTGGCTTTCGGAGTGTACTCCACCTCGTCCAGCAGGCGATCCTCCATCATTCCAGTTTCCTAGTTAACAATAGGTAGCAACACAGAACCACGAATACACGCGTGTTCAGTTATACCATTCGCAAAATCCAGACGACTCGTAGTGACCTCACGTATAGTGGTAAACCATGCGAGATCGCCACAAAGTTGGCTTGAGATCCCGAATCTACGATCCACTTAACCACACTTGCTTGATTTGATTGCACACCTGCACTGTTGTGCCCAACCGCATTCACTCGGCAGGGTTCATTGCCCTGTCGATTGTCAAATCGACCCGGTGAGTGCCCGCGGCCGTGTGATCTCTCACGTGACCAACGGTTCTCATCGTGGCGCTGTTGCTGTCCATCATTCCAACCATCACGGCGTGGCTGCATGCCACGGCCTCCCTGCGGCTCACCGTGCCACCGCTGCTGTAGCGGAGGCGGCGGTCCATAATGATTTGGTGGTCCTTCACGCCATTGCATTGACGGAGGTCCATTACGATTCATTGCTTGTTCACGAGGCGGTGAGTTTCACCGACGCCCAAAGTCTGGACGTGGAGGTGAACTGCTCCCCGGTGAGCCACGCGGTGGTGAACTGAATCGGCCACGAGGTGGCGATCGGCTGCGCCAGCGTGTCGGCGATCTGCTCCGACCTCGCGATCCTCTTAATTACGAGCGGCTTCGCCCGCGCCCACGGTGCTCATGAACATCGCCTTGTCTACAACTTCATCAATTCGCTGACGTCTAGGTGCATCACATCGACAGTCTTGTTGGCTATCCCCTGCCACAGACAAACTCCCTCGTGGTTTATCTCTGTTGCGCCCTAGCTCAAGCTCAGACCTCCCGACCGACGCACCCTTCAGTCCTTGGCCAACATGAAACAGGATCTGGTCCCAAGTTGGCAGCGGCCCATGCTGCTAAATGCCCTCCCACTGGCTCTGCAAGGCCGTTGCCACCAGTTTCTGCAGCGCTTGCTGCACTCCTGTATTGGCTGACACAGGTACTGGGGCAACTGGGGTGGCTTTTGCTGCTTGCACCGGTGCTGGTGCCACAGGTACAACTCGAGCTGCTAGCGGTGGCCCAATTTCCTTGGTTTCTTCGTCACTCGTCACCGAGCGCACCGATGCTGGTGCTGCTGGCTACGACTCGCCGCCCACCACCTCCAAGAGTTCCGTCGTTCTCATTGGCGGCATAAGCGGAAGGGTCTCCATTAGCCGGCGCTGCCTGTCCACATCTTGATCAACTTGGACGACGCGCACAGAGTTGGCGAGGGAGGTGGGTGGCTGTCTGCCCTGCAGCTTCTCCTTCTTCCTCTTCTCCAGCTCTGGCTTCAGCGGCTTATCGGTGGTCTCGGTGCATTCGAGCCACCAGTGACCGTCGCCTCCGCAGTTGCGGCAGTTCGTGCGCGTCTTGTCGACCACGCCCTTGCCACGCTTGCGCTGCTGCTTGCTGCGCTTGTGGTTCTTGCCTTGGTCCGCCGTGACCGACGCTACCTGGGCAACAGCGCGCACAGTGAGCTGCGACTGCGACTCCAGCTGCTGGTGCTGGTGCTCCGCCGCACGCAAGCGCTGCAGCACTGACAGCAGCTTCAGCGTCTTCCTGTCGTGATCGTTGAGCCAGTTCGCGTACTCGCGCGTCACGTCGGGGAAGACGAGCACAAAATTCGATAACAGCAGGCTGGCTTGCTGCCACTTCGTGAACTCGCCCTTCGCTTGACGCAACTTAGTGACCTTGTGCTCGATGTCCTCGGCGTAGGTGTCCACCTTCTCGTTCGGTTGCAGCATCCTCATCATGAGGTCGCGCAGCAAGTAGTCGGGGTGGATGCCATCCCAGGCCTCAAAGTGCTTGGTGAACTTCCAGAGCAGCGAGGTGGCCTCCATGTCGTCTCGCAGCTCGTCAATCTTGAATGTGGAGCGCAGATCCACAGACAGCGACAGCGCAAGCGCCGAGAAGGCCTTGCCTTTGCGTGCGGAGTACCACTCCGTGTACTTGGCTGGCGCAGACTAAACTCCGCGTCGTTGCGTTCGCCTCCGTAGGTGATGTCTCCGAGCGTGAGTGGCTCGAACTGCAGCGGTACCTTGCTCTCCCAGGACTTGTTGCCATCCTCGGAGCAGAGTTTTGGCAGCTGGATTGGCGCCGAGTTGTGCAGTGCCTTGGTGTACTCAGCGAGTTCATTGTCGTCGTAGTGGCCGCCAGGGAAATCATTGTCCAACAGCGTGTTTTCGCGCTCAGTGTGGGAGTCGTCGCTTCCTGTCGATGACGGATTCTCCTCTGCCGCAGCTGGCTGCGAGCGCCGTGCCGTATCCCAAACGGCCTAGGCGTCTGGAGCCTTCGAGAACGCTTGCCTCAAGCTGTGCTGCTCACTGTCTTCTCCTACACTCACTATGATAGCTTCTAGAACAGGATCATTCGATTTGAGTACTTAGCTTGTGATGTGCTAGATCACACAGTAGCGGTTCGACTCGAAAGCATCTCAATCAATCAGTTTCCAATCTTCCGCACGCCAGACATACGGCATTTTGAGCTCAAACCGTCCACTCTTGCCAAGCCATGTCACTACTGCCGCTCAAGACCACCGTCAAGCCTCTCGACGAGAACAAGCGGGAGCAGTACGTCACGTACCGCATACGCACCAGCACCCAAGACCCGAATGACCGCGTGACGCTCAACATCCGGAACTTCGACTACGGCAACGGCGAGGAGTGGCTCTCCTGGCGCAAGCAGTTCGAGTACATCCGCAAACTGAAGGGCTGGTCAGAGCCGTCGGAGCTCTACCAGAATATCCGCATCCTTCTTCGGGAGCTGCCTTGGCTCGGTTCGAGACCGTCAACACGGCCATCATGGGCCTCGAGGACGCCGAGCACTTCGACGAGGCGCTCCGCCGCATGACGGCAATGTACTTCCCCAAGCGACCTGCGAGCAAGATCCGTCAGTACCTCCGGGAAACTCACAAGCCATCAAGCATGACTGTGGAGGACTACGTTGCTCGCCTGCACCAGATCAACGAACTGATCGCGTTCCTGCCCGCGCCGAGCAACCGACTCACGGACCATGAACTCCAGGAAATCGTGGAGTCGAACATGCCCACCGCGTGGCAGAAGAAGTACGACGAAAGTGGCCAAGACTACGAGACGCTAGAAGAGCTAGTGGCTTACTTTCGCCAGCTCGAGGAGGCTGAAAGCCAACATCGCCCACCTCAGTCCGGGCGCAAGCCCACAAAGGGCAACCCCACGACGCCACGCCATGGTGGCCGTGGCGGTCTTGGTGATCACAAGCGCAGCAGCAAAGCTACGGACGGCAAGAAGAAGTGGTGTGACTTCCACAAGTCGCGCAGCCACGACACGTCCGAATGCCGCGCGAAGAACAAGCCCAGCGAGGAGGCCAACTTCATCGACATCGACGTGACGGAGACATGCTACAATATCGAGCCTGCGCTGAACGCGCCCGCACCACGCGCGTCACCTCCTCCTTCCTCAACCAGAGCATCAACTGCGACAGCGTCGACTTCGCCCAGCTCATCGACCTCAACGCCAGCCACGACGACCACCCAGGACGGCCTGGTCACGACGGAGGTACTGGTGTCCATCAAGCTGCCCAATGGCTCGACTCGGCTCGTGCGCGCGTTGGCGGACTTCGGCTCGTCGCGCTCGTTGTGTGCGTACGACGTCATGCCCGACGCACGGCAGCTGACGCGCTTCAAGACGAAGTGGCTAACCAAGGGGGGTCGCTTTGAAACAGTCGGCACGGCTCCATTGCAATTCAAGTTACCCGAGTTCACCACAAACCGTGTCGTGAACCACAATTTTTACGTCACCGGCCCACGCTCCGAGAAGAACGGGTACGACTTCATCATTGGTCGCGACCTCATCCTTGCTCTGAAGCTCAAGTTCGACTTTGACCGCCGCCAGATCGAGTGGGACGGTCTCGAGGTACCGATGCGTGGGCGTGTCAACCTCGAGGCCGAGCGCTATCTGTACGAAATTCCGACTAGCGTCCAAGACGCTGAGCGCCGCATGGTGAAGATCCTGGACGCCAAATACGCGAAGGTGAACATCGACGAGTGCATCCCAGATCACCTCGAGGACGACGACAAGAACGCGCTTCGTCAGCTACTCCGGCTCTTCGACGACCTAAACCAGGGCACAATCGGCACGATGCCCGGAGAGCCGTACGAGTTCGAGCTGAAGAGCGGCGCGCAGCCCTACCACGCACGCCCGTTCGGCATTCCTCAAGCGTACCTTGACACGGTCAAGAAGGAGGTCGCTCGGCTAGAACGACTCGGTGTCATCGTGCGTGATGCCAGCAGTCCGTGGGCAGCTCCTGCCTTCATTATCCCGAAGAAGGATAAGACAGCCCGCTTCTTGACGGACTTTCGCCGCTTGAACGCGCTCCTCGTTCGCCACCCGTTTCCGATGCCAAAAATCTCGGAGCTGCTGCAGGGTCTCGAACGCTTCACGTTCGTCTCTTCACTGGACATGAACATGGGCTACTACTCAATCGTCCTAGGGGAGCGCTCGTCTCGCGTCTGCTCATTCGTCTTGCCATGGGGCAAGTTTCGGTACTTGCGCCTCCCGATGGGAATCTGCACAGCGCCCGATGAATTCCAGCGTCGCATGCAGCTCCTGCTCGGGGACCTTCCGTTCGTTCGTGTGTACCTCGACGACGTGCTGGTCATCACGAGCACGACGTTCGAAGACCACCTCCAGCACCTCCGCTCCGTCTTCGAGCGGTTCCGCACCAGCGGTCTGCAGGTGAACATGGCCAAAGCCGCTTCGCTGCCCTTGAGACGGAGTACTTGGGCTACCGCCTTACACGTGACGGTATCCAGCCACTGCCAGCTAAGGTCGCCGCGATCCACCGGCTTGCTCCGCCCAAGAACAAGCGCGAACTCCGGCGCTTTATCGGCATGATCAATTTCTACCGGGATATGTGGCCCCAGCGCGCTCACTTGCTGGCCCCGTTGTCGGCACTCACGTCTCCTCGGACGCCCTTCAACTGGACTCCTGACTGTCAGCGCGCCTTCGACAAGATCAAGCGCGTCGTCCAGAGTGCAGTCACCTTGCACTTCCCCGACTTCTCCCTCCCGTTCGCAGTCTTCACGGACGCCAGCACCTTCCAGCTGGGGGGAGTAGTCTGCCAGCAGGGGCGCCCGCTAGCCTTTTTCAGCCGGAAGCTGACTGACGCACAAAGGAAGTATTCTGTGATGGAGCTGGAGCTACTATCGATCGTCGAAGTTCTACGAGAGTTTCGCAACATCCTCCTCGGCCACAAGATTGTCGTGCACACGGACCACAAGAACTTGTCCTTCGCCAACTTCCAGTCGGATCGCGTCAACCGCTGGCGCCTCATCGTCGAAGAGTTTGCCCCAGAAATCGTCTACATCAAAGGGCAGCACAACGTAGTCGCGGATGCGCTCAGCCGGTTGCCGCACATCGAGAACGCTGAAGGTGAAGTCTGCTTCGAACTGGAACAGGAGGACGAGGAGTTCCCACTGACCTTCGAACGCATCCATCGCGAACAGCAGAACGATGAAGAACTACAACAACTCGCCCGTCAACGTCAAGTCAAGACCAGGCAGCACGGCAAGTTCAAGATCGTGTATTTCGGCAAACACATCGCCGTTCCTGCGGCACTGCAGCAGCGCGTCACATGCTGGTATCACGAGCAACTCAAGCATCCAGGTATGACTCGCACGTACTTGACCATCCGCCAGCACTTCGCCTGGAAGAACATGAAACAAGACATTGAAGCGTTTGTCAGCCGCTGCGAAATCTGCCAGAAGTGGAAGCGCAACAAGAAGATGTACGGCAAGTTACCTGTAGTGGATCCAGTGCTCACGCCATGGAAAGTCCTTTGCGTTGACCTCGTCGGTCCCTACACGCACGCGCCGACAGGCAAGAAGTACAGCGCGATGACAATGATTGACCCCGCCACAGGCTGGTTCGAGGTGAAGGCAATCAACGACAAGGAGGCGAAGACGGCCGCCCTCGCACTTGATGCCGAGTGGTTCTGTCGCTACCCCAGACCGGAAGTCTGCGTCTTCGACCAGGGCAACGAGTTCACCGGCTTTGAGTTCCAGGAGATGCTCACCAGCTACGGAGTCACGCCGCGTCCGACCACGGTCAAGAACCCCAAGCCAACAGTGTACTCGAGCGCCTGCACCAGGTGCTTGGTGACATGGTGCGCACCTCCGATCTGGACGCCAACACGTGGGAGCAGGTGCTGCCGAGCATCGCGTTTGCCGTTCGAGCCACTGTGTCCACCACGAAGGAGGCGTCGCCCGCGCAACTCGTCTTCGGACGAGACATGGTGCTCAACACGAAGTTCGCTGCGGACTGGAAGCGTATCCAACAACGCAAGCTACGTCAGGTACAGCGTGACAATCAGCGCGAGAACAGCAGCAGACTCAGCCACACGTACCGCGTCGGCGACTTGGTGCTCATTGTCAAGGACAAGAACCGCATCAGCAAGCTGGACCAGCCGACTGAAGGCCCGTTCGAGATCCTCAAGACCAACAACAACGGCACCGTCCAGATCCAGCGCGCGGCGTACGTCGAAACGATCAACATTCGCCGCCTCGTCCCATACAGGTCCGTCGTGGGGGAGAATGCCGTATCCCAAACGGCCTAGGCATCTGGAGCCTTCGAGAACGCTTGCCTCCAGCTGTGCTGCTCACTGTCTTCTCCTACACTCCTACACTCACTATGACAGCTTCTAGAACAGGATCATTCGATTTGAGTACTTAGCTTGTGATGTGCTAGATCACACAGTAGCGGTTCGACTCTAAAGCATCTCAATCAATCAGTTTCCAATCTTCCGCACGCCAGACATACGCAGTCCTTCGAGGAGGACGCGCACGAGCGGTCGACCTCCGGGGATTGCAGCCAATGAGCGAACGAGGGTTTCAACTTCCCCGTGAGACAGCTCCTCGCTCATTGGATCCGTAGATTTTCTGTACTCCGCAAAGCCTCTAGGCTGCTGAACACTTTGTTGCGTCACTTGGTCGGTATCAGCAGCCGCAGCAGTATCACCTGCACTAGTTGGTGGCGATGCCCTCGTTGGGCTCATAACCTGAGGTGACGTAGGCTGTGTCACCGCACTTGTCATCTTCACAGGGAAGGCTTAAACACGTGAGTGCCGGGCAAACACCACGACAGGACCAGTGAACTCTGCAGGAAACTCTCTTGCTCGTGCAGTTCTCGCTGAGAAGCAAAAGCTGTAGTGAGCGAGAGAGTTGCCTGCATCAAAGCTCGCCGTTCCGTAAGGTTGTCATTAGCATACTAGATCTAAGTTCTACATACATACTCTAGGTTGGTGCGCTGCACCATCTCGGTTGCTGTCAACCAGCAAACTTGCTCTGCATACAACTTCTAGTATAGATGGCAGTGAACCTGGAGATCCAGTAGCTGCGTTGCTACGATGCTGCGCGACAGCGTCGTGCAGAGGATCTTCAGAGAGATGTGCTGGTGTTGAACACCCCGCACAGTACCACACGCTCTCACAAAACGCTGGCGCTCCAGAATTGGTTGCGCCATCCATGGCGTAAATTGACCTAGTGGTACACAGTACGTACCCTACTCCCGCACAAAGTGGATTTTGCAGTATGCGAATGTGTTTCACGAGTTGGTGCTAATAGGTTGGTGGTACTAGAGCCCGGCGAGTGCAAATGAAAGCGGCACAGCAATGACGCACCGGACATGCAAGCCAGATGAAAGCGCTTGAGGGCCGTGGACGAACAGTAGCGAACGGCGGTGCCGGTGTGCAGTCATCAAGGCGATCAAGACGAGGGAGCGCTGTCCAGCTGGCGAACAGTTTGCGTGCTACGAGCGAACCGTTCGAGATACCGTAAAAATTATATCAAAAGGCACCCCTTGTAGCGACAGTCCAAATTTACCAGCCAATCAAATAACTCTATTTTGATGATGTATGTGGTGCCTTTTGATATAATTTTTACTGTATTGCAATTGGGCTTTGAAGCGACCGAGGCCACAGGACCGAGCATGTGCATTTTGGAGCGCCTTGGTAACCCCATTTTTTCGTTCTTGAATCAAGGACCAAAATTCGCTTAAGTACGCCGTGATTTCGGTGGTTTTGTCCTAGAACCAGCAAAAAGGACCAAAAATGAGACGGTTTCAAACGAAATGATGCTTACGAACCTAAGTACGAATCGCGATTTAACCGCATCAATCGAAAGAGGCGTGTCTTGTGCGTCGTTTAAGCTATCGAACGCTCCGAAATGTTGAGAACTCGCGGAGTGACACTGGTCTAGAAAAATTATCTCCATTTTCGGACCCCCTACATTCCCGATTTTATTTGGGGTGTGTGACCTCAATATTTTTTCAATTTTAACGTATGGTATATTATCGGAAATCTCGCGCTAAAAGCTCTCGAATCAGAGTATTTTTACGCTTTGTGTATGTGTTTTTCACTTTTGAAATTTTGATGTCCGGTTATTTCCGAAAATTGATTGGTCAACTTCAAGCGCGATTATCTCGAAAACTCCAAATGGCGCCTAAGCATCATTTCGTTTGAAACCGTCTCAAATGACTTGGCGTTTGTATTGGAGGGGATAAGATCAGGGTAAGTACGACAGTGTCATGAATAACAAGTGCAATGACTGTTCGAGAGGCGTAACGGCCGAGGTTACATACTGAACGCAAGTGAATCTCAGATACTTATCCTAGAATCAAGGACAAGACGAAAACGTGATATGTTATTAATGAGACGGTGTATATAGCCTTTTTGGCATAGTGGACCATGGTGGACAGTATGCAAGACACAGACTTTAAAGATGCGAGTTCGAGGGCTTTCTTCCCTAGGAGTATCTCTCAAAACTCCGGCCAGAGTTAGCTTCAAGTTTTTGGTCATTTATTTTGTCCTTATTGTGGTATAGCGATTTCTGCGTCTGGAAGTCGGTGGCTGCAGCCAGTCCGGGCCAAGTGTGTACACCAGACACCGACTGGAGGAGTTTCGCTGACACAAGATCCCAAAGATCTGAAGGGTCGGCGAGCCAAGAGTCGACGAGCGATTAGACTTGGTTTTAGTATTGGTGAGGCCGTAACAGCCCATTTTCATTAGATATTAGTATAGGAACCACAGGGAAGGGCCTTTGAGCCCAACAAAGCAAAGATAAATACAGAGTGGAATTTTCGAGGTCCTAAACAAGCGGCACGCGGCGTCTCTTCAAGGTACGACCGTCCCCGTGGGGCTAGATCATGACCACCGCTGAGATCGGCTATCCGAAGTGACGGAAGTGTTCTCGGCCGCCCGGCGAGTCCAAGAGCGAGAGCGTGTAGTGGTTATCTGGATTCCGCCCCTGGCGAAGAGCTCGTCGAGCGTACGAGCGCGGGTTTTCGGCCCGCCCCGGATTCAGCCGGTGCAGTTTTGCATCGGCGCCCCGTAAAAGGCGAGAGCAGCCGTCCATCCTTTGGTGGAGGGCACGGGTCAAGGAGAGAAGGAGAAGGAGGAGAAGAAGCGACAAGAGGGTCGGCGAGAGAAGGGGAGCGTGCTGTGTGCTCGTGGCACGGCTCCTGGGACGACTTGGCAGGTGTCTGGGTAACCGCTAGACCGCTGTAAACGGACTGGGCGATCTTCGGATTACCCGACAAGCCTGCGCTCCCGTTAGTGTAGGTGTTGTTGGTGTGGGAGTGGGAAGCTAACGAGTTTTGGCACGTCTGCTACACCACAACTGGTGCCGCGACCCGGGAACAGGGTGTTTGTGGCACTTAGGTACCTTTCAAGTCAACGAGCAAGCAAGTGAAGATGGTCAAGACACCGACAAGTGCGCGAAGCGGAAGTCCGGCGACGGCCGGAGGGAGGTCAAGTGCGCGGCCGAGAAGCGCGGATGCGGCGACGAAGGCGACGGCCAGTACGCCGCGGTCTGTGAAGTTCGACCGGGTCGGCGATCGTGATCATGGAAGTGGGGTTGACGAAGATAGAAGTGAAGATGAAGTGGAGATGAAGGGCCCAGCGCCGATGCTGGAGGATGAGGACGTCGACGAGCTAACGGTTGTCGTCGGGAAGTCGGGTGCTCCGCGCCCGATCGCTCGCCGACTTGATGCAGAACTCGGCTAAGTTACTCCAGCCAAGGTCCTGGCGCCCGACGAGCGGCCGATCACAGGAAGTCGGCCACCGGTGAACGAAGATACTCCGAATGCGTACAATATACTGGGACAAGTCGGCCGTTCGATGGTCGCTACAAGCGCGTGGGTGATGATGTTCGCGCCGAAGGAGGTCGGCGGTGCCAAGTGGGTGACGCTCGAGAGAGCTGGCGTCCCCGCTCGACAGCTTCAGCCTGTTCCAGCTCAGCGAGCAGACCAAGCGTCTGCTGGTGGCGATGGGCTTCGAGTGTACCAGCGTCCCGTCGAAGGTGGCTTTGGAAGTCTGGGAGCTCGCCGAGGTAAGCGCCGAGCTGACCAAGTGGAAGCGCAAGCTGAAGGACTCGTTCGGTGTGCGCGGGACGACGACGGTGCGGAAGCTGGACGACGTTGACCCGAGTCTGGTTCCGCTGCCGACGACGCCGCGGAAGGCCTCCTCAGGCTACCAGATGCAGACGCCGGACACCAAGCAAGTCTTCAGCAAGACGCCCGCGTCGCCGTACTTCGCGGACTCCCACATGGTGACGCCGAAGAAGAATAATGAAGGTCGGCGATTTAACCCTCCTGTGCTCACGGATGACGACGATGATGACGATGACACGGGTTACGACTTCGCTGACCCGTGTGAAGACCTGACGGCGCAGATTCGACGATCGTACCAGCTCGAGGACGAAGACGGAGCTCAGCGAGTCAAGCTGACGCACTACATCTCGCTGAACAAGTTGACGAGGTTCTCCGGGACCCGAAACCGCAGTGAGTGATCGCTGCGGTGGCTCAAGAAGTTCATCTACGAAATGGAGGGAACCAACACCCCGCAAGACCGCTGGTGCGAGCCGTTCCAACTCCTCATGGAGAGTGGAGCCAGCAACTGGGTTCGCCAGCTCCCGAAGAAGACGCGCAACAAGTGGTCCCTACTATGCGAGGCGTTCATGGCGTACTACTGCTCGCAGCACGACCAATCCGCCGAAGACCGATACTACACCGCCACGCGGGACGAAGGGGAGCATATTTGCGACCACCTGCTGCGCCTGAATGGGTACGCTCGCTCGGCGAAGATCGCCTATGAAACGGGCGGTACCGCCGGCGCGAGGCATGTCAAGCGCTTCCTCGACACGTGTGAAGATGATGCGCTGGTCCGACAGCTGGTCCCTCAGCGATTTGACAATATCACCAAGGTGGAGGCCGTGATCAACGACACGATGGCTGCTGACCGGCGCCGCAAGGACAAGGGCAGTACGCGCAAGCCAACGCGCGACGGAGCTCGGCGAACCGATAATGCTAGACGTGACGACCGCCGGACCGACCGCGATGATCGCCGAGGTGACAGTCGCAGCCGGCGTGAAGATCGCTACAGTCGCCAAGTCACCGTCGCAGGTGCGTCGGTCGACGAGCTCTATGACGCCTGGCAAGACCGCATGTCTATCACGCCCCGTCGCCGCACTGACCGAGCCGGGACAGATGCCGACTCGGAGGAGTAATCATTCCGACCGCTCATACAACTCCGAGTATGAATCAGACCATGATTACATGGACGTGGCTGAGACGGGACGGAGTATCGCAACTCAGCGATCAGACGGCCAAGGTCGCGCGAACGTGGTGGGCGACGGGCGTAGAGACGAAGGCCACCGAAGCCGATGGAACGACCAAGAACGCCGAGGTCGCCCCGAGTATGGCCCATGCGCTGCCTGCGGTGACCCGCGTCACTCGGTACACCGGTGCTTCCGGCGGTGCAAGTTCTGCACGCAAGTGCATGGTGCTGGCCAGTGCGAGCACCACAAGCTCTATGAGGAGGCTGTGAAGTTCTTGAAGTCGAAGCACGACAAGGACTCCCTTCCGTCGGAGCTCCAAGGCATATTTTCCAGCAATTTAAACGAGCGCGCCCGCCAACTATAACTGGGTTGGGCAATGACGGGCTGCCACAGTTGTCTGGGCCGGCGATCGAGGCGAACTTCGTGTTTGCCTTCGTTCGGCTGAGCAAATGGCAGGGAAATGACGATGCGACGGACATGGAGTTGAACCACGACGGAAAATTGAACACGGTCGACGAGCCAACCATACTGGAATCAAGTCAGGAGGTCGGCGGATCTACCGGAATTATCACAAGTGCGACACGGCATGAGACGAGGCTGAGTCCGCGAGTCGAGATGGTGAAGTTACTCGCGGGCGAGCGACAAGGATGGTGGTCGCAGAAACAGTTCGATCGGCGAAAGAGGATGCGAGCACTTGTGATGGGAGCAGTGAACGACAGAAGGACGAAGATTTTGCTGGACACGGGCGCGAATGTGAGCGCGGTCAGCGAATCTTTCGCTAAGAAGATACGGCTAAGACGCAGAGCGAACATGGACCTGCAGCTTGACATACAAGGAATTGCCAAGGACAAGGTCACTACGAACGAACGGGCGAAGGTCAAGCTGACACTGGGTTGGGAGTTGGTGTACGACTTTGAAGTCTGGATCATGCCTCACTACGCGGGGGTGGACGTCATACTCGGAACCGACTTCATGATCCCGGCCGGTGTGAGGTTGGACCTCTTCCGGTCGACGATGAAGAACCCGGAGGAGGTGGTTGTGCCGCTGATCAAGTCGCAGAAAGAGGTCGACGAGCGTAGCGCAGCAGAACATGTAGCTGGGAGCCCACCGGAGACGATGGAAGTACTCGAGGGCGAGACCGTCGAGTTCAAGCTGCCCAAGAATCAACCAAGCTGGGCGACTCATGATCTCTGGGCTCGGCGAACTCGCGATTTGTTACCGACGGTGGTCTTCAGCAGATCGGGGAGGCCGACAAGAGTCAGATTGACGAACTGCACGGACAAATCGGTGTCCTGTCCAGCACACTTCCCGTTCGTGTATTGGATCCCGCATGAGGATCTGCCACTCGGCGATAGATACGTGCAATTGCACACCAGGAAGTATCGAGAGTGGCAAATACTGGCTTATGGATCATCCAAGGCGAAGCATCTGCTGGAACACGAACGTCACCTCTATGAAGAGTGGTCGGCTAAGCAACCCCCCGCAGTTGAGAAGCGGGAATACGCGACCCCTGCTGGAGTTCGACGCCGACCAGCCGATGTACCAAGAGGTCCGACCTGCGAAGAGCAATGGAATCGACTCAGCGAACTCCACGATAGCAGAGTCGGTGAGACAGGGGTGACTGATGAGATCTCATCGAATTACGGCGAGAGCAGCAAGTCCGAGGAAGTGGCAGCGATGAGCTGTCCTATGAACGCCGGGGGACAAGTCTGTGACACGATGGAATTGGAGATTTTCCAGATTTTCCCGAGCCTTGCCCGTGATTGGTTGGTTCAGAGGCTCACTATGGGAAAGGGAAGCAGCGACACGTGGCGTAGGGGGTAAGCGGATCCTGGTCGGACTCGCGCTGACGGTGTACAAGGTTTGGTGACCCCGGATGGAGATGTCCCCGAGAGTGGACCCCGGCTGGAGCCAAGTACCGGACGAGAGGCAAAGCCCAAGAGAGCGTAAAAGTGCCCCCGACTGGAGGCCGCCTGCTCTTGGTGCACCGTACAGCGCAGGAGGAGCCCGACCGGATTGAGCAAAGACCCAGAAGCCCCGAAGTTGCCCAAGCAAACCCAGACGTGAAGCCCAAATGGGATATGAACCCGTCTGGAAATGAGCCTGAACCCCAAATGGAGATACCAAGATACCATCCCAGATGTGAAGATCCAGTATACAAAGTTCAAGATGTTTCCGACCGACCAAGCCGACCAGCCAAGATCTGTTTGGATTCCGTGGAACATTGAACTTCGTTTGCGTACCCAGTGATGACTGTACTTGCTGGAAGTATGCTACGAGGGACCGCGGACGATTACGACGACAAGACTATAGTGAAGACAAGTCAAGATGGAGTGCATGTAAAGATCGACAGCAGATAGCCAGACAGACAGAGAAAAGAGACAACAGATAACAGATAAACAGAGTTCGTTTTGCCAAGGATCGCGCAAGTGAGTTGGAGCAGCCTACCGGACGTGCATTCCCGGAGGACCGACTAAGTCTACGCGTGAGGGCCCAGCAACTGTGACATCTGGGTCGAGCTCCCGCAACAGAGTCCAGTCCAAGTTGGGGTGAGTACCGGGTACCAACCCGAGGTTGATCCACTTCCATTTCATTTCCTAGTTGCGGTTGAGCTCGTCCCTCACAGGAAGGCCCCGCATTTCATATTACCGATTACCTTGTCACCTGGTTGGAGTAGCCCCAGGTGGGAAGTATTGATTTAAGTGCTATTGTGTGGTAGGACGTACTTGATTGTGTTAGTTTCCCTCAGTACTTGAGGGTGGTGCGCGTGAGCCAAAGCCGTCCGGGATTGACCAGTATCCCGGAGTCCGGCTGGAGTTGACTGGAGTAGTGACCGACCCTTTCACGGTCCAAAAGAATAAGGAAGGGCTACGTGTTTGTATATAACTCTGTATCTGTTTGTATTGTTTGGTTATCTGAGAGCTGTCAGAGGCGACGTCCAAGAAGGTTACGTTCTGCCCTGCTGCCTAGCGACCTACAAGTATCAAGACAACTCATCCACGGTTGGAGACCCTGGTTACGAAGACAAACGAACCCACAGGGATTGTTCACAAGGACACACGCCACCCCGGTTGGAGTGTACATCTAGGTGTATCATTTCCGGCTAGGGTCTGTTCTGGGTGCACCCCCATTCGGGAGTCCACATCCAGGGCGCGCTAACTATACACCTGGGCGGTCAGGCGTTCACCCGCCTCGCCTCAGCTGGTGCGCGTGCCCGGATTCGAACCAGGGATTTCACCGGAGTTGTTTATATTTTGTAAGTTTATAGGTGTGAGGTGTGCTAACTTTCCTAACTGGCGTCTATGACAGCTAAGCGAGGAGACATGCGCGAAGGAGGGCGCGGAGGACGAGGACGCGGAGAGGCGTCGCGTCAATCGCGTCGTGCGGCGGGGCTGCCGCCCGAGGAGCAACCGAGCCTGGAAGAGGTTCAACGCAATGCTCGGAAGGTAAACGCTGAAAAGCGTAAGGCAGCCCTGGCCGGAGATGGGTCTTCGAACCAAGTCCAACCGGCACCCGAGCCGGCCGTCCCGAATGACGCGCACCAAGTGTCGAAGGACGGCGAGCCCGAATGTGCTGATGCGGGCGCGGAGTCGAAGACCGCAGAGGGGGACCCCGACCAGGGTGAACCCAACCAGGCGTCTGAGGGAGGCGCCGACGTGGATGAGCCCCAGGCGGAGGGTCGAGTTTCGGAATCCTCTCTGCCTGGTCAAGATGTGCAGCCGGACACGCAAGTGTCCGCCGAACCCAAGCCGACATCGTCTGCCGACGAGGAGAAGCCGGCCGCAGTCCCTGCGAAGGCGGTAATCCCGCCCGCTGATGCCCACCCGGAGACCCAACTCTCGGTGAGGGCCAGCCGGGGGAACCCATCGACAGAGCTGCCGGCCGAACACCCAAGTGTCCAAGCGGCGAAGGCGTATGCAGCGTTGCAGGCGTCCCGGTGGGAGAGAGCCCGGTCTGGGCTCACACTTCCGCCGAACGTGGAATACGCCTGGCCGGAGTCTCATCCAGACTCCGTGTTGTGGTTGACCGCGACGCTTGCGACGTCCAAGTACTTGGCGTCCAAGGTGGCTTCGTCGGACCCGGCCGAGGTTTGGCTGGCCGACCTGGCACCGAGCCGTCGAGACCTGTCGACCGCGCAAGACCTGGTTGGGGTCCAGATCCCGACTGGGTTGCTGGACTCACGGGAGTGTGTTGCAGTCCTGCAGACGCTCCTGTTCGAGGCCGGGTTCCAGTTCGTCAACGTGGTGCCGGCCTGGGTGGAGGCGCGAGTGTCCAAGGTGGAGCCGATGTCCATCCGGACCCTGGTCGGAGACGTCCAGCGACTGCTTGCTGCCGAGCTCATCGAGTGGCGCGAGCTGGTCGTTGGAGCGACGTTCAAGATCCTGCCAGCGTTGGAGGCCCAAGCGAAGACAGAGAAGCCATCGATCATGGATTACCACGCGGAAGACGCGGATGGAGATCTATTGATGAACGACTACGAGCTCTTGCTAGGCCGGACCTACGTCCTACGCCTACGCTTGACGGGTCTTCGTCCCATCCGGAGTCCAAGCGGGTCGTCCACCGGTGAGCCAGCGCCCAAGCGTCCGCAGCATGCACCGCCGAGGGCTGAGAGCTCGCTTGCGTCCCCGCCGTCCCAGTTCGAGTCGTTGCCGTCCGAGTTTCCGTCGGCTGAAGAGTCCGCCCGGGATGCCCCAGTCAGAGGTGCAACTTCGGACCCTGTCCCGAGCATAGTTGGCACCTCCGACCGGGCTTCCTACGGCGCGACGTCCGAGTCGTACGTGTCCAGGAACACCACCTCGGACTCATCGACCTCGACGCTCGGATACAGCGCTGCGTCGCACATGCCGATGCCCCAGCTGGGATCCTTGGCGATGTCCGCCCGGGGACCGGTTGGCGTGTCGGTCGGCGCTGGAGACGTGGGTTTCCATGTGACGCGCGAGGTGGCCCCAAGCGAGAGCTGATCCTGATCACGCTGATGCCAGTATGGCGCGCCTGGACGAAGTGGCCAGCCGGCTGACATCCAGGACGCATACGTCGACGAGGTCCCGGACACACCGACGTTCCCGGCGTGGCTCGATGTCGAGTGGCTCGGATTCGGACGGAGATGGTCGGCGTCATCGCCGCCGCTCTAACCGGAGGTCGTCACGAGACCGATCCCCATCCAGACGCTCGAGTCGATCCAGGCGTTCATACCGGTCGTCCCGGTCTGGACGGACAAGCCTGTCGGCCCAGTCGGGGATGGCGGAGATGGCGGTGTCGACCTTCCACCAGGTCCAGCAACTCGGTGCCGAGCTGTCAAGGCTGCGCGAAGCGGTGTCGACGGGGAAGGATCCCAGCCGGGACGCTGAGGCCGAGCTTGCTCTCGCCGAAGCCCAACGGGAGGCGCGTGATGCTGAACGTCGCGCCCAGGAGCTTGAGCGACACCTTCATGAGGTCTACGCCCAGGCGTCCCAGGCCGCCTCGCAGTCCCTGACGGCTGAAGCCGACGTCGAAGCTGCCCGTCTTGAAGCTGCACGGGCCGAGCGTGAGCGTGTGGAGGCAGCTGCCGCAGAGTACATCCGCCGGCAGCTAGCTGAAGCCGACGCGAAGCACGCCGCTGAGATGGCCGCCCGGGCCGGGCAGGCACAGAAGGACCTGGCCGCGTTGGCAGCCAGGCTGCAGGCGTCGGAAGTCGCGCGTGCGCAGGAGCGTGAGTCTGCTCAGAACATCCAGCGTTTCCACGTGGGAAGAATACGCGACCTTCAAGCGACATCCGTCCAAGCTCAACCTGAACAGGGAACATCCGACCTCAATCGAGCAACTCCCATACAAACGGGAGGTGACAACCCCGAACGGGCAACGGGCGCAATCACGGGAAACGCAACGGTCGCAAGTGCACAGCCGGGACAGAAGAACACGACCGAAGCCGGCTGGGGACAGCTACTGGCGACACTGCCGGAAGTCGACGTCGCGCGTCTGGCAAGGACTCTGAGGCCAACCGCGGTGAAGAATGAGCCGATCGCAGTTAATGCGGTGCACCGATCTACTACGGCGACGCAAGTTGCCCCGACGGGGACCACCCGTCAGGAGGCGAAGGCGCCAGTGAAGAAGGAGTCGACAGAGCCGAAGAAGGACCCTCCCAGGAAGAGTGATCGCAGGAAGGATGAGCGCCAGAAGGACGACCGCAAGAAGGCGCCGCGCAAGGGCGCGGCCGGGACCGCGACTCGTCCCCGGACTCCAGCCCCAGTTCCTCGAGCTCGGATGGTGACAGTTACAGCTCGGATGACAGCCTGGATGGTGTGGATGCTACACCCACAGCGGAATCAACAACGGTCGGGGACGGCAAGACCTCCTGGACGTTCCGCCCGTATGTCAACTCCAGCACGCTGGGCCAGTTCGATGAGAAGGCCCCTCTTGGAGATCGACGTACCTGTTGGGAGAAGTTTACCAACATCTCCGTCCAGGGTGGTTGGTCCGACCAGACCAAGGTTCGCGAGCTGAAGATGAAGTTGTCGCCCGCCGTCCGGAATTGGCGCGGTCAGCTGGAGAAGCACGTCCAGAGCGATTGGAAGCGCTTCGCCCAAGAGTTCCGCCGCAAGTATCTGAAGCTTCGGACGTCGGAGTCTGAACGGTACTACACTATGCGGCAGAAGGGGTCGGAAACCCCGATGGAGTTCTTCTACAGGCTGAACGAGGCTGCGGTCAAGGCGGGGATCAAGTACCGGAAATCCAAGAAGGAGCGCAAGCAACATGTCAAGCGTTTCCTGAAGAACCTCCGGGACTCCCAGCTGAAGGCCATCCTGGCTAACCAGAAGATTCGCAGCCTGGACGACCTCGAAGATATCCTGGAGCAGCAGGAGGACCTGAACCTGGATGGAGGTTATGATACACCACCGCCCAAGCGGGATTTCCGAGCCGGCAACATCCAGGACTCTCGTTTCAAGCCTAGGCGCCGTGCGTTTGTGGCAACTTCGGACGGGGAGTCCGGCTACGAGTCCGAAGGTCGTGTGCGTTTCGAGGACGAAGTCGAAGAGACCAAGCCGTCCCAAGCGGAATCGAAGGAGTCCAGCCGGAACACCCCGGCTGAGGTGACACCGACTGCCCCAACCATTGCTCAGATCCCAGAGCCCGAACTTCGTCAAGCCATTTTCAAGGCGATCGAGCAGAGTGGGTGGCGCCCGCCTGCGCAAGGAGATTCACGTCCAGGATGGCAATCGCCCCGGCCAGGATGGCAGTCGCCCCGGCGAGAGAACCCCGATCGGGATGAGTTCTGTGAGAAATGCCGGAAGCTGGGCCATAAGGAACAGAATTGCTGGGCGGAGATCATCTGCGATCGTTGCAGTCGGAAGGGCCATCCGGGATACGCATGTCGAGTGAGACCGTGTGCACGCTGTGGCAAAATACATGAAGGAACCTGTGAAGATTACGAAGCTCTGGAAGCCGTGAAGTCACTCGCTCGGAAAGGGATGTTACAAGACTTACCTCTAGCCCTGCGCAAGAAATTGCTGGGTGATGAGGCCGATCCGGGGTCGCCGTTAAACTAGTAAGCCCGCTGGATGGGGATCCAGAACGCGCCGGGCTGGCGAAACCCAAAGGATTGTGTGTCTTAGTGAATGTCGGACCCGAGTTGAGGAGGAGAAAACCAGATAACCACCAATGCATGTCAGCTATATTTCAGGACAAGTTTGACGACCCCAATTGTGCGGATTCTGGACGGGAAAGCCTGGATGGAGATGATCAAGTCGAAGTCCTCTTACAACCCGGCCAGAGATACGGTTGGTGGGAAGACCATGAGCCTGAAGCAAGTCATGAAGTGGCGACGGTGCATGGGGCGGTGAATGATCTCCGAACGAGGATACTTTTGGACACTGGTGCATCTGGAAGCATGATCAGCTTAGACCTTGCGCGTAGGCTCAAGCTGAAATTCCGGATGTTGCCGGAGCCGATCAGAGTGTCCGGATTAGGAGGAGCGCCCACGAACATCACAGCGTACGCCCGGGTGAAGATCACTCTGGGTTTCCGCGTGGTGTACGTGATGAGTGTATGGTTGGCGAATATCGGCGAAGGGCTGGAGGTACTTCTGGGGATGAATTTCATGTATGCGGCTGGAGTGCGGTTGAGCGTACGAGAAGGACTCGTGCAGCTCCCGGACGAGGAAACTGTTGTGATGTGTGACGGCCCACGCCGTGAGAAAGTAGGGCTGGACCTCCCGGTGACCCCGGATGAGGGGATCTATCTCCGTCCGGGGGAACACGCGGTCGTGAAGATCAGATACGGCCAGAGCAATCCTCAACAGGATGTTGTTTGGGCCGGTCGGGGTGACCGGTGGGTTACCCAGATCCTGTATGCAACCAAGTCGTGGGCGTCCTCGGTGAAGGTGGTGAACATCTCCAACCGGAGTGTGTGGCTCGACAACCGGACTCCAGTGGCTCGGATTGTCGAGTTCGGGCACTTCCCGCGATTTGGAAGATTTGTCCGGCCAGGAAGTAAGCGGTACCAGGAGTGGCAACAACTCATCTTCGAGAACACGGTGTCTCCAGAAGCGGAAGCACGTGAACGAGAGCAGATTGAGCTTGAGTGGAGTCGACAACCCCAGCTGTAGAGAGACCACAGCGCGACTGGCCAACAAGGATTCTTATGCGGCCCGAACCGGGATCCCAGACGGACCGGCTGGTCATGCTCCAGCAGAGTGCTGTTGAGTCCCGGGTGGGGCCTATTGAGGGGGTCTCGGATGGAGATGGTCATGATACAGAACCTGACCGACACCCGATTGTCGAGAGTTCTCGCAGTGATAATGGCACCGCAGCTGAGTCTGATCCAAGACATGGCGAGTGGAAGCTGAGCATTTCAGATTCTGCTGAGTATGACCCAGATGGTGATAGTTCGGATTGCATATCCGACCAGGAAGAGCCCGACATACCCACTGTGTCGATGCCCAGTACCCCGCTGCGGAAGCTGGAAGAAGAGTACAATCGGTGCATGAGGATCAGTCAAGAAGAACTCGACCTAGAAGCTGGAGTATATCTGCACGAGGGGAGCGAGATGCTGTCCCAGCTGCGTGATGAGTTGGCCCTGCTTCCTGAGTTGAAGGATCTGAGCCCTGAATGTGATATCGACAAGGCGGACGTTGGGGAACCCGGACAGACTACCCCGGATGGGGAACAGAAGCTGCGCTCCATACTCAAGTATCATCGCAAGATCTTCCTTGGGGATGGCAATGCTGCGCCGGCCCGGCCAGGGGCGTGGTGTGCGACTTGGATGTAGGCGACGCCAAACCTGTTGCTCAACGACCAAGGTCCATTGCCCCCCATTTGATGATGAAGGTGTACGAGCTCCTGAAGAAGCTGCTGGAAACAGGCCTGATCGAGATGTCGCTGTCGCCGTGGGCCTCCCCGATTGTGATCGTCCTAAAAAAGAACGGTGTTGACATCCGAATGTGCATCGACTATCGGGTGGTCAATGGGTTCATTCGGCTTTCTAGCTATCCGTTGCCCCTGATCGATGATCTTCTGATTGGATTCGAAGCCGCTATGTGGTTCATGAGTCTAGACATGGCGAGCGGATTCTGGGCAGTCAGGATGACGGAACGTGCGAAGTTGATCTCCGCGTTCATCTGCCCATTCGGACACTTCCAGTGGGTCCGCATGCCATTTGGGCTTAAGAACGCCACGCTCGTGTATCAGGCGGTGATCAACAACTGCCTTTGGGGTTTCGTGCGGCTCCCTCGGGAAGAAGAAGAGCAGGTGGACCCGGACGTGCTAGAGTTCCTCGGTTTGGACCCGTCCGTTCGGGGTGAGTCCGAACGGGAGAAGGCTGGAGGCGGCGTCCCCGTCTTGGTTGAGCAAATGACTGTGTTCCAACGCAACATCCCGATGCCGTCCCAGCTGGGACCCGTCCTCGGACGGAGCTCTTACATCGATGACATCGCGCATGGGGCACCCACTTGGGATCAGTTGTGTGAGGACCTGAATGCGCTGTTATTCCGGCTGCGCTACTGGAACATCTCTGTCAGCCTGCCCAAGAGTGAGTTTGGGAAGCTAAGCATCCCGTATCTCTCGCACGAGATCAGTGCGGAAGGACTGCGCGCGACTCCGAAGATCGCGAAGGGCGTTCAGGATCTACCGTTCCCGTCCACCCTGAAGGGAGTTCAGTCATTCCTCGGAAGCCTCAACTATTATCACAAGTTCATCGAGGACTTCCCAGTTGTAGCTGCGGTCCTGTACGAGCTTACGGATGAGCAAGTGAAGTCCGGCCGGAATTTGTCGAGGGCAAAGGAAGCATTCGAGATCCTGAAAAGGAAGATCGTGTCGACTCCCCTGTTGCGACATCCCGACCGGACTAAGCCGTTTGTGATCATCCCGCATGCGAATCGCTGGGCTGCCTGTGCGGTCCTCGGACAGGAGTACGACGGGGTGATCCAGCCTGTAAGGTTCACGGGACGCGTGTTGAACGATGCGGAGATCCGATATCATGTCGCCGAGAAGGAAGCCGTTGCAGTCATGCGGGTCCTGGATGTGTTTAGCACTCTCGTCTAGGGCTGCCCAATCAAGGTGTATACCAGATACTCGGTATTGTCCTGGCTATTGAAGTCCAAGACCGCCGATGGTCGACATGTCCGGTGGGGGTTAACTCTATCCCATTGGGACCTGGAGGTGCAGAAAATGAAGCGAGATGAGGACGGCCTGGCCGCAATCCTGGGTGCTGGCATAACGCCACGTGAGCACCTGGATGAAGTTGCTGAATCACTTATCCCCGCCAAGGGTCAAGTGAAACCCCCACCAGTGATCAGCGTGGAGATGTTGGAGGCTAATTTCGCCGGATATGTCCTGAGTTTCGACGGGGCCGCGAAGACGTCAACGAGGCGAGGAAGTTGCGGATGCATCATCTGGGAACTCCCCGGATGGAAGGTCCTGGCCGCGCAAGGTTTCATCCTAGACGATGTCACAGTGAACGACGCCGAGTACCTCGGCCTTTTGAATGGGCTGAAGATGATCTACGACCGGGGTATCCCGGACGTGGTTGTTGTCGGAGATTCTCGGATCGTCATCCAACAGGCTCAAGGACTGATCAATTGCAACCAGCCAAACCTACAGCGACGTCTGGCTGAGTATGAGGAGATGAAGCAAAGTTCACCTCAATCCGGCTGGTACACGTCAAGCGGGAGTACAACCAGGCTGCCGATTATTTGACGTCTAAGACACTGGCGCTCGGAGAGTCCTGTATGATTGATGACCCAGATGAGATGGAGCACCTGGTGCGAGTCTCACGGATCCACGAACAGATCATGAAGCCCGAAGTGGCCCCGAACGACGACCCCCAGGTGAGCCCAGTCAGGGATCGACGATTGAGCCGCCCAAGGACGCAGGTCCCGGGCCGGAATCAGCTCCCCTGCCAATGGCAGCCAGAGTCATGGCCGCGATAACTCGCAGCCAGAGTCGTGGAGAACCCGATCGGGGTGAGTCTATGAACCCGCTCGAGTACCAGGCCGAGAGGTGGCGCCGGATCAAGGTGCACCAGGATGCAGATCCCGAGTTGATGAATCTGAAGAAGTTCCTGAGAGGCGACCTGGATGATTTTTCCCGCCTGGAGATCCGCAAGCTGTCCAAGCGGGCAGACCTGTTTGTGTTGGACGTCCGGGATGTACTCTACCGACTGGTCCGGTCTAACAGAGACCAACCTCGCGACAAGACGGACGAGCTGCGCCTAGTCGTGCCAGAAGCGCTCCATCTGGACATTTTGCACTACGCCCATGAGGATTTCCAAGGTGGCCATCAGGGGATAACCCGGACGCACGAGAAACTCCGGCTGGAGTTCTACTGGCCAGGGATGTACGCAGATGTCGAAAGGTATGTCAAGGAGTGTACCGACTGTGCCAGCGGCAAGGGCGTCCGCCCAACCCTGGACCCTCGCCCGGGAACATTGAACCCAGAGAGCCATTCGAGGTGGTCTCGATGGATTTCGTGACCCACTTACCGAAGTCCGAACGGGGTAATACGTTCTTGCTCCTGTTCCAGGATGCGTTTTCGGGTTTTGTGATGTGCAAACCGATGAGTTCTACCACCGCTCAGGATGTAGCTGAGGCATATGAAGAGAGGGTGTTCCGCTGCTTCGGAGCCAGCTCTCTACTACGTCACGATCAAGATCCAAGGTTCATGAGTGAAGTCTTCACCCGGTTCAGAGAGCTCCTGGGTAGTCGGCAACGAGCCACGTTGGCATACAGGCCCCAGGCGAACGGACAGCAGGAACGTTCCGTCCAGACTGTGGTGAGGTCCATCCGGGCTTACATCGCAGAAGCGGACCAGAGCGATTGGGACGATCACGCAGAGAGACTCATGTTCGCGCTCAATACGTCGTTTGATGCCACCCGTTTGGACACTCCATTCTACCTGGTCCACGGTTGGGATGCCAGAAGTACGATCTCGGCCATGCTGGGACCTAAACCCTCCAGTGTTCCCGAACGGACTGCGTATGAGTGGCGAAGAAAACTCCAGCGGGACTACAGCTATGCTCGGGCATGTGCGGAGGATCTCCAGAGGAAGGCCAAGCGGGCCCGCTCGGAAGAACAAACCCGGAAGTGGAACGAGTTGTCAGATAGACTCAAGTCAGGTTTCAACGTCGGGGATGCGGTCTGGCTGTATATCCCAAAGGTGCAGCCAGGTCTGAGTCGCAAATTGGCTCACTTGTGGCATGGTCCATTCAGGATCGCCGAAGTGGTCGACGAGTTCCGGTGAAGCTCAAGGTCGAGGATACGGGCTACCGTGTAAACCCTTGGGTGCATATCAGCCGACTGAAACCCCGGGCGTTGTATCCCAGACGGCCTATGATCCAGCCGGAGATAGAAAACGATGATGATTTCGACACCGCACTTCTTCCCGAAGACAGCTGGGAAGCCGATAACGAGAACGACGAGTACGAAGTGGAGAAGATCCTGGATCTCAGGTGGAACAAGCGTACGCGGACGTCCAAACGGGCACGAGAGTATCTCATCAAGTGGAAGGGGTACGACGAGCCTGAATGGATACCGATGACGCAACTGAATTGTGGAGCGCTCTTGTACGAGTTCAATCAAGGGGCGAAAGCCCGAGCGCGGTTCCAAGCCATGCAGGCTGGGGACGACCACCTAACGTACAATAGTTCGGAGTGGTCAGGTCCAGATGGGAAACCCCAATTGGGAGTGTTGACCCTAATTGGAGTTCCCGGATGGAGAACCTAATTGCCTGGATGTGAATGTGTGAACTACGGAAAATGATTGTGAGTTTGTATGGGGCGAATCTACGATGAAGGTGTGATTATGGCGAGTAACCTGAATGAGATTGGAGTTCTCGACGACAAGTGTATGGAGTTGACTATGCTGCCCGGAAGGTAGTAACCAGGCCACAAGAGAGGGAGCGAGACTGCAAACAGGATTGAATCACCCTGAATGGTCTGAACAAAGAGGAGAATGACGGGAACGATGGAGACATTAACGGTAGTTATGGAATTAGAGTGCTACGCTACGGATATGCAACTACATCCAGGATTGCCGCAGGAGCTGGATGGGATGACCTCACTGGAACTTGGCCGAAACCCAATTGCCGACACGCTCGCGCTCTGACAGCAACATCGTGTCAACGATCTCAGTTGGGACATGCGCCAGACGTTCGGCATCCGTACAGGATGCCCATTGAGTCCGGCCGGGGTCTTCGCGCTCAGCCATCGCGATCTGGTCGGCCAGAGTGTAACGCGTGCCGTCATCCTTCTTGGTTGACTCGTCGACCAGATACAGATAGCAAATCTTGCACGGATACAGCCAGAATCCAGGCTCCAAGACCATCGTCTCCGGCATTCCGGCCTTGATCATGCGCTTGATACGGGCCTCGAAGGTCCGAGCAACGCCGTCGTGGAGTGTCTGACGTCTGCGGTGGAGGTCCTGAGCCCGTTCGTAGACCGCGAGGTCGCCCCGTTTTTCATCGTCTTCAGGCTTGACTTTCATCATGAACCAATGGAGAATGTGCCAAAAGGCCGGGAGGTGGTCCTGCATGTACTCGACGTGTTGATCGAGCATGCGAATCACGGAAGGCGACAACTGGTCCCGACGGTGGAAGTACATGACCTTGACCCGGTTGGCGAACATCTCCAGCCAGGGTTCTGACTCCATCAGGGCCGCGTATTCGTCCTCGACAGCGGGCCAACGTCTAGCCAGGAACTTGGTCTCAGGCTGATGTGGTGCATAATTCGGGAAGCCAGGCGTCTGGCCCTCAAGGCCACCCTTCTTCGGAGCAAAGCGAGTACCAATGCCGCGACGACGCCACGAGATAATGTCACCGGACGGAGTCTCGATGATCGCCAACTCCTCGACGGATAGGTCCTCATATTGCTTCGAGGCTAGAGGCGACTGACCACCCTCCCGCTGGGACCTTGATGTCCGACTGCGCTTCTTGGGCTGTTTCTTGGACGGCGTACTTTTGAACTTGTCCCTCAGAGCGAACTTCGAGCGAGACGAACCCCGTTTAGAGGACACCGCCCGGGAGTCACCTCCAGACGAACTGTCCGATGACAGCGACACCCGGTTCCGCTTGGAGTTGCGTTTCGGCTTGATAGCGTCCTCTTCGCTGCTTGACGCCGAACTGGATCCCTCGATGGACTCCGCCTTGGATGACCCGCTCACACTCTTTCTGGACGAAGATCGCTTAGGCTTGTCCTCATAATCCGAGTCGCTTGAGTGGCTATTCTCGCTAGAGTCCCCGTCCGGAACAAGTTCCAGGACCGCAGCTGCATCTTCGGCCAAGTTGCGCAGCGGCGGAACTTCTCTGGGTATAACCCTTGGCGGAGACGCTGTTGGAGAATCACCTCAGCAAGCTTGTAAAACGTCTCGGGCACGTGACGCGTCCAGGGTGTGTCATCAAGGGTGCCATGGTACATCATCTTGACTAACATCTCGAGCAACCAAGGTTTCGGGAAGTATTGATGAGCCGGCTGATCTTGTCGGAGGATGTCCAGTGCCTCCTCGTACCCGCGACTCATCCGCATCAGGAACTGAACATCCAGACGGACATCCGACCAGGAGACGAACTCCGGAAGGGATTTAGCACAGTCCGGAATCAGGCGTGTGAAGTCCGTCTGGGGAGACAGAGGGAGAACATCAGACCCAGGATGGACAGATGGCCGGAGCTGCACGTACACAGGCCCATTCTTGCTAGAGAGCTCAGCTAGACCGCGGGGACAGGAACCTGAACGGGATTCCTCCGGTCGCTGACGCTTAGACCTAGGTGGAGGCGTGTCCGCTGACGAGAACCCCGCGCGGGAGCACGTAAGTGGGTTGTCTTCGGACTTCCTTTCTTGATCGCCGACCGGATTCCCACCATCGTCTTCCGCCTGAACGTTATCGTCATCGTCCTCCATGTCTGAGTCGACTGGGCCTGGATAGGAGGTATCATCCTGAATGGGCGATCAGCAGCCTCGACGGTGATGTTCGTGACCCAGTGTGCTGGAGGGTCGAGCCCCGTTGGAAATGCCGGAGCAATCGTACCAACCTGGGCCACCGACCACGCGTGGCAGCTCCTCCCTGGTTCAAGAATTGCATCAGCCGAGTAGCGTCGAATGCGTTTTCCCGATTGGAAGCACGCAGGCGCTCGACTGCACACACTGCGCGTTCGAGCTTGGCTTCGGTTTCGGCAACCTTAGTGCGCAATGCCTCCTCCTCGTCCAGATAGGTCCGCGCGGCCATGGCAAAATCGTGTTCCAAGCGGGTTTGAAGTGCAGCATTCTCCGCACGAAGAGAAGTTACCTCCCGCTGATGATACATCTGGAGGAACCGGTGCTCCTCGGCAAGCGTGTTGTACCGCTGCTGCAAGGAAACACCCCCGTTAGGAGATGCCTCAGCTGCCCCCGGATGGGAAGTCGCCGTGTCGTGCCCGATCGAGGACCCTATGGAGTAACGACGTCGTGTAGAACAGCCGCTCGGCAAAGCGCTCGACCGGAAATTGGGACAGCACGGAGGCGGACTCTCGTCGCCAGAGTAGTGAACTCAATGTGGTCTCCAGCTCAACTAGTCGGAGGGAACCCTGATCGACACGAGGGCGCAGCAAATTATTGCGCAGCTCCGTCTGACTGCCGACCAGGTTACCCAAATCATGAATGTCCTGGGCGGAGAGGCCATCGAAGATTGTGAGCGCCTCCGTGCCGCCATATCCCTCCTGAACGTAGCAGTCCGACCGGTACGCGAGCGGATGTGCGGGAACCCCAACCAGGTAGGAGTTCCCATCGTTGCTCCGTTTAGGGGCAACACGTGGCGTCCAGGCAGGATGTTGCAGACGGTTTGAGACCCAGGACTGGACGATGGGATGATGCCCGAATTGGTGTAGTCGACCGCTTCGTCGAAGGACAGCAAGCTGGATACCGCAGCAGTCACGCTTGGAGTACGCTCGCGCGGAGGACCTTGATCGATGATTACCTCGAGGTCGCCGGCTACCGGAGAAGATGAGCTATGCACAGGCAGGGGCGAGTCATGCTCCTCCTCCTCGCTATTGTGCTCGCTGCCACCCTGGATGCCGGTCTCCGTCGTTCGCCCGACTTCGCTGGAGCTGCCCTGGCCGTCGACGGCGTCCGTACAGGCGTGGACCTCGCCGCTAGCGGCCTGACTGCCGCCGCCGTTGCCCGCGCCCGCTTCCGCACCCCCACTGGAGGCGCAGAAGGCGGAAGTTGCGCTGGGATAGGCGGCGCGTCGGCGCTCGATGCAGGGGCGTCCATGGCTTGAGAAGTGGAGCGCAGTTTTCGTTGTGAGTGGAGATTTCGTTGCCGCAGATTGGAAAGAGGAATTGATGAAAAGCGACCCGGTTGGGACAGGGCACAAAGAAGAGACGCGACAGTTGGAAGCTGACTGAAGATATTCCCGTCTGGGGCGCCCACCCATCTGGGCTTGCTCGGATCGTGAGATCTTGTCATGATCAATCGTTTCGCTGAATGGGCTCTACAATGGATCGTAACAAGAGGGGCGGTTGACACGATGGAATTGGAGATTTTCCAGATTTTCCCGAGCCTTGCCCGTGATTGGTTGGTTCAGAGGCTCACTATGGGAAAGGGAAGCAGCGACACGTGGCGTAGGGGTAAGCGGATCCTGGTCGGACTCGCGCTGACGGTGTACAAGGTTTGGTGACCCCGGATGGAGATGTCCCCGAGAGTGGACCCCGGCTGGAGCCAAGTACCGGACGAGAGGCAAAGCCCAAGAGAGCGTAAAGTGCCCCCGACTGGAGGCCGCCTGCTCTTGGTGCACCGTACAGCGCAGGAGGAGCCCGACCGGATTGAGCAAAGACCCAGAAGCCCCGAAGTTGCCCAAGCAAACCCAGACGTGAAGCCCAAATGGGATATGAACCCGTCTGGAAATGAGCCTGAACCCCAAATGGAGATACCAAGATACCATCCCAGATGTGAAGATCCAGTATACAAAGTTCAAGATGTTTCCGACCGACCAAGCCGACCAGCCAAGATCTGTTTGGATTCCGTGGAACATTGAACTTCGTTTGCGTACCCAGTGATGACTGTACTTGCTGGAAGTATGCTACGAGGGACCGCGGACGATTACGACGACAAGACTATAGTGAAGACAAGTCAAGATGGAGTGCATGTAAAGATCGACAGCAGATAGCCAGACAGACAGAGAAAAGAGACAACAGATAACAGATAAACAGAGTTCGTTTTGCCAAGGATCGCGCAAGTGAGTTGGAGCAGCCTACCGGACGTGCATTCCCGGAGGACCGACTAAGTCTACGCGTGAGGGCCCAGCAACTGTGACATCTGGGTCGAGCTCCCGCAACAGAGTCCAGTCCAAGTTGGGGTGAGTACCGGGTACCAACCCGAGGTTGATCCACTTCCATTTCATTTCCTAGTTGCGGTTGAGCTCGTCCCTCACAGGAAGGCCCCGCATTTCATATTACCGATTACCTTGTCACCTGGTTGGAGTAGCCCCAGGTGGGAAGTATTGATTTAAGTGCTATTGTGTGGTAGGACGTACTTGATTGTGTTAGTTTCCCTCAGTACTTGAGGGTGGTGCGCGTGAGCCAAAGCCGTCCGGGATTGACCAGTATCCCGGAGTCCGGCTGGAGTTGACTGGAGTAGTGACCGACCCTTTCACGGTCCAAAAGAATAAGGAAGGGCTACGTGTTTGTATATAACTCTGTATCTGTTTGTATTGTTTGGTTATCTGAGAGCTGTCAGAGGCGACGTCCAAGAAGGTTACGTTCTGCCCTGCTGCCTAGCGACCTACAAGTATCAAGACAACTCATCCACGGTTGGAGACCCCTGGTTACGAAGACAAACGAACCCACAGGGATTGTTCACAAGGACACACGCCACCCCGGTTGGAGTGTACATCTAGGTGTATCATTTCCGGCTAGGGTCTGTTCTGGGTGCACCCCCATTCGGGAGTCCACATCCAGGGCGCGCTAACTATACACCTGGGCGGTCAGGCGTTCACCCGCCTCGCCTCATCTGTGTGCCTCGCGTCACTCCTCCAGAAGGTGAAGCTGGGAGAGATCGGTCGGCGATTGAAGTCCCTATTGCCTATGAAGACCCAAGGTTCTCGCTCGATGACGGTAACACTGTCCACCTGATGAGCATGCTTCGGCAGCAAGCTGATGGAATGCGTGCGCTGAGTGCGAGGCCAGACCTTATCAAGGGTGTCTATCTCGATGGAACAGGAGGGGTGACTGACCCTGTGTACGTCACCGTGGCTGCGCTGCAAGAAATGGATGATGCGATCGAGGAATCAATGAGCGACGATCCGCTCGACGATTTACGGCTTCGCTATATCGCCTCCGCGGAGGCTCTCATGGCGGACGGTGATAGTGTGGAGGGTGACGAGTACGAGCACGACGCGACTGAGATTCACTTCGAAGATTATGCGCACGAGCTCGCCTTCTTGCCCGATTTGACCACGCCTGCATCGACGACTCTGGACTATGATGCACCGAACGTGAAGAACCCCACGCTGGACCCTATCGGCCAAGCCAAGCTCGTCGAGACACTGCGCCGGCATAAGGAGATCATGATCGCCAGCGGTAACGCACTCCCACCACCAGCGTACGGCGTGGTATGCGACATCGACGTCCAAGGCCATGCTCCTATCAAGCAACGAGCTCGGCGAATCCCGCTGAAATACTTGCGGAAACTCTACGAGTTGCTCAAAGGGTTGCTGGAGGCAGGTCTCATCGCGTTCTCGAGTAGCCCATGGGCCTCGCCGATTGTAATCGTGCTCAAGAAGAACGGCCTCGATATACGGCTATGCATCGACTACAAGATGGTCAACGCGATTACGCTCATTATGGAATATGCAATGCCGCTGGTCGACGATCTACTCACGGAAATGGAGAGCTACTTGTGGTTCTGTTCGCTGGATGCTGCCAGCGGATTCTGGGCGATCATGAAGACGATGCGTGCTCGGTGGGTGTTAGCGTTTGTCTGCGCACTTGGCCACTTCGAGTGGCTGCGCATGCCGTTCGGATTGAAGAACGCACCGATGATTTACCAGCGGATGATTGATAACGCATTGTGGGGCTATGTGCAGCCAAAAGGTGGCTGGGAGGCGTTCGCCGAGCGAATGAAGCAAGCAGAAGCTAAAGCTCAAGCTCTACGCAAGACGTTTGTGATCCAGTCGCATAGGTCGCCGAGTGTCGATCAGCGTGACCTGCGGACGAAGTACGAAGCGGACCACCTGGCCCTGGCCGGAAACGACCCGCTGATGGAGTTGGTAAACAGCCCGGATGCAGATATGTTTGCGACTGGAGAACCGGACCAATCTAAGCTGGTCCCAGTCTTCCATCGCCGATCGTTTGCTTTGGCGGGTCGACCTTCGACGAGTGCTTGGAGACGCTGAATCGGCTTCTATCGCGATTCGCCGAGTGCAGGATCAGTGTCAGCTTCACGAAAAGTATCTTCGTCCAGCAAAAGGTGGATTTCCTGTCGCATGTGGTTACGGGCGAAGGGATTCAGGCCGACGGAAAGAAGCTCGCGGCAATCGCTGAGCTCCCGTTCCCCTCATCGAAGAAAGGTATGCAGGCATTCCTGGGTGCCCTCAACTACTACGGGAGGTTCATCCAGGGACTGGCGGTCTACGGAGCGGTGTTATACCAGATCAAGGATGAAAACTTCGCTCCGGGGTGACCTCAGCGTGGCCCGCAACGCCTTCACAGCATTACGACAGAAGGTCGTCGAGGCTCCGATTCTACGGCATTTCGACGGCTCGAAGGACGTCTACATCATGTTATACGCCAATGAATGGGCTCTGAGCAGTACGCTCATGCAGATGCATGACGACTTGCTCCACCCGGTCCGATTCTGCGGCCGGGTGCTCAAGGAAAACGAGATCAACTACCATCCTGCAGAAAAGGAGGTATTGGCTCTCCTACAAGTGCTCAAGGTATGCTACACGCTGCTGTCCGAGAAGACGTTGCATGTCTACACCCGATTCTCGACCTTGGAGTGGGTGTTCCAGTCCAAGTCGTCGTTCGGGCGGACGGTGCAGTTTGCGGTGTTCCTCTCGCAGTGGCATCTTAAGGTCAAGCGTGTCCGAGAACGTGACATCGAATTTGCCAAGCTGCTGCAGTCGTCGATCACACCTTTCGTGGCGCTCGACGAGGCTGTAGCACCACTTTCCCCGCCCTCGAAAGGGTCAGCGACCGTACGACTGGCTCCACATTTGCTCTACGCGAGTGTCCCTCGAGACTATGAAGGTCACGTGTTATCATTCGATGGGTCAGCGAAGACTGAGAAGCATGGCGGACATGGAAGCTGCTCGTGGATCCTGTGGCGCTTACCGGCTTGGGACATTGTGATCGCTGCGAGTGCGCACCTACCATCGACGACGGTCAATCTGTCCGAATATACTGGCATGAACAACGGAGTCAAGGCGGCGATTGAACATGGGGTGACCGATCTTATTATCGTCGGCGATTCCAGGCTTGCAATCCAGCAATCCATGGGGGTGATAGCCTACCGGAAGGAGACGCTGCAGGTCAAGCTGAAGAACCACAAGGAACTCACGGCGAAGCTCAACTCAGTCCGCTATCTGCACGCCATAAGGATGTATAACGCATCCGCTGACTCGCTGGCAACTGAAGCCCTGGAGACCCAGGTCACCAAGGTAGTACTCAGCGAAACAAGGAAGGCAGAACTCAAGGCGCTCAATCGGATCCCGGAAGTGCTGTACGTCGACGAGCAAGCCACAATGGAGGCCGAGCGGAACACCCAACGAGCAGAAAGCGCTCAGCGAGCAAGACCCCCAAGTGCTGATGAGATCACCGATGAACCCCAAGTCACCGCGGTCACCAGAAGTCAAGCTCGGCAAGTGAGATTCGAGGATTCCGAGGTACAACGGCATGCTAACCGCGGCGATATGAGAGGGCGTAAGGTCGAACGGACGGAGCCAGACGAGACTCCAGCTCCTCCAGACAACGTATCGGAGTCAGCGAGTGGGCCAAACGAAGCGCAAAATGCAAACGAAGGCGTCGGCATCAACGGACCAGCTCCTGCTACTCCAGAAGAAGTCGACGAGCAACCAGATCCAGTAGCGGTGCAAGCAGAACGCATACGACGAGTTCGCGTTGCCCAAGACGAAGAAAGGAGGTGGGCCGACTTGAAAGCCTACCTCCGAGGTGACATTGAGTCCCTCGACTTCAAAAGGGCAGCCAATGCGAGCAAACTCGCCGACCGATTCGTCCTGGACGAAGATGACGTGCTGCACTATGTGGGTAAGGGACGCAAGCTCGACGAAGGAGGCGAACCAGAGCCACAGCTGAGACTGGTGATACCAACGACCATGATCGAAGAAGTCCTACAGAGTTGCCACGACTCTATTGAAGGAGGATATCAAGGGATAACGCGCACGTTTCACCGAGTCAAGAAAGACTACTACTGGATCGGCCTGTATGACACGGTGGCGCGCCATGTTCGCGCTTGTGCGGACTGCAGTACCAGCAAGGGCAAACCCCAATTGAAGGGGTATTCGCCGGGCAATGTGCTCGCCGACCGCCCGTTCCAGCTAGTATCGATGGACTTTGTGACGCCGTTGCCGAAGACTCGGTGAGGCAATACGTCATTGCTGTTGTTCCAGTGCTCCTTCACCGGCTACGTTATCGCCAAAGCAATGAGCAGCACCAAGGCACAAGACGTCGCAGATGTTTTTGAGGAGTATGTGTTCCGACGCTTCGGTGCCCCGTCGATGATACGACACGATCGCGACCCACGGTTCATGAGTGAGACCTTCAAGGCCTTCCTCGAGCTAATTCAGTCGAGGTCGAGAGCGACGCTCAGCTACCGCCCGCAAGCGAACGGCCAGCAAGAACGGTCGGTCAAGTCAGTGATCCAAGCCGTGAACGTGTACGTCGAAGACCCACTCCAGCAGGACTGGGACGAGATCGCCGAGAAGATGGTGTATGCGATCAACAATTCGATGGACACGACGAGGAAAGAGACACCTTTCTACCTCGTCCACGGATGGGACGCCCAATCGACTCCGAAGGCAATGACAAGTTCGCTGAGGCTCGGCGATGGAGATCAGACAGATGCTACAGCCTGGAGGCGCAAAGCCAGCCGCCAACACAATATTGCGCTGGCATTGGCCAAGCACTACCAAGCCATCGAGAAGGCTCGACGAGCGAAGGAGCACAACGAAGCTCTTGGGAGAATCGAAAGACTTGCCGTATCGCTCGACGAGCACGAGGACCCTGGCGGAGAAACGGTCGACGAATCAACGGACAAACCCGTCCATCGCTCACTATTCCAGCCAGGGAGCCGGGTGTGGTTGTTTATGGAGCGCGTGAAGCCCGGCCTGACCAAGAAGCTCGCCCACAGGTGGCATGGCCCTTTCCGCATCAAACGGAAGGTGGAGGAATTTGCCTACGAGCTTGAGCTACCTGACAAAGCCGGATACCGTTTCTATCCTGTGGTGCACGTGTCCCGACTCAAAGCAGTGAGCGCAGATGATCGCAGACCGACAGCAGAGTTAATCGACGGACTCGGCGAGGATGAGAGGTTCGATTTCGACGAGGAACTCCTACCAGAAGACAGCTGGGAGCCGGATGGAGACGGCGACAAGTACGTCGTCGAAGCTATTCTCGACGATCGATGGCCAATGTCGACAGGCACTGAACGGAACCAGCGAGAGTTCTACGTCAAGTGGCAAGGCTACGATGAGCCGACTTGGGAACCAGTATCGAATTTATCGTGCGGAGGATTATTATTCGACTATCTCCTCCAGCGCAAGCGCGAGAACCGCTTCAAGATGGTTCAAGTTGCTGACGAAGATTAGCAACTGCGCGGTGTATCCCTCGGCGATGGACACAGGTCGCCGAGCAAGGGATTGAT
Source organism: Phytophthora melonis (assembly GCA_024211575.1). Classification (NCBI taxonomy): domain Eukaryota; phylum Oomycota; class Peronosporomycetes; order Peronosporales; family Peronosporaceae; genus Phytophthora; species Phytophthora melonis. The sequence continues at coordinate 3,739,107 of JAMXKT010000038.1, read as the reverse complement.
GCTACTGTGTCACATGTTGACCTTGGCGAGGGTGCGGTACAGGCCCTCGTCGAGTGTATCTCGACTGTACCAACAACTGCATGATTTGATTTGATTGATATGGAAATGTGGCCGCGCGGAAAAGAACAATGGGACTACGATATGCAAAGCGCCTCCGACTAAACTACGTCTCGACACTACGTGAAGCTCGACGAGTGGTGCGCGAGAATCAGGCCACAGAAGAGAATCAAGCAGCGTGAACGACGTTCGGCGGTAGGAACTCCGCTAGAGCTGGGCGATTCGCTGGAGCCCTGGTCTTCGGATGAAGAGCAGGTGGATCTGGCTCGATGACCTCTCGTTCAGTCTCAACTACGAGTTGGACGATGTCAGGATCAGCCCCAGCAGGGATGAACAGCGGAAAGTCAGGATGCGCTGGGCGAAAGATCGTGTTGTAAGGGTGACGGCCTGGAGCAGTCAACCACCAGTTGCGCCACGGCTCGTTGTTGTCGATATGATCAACCTCGGCAACCCAGTTCTTGGTCTTGGGGAACCATGGGAGGTTAACCAGTGGGCAAAACGGAACAGCCGGATCAAAACACACGTCCGTGTCCAACAACGGCGCCGGGCTACCGTCGATTTCGTGGGTAACGGCCTCCACGAAGGCGTCCCCGTACTCCTTCATCGCCAGTCGCAGGAGGTCAGAGCGCTGCTTACGTTCGTGGATGTATTCCTTCAACTTCAACCACAACTTGGTGAATTGCTCGTCGAGCTCCGCAGTCTGCTCAGAGGCCAACCATGCCTCGGCGAGCCAGATGTAAACGCTGGACTCGACGATCCAGTGCATTCTCTCCCATAACGCCAGAAGGAGATCCCAGCGAACGACACCACGAGACCGACACAACGCGAGGCTTAACGCTTCCAAAAGAGTCTCTGCTTTCCGTGACCGCTTCCGTTTTTCTACTGGAGGAAACACGCCGAGTACTGTGTCGTCAACGAACACCATACTCCCAGGGAGGAGTCGGAAAATCGCCCGCCAAGGGTGGTTGGGGTCGTCGACGGTAGCGAAAGCCTGATGGCCTGCCAAGCTGATGGGCGTGGGCTGGATGCGAACGCCGTCCTCTGTCTTCTCGGTGACTGCAACCGGCACACACGACGCCAATATCTTCTCCCAGCAGCGACGCGAAGCCTTGTGAAAGAACGGGAGGGAGCGGAGGCGCTTCATGTGCTTGGATTCACGAGAGTCCCGGCTGGTTGCGTTCGAAGCACGCTGCACGAGGGTCTTCACATCCACCAAATGGGGAGGAGGCCCATTCTCGAGCTTGGCCCTCAGACCCTCTGGCTTCGGTTCGCCCACTTGCCCTTGCGTGGCAGAGTAGGAGCGAGTAGCAGGCTTCATCGGTTTGGGCACTTTCGCTGAGCTCTTACCCGCTGACGTTCGAAAAGTCTTGGCTGGAACCTTCTTGGAAGATTTCGCCGACCTAGCAGGTGCCTTGCTGACGGACTTCTCAATGGGTTTAGAAACCGGCTCAGCGAGGCTCGACGCATGATCGGCAGTGGTCGAGCTAGCAGCACTGGAAAATTGTCGGGCAGGCAGTGGAGACTTGAGTTCGAGCGACGGATCAGGGAAACCTTGACGCTGGCCGCCAGAACCCAGTCCAGAGTCGGCATCCGACTTGCTAATGGACTGACTGCGCTGGCTCGACAAGTTGGGAGAAGTTGTAGCAAGGCTACCTCCCGCCGAACCAGCCCCGCTGTCACTGCCACTCTCCTCGCCGTCGTCATCTTCTTCGGAATCCCCAGGGCTCCACGCAGGATGTTTGCCAGGAGGCAGAGCCCGGATCATGACCGAGTTTGTTGTCAAGGCGGGCGGAGCTTTAGAACACAGCGATGCTAGAGCAGAAGCCGCCTCGACTCGCGTCGTCGACGAAGCATCACTAGCGACCGCCGAAGACGCCTCGCCAGCTACAGGGGTAGTGGGCGTCGAAGAGTTCAGCTCCTCGGTAGGATCCTCAGACGCCGACGATGGAGCAGGAGACTTGGCTGGAACCCGAGATGTCAAGCCACCAGGGGAACCCTCGGCGATCACAGGATAGTCCGGAGTCTCGCCCACCTCGTCAGGAACTCCAGTAGAGACAACGGCCTCAGCAGACGACGACGAGTCGACTGGAACGGACAGAGAAGCCGCAGGAACATCGTCGACCGCCAGAGCCACGGGTGCTTCGCCGAGCACCTCCGAGTCGCTGTCGGACTCCTGAGCATGAACCTCGCGCTGGATAGCCGCGGCATTAAACTTGGCAGCCCTTTGAGGATATCGTGATGGAGTCGAAACGACGGGATTTGCCGGTAATGTCGACTGGCCAGCGCTGGAGGGCACTGGAGCTTTCTCCTCAGCGAGCGAATCTTCAGCGTTCGGGCTCGGCGACCTCTTCTTCTTCGACGAGAGCTGTTTCTGTGAAGCAGGAAGAGAACCCTGCTGGGCAAGTTCAGCTTGACGAGCCTCCTGAATGCGAGCCCAGCGAGCCATCCGCTGCTTCTTGGGCTTCTTGGACGGAGTCGACGAACTGCTGGGAACCGGAGTCGGACGACTGCGCTGACTCGCTGTCCGGATCACGAGAACGACGACGCTTGGAACCAACTATAACTGGCGACGGGGAACGTGAACGATCGCTCACCGCAGGAGCTGACGCTGGCGAGAAACGACGACGTGATGACGCAGCCGGTGGGGAAGTGCTCCGAGCCGAAAAGCTCAGCGATCGATTGGCCCTGGCCAAGTATCGACCGGCCTTCGACGAGCGAGCTCGGTAAGAACGGTCAGCCACTTGACTAGCTTGACTCGGCGAGCGAGATCGACCACGACTGGGTGAACGCGACCGACGTGAACGCGAAGGACGACTTGGCGGGGAGGAAGTCGAAGTTGGAGCAGGAGATGGGGTCCGCACGTGCTGCTCGATCTCTCCAAACACACCCAAGCCAGCTTGACGAAGCATGTCGCTGGCATCGCGGAAAGCTTCCAGTTGATCAGCGTCCAAGCCGGGCATTGGTTGACCTGCGGAACAACAGATTCAGTGAGCGAAAGAACGAACAACAAAACCCGTGAAGACGTGCCACTTACCAAGCATGGCTGCGACTGCCAGGCATGGACTCTGCTTCTGGAATTCGCTGACCAAGGACGTGAACTTCTTGCAGCGAGTCAGAGTACGGATTGTGTGGTCCTTGTCTTCGAGCTGGCGCTTGAGCCACTGGTGCGCCGATCCATCTCCCATCACGATGGCATTTGACAGCCGCGTTAACTGAGTGGAGAGCTCATAACACCGGCCGAGGAGCAGTTGGCGATTCCCAGCATCCCGCCTAAAATCGTCGACTTGGGCAGCAATAACTCGGTCCTTGTCCCTGATGACAGCCTCCAGGCGCTGCTTCTCGGTGAGGAAGGTCTTGCGTTCGGTGTCCAGCAGTTCCAAGCTGAGCTGCCTCTCGTTGCTTGAGTCGATGAGACGAGCTGCCTCCTCCTTCAGTGACCGAGCCAGCGCATCGGACGTCGCGACCGTCTCGCGGAGGGCGGTGATTTCCTTGTTTGCTTCGCAGAGATCGTGCTGCAGGAGATCAGCACGCGTGCGCTCAGCAAAAGCCTCAGCAGCCTTCTCACCAGCAACAACAGCAGGGTGAGGTCCATCGACGACCTGGCCTTCAAGTACCGGAAGCAGCTCATCGATTGACGACGCGTTCTGGAGTCGACAATACAGCTCCGGCGATGGATCCACAGGTGGCCTCGCGAACAAGTACGCAAGCAGCTTGCACATCTTGGTCTCTCGCTCGGCCTTCATGAACTCCAGCCGATTGTCACGCAACTCGAGAACGCGCTCCAATTCAGCGAGGGTCAACGGCCGTCCAGTCGAAGTCCCAGACGCAGCACTTGACGAGGCAGGAGCCGACGACATGTCCTCCGATGCAGACGAAGATTGGAAGCCCTCAACTTTCACGTGAAGAGCTGCTCCATCGTCCAGTGTCGCCCCCGGAGGAACATCAACGGCGCGGCGTGAGGCAGTCGCTGGAGGCGAGCTTGATGTCAAGTCGACCGCAGCCTGTCATGCAGTGACCAGAACAACGCGACGACGTGTGAGCAGACAGGTCGACGGGCAAGATGATGAACGTGAAGAAGACTTACGGGTGGTGGCGTAGAAGGCGCGGCGTCGCGCGCAGCATCGCCCATGGTGTCGGCGAAGAAGTGCTCAGCGATCCGACAGTTGGTGTTTGACGGAGAAGAAATCGCTGTCCAGAGTGATGATCAGGACACTCGCCGGCAAGGTTCGGGTCCCGATCAGGAGGGTTGTGGTATAGCGATTTCTGAGTCTGGAAGTCGGTGGCTGCAGCCAGTCCGGGCCAAGTGTGTACACCAGACACCGACTGGAGGAGTTTCGCTGACACAAGATCCCAAAGATCTGAAGGGTCGTCGAGCCAAGAGTCGACGAGCGATTAGACTTGGTTTTAGTATTGGAGAGGCCGTAACAGCCCATTTTCATTAGATATTAGTATAGGAACCACAGGGAAGGGCCTTTGAGCCCAACAAAGCAAAGATAAATACAGAGTGGAATTTTCGAGGTCCTAAACAAGCGGCACGCGGCGTCTCTTCAAGGTACGACCGCCCCCGTGGGGCTAGATCATGACCACCGCTGAGATCGGCTATCCGAAGTGACGGAAGTGTTCTCGGCCGCCCGGCGAGTCCAAGAGCGAGAGCGTGTAGTGGTTATCTGGATTCCGCCCCTGGCGAAGAGCTCGTCGAGCGTACGAGCGCGGGTTTTCGGCCCGCCCCCGATTCAGCCGGTGCGGTTTTGCATCGGCGCCCCGTAAAAGGTGAGAGCAGTCGTCCATCCTTTGGTGGAGGGCACGGGTCAAGGAGAGAAGGAGAAGGAGGAGAAGAAGCGACAAGAGGGTCGGCGAGAGAAGGGGAGCGTGCTGTGTGCTCGTGGCACGGCTCCTGGGACGACTTGGCAGGTGTCTGGGTAACCGCTAGACCGCTGTAAACGGACTGGGCGATCTTCGGATTACCCGACAAGCCTGCGCTCCCGTTAGTGTAGGTGTTGTTGGTGTGGGAGTGGGAAGCTAACGAGTTTTGGCACGTCTGCTACACCACATTGATTTGGAGGCTGTTGGGGGTAAAGATCCAGGTGCTTGTCCAGGTGCGAATCTCCGGTTGTATGCAGATGATTAGCGGTCTCACTCGAGAATTTGCGCAACGAGGCGCAAGCGGTGAAGAGCTAGGGTGGTCCGAGATCCGACATATCGGGTCCGATTTGCTAGAGGGCTCCGATTTAGCAGGAAGGGCTGAGGGAAGCTCACTATATCTGACCCGATTTGCGGCTGGGGGTTCCGGTTGGTGAAGCCGGTGCCAGAAATGCCGCTTTTCGCCGGCAAAAGGGACCGCTTCAAAGTATTCCTCGGTCCCTATCAGATTGGCGTGGCACGTAGTTGTGGCTGCCGTAGACGATGGCACAAGTGATTTAGCTGACCATAGTGAAATGAAATGGATATATACAGGATACTGTTGCCCTCAGCGTCCTTAGAGGTGGGGAGGTATGGCCAGCTAGGAATGCCTCCCCTCTAGGCCTTATCTCTTAACTCAGGTCAGATATAAATCGGACTCGCCGATCATGTTGGAGCTCCATTTTATATAAATCGGACTCCGAGATAACGTGTCAAATCGGGCGGCAAAATTGTTGAAAACCACAATATATACTCCGAACTAGTTCAGTTATATGACTCTGTGACCCGACGGCTATGCATGTATAAAGGGTACCATTATTTTTTTAATTCATGATGCTGTCCGTGCAAAGGATGAAGCGAGCGCAGCTGCTGCGCAGAGCCACCGACTAGCGTTCGAGGGCCTCCATGTCGCGTGGTGCTTGACCAAGTTCATGTTCGCGTTGACTTTCATCGCGCCGATGGCGGCTAATGGCCATGTCGAATTCGCCTTATTGGGTACGGTTGGTGTGGCCGCTGCAGTACTGGTGCCAAATACCGCCAATTACGTCACCGAGTGGACGCCCTACGAACCACTGACCTTCCGTACTGGTCGTGTCAGTGGGTGTCATGACCCATCTGACGCAGTTGTGATTCCAAGAGCGACGCAGACGAGTTCTCGCTGACGGGCATGATCTTCCGAGGACTGGAGGACCCCGTGCCTGAGTCACTGAGCGAACATTCGAAGACTGAGAGTCTGCACCTCCTGCGAGGAGCTGACGCTGCTAAACATCAAGTTACTTATGAGGACGCCGCGGACGGCGTCAAAGTGACTATCGATGAAGAGGCTCAGCCACGATCTCCTGCGGCGATCACGGTCAAGATGCGGCTTACTGGGGTACGGGTCTGGTCCGCCACCGCTAAGATCGGCGCCTCAGCCTAGCCCCGCTTGACTGCATCGAAGGCCTGCTGACAATCAGCAGTTCAATTCCACTCGGCGTCCTTCTTGAGGAGCTGTGACAGCGGGCGTATTGTGCCTGCGTAGTCCTTTACGTACTTGCACAGGTACGCGGCCTTGCCAAGGACTGCCGCAGTTCCTTGACGTTCGACGGTGTCGGCCACTCGTTGATCACTCTGACCTCTTCAGGGTCAGGGCGGACACCGTTCTTCCCAACGAGACACCCGAGCACGGGTATCTCGCTCGCCCCGAAGATGCACTTCTTCAGGTTCACGTAGAGCTTGTGCTTGCGCATGAGCGCAAGCAGCTTCCGGAGATGCACCTTGTGCATCTCAACGTCGCTCACCCCGTCCGCAGCACGGCTGTGGACGAACACGTCATCGAAGTAGTACGGCGCGAAGTCGCGCACCGAGCGCAACAAGTGCGTCACGCACCTGTTGAAGGTCGCAGGGGCGTTCTTCAGACCCTGCGGCATCACTAGCCACTCCCAGAGCATGCCACTCGGCGTGCTCACAGCCGTGAGAGGGATATCGCTCTCACGCATTAGGATCTGATAGAACCCATCGCGCAGATCAAGAGCACTGTAGACAGTGCTCCTGGCCATCGAATCGATGATAACATCTTTTTGCGGTATCGGTGTCTGCGCCGGTATCGTCGCATTCGTTCAGCTTATTGTACGCATGAACGATGCGCCAGCCGCCCTGTGGCTTCTTGACACAGAACGTCGGGGCACTGTGCTCGGATTTCGATTCCCGCACTTGTCCAGCTTTGCGACGACTTTCGAAGAAGTCGTCGATCGCCTTGACCTGCTCTCGCGGCAGTGGCCACTGCCGCGTGACACAGTATTTCGTGCCCGGCACGATATCAATCTCGTGCTGAATGCCCTTGTCCTGCGGAAGCTCCGCAGGGATCTCTTCTGGAAGTACGTCCGCGTACTCCCGTATAATCTCGTAGTAGGGACTCGTCTTCAAAGCGTTCCTTCTTCGTCTTGGCACTGAGAGTGTCTTCACTCTCAGTGGTGCTCTCTATGAAGAACTGCCTCAGTTCCTCATTCTCGCTCTTTGTTCTCTCGGCGTCCGAGAGAATGCATATTTGCTCGATGCGTCCATCGTGCAAGTCATGCGCGAAGCGCTTCCAGCTCATGACTGGAAGCGAAGTCAACTCTGACGCTTGCGTCGGAGGATTAGCGAGGGTCATCTACAGGTACACGTCAAGACGTTCAACGTCTCGACGTCCGGCTTCTCAGCCTTCGTCTGCCCGGCAGACATCTCTTGTAGCGTCTCGGCCCCGGGCCGAGACTTGCGCAGCGATCTTCGCATGCGCCGTCCTCTTGTCTTGCGGAGCCCAGCTCCGCATGGTTCTTGACCTCGTCCAGGCCCAGCCGTGGACGGGTGTTCTTCTTTATTCCGCCGGCGGGTACTTCCCGCGGGCGAGCGACTTCAAGCCCGGCTTGGTCGCGCGGCGCTTCGTCGTGCAACCGGGCTGCACGACAGCATGCAAGTTTTCCGGTGCGGGACGTTTGCAACCGTCCGCACCGCCTGCAGCGTCGGTTCCCGGAACCGACACGCCATCTTCACCTCGACGCCTGTTATTGGCGGAGCTCTTCATTACAAAGGGTGCGTCGACTCCCGGAGTCGACGCGAAATGTCTCTTCTCAGCATCGGTTCCCGGAACCGACGTGACTTCAATACCTCGACGCCTTCCATTGGCGGAGACCCCCATTACGGAGGGTGCGTCGGCTGACGAATCAAATCCATCAAAGCCATCGACTCCCGTAGTCGACGACGTTCCATCACCTTGGCCCTTATTATTGGCCAAAACTGATCCAATCACATTCGCGTCAGCCTCCACGGCTGAGGCGTGACATGATTACGTCATCCGCGTCCCTTCGGACCGGAGACACGCCCACAATCAGATTCGCGTCAGCCTCCACGGCTGAGGCGTGTGACGCATATTCGTCATTCGGGCCTCTTGAGGCCGGAGACTCATTCTGATTCGCTTAAATGTTTGTGTCGATTTCGGAAATCGACACATTTTCTCCTTCAGCCGTCGGCGGCGACGCCGACGCTGGCTGCTCGTGCGCGTCCAGGGTGTTCCGGGACAGCGGCATTAGGCGCTGTCTCGACTGGAGATTCGCGCGCACCTGCTGGTGCGTGTGTGGTGGTAACAGGGCCATCGCTCTCTGTTCCACTGTCGCGACCGAAGCGCACTAAAGTGCGCTTCTCCCAATCGATTACCGGATCATGCCGTGGCTCGCACGGCATGCCCAATACCATGTCGAACTTATCGTCCAGATCGAGGACGATGAAGGTTTCGACGAACACTCGAGCTTTATACGTGAAGCGCACGCGTACTATGCGCTTCTCGGTCTTTAAGACGACACCTGTCGCCAGACGTACTTCCAACATACTTCGAGGTATCTTTTAATCCTCGAAGTCAAGCATTGATAGACTTCGCAGTCGAACAAAGTTCTTCGACGCGCCAGAATCTACCAGAGCACGATGAGAGTCCCTTGCTCTCATCGACGTCACATTCAGGATGACAAGGTCAGGCCTGTCATCTTGGTTCTTGCAGTGAGAGTCAACCTCACTAGGGGCTGCAGTCCTCAGTGTCGCGTGTCCAAGGTTGACACGCGGAACCGCATTACCAGTAGGGCGCCCCGCGCCTACTGGCGTCCAGCGTTTTTGTTTGGTTGCGACGGTGCCCGGCACCGCCGCGATAGCCACCCTGCTGGTGCACTGGGGCCGTGCACTCTCGAGCAAAGTGACCGATCCTACCGCAACGGTAGCATCGCACATTGTTTCCCTGCGACTGCTGGGATCCAGCAGTGGCAGCGCTCGAGAGGTCCATTGGTTCTGGTCCTCCCGTCCTCACTACCGGGCGTGGCTGCGGCCTCGGTACGTGTGCATGCAATTTAGCCTGTCGCAGGCTAAACTTCTCCTGCATCGCAAGAGTGATTGCAGCTTCAAAAGTATTCGGATACTCACGGAAGAGATAGGTCTTCACAGGCCCATCTCTCAATCCCTTCATGATCGTGACGACTTTGGTCGCCTCGTCAATCGGGTTGGTCACGATGTTCGAGACCAAGTACCATGCCTTCTGGGCGTAAGCATGGACGTCATGCTTGCCTGCTGCAGGTCGAGGAATTCGGTCCTCGGCCGGAACTCATTCTGTGGGGGCTCAAACGCCTGTCTGAGCTCCTCCTTAAAGCCTTCGTACGTGCTGAAGCACGTAGGATCAGAGAGTCGGTGTCCATACGCCCAACTTCTCGCTCATCCGCCAAGACATGACATGGCGAACGCAACCTTGGACAACGGGTCGACGATACGTCGAGCCGCGATGGCAGTGTCGAGTTCGACAAGCCAACGGAGGAGAAGTTCACCCTCTCTTCCGACATAGTTGCTCACGTTTAGTTTCAACGATTGTCCACGCGGTGTCGTCCCCGACGACACCGTGGTAGCAGAAGCGGCATCACGCTGCTCCTTCATGATGAACCCCAGAACAACACCATGTTGCTCTGTCGGCGATAACATCGCAGCAACTGCCGCCTCCCCAATGACTGTTGACAGTCGTTGGAGTGCCTCCCACTCTGGATCCGACAGGTGAAGGCAGTCCAACATGAGTTGCAGGCGTAGTGGAGTTTTTCATGTGCACCTCCGTGTTCATGAAAAGGTTCTCGGCTCACCGTCCGTACAGTCCCGTACGAACGTTCAGGTAGTCGGTCGTTGGACGGACTACAAAGTGCTGCCAGGTGTAATGGGCCTACCTTGGCTCACTACAACAGCTTACACGTATGCGCACGTGTGTGAGGAAGCTTAGCTTAGTTTAAAATAGAGTTAATTATACTCGGGCTTCCGAGTATAGATTAATCTAAATAAACGATCCAAATAATGTTTTTGGGTTAAAATGAAACTGCTATTTTTGTTTTATGTTTTTGACTAAATGTAATATTCTAAGTTGGGAATCTGCCAACGGCTGGTTGGCAGAATTCCTTTGCTACGCAAGACAGGTTCACTCCAACTTACACTCGGCGCTTTGGTGAGCGTCCTGATCTCGTGGAGCTACGCACATGGGGATGTCTGGTGTATGTGTACACTCCGAAGGTCTTGAGAAAGAATAAGCTTGAGAATCCCGGGCAACCTTGCCTCTTTCTAGGATATGGTAAGGAATCAATGAGCTATCGAGTGCTGGACTTGAAGACCGGAAGGTGAAGGAGTTAAGGACGGTAGATTTTGCTGAGAATTGGGCAGTGGAGCACGATTATTATGTTGAGCAGCTCCTGCTCAATCGATACAAGCGGGGAAGGAACAAACTTCCGTCGCGCATTCCGTACGTCAGATTGGAGGATTTGACGTCTCCAAATCCCGTAAGAAGCCGACTTGGAGAACCGGAAAATGAACAACGTGTTGATGAACATCGTGGTAAGCGTTATTGTAGTGAGGACTTGCGAGTCCACACACCCGGTGCCGTAGTGGATGCTCCGATCGCTGTGGGTGGACCGGCGTTGGCCAGCTTCTCCGCAGGCGATGCGTTGAGCGTATATCCGACGGGTGGAGCTTAGGTAGTAGCTCGGTCGTCGCGTGCGCTCGGACTACGAGAAGTGGACCAACATGTGGATACTGATGAAGGAGGTGGTGCAGAAGGTGGAGTGAACCTGTCTAACCGCAGTTGTTCTGCACCTTTGAGAGGTGGTGGAGACCTGCCTAACCGCAGTGACTCTGCGCCTGCTAGAGGCCCGCGAGCTCTCAGTGATTCAGATGATGGGCACAATGGTGCACATGATCCAGACTGGGTTCAATCTGATGAAGATGTGTCTGATGCTATTATTGCGACTGGCGATCCAATGGAGGACATATCTCGGTCAGTGTGAGCTAGTAGAGAGGATGATAGTGAAGAAGATGAAGACCTCGGCGCTTCATTTCGGAGATCGAACACGCGTCTCAGCGACTACGAAGCAGACATTCCAGCGAGCTTGGTCATTCAGTCAGTGAATGAACTGCTGGAACCAGTGTCGGTGGAGGAAGCACTGTCTGATCCTGGCACTAAGAGATTGATTGAGGCTCTTGACAATGAATACAAAGAGCAGATTCGGAATCATGTGTGGGAATTGGTTGATCGCCCACCTGGAGTGCAAGTTCTGAAGAATAACTGGGTGTTCGTGAAGAAACGGAACGCGCAAGGAGAGGTAGTGCGCTACCGAGCTCGGATCACTGTGAAAGGCTGTCAACAGGAGTTCGGAATCAATTTCTGGGAGACATACGCTCCAGTTGTAAAGATTGAGTCGGTTCGATTCATCTTGCAGCTAGCTCAGTACCTATGACTGATGTGTCGACAAGTGGATTTTGTCACTGCATTCCTGAACGGACCTATTAGTGATGCAGACATTTATATGGAGCAACCGAAGTATTCTTACGATGGTTCCGACCGCGTCTGCAAACTGCAACAGAGCCTCTATGGGTTGAAGCAGGCGCCGCGAATTTGGTACCAGATGCTGGACAAGTACTTACGGAAGTGCGGGCTCACGCGGACCAAGATGGACGCGGGCGTGTATGTCCGAACAGTGGGAGAATAAGATTTTCGTTGCAGTGTACGCTGACGATCTCTTGATTGTTAGGACGGAGCCCGACATCGAGGTGGTGGTAGCGGAGTTGAAGAGCGAGTTCAAGATTAAGGGTCTGGGCAATGTCAATCATCTGCTAGGGATGCAGATTACCTACGTTCCAGGACGCATGCTGACGATCTCTCAGAAGGGCTACTGTGAGAAGGTGCTGAAGAGATTTAAGATGGACAAATTCAAACCTGCACCTACACCGCAAGTAAAGGAAACTTGCCTCCGCCTGGTGACCCTGATGTGGAACCGGTGTGCGTGAATGCAGACGCTGATTTGGACTATCGGCAAATTGTAGGATCTTTGCAGTATCTGGTTCAGTGTTCGCGCCCAGATATTGCGAATGCCGTGAGAACTTTGGGGAAGTTCTTGAACTGTTTTACTCGTGAACATTTGGTGCTAGCAAAGAGAGTGCTGCGCTACTTAAGAGGGACCACGGACTACGGACTCGTGTGGACGAGATCGGACAAGCCGGACTTGCACGTCGCGGCGTACGTGGATGCTTGGAGATACCCGAAGAAGGAGATGCAACTGGTAGCACTTGTTGGTCTAGTTGCATCTCCTTCTTCGGGTACCTCCAAGTATCCATGTACGCCGCGATGTGCAAGTCCCGCTTGTTGGTTAAAAGATGCTGCTTTCAACCAATAGGAATCTTAATTGTCGATGGACCACCCGTCGTGGTGATCGTAAATGAAGGTGGCATTTGATGTTACGTACATCATAGCCGAGGAAGTAATCATTCTCTAACAGCCAACGTAACTGTTAGAGTTATAAGTGACTGTAGCCACTTGTGTGTAACCTCTTTACACATGTAGCCAAAGCACCGCTTGTCCTCCGACTGATGCAGCCACAAATTCCGCATCAGCAGTCGAGAGCGTCACGGCCGTCTGCTTCTTGGACTTCCAGTCCACGGTCATGCCATTCACCTGTACAATCACTCCGCTTACCGATTTGCGATCTTCGACATCTCCTGCAAAGTCGACGTCCGACCAGCAGCACACTTGCACTTGCGCGTCCCCAGATGGGTTACTGGACAATTGCAGTTTCAGGTGACGTGATCCACTCAGAAAGCGAGCCATACGCTTTGCCAACTTCCAGTCTTGAACTGTGGGGGCATGCGTCCGTCTCGTGGCATGGTGAACAGCGAACATCACATCCGGCCTCGTGCCGCGCGCGATCCAGAGTAAACTCCCCACCAAGGACTGAAAGTCCTTCACAGTGACAACTTACCGTCACTCCCGAGTGTAGCAGGCAACAGCTCATTGCTGGCACCAGTGAATGGCTCATTCATCCCAATTGGCAGTCGCACCCCGTTTGTACTGTTCAATCCATGTGTCTTCAGTATGGCCATGATCGCACGTTCCTGATCCAAGGTATATCCGTACTCGTCGTCGTGCTCGATTCGCATCTCCAAGAACATTGAGACTCTCCCCAGGTCCTTTAGCTCCAGGGCCGCCACTTCACTGAAGAATACATCAATCCGAGCCGCCGGCGTAGCTGTCACTAGCACATCATCCACGTATGTCCCGACAACAGTGATGTTATCACTGTCCGGCTTCGCGTCTCTCTCAACTTCCTTCGGCGCAATGGTTTGCCATAGAAGACATAGTCCACGCAGAGGTTTCAAGCGCTGTGGGTGACCTTCGCGCAATGACGGAGCGACGTTTCACAGACCTCGTTCATCTGATGATTGGCTTGGTGCATCACCCTCCACTTCGGGTCGACTACGAACTCAACCAGCGGCTTGAGCGGGCTCAAAGCCTCGGTGAGGTCGTCCAAGCGCTCAATCCGGAACCTTGTTTGCCTCCGATGGGTTGGGATGAAGAGATGCGACAGCTCCAGCTTGACGTCAAGTACCATGAAAACCGCGCCCGACACTTCGAGTCGCTGCTCAACAAGGAGACCGACCTCAAGAACCAAGCTGAGATCCTGTGTCACCGAGCTTCGTTCGAGCGCAATGAGCTCTTCGAGGTCGTCAAGTCGCTTCGTCATGAGCGCGACGAAGTCTCGCGTCAATTGAGGAAGTCCAACTCCGCTATGGCGACGAACGACGAGACGATCGCTCTGTTGAAGTCCCAGTGTGAGCGGTACGAGGCTTCTCTCAAGGCTTCGGACTCGCTCTTGGCGAAGGATCGTGAGCTTTTCAAGTCGGGTCTCGTCGAGTACAACCGCAACATGCGGCAGCTCCGAGCTCTCGTCGTTAAACAAGCGCGAGGCCAACCGGAGGCTCAAGACCTCGTCCGACATCTGGATGAGAACATCTTGCCTCGTGCTTTCGAAGCTTTATGGGCGTGCTCGACTCTTCGGCTGCTTCCTCTTCGGAGACTTCTGTTCCACGTCCTCGCGAGGCTCCGGCTCATTCCGGCGCCGTTCGCCGTCGAACCGAGGTTCCGGACGACTCTCAAGATGACGTTCCCATGGATTCTGACAGTCCGAACGGGAACCCGGACGTCGAGTCCCCCGACTCTCGTCCTGCCAAGCGTCACAAGAGTTCTCACCAGTCATCTGAAAGGGGTTCACAGCCTGCGTGGGTGCGTGCGTCTTCGCAGACACGCGTCACTACCAAGCGTGCCGTATGACTCGGTCGCCCTTCGGTCGACCTGCAAGAGAGAGAGCTTGGTCCAAGTCTAAGTCGCGCCCTTCGCCTCCTCCGGTTGCAGTCGCTCGTCAAGGGGTCGCACAGGCTTCAGTTGCTGAATCTACGGCAGCTCAGGCCAGTCGTCCTCCTTCTCTAACTCCATCCGAAGCTTCAACCGCCCTGCTCTCTGAGGCTTCTGAGGCTGAGCTTGAGTTCGAGACTTAGGACCGCGACGAAGAGCTTGAAGAGAAGCGTCCTGCTGAGAGTTCGCCTCTTGATGCTTCGGTCGTGATTCGCCAAGCGCGAAGGAAAAGCCTCGCCACCGCTTCGAGCCGGTGTTCCCGTAGTCCCGGGCACTGATTGCTGAGCCGATAAGCCTTTGGTCTCGGCGACCCGTAAAAGTGCTCCGCGCGCCGTCATCCATCCTTTGATGGAGGGCACAGGATTTCTAATTCCGGAGTCAGGTAACTTAGCTGGCTGCCGAGATTGACTGGCTTGGGGTACTTGGTCTCGGCGAGAACGAGACATCACTGTCCCCGAAGGGCCGAACCACTGGGGGGCATCTCAGCGCAGGCCATTTAGGGCTGATTAGCTCGGCTGTTGTTGTGTGTTGTAGCTAGGGTGCCACATTTGACGATTTGGTGCGTGCTACTACACCGCAACGTGTTCTTCGGCCGCATCTTGACGAACACGTTCGTCAAGACCAGGTCCCTACTCACGTGGGGAGCTGTGTTATCCAACAGCAGCAAAATGTGGCGATCTTCATGCATTTTTAAGTTCAGCTCTCGAAGCCACTGCTGGAAAATAGGCGACATCATCCATGCCTTTGCGTTGTTCTTGTAGAAACCCCATTCCACACCGCTTTTATCGTTACTGTAAAAGCACAACGGCTTAGCGGCCCGATCGATGTACAGCAACGGAAGCAGTTCGGAGCCGTCGACGTTAGCACAATACGCCATGGTAACTTTCGTCTTGGACGCCTTCATGCCGGGCTTTTTGTGCGTGCAGACGTCGCCCACTGGTGCTCGGTTGTAGCAGAGGCCGGCCTCGTCCATGCAGAAGACGTTGCTAGGATCATACAGACTAACCAGATCGTTTTGTTCAGCCCTCCCCTTACGTACAACCGCAGGGTTACGGAGCCTGCCCCCCCCCCCCCTTGTTTTTTAGACGGAAGTGGATGTCGTGCAAGAAGCGAGTGAGCCAGCCGATAGATATGGGCAGGCTTCAGAGCGGGCCCACACCCCTTCTTTTGTAGCTCCTGCGCCTTCTTCGCCAGCACTCGGCGGTTGATGCACACCTTTTTGCTCTCCATGGAGCCCACTCAGCTGACAAGCTCCCCCCTTAGAGCGGCTAGAGTGCTTCGATTTGTCATAGGAGTCGTGTTTCATGGTAGAACCTTTCGTGCGGGTGGCGGACACCGTGTTCCCCGCAGGGGCCGGAACAAGCTTGAACCGTACCTTAGCTCATACAGCTAAATACTTTTGTGTCATGGTCGGGCCTTCTTCATGCTTCTCGATCAACTCACGTTCTCCCAATAGTCAGCCAACGGGTCATGCTCCCCACAACTGCCCGTTCAAATGTAAAAAAAATGAATGGTTTGCCCAAAAACATGGCATGAAAGTCTCATACTTCTCCGGCCCACTTCATTATGACAGTTGAGGTTGTTATGTGGTGCACATCTTTCAGGAAACCCGCGGTGATTGGACAAATCCTGTTAAATTGTGTTAATTAACACCATATCGGAATAACACGGAGTAAAACCTCGTTTTGCTGCAGCGTCTATCAGCACTTTTACGCCACGAAAACGTGTCCAACTGCTCCTATGTATTCAAAAAGACCACCTTCCAAATCCGGTGTAATATCGCTAAATATTGATAAAACTGCGCAAAAAACCTAGGGGCGCCCTAAATAGACGACTTTGAAGGCGAATTATGAAGTAGAAGCACAGGCGTTTCATCTCATTAACAAAGCGGCGCGTACGCGCTGAAGTAAGGGCTTTTACATACTACCTTCAGATTTACTAGACGCTGTTTCGCTCACGATATTTTTGCGAAAAAACGAAAGTGTCATAATGAAGTGGGCCGGAGAAGTAATGTAGTGGGCCTACCTTGGCTCACTACAACAGCTTACACGTGTGCGCACGTGTATGAGGAAGCGTAGGTTTCTTTTACTTGAGTTAAGTATACTCGAGGTCCACGAGTATACTTTAAACAAGATAAAGACTCTAAGTTCCTGATTTTGGTAAAGATGAGAATTGTTATTTTTGTTTTATTTTTTGACCTCCTCTAAATGTAATATTCGAAGTTGGGAATCTGCCAACGGCTGGTTGGCAGAATTCCTTTGCTATGCATGTCGCTCATTGGTTAAAAGATGCTGCTTTCAACCAATATGTCGGTGGAGGAAGCACTGTCTGATCCTGGCACTAAGAGATTGATTGAGGCTCTTGACAATGAATACAAAGAGCAGATTCGGAATCATGTGTGGGAATTGGTTGATCGCCCACCTGGAGTGCAAGTTCTGAAGAATAACTGGGTATTCGTGAAGAAACGGAACGCGCAAGGAGAGGTAGTGCGCTACCGAGCTCGGATCACTGTGAAAGGCTGTCAACAGGAGTTCGGAATCGATTTCTGGGAGACGTACGCTCCAGTTGTAAAGATTGAGTCGGTTCGATTCATCTTGCAGCTAGCTCAGTACCTATGACTGATGTGTCGACAAGTGGATTTTGTCACTGCATTCCTGAACGGACCTATTAGTGATGCAGACATTTATATGGAGCAACCGAAGTATTCTTACGATGGTTCCGACCGCGTCTGCAAACTGCAACAGAGCCTCTATGGGTTGAAGCAGGCGCCGCGCATTTGGTACCAGATGCTGGACAAGTACTTACGGAAGTGCGGGCTCACGCGGACCAAGATGGACGCGGGCGTGTATGTCCGAACAGTGGGAGAGAATAAGATTTTCGTTGCAGTGTACGCTGACGATCTCTTGATTGTTAGGACGGAGCCCGACATCGAGGTGGTGGTAGCGGAGTTGAAGAGCGAGTTCAAGATTAAGGGTCTGGGCAATGTCAATCATCTGCTAGGGATGCAGATTACCTACGTTCCAGGACGCATGCTGACGATCTCTCAGAAGGGCTACTGTGAGAAGGTGCTGAAGAGATTTAAGATGGACAAATTCAAACCTGCACCTACACCGCAAGTAAAAGGAAACTTGCCTCCGCCTGGTGACCCTGATGTGGAACCGGTGTGCGTGAATGCAGACGCTGATTTGGACTATCGGCAAATTGTAGGATCTTTGCAGTATCTGGTTCAGTGTTCGCGCCCAGATATTGCGAATGCCGTGAGAACTTTGGGGAAGTTCTTGAACTGTTTTACTCGTGAACATTTGGTGCTAGCAAAGAGAGTGCTGCGCTACTTAAGAGGGACCACGGACTACGGACTCGTGTGGACGAGATCGGACAAGCCGGACTTGCACGTCGCGGCGTACGTGGATGCTTGGAGATACCCGAAGAAGGAGATGCAACTGGTAGCACTTGTTGGTCTAGTTGCATCTCCTTCTTCGGGTACCTCCAAGTATCCATGTACGCCGCGATGTGCAAGTCCCGCTTGTTGGTTAAAAGATGCTGCTTTCAACCAATAGGAATCTTAATTGTCGATGGACCACCCGTCGTGGTGATCGTAAATGAAGGTGGCATTTGATGTTACGTACATCATAGCCGAGGAAGTAATCATTCTCTAACAGCCAACGTAACTGTTAGAGTTATAAGTGACTGTAGCCACTTGTGTGTAACCTCTTTACACATGTAGCCAAAGCACCGCTTGTCCTCCGACTGATGCAGCCACAAATTCCGCATCAGCAGTCGAGAGCGTCACGGCCGTCTGCTTCTTGGACTTCCAGTCCACGGTCATGCCATTCACCTGTACAATCACTCCGCTTACCGATTTGCGATCTTCGACATCTCCTGCAAAGTCGACGTCCGACCAGCAGCACACTTGCACTTGCGCGTCCCCAGATGGGTTACTGGACAATTGCAGTTTCAGGTGACGTGATCCACTCAGAAAGCGAGCCATACGCTTTGCCAACTTCCAGTCTTGAACGTTCCGCGGCTCCCATGTATCTTGGTTGGGAGGAAATCCTCTCCAACGAATACGAAAACGAACTGGTTCTAAGTTCGTTCTCGGGATACTGTGGTCAACAATCCGCTCAACTATCCATCGAGTTGAGCCGTGTGCGTCACGAATTGGTGGCGGCGGTATGCCCCGTGTGTGGTCAACTTGGTGTTGACCCTGATCTCGCGTCTTCCCACGACCGGAACTCGGTCGTGGAGTAGCTACAGAGCGCTGCGCTCGGTGCTCTTGAGTATCCTTACTTTGCGACGGTCTCCTAGACCACCTCGATGGGCTGGATCTCCAGCTCGACCTGCTGCTCCAGCGCGACTT
The DNA here is from genome assembly GCA_024211575.1 of Phytophthora melonis. Taxonomy (NCBI): domain Eukaryota; phylum Oomycota; class Peronosporomycetes; order Peronosporales; family Peronosporaceae; genus Phytophthora; species Phytophthora melonis. Next base: position 3,720,091 of record JAMXKT010000038.1, on the reverse strand, counting down.
CGCGCTGGAGAAGATGATGGCTTCCGCCGAGACTTCTGCTTCGGTTCAGCCGAGCTAGGTAGCTCTTGCTGCACGTATGGCTTCAACCGTCCGACGTAGAACGTCGGATGGAGGCGCATGCTAGACGGGATGTCTAGCGTGTAAGCGTTGCCATGCCGTTCCAACACTGTGAACGGTCCGATGAAGAGCGGAGCAAGCTTGCTTGCCCCGAAGTCGGAAACTGCATGTTTAGGCAAGTTTTGAGTAGCTAACAAGACTAATGAACCCTTCTTGAATTCATTAGTGTTGCCCCTGCCAACATTGTCTGCGTTCAGCTTCTGTCGGTCGACAAAAGCTGCAATTGCGTCCTGGACAAACCGAATGACGGCTTGTCTGCGCTGCACGAAGTTGATTGCATCCGAGCTGTATTCGTTCAGCTCGCTTTCAGCAGTAGGCCCAGCCTCTGCGTCTGTCCTCGCGGTGTCTGTGCCCCGCACAGACACGTTGTACTTGTTGCGCTTCTTCGTGTGTGTGTCTGTGACCCGCACAGACGCGTTGTTCTTCGCCTTCTTGTTGGCGTCTGTGCCCTGGACAGACGCGCTCTTCTTCTTGCGCACGATCGCAGCTGATACTGTGCACGTGTCAGCGGCATTCTGCGGCTGCTGCGTTGCGGCCGTAGATCCTCCCCCACTGAAGGAAGGAGTCACCACCCCGAGCATGCTCGGAAGGCGTGGGTGCCGCATGGCATTCACGTAGAACGGTGTATGCCCGGTCGAGGCATGCACCGAGTTGTTAATGGCGAACTCTACCATCGACAGGCACTCGCTCCAATGTTGGAACGAGTGATCGTAGCTCTTGAGTATGTCGACGAGCACGCGATTCACGCGCTCGGTCTGCCCATCCGTCTGCGGATGGTCCGCAGTCGACATCGAAAGTTGGCTCCCAAGAAGTGTAAACACTTCTTGCCACAGGTGCGCTGTGAAACGGGGGTCCCGATCCGACACAATGTCGGTCGGCATGCCATGGTGTTTGAACACCATGTCAACGAACACACGTGCAGTCTGCTTCGCAGTGACTTCAGCGGGTACCGCAGCAAGATGTACCATCTTGCTGAAGCGGTCAACAAAGACCACAATACCCGTGTTCCCCTGGCTGTCCGGGGGAAGACCGAACACGAAGTCCAATAACATGGACTGCCAACACTCCGACGGAGTCGGTAGTGATTGCAAGGGAGTGAGGCGAGGCCGATGAAACCTTTATCGCCCAGGGGGGTTCGTATAGCGCAGCCCAAGAAGGTCCTCAAGGTGTAGACCCAGAGAACCGACTTGAGAGTCAACAGCAAGAAGGTAAATCCAGAGGTTCGCAGCCGCAAAGCTTTAAACCCTGAGGATCACTCTCCTTGGTTGGCGTGGGTACCTTGTGTAATCCCTGTCGGCTCGTTTGTCTTTGACGGAACGGCACTTCACCAAACTTGAATGTAGCCCTGAAGAAGCGCTGAGGTGCACGTCTAATCCAGAACGCACCTCGACACTAGAGGCAAAACCCAGAGAATCAGATCACCCGAAATCCAGAATATCACGAATTCAGGATTCAGGATTTCAGTCAACTCTGGGGTGAGGAACTCAGAAGACACCTTACCCAAATGCCTTCTTAGCTCGATAAAACCAACAAATACAGAGTATACAAACACTACAACTAGCCGTCACTTATTCTTTTGGACCTTTGGACGGTGGGTCACTCACACACTAGGCTCACTCGAGTCTGAAATTCAGGGGCCTAGCTCCCCTGAGACTCACACAAACGCGCACCACCTCCCGTACAGGAGGAAAATACAATCACTATCAGTTACCTTTCCCTTCACACAAGCAGTCAATACACAATCCTGGAGGCGACTACCTAGCACCCCAGAATACCCTCTGGAATAATATGAAATGGGCTACCACGAGCACAGCAAGTGACCCAACTAGGATATGAAATAGGTGGATCACTCCAGGAAGCACGAGGTCGTCGCTGGTCCCCACCTAACTGGACTTGAGTTTGATGGAGTCCACACAGACGGCTGTCCTTCGCCGTTGATGTGCCCTTAGCGTCCCGCGGTCGTAGTCTCGGGTCCTCCGGATTTCCGTCGGCAGGCTTGGCCGAAGTCACTTGCGCAGTACAGGGAAAATTGAACTCTGTTTGTCTTTTATCGGCTACTTCTCTCTCTTATTTCTTTCTCTCTTCTGCATTCTTCTACGGGCAAATGTCTTCATTTCACTATGCTTGGGGTCAAATGTCTTGTCTTCAGTATACCTTGGGTTCAGCGGTCCGGGCTTGCGATCGGCTTGCGATTTCATCGTTGCAAGGCGTCCAAAGTGCCAAATGTGGGTCCTTGGACTTGGGTTTGTATGATGTAGGGCTCCCTCTCGACTCCTCGAAAGTATCCAGTCAGCACGTCTGCACTTGGATCTTCAAGGTCACGCATCACTTTGATTGCAGACTGACTCCCAGTTGGCTCGACATTCAGAGATTCAATGTGATACTCTGGATTGCTTCTGAGAATCAGTGGAATTCAGGGGAGCTCTTGAGAGTTCTTGGAGATTCTTGGGTGTTGACTTGGGAAACACTTGTTCTGAGTATGGGGAGTCTGGGTTCACGGTCCAAATCCAGAGGATCACTTGAATCTCTGGGTCACCTGTTCTTGGGGAGGTGAACTCTGGATCATCATCCGGTACTCTGGATTGTGATACTCTGGATCATAGGTCGTGCACATCACAGACTCGCGTGTATCTCCACAAATACGAACACTTAACGGGTTGTACGGCTTTCGGCGCATGCCCACGGTGGTAGTGGGGTTGGTTTTCAGGGGATCTGATCCATAGTAGTGCTCTGACCCACAGCAAGATGAGGTGTACTCTGGGATACATTCTCCAGAGACACTTTCCGCCAGACTGTAGGCACTCATCGTAAGGGAAAGTCCGGGACTGGACTGAGTGTTCCTCTGAATTCCTGGGTGTGCACTCCCAGGATTCACACTTCCAGTCAGTTGGGCCCATCTGCGGTCAGGCACTAGATTCATCCCACTGAATCACTTCTCTCCCACTATCGTCACTCGTGTCACACGGGTACAGCCGTGCTCCTCCCAGTTATCCACCAATCATACTTCGATACAAACTCCAGGTCACAAGCGTGACGGCACATCGTCGGCAAATTTCTGAAAACCACCTCGCGTCAACCGCCCCTCCTGGTCCGGGTCCATCAAAGAGGAAATCACTCCGAACTGATGAACCATGGCCAGGCCACAAAAACACCAAATTCGAGGCACTCTGGAGATCGATACGGCCGTTGCCCTCTGTCGACTCCCAGGATTTCACACACTTCGGCCCCCTGTCTCCCCAACGGTTGGTCGGAGCCGATCTTCAAGGTTCTCTTCTCAACTGCAAAAACTCCAACGGGCGGCGTACAATCACATCCCCATTTCACAGATCATCAACATGGCCGACACGCCGAGCGACGGCCACCAAGCGACGACGCCGGCTCAAGGCACGGCGCCCACGGCGCCCCGGACAGCACGCCTCCCTCGGCGCGACAGCACACAGACAGCGCACCTACGCGCGCTCCTCCTGGTGATGGTGATGGTGCGCCGGCAGGCAACAGCGGCGACACTTCGACAGGCGCCCCTTAGGCTTCCTTCGTTGTAACACACAGGTCTTCCTTCATTCATGTCCTCGAAAAGCTCACCATCTTCACCACTTCATCGCTCCTGAGTAACACCGAAGCCTCAACCGCGCCATCCTCTGGGTTACAATCTTCAGTTCAAGCAGTGCACTTCCTCCATAATCAAATCAAATCAAAATCACATTTCCGTCTCCAATCTCCACACATTCCGTCGATCTTCTTCAGAGTTTCATCATGGTACTCAGGGTTTCATCCCTTGAATTCGACATGTGACTCTGGGTCAATGTCACCCTTGAGTGTTAAACCCCTGGGTGATCATCTCCGGCTTGCATAGCCTGGAAACGGGCTCGCGCTCTCGCGCCTTGATTGAACTCATAGAGTAAGGCTCCGCAATTGAGCTTCGCCACAGGCAGCCACTCGGTCTCATCATATCCCTTCCACTTCACAAGATATTCACGGATTCGCCTTGATGTCCGAGTTCGCATAGTCCACCGCAAATCCAGAATTCGCTCGACTTCATACTCGTCGTTTGCTGTGTCAGGTTCCCAGCTATCCTCAGGTAGCAGAGCCGCGTCAAAGTCATCATCTTCATTCACGTCGATCTCCACGGTGGGCCGTTTTGGGAACAGCGCTCTGGGTTTCAAGTGACTCACATGTACCCAGGGATTCACGCGGTATCCGGTGTTCTCGACCCTGAGTTTCACGCGGAAATTTTCATGGATTTCCTGAATTCTGAAGGGGCCATGCAACATATGAGCTAGTTTGCGGCTCAGGCCGGGCTGCACTTTGGGTATGTACAGCCAAACGGCGTCACCGGCAGCGAACCCTGACTTCAGTCGTTCCGAGAGCTCTCTCCATTTCTGGGTCTGCTCGGCAGAGCGCGCTCTCTTGGCCTTCTTCTGAAGATCTTCTGCGCAGGCTTGTGCATAGCTGTAGTCGCGTTGCAGTTTCCTGCGCCACTCATACGCCGTGCGTTCCTGGACACTCGACGGTTTGGGTCCCAGCATGGCGGACACAGTGCCGTGTGCATCCCAACCGTGCACTTAGAAGAAGGGGGTATCCAGGCGTGTAGCATCGAAAGAGGTATTCAGGGCGAACATCAAACGCTCAGCATGGTCGTCCCAGTCACTCTGGTCCGCTTCAGCGATGTATGCGCGAATGCTGCGCACCACGGTCTGCACCGATCGCTCTTGCTGTCCGTTCGCCTGGGGGCGATAGGCCAGAGTGGCTCGCTGCTTGCTTCCCAGGAGCTCACGGAAGCGTGTGAATACCTCACTCATGAACCTTGGGTCTTGATCGTGTCGCAGCATTGAGCTTGCTCCAAACCTCCTGAAAACCTGCTCTTCGTACACTTCAGCGACATCTTGGGATGTCGTTGAGCTCATGGGTTTGCACATGACAAATCCTGAGAACGAGTCCTGAAAGAGTAACAGGAAGGTGTTCCCACGGTCAGACTTGGGCAGATGCGTTACGAAATCCATGTATACAACTTCAAACGGCCTTCTGGGTTCCATGTTCCCAGGGGACGGCCCTGAATTCTGAGGACGCCCCTTGCCGCTAGCGCAATCCACGCACTCCTTGACGAAAACTTCGACGTCCGCGTACATCCCATGCCAGTAGAACTCAGAGCGCAATCTTTCATACGTCCTGGTGATCCCCTGGTGGCCACCCTGAAAATCTTCATGAGCGTAGTGCAAGATGTCCGGCTGTAGCGCCTTTGGAACCACAAGTCTGAGTTCATCGACCATGTCTCTGGGACGATCCCGCGTAGAACGACTCAGGCGATACAGGACTTCTCTGGAATCCAGCACAAAGTCATCGGACACCTTCGCAAGTTTCCTCGCCTGGGCGTGTGACAACTTGCTCACATCGCCCTTCAGAAAGTCTTTGAGTTGCAACAGGTGATCATCCTTGTCTTGGTGCACCTTGATCCGTCTCCAGCGTTCGGCCTGGTATTCCAGGGGACCCATGGGTTCGCCTTGGTCTTCTGCTTCCTGAGTTCGCGCTCGGGTCATGACAGCGAAGACCTTGGCCGCCGCGGGCAATGGCGCGCACTCTGGTCCAGGGAAACTCAGAGTATCATCACTCTGGGTACCGCTCTTCTGAGGTTCAACGCTTAACAACACCTTCGGTTTCACCAACTTCTCGTGAATCTTGGACACCAACTGCAGATGCATTCGCTCGTCGGCGTCTTCGACCTTCCAGGATTCACCAAGCGCCAGGGTTTTCGACGTCAAGTAGTCTGCGGCCTGGTTGAACTCTCGTTTGACATGTACTAAGCGGACTGACTTGAACTTCGTCTTCAGTACCTCGTACTCAGCCAATTTCCTCTGGAGGTTGGGCTGATTGCAGTTGATGAGACCCTGGGCCTGCTGAATGGCAATCCTAGAGTCTCCCACCACGACGATATCCTGAATTCCACGTTCGATCGCCAGGTTGAGTCCCTTTAGAAGTCCATGGTACTCTGCGTCATTGACAGTCACATCCTCCAGAATGAAACCCTGGGCATCCAGGATCTCCCATTCAGGGACATGCCACAGGATACATCCGCAGCTCCCTTGTCGTGTGGACGTCTTGGCAGCGCCGTCGAAACTCAGAATGCAACTTTCATAGTCCGCCTCTAGTATCTCCATACTGATAGGCACAGGCGGTTTGACGCGCCCCTTGGCTGGGATCAAGTTCTCAGCGACCTCGTCCAAGTGTTCCCTGGGAGTGATACCAGCACCCAGGATCACAGCCAGTCCGTCTTCATCACGTTGAACTCTGCGTATCTCCAGGTTCCAGTGCGACAACGTCAGGCCCCACTTGACAGCCCGGCCGTCTGCCGACTGGGACGTCAACAACCACTTCAACACAGAATATCTCGTGTAAACGATGACCTTAGGGCTGCCTTCAACCAGAGTGCGAAACACCTCCAGGACTCTCAGGATCGCGACCACCTCCTTCTCAGCGATGTGGTACCTCAGCTCTGCGTCATTCAGAACTCGTCCTGTGAAGCGCACTGGATGCACAATTCCGTCGTACTCCTGGCCCAACACCGCAGATGCTGCCCACGGATTCGCGTGGGGAATAATCACAAAAGGCCTGGAGCGGTCAGGATGCCGCAGCAGCGGAGTCGAGACGATCTTGCGCTTCAGAATCTCAAAGGCTTCCTGAGCTCTGGACAAGTCTCTCCTGAGTTTCACTTGTTCCTCAGTTAGCTCGTACAAAACAGCCGCAATCACAGGGAGGTCCTCAATAAACTTGTTGTAGTAATTCAGACTCCCCATGAAACTCTGAACACCCTTCAGTGTTGTCGGGAACGGCAAGTCTTGGACGCCCTTCGCGATCTTTGGAGTCGCCCTAATGCCCTCGGCACTGATCTCGTGCGAGAGGTACGGAATCGACAACTTTCCAAATTCGCTCTTGGGGAGACTCACAGAGATATTCCAGTAACGCAGACGGAAAAGCAGCGCGTTCAGGTCTTGGCACAGCTGATCCCAGGTCGGCGCACCGTGAGCGATGTCGTCAATGTACGAGCTTCGACCCAGAACGGGGCCCATCTGAGAGGGTGTCGGGATGTTACGTTGGAAAACCGTCATCTCGTCTGTCAACACTGAGAGCCGAGGCTCAGCGTCCCCTGAAATCCTGGGTTCCTCAGGGTTTAGCTCCGGAAAATCCAAGGCATCTTGGTCCACTTCAGCTTCTTCTTCAGGGGGGAGTCGCAGGAATCCCCACAGGCAATTATTGAGGACTGCCTGGTAGATCAGCGGCGCATTCTTGAGACCGAAGGGCATTCTGATCCACTGGTAGTGTCCGTAGGGGCAGACAAACGCAGAGATCAACTTGGCTCTCTCAGTCATCCTGATAGCCCAGAAACCGCTCGCCATATCCAAGCTCATGAACCACATCGCCGACTCAAATCCGATCAGAAGATCGTAAATGAGCGGCAACGGGTAGTGCGAGAGCTTGATGAAGCCATTCACCACACGATAATCAATGCACATGCGGATGTCGACGCCGTTCTTCTTCAGAACGATGACAATCGGAGACGCCCAGGGTGATGTAGAAGTCTCAATCAACCCGTTCTCCCGGAGTTTCTTCAGAATTTCATACACCTTGGTCCACAGATGTGGTGCAATAGACCTTGGACGCTGGGCAGCTGGCTTAGCATCGCCCACATCTAAGTCACAGACCACTCCACGGGCAGGCGGAGGTGCAGCATTGCCATCCCCCAAGAAAATCTTCCGATGATACTCCAGAATTCGTCTCACTTGGTTGTCCATATCAGGGGTCGGACCCCAACGTCAGCTTCCTCGATCTTACATTCAGGCGTCAGGTCCTGTATCTCAGGGAGCACCACCAACTGACCACGCAACTGTGAGAGAAACTCGCTACCTTCACGCATGTAAACCGCAGGCTCATAGTCGAGATCCTCCGTGGAAATCCTCATGCAACGTTCGTACTCTTGCTTGAGCTTCTCCAGCGGAGTCCCAGGCATCCCTGAGGTTGAGATATCCCAGTAATCTTCAACCGCACCCTGAGAATCATCATCATTCACTTCGAAATCCAGAGAATCACTTCGCTGATCCTGAGAATCACTGCCAACTTCAACTTGTAAACTCAGAGTCTCAGCGGTCGTATCCCCTTCGGGACTCGTGCGCTCCAGAGTTTCATCAACTTGCGAGGTCGCAATAATCATAGTGTCCCTGAGAACCTCGCCCAGGTCGCTCGTGTCGACAGCAACTTCTCGGAATTCAGGGGAATCCTCAGGAGGTACCTCATCGGTTTGAGTTGATGCATCTTCAGCGAACCGCACACGACGTGCCTCTGGTTTTCTGAGAATCGAGGCCAGCAGTGCCATGTCGGGTCCCTTCGCAGGTCGCGACAGAATCTTCTTAGGCCACTGATACTCTGGGGTCTCCACGCACGATGGCTCCAGCGCAGCTAAGCGCTCTGCACGCAGTCGTCCCTCGCGCGATTGAACACTCTGCAGAATGAGAGTCTGCCACTCACGGTACGCAAAGGAACCGGGGCGTACAAAGCGCCCAGCCCGCGGGAAGAAACCGTATTCCACAATTCGGGCGACTGGAGTTCGGTTGTGAATCCGGACATCCTTGTCGGATATGTTGACCACCTTCACAGCGACCGGCCAAGACCTCGACGCGTAGATCAGGTGCGTTACCCAGCGGTCACCGCGTCCTGCCCACACAACCTCACGCTGCGGGTTCGTCGCTCCATACGAAATCTTCACCACCTTGGATTCACCAGGGCCCAGGTACCAGCTTCCCGTAGTTTCCACGGGCATGTCGACACCCAGGCGATCCTCTGGATTCCAACCACACATCATGATCGCCTCTTCATCCGGGAGTGTCACGAGACCTTCCCGAATACTGATCCGCACTCCAGCTGCAAACATGAAACTCATACCCAGAAGTACTTCGATTCCTTCGCCGATGTTAGCCACCCAGACATCCAGAAGATACACCACTCTCGGCCCGAGAGTGATCTTCACCTGAGCACTGGCGCCGATATACGTCGGAACGCCTCCCATTCCAGACACCTTGGTTTGTTTGTGCGACTTAAGTCTGAGTCCGAGCTTACGCGCTAAGTCGAAACTCACAATATTCACAGTCGCACCGGTATCCAGGAGGACTTTCGTCCGACGATCGTTCACGGCACCATGCACCATCACCACATCACGTTTCTTCGGATCAGGATCGTTGTTTTCCCACCATCCATAGCGTTCCCCAAGGTTCAGCTTGTACTCCGTAATTTCTCCAGAGTTCACTTCTCCAGGGTTCACTTGCTCAGGACGTTGAAATTCAGGGGAAGTCGTGAAATCCTGAATCAAAGTAGTCATGCATTGTTGGTTATCTTGGGTTCTTGTTCTTAGCTCCGGGTCTACATACACTAGAACACATAACTCTGGGGCCTTCCTCAGCCCGGCGCGTACTGGGTCCCCACCCAGCGGGCTTATTGGTTTGACGGCCTCCCAGAATTTGCTTCGCCATCCAGAAGTTTATCCAGAATCTGGCTCGGCATGTCCTTCAGTGCACCTTGGCGGGCGGGTCTCTTCACAGCTTCCAGCGTTTTCCAGTCTTCACAGGGTTTTCCAAGATGCAGCTTGCCACAATTCTCGCATGGCTGCGCACGGCACATGTGTGTCGGGAGACCCGTTTCGAGGCAGCGATCGCACTTCATGTCCTTCCAGCAGTTCTCCTCTGGGTGTCCCCACTTGCCGCACTTCTCACAGAGCTTGTCCCAATTCGGATTCTCGCGGCGAGGCGAACGAAATCCAGAGTTCATGTTTGATCCTGGTTGGGCACTTGGTGGACGCCATCCCATGTTATCCATCACACGATACACCTCATTCGTCAGCGTTTGAGTCCATTCCGTATCCTTCATGCTCGTCGAGCCGCCAGTGTTAGCCGTGGCAGTGTCTTCTCAAGAGATCTCTCGAGTTGCCCCTGAATTCGCGCTTGACGATCGAGTTGATACTCTGGATTCATCCAGGATTTCCTGAAAACGAGCGCGAGTTTCAGGGTCCTCTTCCGACTCAGAGTCAGAGACGTCGCCCCTAGTCACATACGCGCGTCCAGCACGCTTCGGCTTGAACCGTCCCTGAGGAATGTTGTCAGCACGGAAATCGCGAACTCTGTGTGGCGGCGCATCCTGGTCACTGCGACTCCAGACTTCTTCATCTTGCTCCAGAGCATACTCCAGATCGGCGATGCTTCTGAATCTCTGATCCTGCAGCGACGTCTTGAGGCGCGTATCCCTGAGTTTCGTAATGAACCTCCGGATGTGCTTCTCCAGACGTTTCGATGACTTGCGAAAGTCAATGTCAGCTTTACCGGCGGCGGAATTCAGACGATAGAAGAAATCCAGAGCGCTCTCTGAGTTCTTCATTTCCATCGTGAAGTAACGCTCTGAGTATGACGAGCGCGCTTTGCAGTACTTCTTCCTGAACGCAGACGCTAACTCCTTCCAGTCACGTTGAGTGTGCTTGGGCAGCTGGTTGAACCAGTCACGCGCAGCTCCAGAGAGTTTCAACTTGAGCTCCTGAATTCGCATCTTCGTGGACCAACCTCCTTGAGCAGCCATGTTCGCGAAACGCTCCCACCAATGCACGCGTTCTCTGAGTAACGCCTTAGTATCGAACTCGCCCAGAGTACTCGAGTTGATATATGGTCGGAACGTCAGAAGCGTGGTGCCAGCTTGAGTCGCAGAGGTCGCCGCCAGGTTAACTCCAGAGTTCTCATCCGAGCTGTCATCACTTTCAGAGGACGAGCTGTCGTCACTAGAGTCAGAACTCGGGTCTGAGTCTGAAGGCGGATTGAAGTCCTGGTGCTTCTTCTTCTTTCGCTGGTTCTTCTTGGACGTGGAGCGCTTGGAGTCGGTCCTAGAGTCCTGCGAGGCCTTAGAGGCCGACGTCTTCCTGGAATCCGAAGTCTTCTCCAGAGGCACAGGCTCCTGCTTGATATCCTGCGTCACCTTGGTCTCCGTAGCGCCATGTCCTCGCTTGACATGCTTCGTTCTGCCGGAAGTGTCGGCGGAACGCTGCGTGAGGGTCACTTTCAGCTGGGAGGCGGCGACTTCGGAAGTGTTCTTCGAATCAGCTGTCTCCCGTCTCTGCCCTGCGACACTTGCGTTCTCATTGATTACGCCACTGAGACCCTGGGGTCGGGTTGCGATTTCAGGGTTCTGAGCCACTGACGACCTCACATTGGTTGCCAAATCAGGGGTAGCGGTTGCACGTCGCGCTTGAACTTGGGCCAATGTTGCCCGAAGGTCGCGCACTTGACTGGCGTGAAACCGCTGGATATTCTGGGAAGACTCACGCTCCTGCTCTCTTGCAGCTTCGGTCTCCTGGACCTTCTGCTCCAGAGACGCCACTTGTGCTTTCCAGTTCTCGTACGTCTCCGAGGCCCAGCGCGCACGCTCAGCGTCTGCTTTTGCTTCACGCTTCTTCCAGCGTTCAGCGAATGCGGCCTCCAGGCGCTCGCGCTCCAGGCGTGCATTCTCAGTGGAATCCTGAGTCGCACTCTGGATTCTTGCGGAATCCTGAGTTCGGTGGACTTCAGCTTCTTGCGCACGCCGTTCAGCTTCTCCTCGGGCGATCTCCGCGTGAACCAGGCGATCGGTGAGCTCCTGGATCTGGCGACGCGCATCCAAGTCACGTTGTTCCCTGAGTCGCTCGCGCTCCAGAGCATCAAGACGTTCTCTGGCGAGGAACTCGCGTTGCTCCTGCTCCATGCGATCCTGCCACTCCTGCTGCTGTCGCAAGACATTCAGCTCGATTTGGGCGGGCCCAGACCTTGCGGACCCGGACAAAGCTGACCCAAAACCTCCGGATCCACTCGAGCCGCTCGACACAGCTGATATTCTGGATTTCGTCGAGCGTCGAGAGCGTGCCTCACTCCTAGAGCCCTGGTGTTGACTCCGCTCATCTGCGCTGACATCCTTGGGACCGCCAAATCCAGAAATCGGGGTTGGTCCCCTGAGTTTCGGCTCGGCCGCTGTCGCTGGAACTCTGGAGAGAATTGCCTTCTTGGGAGCAATCTCTGGATCAGAATGCACAGACGACGCCATCTCAACGTCATCGTGGTCAACTGACACAAGACGCGGAGGAATGACCGTTCGGGTGACCTGGAACCCCAGATCTCCGGCAGCCGTGAAGCCACCTGCACTCTGAGCTACCAGCGCCAGAGCGCCGACCCGTTGTCCCAGCGACTGCATCGACGAAGACGAAGAGCTGCCATAAGATGTTTGCGCGCCTGAAGCTGTACTTTCGTCTGAAGCTCGCGAGGTACCGATCACGCTTGGCACAGAGTCTGGAGCAGCATCCTTGATTTCCGACTCCAGAGGATCACGTCCCTTGGACGTGGAATTCAGGGGAGTGGAACTCTGAAGCAAAGCACCGGTCGAAGACTTGTACGCAGGAAGAGAAGACAGCGACGGTGTGGACAACGCTGATGGCGTCGACGGGACTTGCGGGCGCGGCGGTCCGTGCTGGGTGCGCTTACGCTGCGGCTCGCCTTCACTTGACCCTCGCGGGCTCCGTGAAATCCTGAGTCCAGTGACCCTGAATCTCAGGACAAACTGTCGTCCCAGTACATCCGCATCGTAGTCCGTCATCAATAAATCACCGTCTCCATCTTCCTTGTGGTAGTCCAGTCTTGGTGCTTGCTCCGGGACACTTGTTACCGGTTGCTCTTCAGAGTTCATCTTGAAAGGTACACCAGCGATCACCAGCCTCCACTCGACGAGTTCCACGGCGATGAAATTCTGAGTTTCTTCCATGACAGAGCGTACCAAGCTTTCCGGAATCCTGGATACACGCGTCGAAGACCAGTCGGGGATTAGGTTGACAAACTCGAAGCCAGCTTCAAAGAACAGAGTCTGCAGAATGGCGACACACTCGCGTGCGGTCATGATACTCTGGGGAATCGTAGTCGCCATGAGATCCTGGGCAGTTCCGACGCCCCACCGGGCGAGGTGAAACTCAGAAATCCAGGCTTCTGTGGTGTTGGAAAGTGGCTGTTTCCAAAAGCCGTCGACCCGCCGGCTCGACAATCAAGTTCAATCAAGGGGCAATCAAGGTGGGCCCAGCGAGAGACGGAGATCACTACTTCTGATTGGATGGCGACATTAGCCTCGTTGGAGTGGCGGTCAGTGGCCGGAGCCTCGTCGGGTCCTAATAGAACCCCGAACGAGGCTTCATGGTACCCACTTTTAGGTACATATGCATTTAGTTGCGTACTTCGGCCGCACTTATCAGTGTAGTCGCGGTCGTCATTTGATGTGTCTGGAATCGCCTTATTGCGATCGTTCACACTAGATATTTGTATAGGGACATAGGACTCATCATAGGATGACCAGAACGGGCCCCCCGGGCCTCATAAAACTCAGTAATAAAAAGACAGTCTTCCCCCAAAGCCAACAAGGGTCAAGTCCGACTTCGGTAAGTGTAGCTAGCTTATTGTAGTGCCTGGACACGCTCGGCTGCGTGTGGATACCTGTCGGGGAGCTTATCGTGCTTTGACCGAGAGTTTCCTTGGCGGCGCCAAGAGTTGGCGTGGCCGGAGAGGCAAGAGCGACATAGGAGTGTCGTTCACTGTATATTTGTGGGACAAGAGTGTCCCTGAGTGTATTAGTCTACCTACCGAGGTTTTACCTTGGTCCCCCTGTATAAGGCCTAACACGCCGGTACCCTTCCTTTCTGAGGGACTGCAGTGGGGTTGCGCGAAAGCGCTACATAGTATCCTAGCCTAAGCTCGTGGCTAGTGGTACAGGTTTCTGGGTTGACCGAAGATAACCTAAGGTGCACAGAGGCGCTTGCAACCGACCCGGTGTAAGGGATCGTTCCTGGTCTTCAGGTTTTGATCCAATAAGCGCTTACCTTTGCGGGTTAGCGTGTTGTTGGTGTCTCTAATACCTTTTGGTAGAAGAGAATTTTAGTGGTATTACCACACCACAACTGGTGCCGCGACCCGGGATTGGTGTGACCTTCTGTGTGTCTGGGTTGTTGTAGGTCTTACCCCAACGAGCGAAGAGGAGAAGAAGAAGGAGAGAAGCGAAGAAGAAGAAGAAGAAGTGAGAAGATGGCGAAGGGAACCAAGTCAGCGGTACCAGCGACGCCGGTCAAGTCGAGTGGAACGCGCAACGAGGCTTCGGTGCGCACCGGAAGCTCGTTCTCGACCCCAGCGACGGATCGGAGGGAGTCGATCGACGAGCGCTCGGCGAGCTACGACACGGCGATGGATTCCTCGGACGCCAAAGAAGATGACGAAGACGATGATTGGGATGTCAGGACTGTGATGTCCGAGACTTCGGAAGCTGCGGTGGTGTCGGCAGGCCGCAGTGGAGGATCGAGGTCGATCACCCGCGACCTCTCCGAAACGTTCAATGATATGCCGGGCCCCGAGCCCGCCTACGACGCGGATGACGGTGCAACCGACGACTTCAAGTCCTCGGTGACGGTAGGAGGGGCAACCTCCAAGCCGGTTGGCACTCGTCCTCCCCTCAACGGCGATACTCCGGCGGCCAACAAGGTTCTAGGCCGATGCCTGGAGCTGATGAAGACCAAGAGTGAGTGGATGCAACTGTTCTCCCCGAAGCAGGTCCGCCAGGCCATCTGGATGGACCTCGGAGGGGCGTTAGCCACGCCGATCAACTCAACGAGCACTCGGCAGGTCGCTCAAAACACGGTGGATCTCCTGCGTGCAATGGGGTGTGAACCTCAGATTCTCCCGACGGAGGCCGCTCTCGCGAGCTGGACGCCAACTGCCGCCGCCGCGGCGCTCACCAAGTGGAGGAAGAAGTTGCGTGACGCCGTTGGGGTGGCCGACAGAAGCTCAACGAAGCTTCGTTCGGCCTCGGAAGTGGTTGACCCTTCCAAGGTCCCGCTACCAGCGACCCCTAGGAAGACCGCCACCGGTGATGGAGTTTTCGCAGCCAAGGGTGAGGCTTCGCCTTACATGCAAGACTCGCACATGGTAACTCCACGATCTACGGACCGCAGTGAACGTCTGGCTAGGGAGACCGAGTCTTCGTACGCAACGCCTGGCACGCGCGCGGCAACCGGTCGCCGATCCAGTCGGCGTTACGACCCCCGAGATGACTCGTCGGACAGTGATGATGACCTCGTGTCCGACCATTACGAGGGCGATCTGCCGAGCGAGTGGGCACGCCAAGTGCGCGAACTGAGTGCGACGGACAACCAGAGCGCAACCCCGAAACTCGAGATCGCCACGCATCTGCCCCTCGCCAACATCAAACCGTTCTACGGAACGCGCGACAAGAGCGAGCACTCCATGCAGTGGCTCCGAACGTTCATCTATGAGATGAAGGGAACCCATGCACCCCCCAACGAGTGGTGCATGCCGTTCGAACTCAAGCTCAGGGATGGAGCCCTGCACTGGTGCCGCCAGCTCCCGCGCAAGACGAGACGCTCGTGGAAGTTGCTGAGCGAGGCGTTCATCAAGTACTACTGTTCGAAGTTTTCCCAGTCTGCGAAGGCTCGGTATTACTCGGCCAAGCGAGAGGACAAGGAGCACGTATGTGACTACCTTAACCGGCTTAACGGCTATGCTCGCAACGCCGGCGTACAGTTTGAGAACGGTGGGCGTGACGCGAAGGACCACGTGGAGCATTTCTTGGTTACGTGTGACGACCGAAACTTAGAAGACCGTCTGTGCCACGTACGGGTCAAGAGCATTCATGACCTCGAAGACATGATCAACGACATCCTGCGCCACCGCGACCGCAAGTCAACTCGCGAATCGTCGTTCCGGCGCTCTCGGAGTCAAGATGACGGTCGCCGACGCGATGCGAGGCCGAACGAGGATTCTCGTGGAGGATACCGCCGTGAACGACGCTACCGTGATGACGACCGCCGCAACGATCGTCGCGATGACGACCGCCGGCGTGACCGACGCGACGCGTCACCGTACCGGTCGAGGGTGACTTTGGTCGACGCGCTAGCCGATGTAATGGCAGAATGGAACGTCGGAGGCTCGGTCGGTGGACGCAACGAGGCTTCGTACGCCTCCCGACGTGCCGGTGAGGTGAACGAGGAATACTTCGAAGACGAGCGCCAGTACTCGGACGACCAACGCTCGGACGAGGATTCGGATGCCGATTATGACTCTGATGAATCTAAGGGACATGTCGCGGCCGCCAACGACGCTGAGTGGAAGGCCGCAGCCGAAGGGACGTTCGCTCGGTCTGACAACCGACGCTTCAGGAACGGAGGAGGACCGTCCAACCGCGAACGAGACAGCCGTCGCCAGTATGGGCCATGTGCAGCTTGCGGAAGCCCGTCTCACTCGGTGCACTTCTGCTACCGGCGGTGCAAACTGTGCAAACAGGTACACGATGCTGGGAAGTGCGAAGCCCTCCACGAGCTTACCAAGCTCCTGAAGTCCAAGGTCGACAAGAAGGATCTGTCGCCAGAGCTGCAAAGCCTGGTGTATGGAAGCCATTTAAACTAGGCAGCCCGCCAACTGAAACTGGGTTGGTCCCCATCGGGCTGCCACAGTTAGCTGAGCCTGCTGTTGATGCGGACTATCTGTTCGCGTTCACAGGCGAAAGCAAACGGCCTGACGACCTGAAGAACAATGAACGTGTGAGATCGACGGAAACTGGAGAGAACCGAGACGCAAGTCTCGTTGAGACCGGTATTGATGAAGATGATGATGATGAACGTGATGGACACCCGACCGAGGCTTTGATCACCAGCCTAGTCCAGGTCAGGGGACCGCCTCGAAACCTCGCTCGGGCGGTGAAATTACTACCCGGCGAGAGATTGGGGTGGTGGTCGTCCCAGCGGTACGACAAGAGGAAGCGAATGAGAGCTTTGGTCAATGGCGCGGTGGACGACTCGCGAACGAGGATACTGCTCGACACTGGAGCGAACGTGAGTGTGATCTCGGCCGCCTTCGCCAAGCGGCTCCGGGTGCGAGAAGTTCTGGACCACGGACGAAGTCTCGAAGTCCGTGGTATCAACCCTGGGGTGATGGAGACCCGTAGGCGAGCCCGCCTGAAGATCACTTTGGGATGGGAGCAAGTCTACGAGTTCGAGATGTGGATAATGGACCACAGTGCAGGGGTCGACGTGGTACTAGGAATGGACTTTATGATCCCGGCCGGTATCCGGCTGGATCTGTTCCATGGCACCGCCCGGCTTCCGGATGAGGTCATGGTGCCTCTGCTGAAGTCACAGAGTGTCGAAGACGATGAACCCTATGGTACGCAACCTTCGTGTGGGCCGACCGAGGATTTGTACATCCCCGGTCGTGAGTGGCGTGAGTTCCGAGTACCGCGGCAGCGGTTACCTCGGTCGGAGTACGATGTGTGGGTTCGCCGCACGGAGAAGCTCGTACCGACCGTAACGGGGTTCCGACGAGGGCGGCCGGCATGGGTCCGACTCACCAATATTACGACCTCAGCAGCACGGTGTGCCAAGCATGACTCGGTGTTACTCTGGGTTCCTCATGGCGAGCTCCCACGAGAGACGGGCTACGCTAGGCTCGACTCTAACAAGTACAAGGAGTGGCAAGTGCTAGTCTATTCAACGAGTCGTGATGAAACTCAGCAAGGCCGGGAGCGACGACTCTACGACCAGTGGTTGGCCGAGCAGCCGCCGGCAGTTGAGCGCCGGGCCTACCCGACGCCACGGAAGATCCTGCCGAGACCGCCTGATGCACCAGCGTGGTCAAGAAGTCGTCGCCCAGCACCTGCACAGCGAGGGTATGGCCACGACGAGGGCCCCACAGCCTATGAAGGTTCGGTGGAGGCCGCCCAAGCCGAAGCGGCTGCGGCGGAACGTGTTAGAGGGTCGGACGATGATTCGGACGACGACGCCGGTGAAAACGAAGACTCTACTACCCTGGAAGAGTCGTCGACCTACAGTCCGGGTTGCATGACCACGGGACTGAACAGCGTCGCTAATGCTGCAGGCCAGGAGGCGACGGTTACCTCGGCAGACGTCCTGGGAGCTGGCGAAGATGTGGATGAAGGTGATGGTGCGATGAACGACGATTCTGCCGACGACCAAGGCGATGTAGTGGTGGCTGAACAGGTTGCATGGAATGCCGTGCCAACGGAAGCCACTGCCGCCAGACAGACGTCAGGTGGAGTGTCGGCCGCGGTCTTTGGTAGCGGAGTCGACTGGGGAGAACATGACCCTGGGCCGACCGAGGTTTCAGCTGGAACCGAAACCACTATTACTGAAGTCGACATGGGTTGCCCGGACTTGAACGAGGATGTGATCGACGACCCTGAGGAGTTACTGGAAGCGACTTACGTCTCGGTCATGCGTGTCATGGCTGCAGAAGAGTCTAGTGATGGTGAGGACACCTCGAACGACGTTTCCGAGCACGTAGCAAACGAGATCGAGCTTACCGACTACGCGCAGGAGCTGGCGTTCTTGCCGGATCTAACTGAAGCGTCGGAGACGACGCTGGATTACTCTGGGCGGAACGTCCAGAATGATGAGCTCAGTGAGAAGCAGCAGGCCGACCTGGTTGACGTGCTGAAGAGACACGAGAAGATCATGATTGCGAGCGGCAACGCCCTGCCGCCTCCAGCCTACGGTGTCGTGTGTGACATCAATGTGCAGGGGCATGCACCAATCAAGCAGAAAGCTCGGCGAACCCCGCTCCGATTCCTCGGCAAGCTGTACGAGCTGCTGAAGGGCCTTCTGAAGGCTGGGCTAATCTCTTTCTCAGACAGCTCATGGGCGTCACCTATCGTCATCGTCCTGAAGAAGAACGGAGTGGATATCCGCTTGTGTATCGACTACAAACTCGTCAATGCGATCACCGAGATTATGGAGTACGCCATGCCGTTGGTGGATGACTTGCTGACAGACATGGAGGCGTACTTGTGGCTTTGCTCGCTCGACGCAGCAAGCGGCTTCTGGGCCATTATGATGACCGAACGAGCCCGGAAGATCTCTGCTTTCGTCTGCGCACTTGGGCATTTTGAGTGGTTGCGTATGCCTTTTGGCCTGAAGAACGCCCCGATGATCTACCAACGCATGATTGACAACGCGCTTTGGGGCTTCGTCCAACCGAAGGGGGGATGGTTTCAATTCTCGGAGCGCATGCGTCTAGCTGAAGAACACGACAAGGAAGCTCATGCTGGGGTGAACGAGGCTTTGACTGGTGCGGCAAGGTCATTTCGGACTAAGTTCGAGGCCGACCGAGACAATTCGCTTGGTCAGGGGCATGTAGCTGAATTAGTCAACAGCCCTATTGCCGACATTTTCGCCAACGGAGAACCTGATGAATCCTCGCTGACCCCAGTATTCAGTCGCCGGTCATTCGTGGACGATATCTGCTTCGGTGCCGAGACTTTCGAATCATGTCTAGCGACTCTAGACCGCTTGCTGACAAGGTTTGAGGAGTGCCGTATTAGTATCAGCTTTACGAAGAGCATCTTTGTACAGTCCAAGGTGGACTTCCTGTCCCACGAGGTCTCGGCAGACGGCATTCGACCGGACTCCAAGAAGCTGGCTGGGGTGACCGAGCTCCCGTTCCCGTCAACGAAGAAGGGAATGCAATCCTTCCTTGGGGCACTCAACTATTACAGCCGCTTCATCCAAGACTTCGCGGTCTATGGAGCAGCACTGTACCAGCTCAAGGACGAGGACTTCCAACCCGGGGTGATCTCACCGCGGCCAAGCACAGTTTCGCGATGCTCCAACAGAAGGTCTCGTCGGCGCCGATTCTCAGGCACTTCGACCGAGGGAAGGAAGTACATGTCATGTTGTTCGCCAACGAGTGGGCTCTGAGCTCCACGTTGATGCAAGAGCACGAAGGCAAACTACACCCCGTTCGCTTCTGTGGGCGCGTTTTGAAGGATGCTGAGATGAACTATCACCCGGCCGAGAAAGAAGTCCTCGCGCTCTTACTGCTACTGAAAGTGTGCTATACCCAACTCGTTGGACAGCGGATCCGAGTGTACACACGGTTCTCGACGCTCGACTGGGTCCACAAGTCCAAGACATTGTTCGGTCGGGCTACCCAGTTCGCTGTCTTGCTGTCGCCGTGGTATCTGTTAGTCGAACGAGTCAAGGAAACTGACTGTACGTTTGCCCAGCTCCTCCAAGCTGGCTTGACGAACTTCGTGGAGTTGGAGAAGTCGCTGGCATTGGTTACGCCGCGGACGCGTGGGTCCCCGACGGCTCGTTTGGACCCGCATCTGCTCTATGCACGTCTACCACGATCCTACCAAGGCTTCGTGATGTCGTTCGACGGGTCTGCAAAGACCGAGAAGAACGGTGGTTACGGCAGTTGCTCCTGGATCTTATGGAAGCTGCCCGAATGGATTGTAGTGCTCGCTGCGAGCGCTTACCTCGAGACCACCACAGTTAATCTCGCTGAGTATACAGGGATGAACAACGGTGTCACTGCTGCCTTACAGCACGGAGCCGATGATTTAATCGTCGTCGGTGACTCGAGGCTCGCGATCCAGCAAGCCCTAGGGGTGATAGCCTGCCGGAAGGAGTCATTGTTGACGCAACTCAGTAACCACCGCGAACTCACATCCAAGCTTCGGTCAGTGAAGTACCTTCACGTGGTGAGAGAGTTTAACGCTGCAGCTGACTCTTTGGCAAGCGAGACGCTCGAAAGCAAGAAGTCTACAGTGGTATCGTCGGACGACCGACTATTGGAGCTTATTAAGCTGAACCGTATCGCTGAAGTGATCTACGAAGCGGATGATGGCAGCGTGGTCGAGAATAAACCCTCGGTCAACACAGCATGGGCTATGGTAGCCTCTGACAGACCTCGCAGCAAGAATTTTTTCGATTTTGTACGTGGAGAAGCAGCCCTCAGACGGCAGAGCGAGGTTGAACCCGGACAGGTTACCGTGACGACCAGACGCCAAGCAAGAGCAAAGGAGAAACATGTCCGGTTTGCAGACGAAGATCCGGTCACCAGACAGGGAGATGCAACTCACCGAGAGGAAGCTAATGGTATGCCGAACGAGGATCAGAATGAAGCTGAAGCCTCACCGAGGCGTGCCGAGACATCACCAGCCCCACCGAACGCGGAAGACATTGACCCGTTGGCGGTACAAGAAGAACGCCGACGTAGGATCGCCGCCGCTCAAGATGAAGAGCTCCGGTGGTCGAATCTGAAGGCAGTACTCCGAGGTGATGATGCGAAGATTGGATACCGAGCGGCGCGAGATGCATGGAAAATGGCGGACCAGTTTGTGCTGAGTGAGGACGATGTGCTGTATCACACCCGAATGAACCGTCGTTCAAGTGACGAGGAGCAAGCGGGGCTGACGATGAGACTGGTGGTACCCACAACGATGATCCAGGAAGTACTCCAGAGCTGTCATGACTCGCTCGAAGGCGGTCACCAAGGTATTATTCGAACACTGCACCGAGCGAGGAGAGACTATTACTGGATCGGTCAGTATGCCGACGTGGAGAAACACGTTAAGTCGTGCCCTGATTGCAGTTCAAGTAAGAGCCGGCCTCAGTTCCGTGGGTACTCGCCAGGAAACATCCTAGCCGAGAGGCCCTTCCAACTGGTCTCGATGGACTTCGTGATACCGCTACCGAGGAGTCGCCGTGGTAATACGGCTCTCTTGCTGTTTCAATGCTCGTTCACGGGATTCGTGATGGGCAAGGCCATGTCGGACACCACTGCTCTACTCGTTGCGCAAGCTTTCGAAGAGTGTGTCTACCGACGCTTTGGAGCACCTTCCTTGATCCGACATGACAGAGACCCTCGATTCATGAGCGAGGTCTTCCAGGCCTTCGCGGAGATGATGCAGTCTCGGTCGAGAGCGACCTTGAGCTACCGACCCCAGGCCAACGGCCAGCAGGAGAGGTCGGTGAAGACGGTCATGCAGTCAGTTCGTGTATACGCCGAAGACCCGCTACAGCAGGACTGGGACGAGATCGCCGAGAGGTTGATTTTCGCCATCAACAATTCCCGTGATACAACGAGGAAGGAAACCCCGTTTTACCTCGTTCATGGTTGGGATGCACAGTCGACACTCAAGGCAATGTCCTCGTCGCTCAAACGAGGCTTCGGAAGCCAAACTGACGCACTGGCGTGGCGCCGAGAGGTCAACCGGCAGCAGGAAATCGCTCTGAGAATGGCCAAGGAGTACCAGGCCGCAGAGAAGGCTCGAAGAGCCGAGGAGCACAATGCATCGCTTGGTCGGAAGGAAAAAGAAGCCATGGCAGGTACTAACGAGAATGAAACCTCGGCCGGCCAAGCACCGAATACCTCTGATGGTGGTGAAGCTGTAGTGACGAGAACGAGACTTCCTCTGCAGCCTGGGAGCAGAGTGTGGCTGTACATGGAACGAGTTCGACCAGGATTGACCAAGAAACTAGCTCATCGGTGGCACGGACCATTCCGAGTGAAGAAGAAAGTCGATGATTTTGCGTATGAGTTGGAATTACCTGACCGAAGTGGATACCGGTTCTACCCGGTGGTGCATGTTTCCCGACTCAAGTCGGTAGACGAGTTCGAAGACCGACCGAGGGTTCGTTTGGCCCGTGAGGTCACTGAAGAGACTCGTCAGGACTTCGATGAAGAACTGCTGCCTGAAGACAGCTTCGAGCCTGACCATCTGGACGGTGAGTACGAGGTCGAGGCTATTCTCGACGACCGAACCCCGTTGTCAACGAGCACTCATCGCGCCGTCCGAGAATTCAAGGTGAAATGGGTCGGCTACGACGAACCGACATGGGAACCAGCGTCCAATCTGTCGTGCGGCGGCCTTCTGTACGATTACCTACGCCGAAAGCGGAGCGACCGACGATTGCAGATGGCCCAGGTGGCCGACGAGGAGTAATCCCGCGCACCAACGATGATTGAACTGCTCGCAGGGGCAATCCAGCCCGCGATGTCAGACGAACGAAGTTACTGGAGATGATGAATGAACTGCCTGCGAGGGCTATCCAGCTCGCAGTGACAGACGAAGAAAGTTGCTGGAATTGGTATGTTGCATATTGTGTGAACGGGCCGCGTTGGAATTGGAGACATCGGAATGAAGTCTCGAGCGACAGTAGACTCGAGCGAACCTCGGTCGACCCTCCAGCAGATGAAATAAGTGGTGACGAAACGAAAGAGAGGGCGAACGAGGCTTCGGGTGCAGCAGTCGAAGTAGAGTGGTCAGGTGGTAATGCGAAGACGTCAACCACTCCACCAATGGGCCCTCAGACCCTCCGAGAGCGCGTCAGAAGTCTCACTAAGACCAGTCTTACGGATTTGTAAGACCGGTCTTACGAATTGTAAGACCAGTCTTAGTTTTCCCAAGACCGGTCTTAGTTTTCACAAGACCGGTCTTAGTTTTCACAAGACCGGTCTTAGCCGGTGGAACGAGCCAGTCACCTTGGCCTGGAAGTGGACATGCTACTGAGTGGAAACGCTGCCAGAAGCGTAAGCTACAGCGAGAAGACGTGAAACACGTGCTGGTGAAGCTAGTGGCAGGCTGACCGAGGCTTCAGACGCAATAGTCAAGAAGGAACGAGGTCAAGCATGTACGCTCAAGCCGGTAACGAAGTATGGAAGTTGAAGGAGGAGTGACCCGTAGATGGTGGAGTGCAATGAACGCGAACTAAGCCTCGTCCGAGACGGCCACAGCGGTCGAGGACTGAGAGGAAACTCTGGGAACCGCGACCGAGTGTTGAACGCGCTGTACGGCGAGGGAAGAGAAGATTATGAAGCGGAACGAGCAAATGACATTAATTCTGATTGAGATGGAGTCCACTCTATGGCCTAAGGGGTTACAAACCAGTTACAAACCTCGGTCGACCCTGGGTGAGCATGATCAAGGTGAAACGAAGCTGGCGTTGGGTCCCGCGAGGCTAGATCTCCGACGCAGCCCGAGCTAACACCCCCAGATTCGACTCGGCTGGGGCATCTTCAGTCGATTCCTTGGTTTCCTCGTCTGGGTCTGGAGTGCGAGACTCGCGAGCGGCCGCGACTTCTGCAACCCACGGAGCGACGATCATCGAAGCCCGCAACGACGGTTCAATCACTAACGCCGAAGCCGCGGGAGCCGACGAACCCTCGGTGGACTCAGCCATCGGTACGTCGGCAGCCTTTGACTCTTCTTATTCCTCGGACGAGGATTCCTCGTGGCCTGGACTCTCTACAGAGACCGTCGGCGGAGACAACCCAAGGAGATTCCAGTCGATCTCCGCGGCCGAGATACCAGCTGAGGCCAGGACCAAGGTGTCGACGTCCAGCCCGTGTGCCGCTGAGTGCCGACGAAGAATCGAATTCGCCCTCCGTAGGCTGTTGTTCTCGTCCGTCAACGCTCGGATGCGCGCGGAAATCACGTTGGCTCGGTCGCGGTCAGCTAACCGTCGTCGAAGCTCCTCCAACTGCGTGTTATACGTGACGAGGCTTGCCTTGACACGCTCATGGATCTGTGTGTTCCGACGGACCGCCGCCGCAGCGTCAGCCTCTGCAGCTTGCGTCCGACCTTCCAACGAACTGGTGATGGCGGCATGTTGAGCGATAGCCGCGTTCGCCTGCACCAACTGAGCGGTGGTGTTGTGGAGCTCGGTGCGGAGATTGTCCATGGCGTCGAGAGCGCGGTCGCAGTCAGCGTTGGCCGAGACGAGGAAATATTCCGACTTCAAGCGGAGGTTCACCTCCTCGGCGAGCTTGTCCTTGGTGTCGCTGAGCTCCGCTTGCAGCCGATCGTTCTCGCGACGAAGGTCCACCACTTGATCAGTCTCCGCGAGAGAGAGACGTGAGGGCGACGGCAGCGGCCAACACGTCACCGACGGTAGTAGCAGCCTGGAGGTCTCGGTCGAGCGCGGAGTTGACCCGAGCCGGAGGCCTGCGAGCGACGCCGACGACGAGACGAGCGAGTTGCAGCATCTGCTGATCGTCTGAGCTAACCGCTGCCGGAGGAGCCTCGGTCGAGTCAGCATCCACCTCAGCACGACCACCTGCAGCAGCCTCGCCCCCACCGACGCCCCGCGAGTTGCCAACGTTACCGAAGGCGCGGGAATTGGCGACGGTGGGGCGCTGGCGCTTGGCGGCGGTGTCGGTGGCGAATCGGGAGCCTCTTCAGCTGGAACTGGCGGCGGGCGAACCTCGGTCGCCCCAGCAGCACACTCAGGACTGCTTGGAGGAGCTGGTGGAGGGTCGGCCGATGCCTCGGAGGCAGCGGACGGGTGCGCCGGGTCACCGGCAAGTTCGACCGGGTTAGGAGATGCAGGCCCAGCGGCGCTCAGGGTAGCGGCGCCTGCCAACTGAGTATGGCGCGCCGGACGACGTCGCGAAGTGTCGGTGACGACATCGACAGCTCCTAGGGTGGCCAAGAAGGATCAGGAGTCAACAACGAGGTTCAAAGGGACAAGCAAGAGCAGCGAGAACGACGAGCGTACCGGTCCTGAGCACTGGAGAGCCCGGAGGGCAGCGGCAGCAGCGTCGGCGAATGCGCGCGACGGTGGAGCCATGGAGACGAAGTGTCGAGAACGCCTAGACGCTTACCAGTATGGGAGGCTCGCGTCGAGGCGGGGGCAGTTGTGGTGTTGGAAAGTGGCTGTTTCCAAAAGCTGTCGACCCGCCGGCTCGACAATCAAGTTCAATTAAGGGGCAATCAAGGTTGAGCCCAGCGAGAGACGGAGATCGCTACTTCTGATTGGATGACGACATTAGCCTCGTTGGAGTGACAGTCAGTGGCCGGAGCCTCGTCGGATCCTAATAGAACCCCGAGCGAGGCTTCATGGTACCCACTTTTAGGTACAGATGCATTTAGTTGCGTACTTCGGCCGCACTTATTAGTGTGGTCGCGGTCGTCATTTGATGTGTCCGGAATCGCCTTATTGCGGTCGTTCACACTAGATATTTGTATAGGGACATAGGACTCATCATAGGATGACCAGAACGAGGCCCCCTGGGCCTCATAAAACTCAGTAATAAAAAGACAGTCTTCCCCCAAAGCCAACAAGGGTCAAGTCCGACTTCGGTAAGTGTAGCTAGCTTATTGTAGTGCCTGGACACGCTCGGCTGCGTGTGGATGCCTGTCGGGGAGCTTATCGTGCTTTGACCGAGAGTTTCCTTGGCGGCGCCAAGAGTTGGCGTGGCCGGAGAGGCAAGAGCGACATAGGAGTGTCGTTCACTGTATATTTGTGGGACAAGAGTGTCCCTGAGTGTATTAGTCTACCTACCGAGGTTTTACCTTGGTCCCCCTGTATAAGGCCTAACACGCCGGTACCCTTCCTTTCTGAGGGACTGCAGTGGGGTTGCGCGAAAGCGCTACATAGTATCCTAGCCTAAGCTCGTGGCTAGTGGTACAGGTTTCTGGGTTGACCGAAGATAACCTAAGGTGCACAGAGGCGCTTGCAACCGACCCGGTGTAAGGGATCGTTCCTGGTCTTCAGGTTTTGATCCAATAAGCGCTTACCTTTGCGGGTTAGCGTGTTGTTGGTGTCTCTAATACCTTTTGGTAGAAGAGAATTTTAGTGGTATTACCACACCACACGTGGCTCACCGAGTGTTCGGATGGACCCTCATTTGCTGTATGCTCGACTACCCCGTGATTACTGTGGCTATGTGCTCTCCTTCGACGGTTCTGCCAAGACTGAGAAGCACGGGGGTTATGGAAGTTGCGCATGGATTCTGTGGAAACTACCGGAATGGACGATAGTGATCGCTGCGAGTGCTTATCTCGAGGCTACGACTGTGAACCTGGCCGAGTACTCGGGCATGAACAATGGTTTGACCGCAGCCTTAGAAACTGGGGCTGACGAGTTGGTGATTGTCGGAGACTCGAGACTCGCAATCCAGCAATCCCTAGGGGTGATCGCATGTCGTAAGGAAACACTGATGGCGCAACTCAATCGACACAAGGAACTGAGATCGAGGTTTCGGTCGGTGAAGTACCTGCATGTTATCCGCGAATTCAACGCCGCAGCAGATTCGTTGGCGAGCGAGACGTTGGAGAAGAAGGTATCGGTGACTGTGGACAAGACTCGGACTGAAGAGCTAGTGCAGCTGAACCGCATCCACGAAGTTATCTATGAACCGTCAGCAGAGGCTTCGGCACCAACCGACGCTTCGTCAACCGAGAAGTCACAGGAGGAGACCGTGCATGCCGTAGGCTCAATCCGGGTACTAGACGCATCGGACACCACTCGTCGCAAGAATTTTTTCGACTTCGTGCGGGAACCGCTACATGTGTCAGCAGTGACCAGACGACAGGCGAGAGAACGCGAGAGACGAGTCCGTTTTGTAGATAAAGAACAGGCGATGCCTCAAGAAGCCAGTAGTCGTGGCGCTGAGTCCGACCGAAACGACGATACCAGACTCTCGAACCAACCGACGACTCGCACGACTGAACCCTCGGACCAGCCATCACAACCGAGACCTGACGCGACGGTGGTTCATGAGCCGAGCGCTGAAGACATTGATCCCGTGGTGGTGCAACAGGAACGACGCCGACGCATTGGTGCGGCGCAGGATGAAGAACTCCGGTGGGCAAATCTCAAAGCAGTACTGAATGGAGATGAGGCGAAGCTTGGTTACAAAGCCGCACGAGAGGCGTGGAAGATGTCCGACAAGTTCGTGCTGAGTGAGGATGGACTTTTGTACTTCCTCGGTTCGAACCGTCGGTTCGGTCGTGATCGGAACGAAGAGTCGACACTACGTTTGGTGATCCCGACGACGATGGTCCAGGAAGTGCTGCAAAGCTGCCATGACTCGCTGGAGGGAGGACACCAAGGTATCGTCCGGACCTACCATCGCGTGAAGGCCGACTACTACTGGATTGGACTGTTCGCCGATGTGGAGCGGCATGTACGCTCGTGCCCAGACTGCAGCTCGAGTAAGAGTCGCCCACAACTTCGAGGATACTCACCCGGGAACATCTTAGCCGAAAGGCCGTTGCAGATTGTCTCGATGGACTTCGTCATCCCGTTGCCGAAGACTCGGCGGGGGAATACGGCATTACTGCTATTCCAGTGCGCTTTCACGGGGTTTGTAATGGGAAAGGCTATGGCCGACACTTCGGCCCTGTGTGTAGCGCAAGCCTTTGAAGAGTGTGTCTACCGACGGTTCGGTGCCCCTACCCTCATTCGACACGACAGAGACCCTCGCTTTATGGGCGAAGTCTTCCAAGCGTTCGCAGAGTTGATGCAAACGAGGTCTCGGGCCACTCTGAGCTATCGGCCACAAGCCAACGGTCAGCAGGAGCGCTCGGTTAAGACTGTGATACAGTCCGTCCGAGTGTACGCCGAAGATCCTCTGCAACAGGACTGGGATGAGATTGTGGAAAAACTGATCTTCGCGATCAACAACTCGCAGGACGCCACGCGCAAGGACACACCGTTCTACCTTGTACACGGCTGGGATGCGCGGACAACACTTCGGGCTATGTCTTCGTCTTTGAGACGAAGCCACGGTCGGCAAACCGACGCCTTGGCTTGGAGACGAGCGGTCAATCGACAGCAGGAGATCGCACTAGAGATGGCCAAAGAGTATCAAGCGACCGAAAAAGCCAAGCGGGCCGAGAAGCACAACGAGACTCTAAGTCGGCGCGAACGAGAGACTATGCCGACGTCTGACCGAACCGAACCTTCGGGCGAGGGCTCGGGGGCGACAAGCTCAACCGACGGTTCGTCAGCCGAGGCCTCGAAGTCGCTCTTCAAGCCGGGTGACCGTGTCTGGCTCTACATGGAGCGTGTGAAACCGGGGCTGACGAAGAAGCTGGCGCACCGCTGGCATGGCCCCTTCCGAGTCAAGAGGAAAGTGGACGAATACGCGTATGAGCTGACCCTGCCGGACCGAAGCGGTTACAGGTTTTATCCTGTTGTGCATGTGTCACGACTGAAAGCTGTGAACGAATTCGGCGATCGACCGAGGGCTCGACTTACGGCTGACATCACGGATGAAACGAGACTTGATTTCGATGAAGAGCTGCTACCCCAAGACAGCTTCGAACCCGACCATCTTGCGGGTGAGTATGAGGTTGAAGCCATCTTGGATGACCGAACGCCACTCTCGACGAGCACCGAGCGAGCAGTCAGAGAGTTCAAAGTAAAGTGGGTCGGCTACGATGAGCCTACATGGGAACCCGCGTCCAACTTATCGTGTGGTGGACTGCTGTACGATTACTTGCGCGCGAAGCGCAGCGACAGCCGGTTGCAGATGGTCCAAGTCGCAGACGAGGACTAGACGCGACTGGTGCAATGATGAACTGCCGGCGGGGCGATGCAGCCTGCCTCAGCAGACGAAGAGAACTACTGCACCAACATTACTGCATGTTTGCATATTGCATGTATTTCGAGTGGAATGTCCAAGTTGCTCAAGTGGAGAGATGGAGATTGAGCCTAGAATCGACCGAACAGAGTGTGATTTTGTAACCCCAATTTGGAGACAGGGGCTTGAGTCTTCGGGCTCGCTGCTGGATCCTGACGACTTCCGCGACCGAGACTTTCGCGACCGTGACTCCCGTGGCCGTAACTTCCGCAGCCGAGACTTCCGCTACTGTGTCTGCCGCGTCCGACGCCTGGGGCTCGCACTCTGCTACCGCAGCCTGAGATCGACCGACGCCTCGCCAGCGACAGCTTCATCAGGAGTGTAACGGGAGCCTCGCCGCTGGAAGCAGGACCATCGAGTGCTTGAGCGGTTGCAGCTTGCAGACGAGCTCTCGCAGCTGGCGCAGGGTACAGCCGAGCCTTCGGAGACTGAATCAAGAGCTTGGCCGTTGCTGGAGCGTGAGCGAGGCTTCCTGGAACACTGCAGCAGTGTGAAGAACATTCAAGGACTCAGGTGAAGGCAGCGGAGACGCGCTCAAGCGACGACAGAGGCTTACACTCACCGTGACTTCGAAGCTGAGAGCGCGGATGGCGGTGGCTCGTGCTTCGCCCAGAGGAGTCGGCGCGCGTGCACGGCGGCAGGACAAGAGGGCACCACGACACTCTCCACTTGTACCGGTTCGGGTCGAGGTGGGGGCTGCTGTGGTATCGAGAAATTCCGGTCGAAGAACAGTCCCGCACCGAGTCTCAACAGTCCCGAACGTGCGAGTGAAAGCGAGCCTTCTGATTGGCTACTCACATTTACCGCATTAGAGTGACAGATGGATGACCATTTAGTGACAAGGCACGGTGGGTCATAATAAATCCCCACCGAGCCCTCCAAGTAGTCATAGTGGGTACAAGATTTGCCTCTCATTAGGAATTCGGATCTAGCCGAGGAGTCGTCGAGTCGTCGGATCAGCTCGAAGGCTCGGTTGACACTTGACTTTTGTATAGACGATAGGGATTAGCGATAGGGAAGGCCTCACAGCCTCTAATCACTAAATCAGAGCAGAAATTCCCCCCGAAGCCACACAAGGGTCAAGTCCGTCTACGGTAAGTCTTCGCTTAGCTGTAGAGTCTGGATACGCTCGGCCGACACGGGGTATGTCTGCCGGTGAGCATAAGGTACATTGACCGAGTGTTCATCCCCGGAAAGGCCAAGAGTGAGTAGTGGCCGAGTGTTGGAGGTATTAGAGACCTCCTGTACGTTTGTACGCTTGTCTGGGTGTGTGGCGAGGCCCCCCAGTATATTTGACTTCCAGCCGAGACTTCGTCTCGGCGCCCCTGTCCGAGGCCTCGATTGGCCTGGTACCCTTCCTTCTGAGGGACCACAGTGGGTTACGTGTGAAAGCGCGTGTGTACATTGCATCCTAGCCGTTGCTCGTGGCTAAGGGTGCTCTTATATTTGATTTACGGGCTCTACCTACCTGACCGACGACTCGCATAAGGCACATTCCAGCCCGGTGCAAGGGATCGGATCTGGTCTTCAGATTTTATCCCAACAATAAGCGCCGACCTTTTAGGAGGGAAGCGTGTTGTTGGTAGGGGCTCGTCCCAAAGGCCTTGGCTAGAGGGACGAGAACTCGTTAAATCGTGTTTTCCTACACGACAGTGGTATCTATGCCCGTACCCACAGTGGAACCAGAAGAAGAGCTGTGGGTGGCCAGTTTCGATGGATCCGCCCGGGTGAAGAGGGGGTGGAAGAGCTTTCAGTGCAATTGCATGGGTATTGACTGGGTGGACGGTAGTCGCTGCAGCGTCAAGGTATGCCGCTAACTTGACCGTGAATGAGGCCGAGTATGCTCTGTTTCGAATTGCTGCGAGAGTTGGATCCACGACGCCTAGTTGTGTGCGTTGACTCCAACTTGGTGATCCGCCAGATGCGGGGAAAAACCGACTGTAAGGTGCCGAGCCTCACACTCCTGAGGCAGAAGGCACTAGTACCCCTGCGTAAGTGGCCGACCCACGATCTTTTGCACGTGAGGAGGGCATGAAACGCGGGCGCGGACAGCTTGGCTAGCGCCGCCCTCCAACGGGAGGAAGGGAGGACAGTGGCAACTGATACGGAAGTGGAGGATTTGATTAGGCTTAATCGTCTGGATGAAGTGTTGGTACCAGCTACGGCGGAGGGCGCGGTCCGAGTCAATGCTATGCACACACGATCCAGCGCTAGAAGAAGCACGAAGGCGAAGGCGCTAGAGGAGGTGGTACGACAACTACGTGTGGAGCAGATCCGCCAGGCCCAAGAAGAAGATATGTGGATCCATCAGCTGAAATAGTATTTGCAGGGGAAGGTACAGACCATGTCGCAGACGGAAGCTAAGACCTGCAGCATGTTAGCAGCGGACACACAGGATTTGTTGTATTACTGCGCACCGTCGGCGAGGGCTGAAGCGGATCGGGATGGTCTGCTTCGGCTAGTTGTGCCGGAGTCCTTGCAACCGGACCTACTTCACCACCACCACGTGAGTCTGGAAGGAGGGCACCAAGGGATCAGTCGGACTTACCAACGGATCAAAACCCATTTCTTCTGGAGGGGGATGTTTAGATCCGTACAGCAGTTTGTCGGTGAATGTGTCGACTGCGAGACGGGCAAGGGACGGCCGACGATCCGAGGGAGATCCCCAGAGAACATCCGAGCGACGTACCCATCGCAGGTGATTGCGATGGATCACATCCCGTCGCTCCCGAAGTCGAAGAAAGGCAACGCCGAAATGATCATCTGGGTGGATCTGTTTACGGGCTATGTGGTCGCGAAAGCCAGCACGTCCCGCACCGCGCAGACGATCGCCGAGTCTTACGAGGAGTGCTAAGCGGCGCGCCCTATTCTCGGCAAATTGGTTTCTGTTTGACCTTGACGTTTGGCTAGCTATCTTCTATCACTTCACTGACTTTAAATAATGTAGGTTTTACTGGGATAGGAAGCAACGTTAGTGCTGCTATCGCAGACCAAATAGGATTATATCCGTGGTACGTCAAATCAAAAGATGACCCTCTTGACATCTAACTGGTACATCTCTATGAAGCCGGTACGACTCCGGTGGCGCACTGGGCCCAAAAGGTTTATATGCGTGGGCAGTCTGAACCGGTACGATACCCATAACACTGGTATGGAACCGGTGGCGCACTGGGCCTCCAAAAGGTGGGCAACCTGAACCGGTACGATACCTGTAACACCGGTATGAACCAATAAATACATTGACTGTGGCGAAGTAAAGGGACGATAAAGGTGGACTGTACTGTGCGATAGCATGCCGATTCTACTAGCTGCAAATAGACCTCAGCCAGGGTTCGCCTTTTAATTTTGTTGAGCATTGTCTGTTGATATATTGCATCTACAGCTTTAAGGCAAATGCCGGGCAGATACTGCGGCTGCGAAGCAGGCGCAGGAGATGACCGAATTAATAAGTAAAATAATTAATACAAATAAATATAAAACTAAGGGTTTATTCCAAAATTCTCCTATCCCAGCAGTCGCGGGGCAGATTGATACTAGGCTAAGTTTGGCTTGAGTATGTTTGTGCTGCTTGGCAGTTCTTCAGTATGCTTGTCTTGGTTTGGGTATGTGGAGACTTGTTGATGCCAACGCTCCTTCTGGTACAGTCATCAATGATGACCGAGGTAGCTGGGTACATCGTCTCTTCGTTCTGGATACTGGACCTCTCCCTCGGATGTGCGGCTCATTCGGTGTCGCTTGGGGTCTTGGTGGATCTTGGTCTCATCCGGTCTGGGTCGACGCCGCTGTGTTCACACACGCGGCGCGCACTGGACTTGTTCTTGGTGCGTTGATATCCAGTGAAGGCACTCGGGACGGACCGAATGCTCGATCTTGTTTGTACTCATCCGGTGTGGCACTTCTTCATTCGGTACGCCATCACCGAGTGCACCACGATCCATCTCGGACAACACGAGGCTTGATCCAACGGGGTCTTGTGCGCGAACGATCATGTCGGGCGGGGGCGATTCACTGGGTAGTCCGACAACTTGAAATGAGCCAATGCAGGCAGCGGCCAGGATACGTTCACTGGCCACACTTTCGCGCCTTGGGCCTATCCTGTAGATAGGGAAGCCGGCGGACGGACAGGATACGTAACTCCGCACCGGATGTGAGCGCTCATCCGGTGGGCGCATTTCCAATCCTGTCAGCCCGCAAGTGCCGGGTCCCACCAAATCGCCACACATCCACAAACCACACGTCACACTCAGAGAGAGAGAGAGCTAGGGAGGCAAGTATATATAGTACAATACAACATAAAAGTATTTCGCAAGGTGATTGAGCTGCGGCTTACAGCGTAGTGATACCACATCAGAATTCTGGCACGAAATCCTCCCACTACCAAGAGCGAGGGCTTTTCCCTGCTCTGTTAACCAGCCTGGGGCGGTACACCCTTCCTCAGTGACCTCGGTACACTGTCTTAAGACAATATCCCAATGTCGACTCCTGGTTTGAGATGGACGCACCTTCCACATCCTGGGGATAGTGACATTACTGCGCATGCCACAACCCTCACACCTTACTACCCGGACAGAAGCGTATCCGTGACAAGTTGGCGCCACCCAACCCGGCAACATTCAGAGGATATGTCTGCAGCACTTAAACAAACTTGGACCACACTTCGAAAACCATCTTGACCAAAACGTACCTGAAGTACTTTTCCGCCTTCCTTAAAGCTTGAAGTGACACCATAATCTTTGGCGAAACGGTACGTATTTCCCAATTACACACACTAAGTTTCCTGTCGGCTTGGATGAATTCACATCGTGGATATTTCTTAGCAATATCAAAAGGTAATCTATTCCGCGAATATAATCTAGGCGTCCTTTACAGACTTAGGCCCAGTCTTGTATCTAGCGGGATGCGGGATGGGACCAATCAGAGCTGGTTATTGCGGGCCGTAGCGGGATGCTTTGGGGACGACACCCCTTCCTGTCCCGCTGAGATGTTGTGTGGCGCGGGGCGCGGGATACACAATAAATGACGTTGGCGACGTCAGCATGAAGACACTGACATCATATCGAGTGGACACTACGGCTAGAGAATGAATGGCATGAAATCCTTCTAGAAGAAAAGCTCAGACTATCGTACTCATTTGCAAACACCCCACGCAGCCACGCAGCAACATGACCTCAACTGATCCTGTAACCGACCTCGTGAAGCGCATCGGAAGCCCGCAACCTGGCGAGACGGACGACTCGCTACAGGAAATCCTGACAGGCCACACGGCGAAGGAACTCCGTTCGGTGTGCAAGCTATTCGGCGCGAAGGTTCGGTCTCAAAACGGAAGCATGGACAACAAGATGGGCTACGTGACTATTTTGGTGGAGTTAGCACGCTCGCGCCGTGAGAGCGAGGAGGCCACGCGCGACCAGCGCAGCAAGTTGCTGCAAGGGTCCGAAGGGCAACTCTCCACAGCACTCACAAGTACGCGCAAGACCAGGCACTGCAGCTTTCGGCTGCTGAATGTCCTCTTCAGCGAGAGGTTCTGTGATAGACTCGGCCAGATGGGTGCACAACCCGCTCGACCCGAGCTCGATGCAGGAGCTGTTGGTGGCCACAACGTCTTTGGCAAGAGGTGGCGGCGGAGTTCGCTGCTGAGCGAGAAGAGTACGCTGGTCTCGTGTCGAGAGACGAACGGTTTTCCGGTATTGACCTGGGCACATGGTCCCCACGACGGCCCGAAGCTCAAGCAAATATGGAAGGACACGTCGGCCAAGTCTTGAAGGCGGATGCTGCAGCCTCGCGTGCGGTCGGTGAGCGCGGAAACTCCAACCGCAACTCCTTGGCAGCGTTAATTG
Organism: Phytophthora melonis; assembly: GCA_024211575.1. NCBI lineage: Eukaryota > Oomycota > Peronosporomycetes > Peronosporales > Peronosporaceae > Phytophthora > Phytophthora melonis. Next base: position 3,684,873 of record JAMXKT010000038.1, on the reverse strand, counting down.
CGTCAACGACCAGCCACACAATGCGATAGAAAGATGCCTTGCTTACGCCCGCGATACGTCGGATGTCATGCATTGACCCGCCCGCTAGGTACCTCAGTGTGAGCTGCAGAGCGTTATCACAGGCAATCCAGCCTCGTCTCACCCAGGCGTGAGGAGAGCGAAGCAGCAATGGGGCGAGCATGGCCTCGAGTCGCATGAACGCAGTGGCTGGCATCCGGTAACACGCTTCAAATTGGCTCTCCACCAGCAGCATGTTGAGCTCCCGGTCCCACTTGAGCTTCGCTCGAACTGTCAGCGGTGCGCGGGGCCGTGGCAGCAGCGCCAGCAACAGCAAGCCCTCCGCGATGATCTCTTCCTCGTCTTCAGTCTCCTCCATCCAAGCTTCTTCTGATTGTGCAGTACTGACCACAGGCTGTATCGTCTTTAGCACACGGACGGAGGTCCTGGGCCAGGCAGCGCCGTCCCACATCCCATCCCGCTCTTGCGGGGAGATACAAGACTGGGCCTTACAGAGTCTTTTCGGTATGTCTCATGGCGCATGTCAGCTACGGTGATTTGCATGATACATAGTATGGATGCATATGACTTCAATTTTGTATGAACTTTGGATCCGTCAGCCCCACGATGATCTCGAAGCCTTCAAGTAGTACGCACCACTCCATCTGCGATAGCTCTTCTTCCATGACATGAGCAGCACCAAAAAGCGCCTTCATTGCGTGCACCTCGCGCCAACTAATCACCACGAGACAGTAATATATAATATAATATAATATAATATAATATAATATAATATAATATAATATAATATAATATAATATAATATAATATAATATAATATAATATATAATATAAAGATTCAGGACATGATTGAGGAACATATACCTTCACAGTGATCCAGAATTCTTCATTAGATAGGTTTCGAAGTTCACTTCACCCGCACCTTCACCCTCAGAGCAAAATGAGCAAAATCGGGACTAGTGTACTGGAAGCTGCTCTAGATAGGTGCGCATACAGTTTTACAGACTATCTGTATAGATAATGTTTGGAATTGGAAAGTTCGCACCTGAACTTAATGGATTCGTACAGGTGAATGTGAGGATCAAATTCTGATGGCTTTGCAAAATGTAGGGATTTGCACACTGATTGCACACTGATCTGTGTGCAAAAAGTGCAACTAGTGCGAACTTAGACGGCTGTGAAGGTAAAGTGAGGGTGGGGAACGCTTCGAAACCTATCGATTATATTCCAATATAATGAAGAGTTCTGGATCACTGTGAAGGCATATGTTCCTCAATCATGTCCGGAATCTTTATCGCGATCTTTGTTGGAGGATCCTGAATTATAAGGCGTACTCAAAATTGACTGCTGTGCGCTAGAACTTCAGGTCAATTACGGATATTGCAGAGCTGTTTTGTTAGCTGGCTGTGTTTTGACAGAGCATTCAGAAACTGATACTACATGCTGCATCGGTGTAAAGTGTGAATCGTATCAGAAGTGTAGTCATGTACGAGAATGATGAAGTATTCTCCAGAAAGATCTGGCATACATTCAATTATGCAGTGGCGCCAGTTGCCACCGTTTGCATCGCTAATTAAGCGACAGGTAGGTTCGCAGGTACCGACCCCCAAACTTTAGGTCGAGTTATCGGGCCCGACGGAAGGCGAGCAAGGAGGATGTTGAGGCGACGACGCGGAGGTTCGCGGGGCTCGTTGGGCTGAGGGCTGATCATAGTAAACCGCGTCAAGTGAGGCCATACGGTCGCCGTGATTATCGCGATAATGGTGCTGCGAATCGATGCGTCGCCGGCGTATACTCTCGCGGAGACGCTGCAAGTAGAGCGCATAGTTGCCACCGTCCTCACGACGCAGTGGGCGCAGGCGGATATGGAAGCTCGTGAGCGCGATACATGAGCGGAAGAGCATGTCATAGTTTTCTTCGCCCCAACGGTATTTATCCGCACACACAGCCTACAACGAGCAGAGGCGTCCGATATTTTTAACTAGGACTCGGTCGTGGGCGATGCAGTCATTTACTCCAGCGTCAGTGTTTGCATCGGCTTGCGCTTGTGTGTGTGTGTGTGGGGTCGCGAGCGAAGCCCTGATAGCCTCTGTCGGCCACCGCCCAGTCCCCAGGATACTCAGCTCCGAGGGGCCATTATCAATCAGCTCGTCGTCGCCGTCAGCCTTCATTAGCACCCGAGCGTGAAACTCAGTATTGCGTCGGAATATCTCGACTTCCGCTTCGCTACCAGGGAAGTGTTGCGTGCAATCGACAGCGAGGCCGTTAGGAGCACCGAAACCTCGACCTTGTAGCCATGCAGATGATATTTCGCACTGTATTATAAAATCGCGCTTTCAAACGCCCTACAGGCATGCTCGTCTACTGAAACGTTACGTCAATGGCGTAGCGGATGTGACGAGAACCTGGTCACTTAGCACCAACTTCTTCATCTTGAAGTTCTCGAGATTACACGCCACGAGGTTCTCGCACAGGAAAGAGGACAGCACCGACATGACTTAGTGATCATCTTCTGGGATGAGGGGGTCTTCACACGAATCACTGCTGCAACGATGTCCCATTTGCCGTAATTCTTCAGCACCGTTAACGACCTGAAGAGAACATCTTTGCCGTAGTACGCGCACTTCTTCCCGCGTCCCACTTTCCAGCTGACGGCCACGTGCTCGCGTACAAGTACCCATAGCTGCTCGAACTTAAACGGAGGCAACGTTAGGTATGATCAGGATGCTTGTAGAATCAGAGTTCAGATACGAGTGATTCACAGGAGAGCGCTAGTCGGCTTCGTCGGACTTCTTGCTGACTGGGTAAATCCCGAACTGACATGAAACTCGCTATTGAACTCGCAGCTCGAGCAGGCGCTGAAGCCGGCGGTGGTCTTTTAGTAAACAGTAACTTAAGTTCTACTAGCAAAGTCGAAGTCTTCACGCGTTTACGTAGGCGTTATGCAACAGCTACTGTACCTGTTAAAGGTCAATACTTCTGATTCTGTAAGAAACTGAATTGAAGGTTTATTGTTATTTCTTACGACCTGCTGGCACGCCTTTATTACCTTTTTTAATTTTCGGCAACTAATCAACGAGCCTATAATGAACTGGTAGCTAAGTTTGAAACGTAGTCATAACTTAGATCGGGGCATCTTGGTACGCTACATGTAGCTGTAGCTCATCCATCGTAGACGTATTTACTCACTTTCTATCTCACTCACTCACTCACTCACTCACTCACTGTTCAAACAAAAGAATACTGGCACCGTTAGATTCTGCATAGCATCCGTCAGTGTTTATGCAACAAACTGAGATTCGACCCGCGACACAGTTTTGAAATAGCATTGACTAGATATTAGAAATGAGTAGAGCGGTGGATCCGGGAATTGTTCTTACTGTCTTACTTTCGATGAAGGGCGCAAACCATCCACCTTCCATGGGGAGCGCGACCACAGAAAGGGCCTCCGTCAGGTAGGCAAGATCTGGGGCTGTGAGAAAGTAGCCCTCTCCAACGGCGCCAACTTACACATTACGATATTTAGATAAGGTGGTTTTCCAGCAAGCCCCACTGACGGCTGCTGATACGTGATTATACTTTCGGAAGGGAAAACGGGCATATCAACCCGATCGCGGCATGGATGACGAAGACGCTGCAATTCTGCTTACCCTCGTAACCGGGCTTCAACCATAAATAGAAGGTTGACACGAGTGGGATTCGAACCCACGCCCGAAGACTGGTGCCTAAAACCAGCGCTTTAGACCGCTCGGCCATCGTGTCAGTATTAAATTGTACTTTAAGTGTAGTATTATGTAGGTTCAGTCAGCCAGTACAATTGTGGTGTACCCTCACTTCCGACAACTACAGCGTCGGACAGAATGTAACTGCCACATGCAAATCACAGAGTGAGAGCAACCACGTCATTTTGATCCAATCAAAACTCTTATAATTATATAATTTAACCAATAAGGTGCATTCGAGCCAGATGCTAATTTTGAGGCTGTCAGTCGGTAATATGGAGGCAACCGTGGACGACTCGTTCTGTGTGGACAGCGGTGAGCCGCCGGACCCTGTTGCCGACGTAGGTGTTGCCGGCCCTAAGAAGAGGAGGAAACGCTACAGTCTCAAGGTCAAGCGGGAGGCTCTGCGTGCCGTAGAAGGTATCAGCCAGCGCGAGGCAGCGCGGCAACAACGTGTTCCTCGCCGGACACTAAACGACTGGCGCAAGGCCAAGGACGACATCATCAACTGCGGTGGCAGCGAGAAGCGCTTGTCACGAGGGACTGGGCGCCCGGAGATGGTGCCATTCGGTGCGGAGCTTGTCACCTTCATGAAGGACACCCGCAGAGATTGCGAGGTGCTGACCGCGAAGGTCATGGCGAGCTTCGTCCGCGACCAATACCCCGATTGGCTCGCCGGCTACCTTGACGGTAAGAAGAACGCTGTAACGGCGTATGACTCACTGATACGTCTGCTACGCCGCTTCGCATATCGCCACGGGTTCTCGCAGCGAACGCCAAGTTGTCTCAAGGTAAATTTGCTGCATAACTGTATTAGTGCCACTATAATGCATGAGTTGCCCTTAAATTGTAATTGAGTGCTCTTGTAATGTTTTATCTGCTGGCTAACTTCATATTGTGATGCTACTGTTTGTTGCGATATTGACGCAGGAAAAGCTGCTTGATCTCGTGGCCGTACGCGATGAATTTGCTAAGACGTTTAACAAGAGCTACGGGTCATACGATGCTAGCATGATCTACAACACAGATGAGACTGGCATCTATTTCGACTGCCCCCCAACGAAGATGTTGTCTGAGAAGGGGAAGCCTGCCTCCATCACTGCTGAGAAAAAGCACTCAGCGAGGCTAACGGCTGTGTGCACGATCAGAGCGGATGGGCTTAAACTGCCTTTGTTGTTCATTGTTCGAGGCGAGCCTGGGGGTAGCATTGAACAGGAGGAGCTCAAGACTTATCCAAAAGGTATCGTAAAAACATTTTTATTTCTATTATTTATGATTTTTTAAACTAATTATGATGCAGGTCATGTCTACGCTCTACAGTCAAAGGCGTGGATGGATACTCGAGTATGGGAAATCTACCTACGCTCTTTACTATCCTGCCACATCGCGAAAGGCTCTGTGTTGTTAGTGGACAATCTCGATTGTCATGTCTCGGCAGCCTCAGAGGCTATTGTAACTGGTGAGTTGGGTTGTAAGCTACAGGCACTTCCTAAAAATGCCACGTCAGTCTGCCAGCCGCTAGACGTAGGCGCCATGGGCCCCTTAAAGGCCATGCTCAAGGAGCTTTGGCTGGAGGAAAGGCCACCTCCACCTCCCCCGGGTCAGAAGTCAAAGAGGAAGATTGCTAAGGATAAGCGCATCGAGACCATCAACAGAACGATCAAGGCGTGGGAGTCTTTCAAGCCAAAAACGATTAGATCGGCGTTCAACAAAGCGCTATTGACTAATTTTTGGCAAAATACAGCTGCCTCCTTATTTTGCCACTAATCCTACGCTATTTTTTTTACAAGTACAAAATCGACCAGATTTTTTTTGGCCAATCATTCAGCTTCTCTAGGTGGCAGTTCCATTCTGTCCGACGCTGTAATACTTTTGATTACTTTTGAGACCTTATGCGTTTGAATTCATCCTGGTAGTGCAACGGGGTACACGTTGTACGGACAGCCCAATAGGGATTAATTCGAGATATGTGGACCACCCAACTCGTATTTAGTGAGCCAATACAATTTGCAAGTACAAGGTGCTTATATTTTATGGTTTTACATCCAAATTGACAGGCTACCCGATTCAACAGGCTAGTTTTATTAAATTAAAGAGGAATATGTATCCGTACTTAGTATGTTCCAGCACAACTTCAACCCGTGTCAACCAAAGTTTATCGGCGATTTAGCGGTAAGGCGCGGAAACCATTTTTAAGGTTGTCCGGTGGTATACACAGACCCCGTACTGCACGGCGATGCGGTTCTATTGAGTTGAGTAGCAAAGGCGATAGCAGAAAACCAAACCTGAGAATGTTGCAGTGCAATTGTTACAAGGCGAGCCCTACTTCGTGCTTATACATGGTTCGGGTTGGTCGCGGGTGACTTGAAGGCAATCAACGCTCCGAACAAACCCGCCCTCCCGGTCATGCTTGGCAACCGCAGCGCATTCGGCTATCGCGAGACCTCCTCCTTCGGCGCGGACGTCGTACTGCCCGGGCACGTGACGTGCTGCTGGATGTGCATGTGAATAATGTGTCCGCCGCCACGTCAAAAGGCGGCGGCAATCCCAGGACGGCGGCCGGTCTCGGGAAGAGTGTCGAAATAGAGAGACGCATGTGTGTGGGGGGAGCCTCGCTAATGCGGCGCCGTGGCAGCGGAGTATGATCCCTGAATAGGGGGAGGTGTCTGCCACCAGGAGTCGGCGTTTCGGATGTGTATCGATCGATAGTATTGGACTTGAGCAAATTCCTTGCTCGGGCTTACAAGAATACTCTTAGCGGACATTTCTTAAGAAAAAAAATCCGTTTTTGATAGGATCAGACGCTGTGGCTGCTTTCGTTGTTTTCATTTTCGTTTCGACTTTCGAATATGCGGTGCAGATGCTGCGGCTACGAACGAGACGCAGCAGACGCGCAAAATGCATCATGGGTTAAACAACTAACTATGGATAGCCAAAATCAGTTTTGCAAAATGCTTTTGGTTATGTATGTGCTGTGTAGATTCTGTCCGCAAGGTGTTTCAGAGCAGGTAGCATCGGTATTGCTAGAATCAAAGTATTTTCTGTCTCTTATCTTTCCACGACTGTTTTTTACTTCGTAGACCTTAGGTTCCTCTTCGTCAGCCAACGTCAAAGGTCCCCGACAGAAAACAGTGCACCTGAAATTTTTCCAATCCAAAAATAAAATCCAGCTTCGAATCCACATTTGCCATCATGCCACTTACACTGTGTGTGTGTGTTTTTTTCTTATATCGTCGATCAAGCTTCCGCCACGCTGCTAGATGACGAGGCAAGAGCGCTGTGCTTGACGGATGGTTGAACCCAAGGACTTGCTGTCGTCCGCGACGATGAAGGCGAGAACGAGCCAAGAAATTAGCTACAACATCCTCGTGGTATTACCAAAATTGAACTCTTCGACTTGGCTGGGAACACCTGTGGTATAAAACGCTGCGTGCTGGTATCGGTACTAATTGTCGTGATGAGGGAGAACTGTGATCCGATTGGCCCCGCAGGGGCCACACCCTTGAATATCGCGTGTGCCCCACTTCACTTCCTGCTGGTGCATGGGGCTGTTGATGTCGATGTGTATTTTATGCTTCAGTCTATCTGCTGAAAATTGCGTTGAATCTGCTCGGTCGATATTCTTCTGGCTCGTGTAGCACGAGGTTGCGCTGTTACGCGTTACGGTCACGCAATTAATCCGTTGGGAGCTGTCCACACCCTCATCCTTCAGGTGTTCCTAGTATAATAGAGGTGATAGTTACCGCGTTGAGGCAACACATTGAATGGCAGCTACCAGCCCAATCCTCTAGTAATAACGTACAGATCGGGGCGTCAATAAGGAACGCCTGATATATAACAACTTTCAAGTGGTATGAACCAATTAGAGGGCATAAAATCCCAGCGAAGTGACAAATTACTGGATTTAGTTAAGTATCTCACTGATCTGTGATCGGTCAACATACAATCCGGCGTGGCGCCAACAAGCTTTGATGGTGTCGGCGTCCAGCGCATTCCACGCGTTATTACACCACGTGACAGCGTCTGATGTCTCGATAACAAAAGGGTCCAGCTCGCAGCACAGTCTCCAGACTGCCTCTTCGCCGCAGTCTTGCAGCACGCGCCGCTTAATCCATGCGATGACACCTTGGTCCATCGGTTGGATCGCCGCGGTCGTGTTTGGCGGTAAGAACACCACCTCCACGTTAGCCAAGGTGTCCTCCGGGGGGGGGGGGGGATGTGGACAGGAGCATTGTCCAGAAGTAGCAGGATCCTCCTCTTGGCCTCGCCCATTGATTTGTCCAAGTCTTTCAACCACTGCTGGAAGACTGACACAGTCATCCAGCCCTTACTCGTGCCCTTGTACTCCGCGGTCGCCGGCTTCTTGGGCAGCCAGCGCGGCTTCTGGGCTTTGCCCAGAAAAAGTAGCGGGAGCTTCTCTGTCCCAGAGCTGTTTGTAGCCACCACGATGGACATTCTGTCCTTCTTCTTCTTACGAGCAGGGCCCGATACCAAGCAGATGCTAGATGTAGGAGACGCCTTGTAGAAAAACGCGGCTTCATCCATATTGAACACGTCATTAGGATGATACTTCGCTAGCGTTTTCCGCAGGTCTACGGCCGCCTTGCGCGCTGCTGGAAGGTCTACGGACCCGATCTCTCCGTGGCCGCGGCGGTGGCGAAGTCCATACCGACGCAAGAAGTGCTTGAGCCACCCGTCGCGCGTGAAGCGAGGGCGCTCGGACATGGGGATGCGAAGGGCTTCGGCGTACAGCCGGCCAAGGATCATCAGCATTCGCCCAGACATCGGTACGTGCTCCTGTTCGGCGTACAGCACCATCTCGACGAGACAGGAGTCCAGCGCCACCATCGAGGCTCGGGGCACCTTCTTGCGGCAGCGAAAGTCGACCGCAATGCGCTTGAGGGAGCTCTCGCTGTCGAGGATCCTCTTGACGGATGACTTGCCCGGCGCTTTCTCCAGCTTAAACGTCTCGCGGGCCCATTCGCCTAGCGTGGCGAGGCTCCACGAAGGCTCGCGGTTGTGCATCGCACTGAGGTCGAGTTGTTGCTGCTTGGTGAGGCGCATTCTCCGTCCTTGCTGCTCCATCTTGTTCGTGTCAAATTCGAATTTCCCGCCCAGATTTAAAACTAAGCTTTGCCAGCTGGTCAGACTGGCCAATGGCGATGGGCAATGTCAGTGCTTCAACCCGTTAACTCCATAATTACATAAAATTAGTTTTTCAAGGCTATAGGATGACACCCGTTCCTTATTGACGCCCCGGTCTGTATTAGTACGCAACGTTATATTATCATACAACGCTCTATTTTCAAAGCAGGGCGTTGTATTCGAGTTTTCAATATTTAGATGTTCCAGTAATATTAGTATTATATCGAACCACTGACTCCCAAAATATTTTGCAAAACCAAGAAAAATCCTACAAATGATATTTATAAATAAGTATAGAGCCCAATTACTGTTGCCCCGACGGCCCCAGGCTTCGGATGCTGTCTCTGCGCCTTCTGCATCGTCGTCTGGCACTGATGGCAGCGCCGGAGCTGCTCCGTCACCAACTCCCGCCTCTGCAGGTGCATGCGGGGTGGCGAGCAGTCTTCAGGCTGTGCCTCAGGTTGCCTCTGGTCAAGTTTCGGTTGTCCGCGCTGGGGAGGCTTCGGCTTCGAGTGCAACGAGTCTGACGTCGCCAACTTCCGCTTGGCAATCAGCCAGCGGGGCTTCGTCGGGCCCTGAGTCCACGCAACTCATCCCTCGACCCTCGCCTGATTCAAGTCTCATGGAATTCGCCAAGGACCTTGGTGTATTTGATTCGAGATTCCTTCGATTTGGTACTGACATCATAAAAATACACATCCACACAACATATGGTCTGGACTGAGGTGTCAGATGAGGTCTAAAGTGTAAATTGACATTATGGTGCGAAAAACTTACACTCTCACATAATTAATCAGTACTAGTTCTAGTATTTTACTAATTAATTAAAATTATATTAAAATAAAACAATTTCCTTTTTGTGTATGTAGAATCACTTGCTGATTGTTGTAATATGTTCTTTAAAAAAATAGGGAGAGCGTTCTATTTTTATACAACGCTCTGATCAAGGGGGTTATATTCGAAGGGCATTCTATTCGATTAGGGCGTACTAATCGGGATTAAACGTTATTACAGAAGACCTAGCTAATGTATTATGATGCTTACTTGTAACGGGGTTACACGCACAAGTGGCTACAGCCACTTGCAACTCTAACAGACGCGATGTCTGTTAAAGGTTCAAACACTTCCTCGGCCTTGGTGTACGTTACATCAAGGGCCACATTCATTTACGATCACCACGACGGGTGGTCCATAGACATTTAGGATTCCTATTGGTTGAAAGCAGCATCTTTTAACCAATGAGCGACATGCATAGCAAAGGTAGTTCTCATCTTTACCAAAATCAGCTACTTAGAGTCTTTATCTTGTTTAAAGTATACTCGTGGACCTCGAGTATACTTAACTCAAGTAAAAGAAACCTACGCTTCCTCATACACGTGCGCACACGTGTAAGCTGTTGTAGTGAGCCAAGGTAGGCCCACTACACCTGTTAGCACTTTGTAGTCCGTCCAACGACCGACTACCTGAACGTTCGTACGGGACTGTACGGACGGGGAGCCGAAAACCTTTTCATGAACACGGAGGTGCTCATGGAAAGCTCCACTACGCCTGCAACTCATGCTGCATGCGCTGACTGCCTTCACCTGTCGGATCCAGAGTGGGAGGCACTCCAACGACTGTCAACAGTCATTGGGGAGGCGGCAGTTGCTGCGATGTTATCGCCGACAGAGCAACATGGTGTTGTTCTGGGGTTCATCATGAAGGAGCAGCGTGATGCCGCTTCTGCTACCACGGTGTCGTCGGGGACGACACCGCGTGGACAATCGTTGAAACTAAACGTGAGTAACTATGTCGGAAGAGAGGGTGAACCTCTCCTCCGTTGGCTTGTCGAACTCGACACTGCCATCGCGGCTCGACGTATCGTCGACCCGTTGTCCAAGGTTGCGTTCGCCATGTCATGTCTTGGCGGATGAGCGAGAAGTTGGGCGTATGGACACCGACTCTCTGATCCTACGTGCTTCAGCACGTACGAAGGCTTTAAGGAGGAGCTCAGACAGGCGTTTGAGCCCCCGTAGAATGAGTTCCGGCCGAGGACCGAATTCCTCGACCTGCAGCAGGGCAAGCATGACGTCCATGCTTACGCCCAGAAGGCATGGTACTTGGTCTCGAACATCGTGACCAACCCGATAGACGAGGCGACCAAAGTCGTCACGATCATGAAGGGATTGAGAGATGGGCCTGTGAAGACCTATCTCTTCCGTGAGTATCCGAATACTTTTGAAGCTGCAATCACTCTTGCGATGCAGGAGAAGTTTAGCCTGCGACAGGCTAAATTGCATGCACACGTACCGAGGCCGCAGCCACGCCCGGTAGTGAGGACGGGAGGACCAGAACCAATGGACCTCTCGAGCGCTGCCACTGCTGGATCCCAGCAGTCGCAGGGAAACAATGTGCGATGCTACCGTTGCGGTAGGATCGGTCACTTTGCTCGAGAGTGCACGGCCCCCGTGCACCAGCAGGGTGGCTATCGCGGTGGTGCCGGGCACCGTCGCAACCAAACAAAAAACGCTGGACGCCAGTAGGCGCGGGGCGCCCTACTGGTAATGCGGTTCCGCGTGTCAACCTTGGACACGCGACACTGAGGACTGCAGCCCCCAGTGAGGTTGACTCTCACTGCAAGAACCAAGATGACAGGCCTGACCTTGTCATCCTGAATGTGACGTCGATGAGAGCAAGGGACTCTCATCGTGCTCTGGTAGATTCTGGCGCGTCGAAGAACTTTGTTCGACTGCGAAGTCTATCAATGCTTGACTTCGAGGATTAAAAGATACCTCGAAGTATGTTGGAAGTACGTCTGGCGACAGGTGTCGTCGTAAAGACCGAGAAGCGCATAGTACGCGTGCGCTTCACGTATAAAGCTCGAGTGTTCGTCGAAACCTTCATCGTCCTCGATCTGGACGATAAGTTCGACATGGTATTGGGCATGCCGTGCGAGCCACGGCATGATCCGGTAATCGATTGGGAGTAGCGCACTTTAGTGCGCTTCGGTCGCGACAGTGGAACAGAGAGCGATGGCCCTGTTACCACCACACACGCACCAGCAGGTGCGCGCGAATCTCCAGTCGAGACAGCGCCTAATGCCGCTGTCCCGGAACACCCTGGACGCGCACGAGCGCGCGCGCAAGAGCAGCCAGCGTCGGCGTCGCCGCCGACGGCTGAAGGAGAAAATGTGTCGATTTCCGAAATCGACACAAACATTTAAGCGAATCAGAATGAGTCTCCGGCCTCAAGAGGCCCGAATGACGAATATGCGTCACACGCCTCAGCCGTGGAGGCTGACGCGAATCTGATTGTGGGCGTGTCTCCGGTCCGAAGGGACGCGGATGACGTAATCATGTCACGCCTCAGCCGTGGAGGCTGACGTGAATGTGATTGGATCAGTTTTGGCCAATAATAAGGGCCAAGGTGATGGAACGTCGTCGACTACGGGAGTCGATGGCTTTGATGGATTTGATTCGTCGGCTCGGGGAGCCGACGCACCCTCCGTAATGGGGTCTCCGCCAATGGAAGGCGTCGAGGTATTGAAGTCACGTCGGTTCAGGGAACCGATGCTGCGAAGAGACATTTCGCGTCGACTCCGGGAGTCGACGCACCCTTTGTAATGAAGAGCTCCGCCAATAACAGGCGTCGAGGTGAAGATGGCGTGTCGGTTCCGGGAACCGACGCTGCAGGCGGTGCGGACGGTTGCAAACGTCCCGCACCGGAAAAACTTGCATGCTGTCGTGCAGCCCGGCTGCACGACGAAGCGCCGCGCGACCAAGCCGGGCTTGAAGTCGCTCGCCCGCGGGAAGTACCCGCCGGCGGAATAAAAGAAGAACACCCGTCCACGGCTGGGCCTGGACGAGGTCAAGGACCATGCGGAGCTGGGCTCCGCAAGACAAGAGGACGGCGCATGCGAAGATCGCTGCGCAAGTCTCGGCCCGGGGCCGAGACGCTACAAGAGATGTCTGCCGGGCAGACGAAGGCTGAGAAGCCGGACGTCGAGACGTTGAACGTCTTGACGTGTACCTGTATATGACCCTCGCTAATCCTCCGACGCAAGCGTCAGAGTTGACTTCGCTTCCAGTCATGAGCTGGAAGCGCTTCGCGCATGACTTGCACGATGGACGCATCGAGCAAATATGCATTCTCTCGGACGCCGAGAGAACAAAGAGCGAGAATGAGGAACTGAGGCAGTTCTTCATAGAGAGCACCACTGAGAGTGAAGACACTCTCAGTTCCAAGACGAAGAAGGACTCTTTGAAGAACAGAGCTGGACTCGTTGAAAACGAGTCCCTACTACGAGATTATACGGGAGTACGCGGACGTACTTCCAGAAGAGATCCCTGCGGAGCTTCCGCAGCACAAGGGCATTCAGCACGAGATTGATCTCGTGCCGGGCACGAAATACTGTGTCACGCGGCAGTGGCCACTGCCGCGAGAGCAGGTCAAGGCGATCGACGACTTCTTCGAAAGTCGTCGCAAAGCTGGACAAGTGCGGGAATCGAAATCCGAGCACAGTGCCCCGACGTTCTGTGTCAAGAAGCCACAGGGCGGCTGGCGCATCATTCATGCGTACAATAAGCTGAACGAATGCGACGATACCGGCGCAGACACCGATACCGCAAAAAGATGTTATCATCGATTCGATGGCCAGGAGCACTGTCTACAGTGCTCTTGATCTGCGCGATGGGTTCTATCAGATCCTAATGCGTGAGAGCTATATCCCTCTCACGGCTGTGAGCACGCCGAGTGGCATGCTCTGGGAATGGCTAGTGATGCCGCAGGGTCTGAAGAACGCCCCTGCAACCTTCAACAGGTGCGTGGCGCACTTGTTGCGCTCGGTGCGCGACTTCGCACCGAGCTACTTCGATGACGTGTTCGTCCACAGCCGGGCTGCGGACGGGATGAGCGACGTTGAGATGCACAAGGTGCATCTCCGAAAGCTACTTGCGCTCATGCGCAAGCACAAGCTCTACGCGAACCTGAAGAAGTGCATCTTCGGGGCGAGCGGGATATCCGTGCTCGGGTATCTCGTTGGGAAGCATGGTGTCCGCCCTGACCCTGAAAAGGTCAGAGTGATCAACGAGTGGCCGACACCGTCGAACGTCAAGGAGCTGCGGCAGTTCCTTGGCAAGGCCGCGTACCTGTGCAAGTACGTGAAGGACTACGCGGGCACGATACGCCCGCTGTCACAGCTCCTCAAGAAGGATGCCGAGTGGAATTGGACTGCTGACTGTCAGCAGGCCTTCGACGCAGTCAAGCGGGGCTTGACTGAGGCGCCGATCTTGGCGGTGGCCGACCAAGATCGCCCATTCCACGTAGTGTGCGACGCATCCGACTTTGCGATCGGATGTGCGTTGATGCAGCACGATCACGAGGGCCGTGATCGTGTCGTCTACTACAGCTGAAACCTGCTGAGCGCAACTACCCGGTGCATGACAAGGAGCTCCTTGCCATGAAGTATGCACTCGCGAAGTTCCGAGTGTACTTACTCGGAAGCGAACCCTTCGTGGTCTACACAGACCACGCATCATTGCATACGGCTGTGACGTCACCACACATCTCGCAACGTATGGTGAGATGGCTTTCGTTCTTTGCGGAATACAACTTCCGGGTTGAGTACAAACCCGGAAGACTCAATGTGGTGGCCGACGTGTTATCGCGTCGACCTGACTACGCTTCAGCTGATGCCGACGTCAATGCCATTGACGCCATGCAATCGAGCACTCCCACGTCGTCGCTGTTGGACGACGTGAAGACCGCGTACGCGCACGACGCGGACGCGAAGCACTTGCTGGTCTACGGCTCAGCGCCTTCTGACAAAGCTAGTCAGAAGCTGCCGAAGCATCTTCGCGCTCGTGCACACCGTTATGGGGTGCACGACGAGTTATTGCTCTACAGTGCAGTCGACGACAACGCGGACCGTGTTGTCGTGCCCAATGACCATGACCTGCGACTCAGGATCATGTATGAGTATCACGATGCACCGACTGCGGGGCATCCGGGCCGTGAGAAGACATACCTTCTTCTCACGCGAGACTTCTACTGGGCCCACCAGTATAAATGGGTGCGCAAGTACGTCCGTGCTTGCGAGGTTTGTCAACGCGTGAAGTCTGCGCCTTTTGCGCAGGCTCCTGACACGAGGTGGTTTTCAGAAATTTGCCGACGATGTGCCGTCACGCTTGTGACCTGGAGTTTGTATCGAAGTATGATTGGTGGATAACTGGGAGGAGCACGGCTGTACCCGTGTGACACGAGTGACGATAGTGGGAGAGAAGTGATTCAGTGGGATGAATCTAGTGCCTGACCGCAGATGGGCCCAACTGACTGGAAGTGTGAATCCTGGGAGTGCACACCCAGGAATTCAGAGGAACACTCAGTCCAGTCCCGGACTTTCCCTTACGATGAGTGCCTAAAGTCTGGCGGAAAGTGTCTCTGGAGAATGTATCCCAGAGTACACCTCATCTTGCTGTGGGTAAGAGCACTACTATGGATCAGATCCCCTGAAAACCAACCCCACTACCACCGTGGGCATGCGCCGGAAGCCGTACAACCCGTTAAGTGTTCGTATTTGTGGAGATACACGCGAGTCTGTGATGTGCACGACCTATGATCCAGAGTATCACACAAGAAATCCAGAGTACCGGATGATGATCCAGAGTTCACCTCCCCAAGAACAGGTGACCCAGAGATTCAAGTGATCCTCTGGATTTGGACCGTGAACCCAGACTCCCCATACTCAGAACAAGTGTTTCCCAAGTCAACACCCAAGAATCTCCAAGAACCCTCAAGAGCTCCCCTGAATTCCACTGATTCTCAGAAGCAATCCAGAGTATCACATTGAATCTCTGAATGTCGAGCCAGCTGGGAGTCAGTCTGCAATCAAAGTGATGCGTGACCTTGAAGATCCAAGTGCAGACCTGCTGACTGGATACTTTCGAGGAGTCGAGAGGGAGCCCTACATCATACAAACCCAAGTCCAAGGACCCACATTTGGCACTTTGGACGCCTTGCGACGATGAAATCGCAAGCCGATCGCAAGCCCGGACCGCTGAACCCAAGGTATACTGAAGACAAGACATTTGACCCCAAGCATAGTGAAATGAAGACATTTGCCCGTAGAAGAATGCAGAAGAGAGAAAGAAGTAAGAGAGAGAAGTAGCCGATAAAAGACAAACAGAGTTCAATTTTCCCTGTACTGCGCAAGTGACTTCGGCCAAGCCTGCCGACGGAAATCCGGACTACGACCGCGGGACGCTAAGGGCACATCAACGGCGAAGGACAGCCGTCTGTGTGGACTCCATCAAACTCAAGTCCAGTTAGGTGGGGACCAGCGACGACCTCGTGCTTCCTGGAGTGATCCACCTATTTCATATCCTAGTTGGGTCACTTGCTGTGCTCGTGGTAGCCCATTTCATATTATTCCAGAGGGTATTCTGGGGTGCTAGGTAGTCGCCTCCAGGATTGTGTATTGACTGCTTGTGTGAAGGGAAAGGTAACTGATAGTGATTGTATTTTCCTCCTGTACGGGAGGTGGTGCGCGTTTGTGTGAGTCTCAGGGGAGCTAGGCCCCTGAATTTCAGACTCGAGTGAGCCTAGTGTGTGAGTGACCCACCGTCCAAAGGTCCAAAAGAATAAGTGACGGCTAGTTGTAGTGTTTGTATACTCTGTATTTGTTGGTTTTATCGAGCTAAGAAGGCATTTGGGTAAGGTGTCTTCTGAGTTCCTCACCCCAGAGTTGACTGAAATCCTGAATCCTGAATTCGTGATATTCTGGATTTCGGGTGATCTGATTCTCTGGGTTTTGCCTCTAGTGTCGAGGTGCGTTCTGGATTAGACGTGCACCTCAGCGCTTCTTCGGGGCTACATTCAAGTTTGGTGAAGTGCCGTTCCGTCAAAGACAAACGAGCCGACAGGGATTACACAAGGTACCCACGCCAACCAAGGAGAGTGATCCTCAGGGTTTAAAGCTTTGCGGCTGCGAACCTCTGGATTTACCTTCTTGCTGTTGACTCTCAAGTCGGTTCTCTGGGTCTACACCCTGAGGACCTTCTTGGGCTGCGCTATACGAACCCCCCTGGGCGATAAAGGTTTCATCGGCCTCGCCTCAGCTGGTGCGCGTGCCCGGATTTGATTGTCGAGGATTTCACCGAACTCAAGAGTCGAAGAACTGCTGAGTGCCCGTCAACTTCAAGCGAACAAGATGGCTGGAGGACGAGGGGCGAAGAAGAGTGGACGCGGGGACGGAGGACGCGGTGAGGCGTCACGTCAGTCGCGTCGTGTTCAAGGTTTGGGGCCTGAGGAGCAGAAGGATCTGGATACCGTGGTCCGCGACGCTCGGAAGGCGAAGAAGGATGCTCGCGAGAGTGAGGCAGCACAAGGTGGGGACGCTAAGGCGTCTGCCGATCAAGATCAGTCCGCTGCTGGACCTCCGACGCAGGATCAACAAGCTTCGTCCAGAGATCAAGGTTCATCGGAGGCGGTTTCTGGGTCGCAGACCCCTGTAATCCCAGAGGAGCACACCCGCGAGGGTGGTGCTCAGGCGTCTGAGGGAGGCGCCAATGCGGCTGAGCCCCCGGAGGTGATCGACTTAGTGTCATCTTCGGACGAGTCTGTGGTGGAAGTGAAGCCGGAGCCCGTGCGAGCGAAGGAGGAGGCGAAGACTCAGAGTTCCAAGGCGAACTCTGGGTTCGCACCACCTGAACCCAGGGTTTCGGTGTCGAGTTCGCAGGTGGAACACAGGACTGCTTCTGAGAACCAAGTCCGGGATGCTACTGCCTCCGCTCCAGACTCTGAGAACATGGTGTTGTACGTCCGACGTGAAGTTCGACGCTGGGAAGAGTTGAATCTTGGAAAGGTGACGCCCCCGAGTGTCGTCTACGAGTGGCCGACTCCGAAACCGGATGCCAACTCGTACTTCGCGGCCGCGTATGCAACTGGAGACTACTTCAAGTGGCGGTTGTCTCTGGTGAACCCAGAGGAAGTGTGGTGTGGTAATACCACTAAAATTCTCTTCTACCAAAAGGTATTAGAGACACCAACAACACGCTAACCCGCAAAGGTAAGCGCTTATTGGATCAAAACCTGAAGACCAGGAACGATCCCTTACACCGGGTCGGTTGCAAGCGCCTCTGTGCACTGTCGTGTAGGAACACGCGCTAAAATATATGTTGCACAATTCCCCACCAACAACACCCACTCAGTCTCGATGACTCAATGGGCTTGTTAGGGTTAGAACCTGAAGGCCCAGGAACTTTCCCTTGCACCGGGTTGATGTTTCCTCTGTGCACCGTGTTTCCGCTTAGTCAACTGACGGAAACCCAGCGTCACTAGCCACGAGCACAGGCTAGCACGCTCTCACACGCAAATATACCTCGCAGGCCCTCAGAAAGGAAGGGTCCCGGCCAGTCACGGCTTGATACGAGGGTGCCGGAGCTATACTCCGGCGGGAAGGATAAATGGAGTGCGCTCTCGCTCCTCCACTACTCGGCGACGACTCGTCGCTCTTACACACGGCCACTTCTTCTCTACTCTTGGCCTGACCACGGGTAAACGCACGCTACGATACTAGCAGGCGCGTCCACCGACAGTCATAATCCTACCAACAGGTTTATCCAACTGCTACGGGAACTCACCGATAGCCCGGACGTCTTCCTTGAGTGGTTGGGAGGAAAAGCTGTTCTGTTGTTGTTGCCCAAAGGGTTTATCTGTTCTATCTTCTCTTTCCTATGGTTCAATACAAATATCTAATCTAAACGCGTCCGTTTTGGATCTTCCAAGGTAACCAACCGACTCTTCAGAGCCCTCTCGACGGCTCGAGAGGTCTCCGGATGCCTCTATTGGACGATGAAGGGGTTCCCTGACTTGGAGCAGTCGCCGGGGCTCGAACGGTCGTCTTAAGTGCGGATCTCGGGCCAAAGTTCGCTGTAGGTTTGGATCGAACTTGAAGTCCTGGATCTCGAGCGTGGGTATCGACGAGTCTTCGGCATCGGTCCAGAGTGGCCAATCAGCATCCGCCGAACCTCGCTGGACATGTCTCGATGACTCGGGTCGCCACTGAAGCTTGGTCGTCGGCTCCATTCTCGTCCACCGCCAAATCACTACACCACAGCTGCCCCCACCACTATGCGAACCACATGATGGCGAGCGTCGCGGTGCGTTCTGCATTGGCTTTCTTCCGCTGTTAGCGACGTTCTGCGTCGATCGCACCGGGTGCGTACTTGGCAGGCATCTGCGGCGTCGTAATGTCCCGCCCGTGGCCTGCTGCAGAAGGTTTACCCGGTTCCAATTCTCGGGTTCACACAGAGTCGTCGGGATAGTGACTCCGACCCCGTCCGGTTTGATACCGACATCTTGTCCGCCTCCGCCGCCGTTCGAAGACCTCTGTCGAGTTGAGCAGCGGTGTCATCATCGCTTTCGGCAGACTCTGCTTCGTTGACAGCGGCACGACACTCCATGACCGCTCGGCTTGATTCTGTACAACCACCCGGTTCTCTGGAACCATACGATGATCAGCATCATGACGCGTGAGGACGAGCTTGGTGAGGCCGTAGACTGCGGTAGCTCGTCGCGCATAGGCTTCACCATGCACCCGCGAACGATCCGGTCTTCCGAAATGCTTCTAAGCCATCGTCTTGCCGTAGTGCATTTGCCCCCGCATAGATCCTGCTTCAAGCGCTTCGAGTCTTCGTTAGTTGTCGGCGCGCCTCCATCTGAGTTCCATGCACACCGAGTCTTCACCAGCACTGCCATTGAGTTGTCGGGGCCCGTTGTAGTCCGTTCCAATCGGGATTCTCCATCCGTACCATTCGCGTTCAATCTCCATGTAGCATGCAAAACTGCAGTAGTCATTTTCGTCTGCACTCCTGGGCTGCATTGCCCCAGGCGCAGTTCACCGCGATTGAAGTTGTCGCGGGCGCGGGCTAGGCGTTGCGCACGGCCCCGACACTCTTCCGGCAAAGCCCACGTGCAGCGTTTGCGCTTGTAGACTGCAGAGGTTGGTATGAAGAGGCCTCGATTCCATCAGCCGCTTTGCCCCGCTCCATGTACGGCCAGATACGACTGACCCAGTCGACGCGAGATCTCGGTGTGTCGTTGGTCTGTCCGTTCTCTGGATAACCTGTACTGTTTGCACAGAACTCGCATTCACCAGTCGTCGGCGGTAGTCCCATTGTCTTGTCGGTCCGGATCGGCGGCTTGGTCTTGAGCTTGGCTTGTGACCGAGTCATCGGCGCGGCCATGGTGGGCTCAATGCTCCTCGAACTACTGCTGGGAAAATCTTGGGTCCGAAAATAATCACCGGGAAGCACGTTCTGCGGCGATATCTCGTTCGAATCGGTCTCGTAGATCGCAGCTTGAAGTCGGTTGAGTTCATAGAGCTCGGCCTTCCTGGCGCCACTTAAAATCACCTTCGACGTCTGATATTCCAAAGCTTCAGACGCCAGTGAGTTCGCAGCGGCGTTGTAGCCTCGTGACACCTGGAGATACTTAGCAGACTGCATCCGTGTTGCGACCTTCTCGCAACTCCGTAGCGGACTCATCAACAGGTCAGCACCGCATAGGCTAATCCCCAGCGATGTGCGGATCTTGAGCTTGAAGTCTCCAGCAATGACCAACTCCTCGGCGCCATGTTCCAAAGCGGCGAGCACTCCGTTACTCAGACCAGTGCTCTCTGCTGTGTCGACCGCCGTATTGACGAGGTAAGCGTTCGCGGCAATCACTATCTTCCACTCGGGTAGGCGCCACACGATCCACGAACAACCGCTATCTCCTCCGTACTTCTCGGGGTTAGCGAACCCCGCGAAAGAGACCGCGAGCCCCGTATGAGTCTTCGGGAGCCGTGCACACGAGATGTCCGTCACATTAGTCGTCGGGGAATAAGCAGTAGGCGACCACGCGTTGCTGCTTGGTGCCCCATTCTTGCTCACATCCATTACGCTCATCACCGACATGGAAGCATGTTCCGACACAGTGAGGAGAGAATGCGTGCTGCAGCTAGGAACCAGATGAGTTGTCGGCGCTCCGTTGGTCTGGCCACAATGTGATCTCACATGCGTGTCACCCTTTGTTGCTGCAGTCGGACACTGAGTTATCGAGGGGCGATCGGGGGCGATGACGGCCGCTTGGAGGTCGGCTGACGAGTCGTCGGGAGCAGCTCGAATGCTTCTGCCCGGTCTCAAGGAGCTCGGTTCCGGATCATTGCCCACTGGCAAGCCGTCAGAACCGTCACGTATTGTTCCCGGATTCGTTGAGTCATCGGTGCCACCGTCACGTGGAGTCTTCGGGGCACGTGCATGTAATGCCTCCTTGCCGCTGTCTTCAAATACACCCAAGCCATTGTCGGCACGTTCGGGGCTGTTCACCTTACCCAGTTCGTCCGTGAGGTTGCACTGTACGGGAGGCGCGTCGTCCCCCAACTCGCTCGCCAGACTTCGCGCCAGAAAACGTAAGCCTCCGTTGCGTCCTGCGGACATAATTGGATCTTCCGGAGTCTCGGGTGTCACCACCGCTGGCGCAGGCGCCTTCTCCTCCAGGTAGTCGTCGTATTCTTCATCCATGTCTTCGTCCTTGGCGTCGGATCCAGTCATCGACTCGTCGAAGCTGACGTGTCGCTCAGCAATCGGTTCGAGCTGCGGCGTGATCAGGGCCGCCGTCGAGTCGTCGCCTCGCGTTCCGCCGGACTTCGTCGGAGTTGCTGGTACCGCCGATTGAAATCCTTTCGCCATCTTCTTCTTCTTCTTCTTCTTCTTCTTCTTCTTCTTCTTCTTCTTGGTTGTTGCTCGTAATGTCAGTTGACCTGCTGTAGCACGAGACACAGAAGGTCACACCAATCCCGGGTCGCGGCACCAGTTGTCGTGTAGGAACACGCGCTTAAATATAGATTGGCACACTTCCCCACCAACAACACTCACTAAGCCCGAACTCAATAAGCGTGTTAGGGTTAGAACCTGAAGGCCCAGGAACTTTCCCTTGCACCGGGTTGATGTTTCCTCTGTGCACCGTGTTTCCGCTTAGTCAACTGACGGAAACCCAGCGTCACCAGCCACGAGCAAAGGCTGGCACGCTCACACACGCAAATGTACCTCGCAGGCCCTCAGGAAGGAAGGGTCCCAGCCAGTCACGGCTTGATACGAGGGTGCCGGGGCTATACTCCGGCGGGAAGGATAAAGGGAGTGCGCTCTCGCTCCTCCACTACTCGGCGATGACTCGCCCTTCGTATACACGGCCACTTCTTCTCTACTCTTGGCCTGACCACGGGTAAACGCACGCTACGATACTAGCAGGCGCGTCCACCGACAGTCATAATCCTACCAACAGGTTTATCCAACTGCTACGGGAACTCACCGATAGCCCGGACGTCTTCCTTGAGTGGTTGGGAGGAAAAGCTGTTCTGTTGTTGTTGCCCAAAGGGCTTATCTGTTCTATCTTCTCTTTCCTATGGTTCAATACAAATATCTAATCTAAACGCGTCCGTTTTGGATCTTCCAAGGTAACCAACCGACTCTTCAGAGCCCTCTCGACGGCTCGAGAGGTCTCCGGATGCCTCTATTGGACGATGAAGGGGTTCCCTGACTTGGAGCAGTCGCCGGGGCTCGAACGGTCGTCTTAAGTGCGGATCTCGGGCCAAAGTTCGCTGTAGGTTTGGATCGAACTTGAAGTCCTGGATCTCGAGCGTGGGTATCGACGAGTCTTCGGCATCGGTCCAGAGTGGCCAATCAGCATCCGCCGAACCTCGCTGGACATGTCTCGATGACTCGGGTCGCCACTGAAGCTTGGTCGTCGGCTCCATTCTCGTCCACCGCCAAATCACTACACCACAGCACCTTAGGTTGTCTTCGGTCAACCCAGAAACCTGTACCACTAGCCACGAGCTTAGGCTAGGATACTATGTAGCGCTTTCGCGCAACCCCACTGCAGTCCCTCAGAAAGGAAGGGTACCGGCGTGTTAGGCCTTATACAGGGGGACCAAGGTAAAACCTCGGTAGGTAGACTAATACACTCAGGGACACTCTTGTCCCACAAATATACAGTGAACGACACTCCTATGTCGCTCTTGCCTCTCCGGCCACGCCAACTCTTGGCGCCGCCAAGGAAACTCTCGGTCAAAGCACGATAAGCTCCCCGACAGGCATCCACACGCAGCCGAGCGTGTCCAGGCACTACAATAAGCTAGCTACACTTACCGAAGTCGGACTTGACCCTTGTTGGCTTTGGGGGAAGACTGTCTTTTTATTACTGAGTTTTATGAGGCCCGGGGGGCCCGTTCTGGTCATCCTATGATGAGTCCTATGTCCCTATACAAATATCTAGTGTGAACGATCGCAATAAGGCGATTCCAGACACATCAAATGACGACCGCGACTACACTGATAAGTGCGGTCGAAGTACGCAACTAAATGCATATGTACCTAAAAGTGGGTACCATGAAGCCTCGTTCGGGGTTCTATTAGGACCCGACGAGGCTCCGGCCACTGACCGCCACTCCAACGAGGCTAATGTCGTCATCCAATCAGAAGTAGCGATCTCCGTCTCTCGCTGGGCCCACCTTGATTGCCCCTTGATTGAACTTGATTGTCGAGCCGGCGGGTCGACGGCTTTTGGAAACAGCCACTTTCCAACACCACAACTGCCCCCGCCTCGACGCGAGCCTCCCATACTGGTAAGCGTCTAGGCGTTCTCGACTCGTCGTCTCCATGGCTCCACCGTCGCGCGCATTCGCCGACGCTGCTGCCGCTGCCCTCCGGGCTCTCCAGTGCTCAGGACCGGTACGCTCGTCGTTCTCGCCGCTCTTGCTTGTCCCTTTGAACCTCGTTGTTGACTCCTGATCCTTCTTGGCCACCTTAGGGAGCTGTCGATGTCGTCACCGACACTTTACGACGTCGTCCGGCGCGTCATACTCAGTTGGCGGGCGCCGCTACCCTGAGCGCCGCTGGACCTGAACCCGGTCGAACTTGCCGGTGACCTGGCGCACCCGTCCGCTGCCTCCGAGACATCGGCCGACCCCCACCAGCTCCTCCTAGCAGTCCTGAGTGCGCTGCTGAGGCGACCGAGGTTCGTCCGCCGCCAGTTCCAGCTAAAGAGGCTTCCGATTCGCCACCGACACCGACACCGCCGCCAAGCGCCAGCGCTCCACCGTCGCCAACTCCCGCGCCTTCGGTCACGTTGGCAACTCGCGGGGCGTCGGTGGGCGGCGAGGCTGCTGCAGGTGGTCGTGCTGAGGTGGGTGCTGGCTCGACCGAGGCTCCTCCGGCAGCGGTTGGCTCGAGCGATCAGCAGATGCTGCAACTCGCTCGTCTCGTCGTCGGCGTCGCTCGCAGGCCTCCGGCTCGGGTCAACTCCGCGCTCGACCGAGACCTCCAGGCTGCTACTACCGTCGGTGACGTGTTGGCTGCTGCCATCGCTCCCTCACGTCTCTCTCTCGCGGAGGCCGATCAAGTGGTGGATCTTCGTCGTGAGAACGATCGGCTGCAAGCGGAGCTCAGCGACACCAAAGACAAGCTCGCCGAGGAGGTGAACCTCCGGATGAAGTCGGAATATTTTCTCGTCTCGGCCAACGCTGACTGTGACCGCGCTCTCGACGCCATGGACAATCTCCGCGCTGAGCTCCACAACACCACCGCACAGTTGGTACAGGCGAACGCGGCTATCGCTCAACATGCCGCCATCACCAGTTCGTTGGAAGGTCGGACGCAAGCTACAGAGGCTGACGCTGCGGCGGCGGTCCGTCGGAACACACAGATCCACGAGCGTGTCAAGGCAAGCCTCGTCACGTATAACACGCAGTTGGAGGAGCTTCGACGACGGTTAGCTGACCGCGACCGAGCCAACATGATCCCCGCGCGCATCCGGGCGCTGACGGACGAGAACAACAGCCTGCGGAGGGCGAATTCGATTCTTCGTCGGCACTCAGCGGCGCACGGGCTGGACGTCGACACCTTGGTCCTGGCCTCAGCTGGTATCTCGGCCGCGGAGATCGACTGGAATCTCCTTGGGTTTTCTCCGCCGACGGTCTCTGTAGAGAGTCCAGGCCACGAAGAATCCTCGTCCGAGGAAGAAGAAGAGTCGAAGGCTGCCGACGTACCGATGGCTGAGTCCACCGAGGGTTCGTCGGCTCCCGCGGCTTCGGCGTTGGTCTCTGCTAGCTCGTCCGAGTCTACTGGAACGTCCAAGCGCAAGCGTGATTCCCAGACCGAGCCAGCTGAGAGCCCAGCGTCTCAACCTTCTCCGCCCAAACGTCTTGGTAGGCCGTCGGTCGACCTGCGGGCTAGAGCTGCGGCGGCTGCTGGATCGCCCAGTCCTCGGTCGGGGTCAGGTGAGGTTCCTGCACTGCCCCGGACGACGACGCGGCCCTCAACGACGTTTCGTTCCAGCTGGCTGGAATCCCAGCCTCTGTCGTACGAATACTCGGATGAGCCACTATACCCTAGGCTGACGGGTTCGGCTCCAGTTTCCCAGCCGGCCAAGTCCCCGTCTCCGCGAGGCGAGGGATCTCCGGACTTCGAGTTTGGTGGTGCAGGGAGTCCTGACGACGTCCCACAGGACGACCTTGAGCCCGGCGAGATTCCGGAAACGTCGGCTGGTGCAGTAGGGGCTGAAGATGCCTCCCGGGTGGCTCCTGCTACTACGGCCGAGCCTCCGCCTGCTGTCTCGGTCTCAGAGTCTCCACCTCTCGCTCCCGGGACTTCGGCCGGTGCTGGTTCATCGGGTGGCGGACGCGTCGAGTCTCCGGTTGGCGACAACGAGGGTCTACCGGCTCTGCAGGGTTCATCAAC
This sequence comes from Phytophthora melonis, assembly GCA_024211575.1. NCBI lineage: Eukaryota > Oomycota > Peronosporomycetes > Peronosporales > Peronosporaceae > Phytophthora > Phytophthora melonis. The sequence goes on along the minus strand of JAMXKT010000038.1, from coordinate 3,659,234 downwards.
GACTTCGTCAACCAGGGCTGCTGCTGGTCCTGACGATTCGCTGCCCTCCAGGAGTCCACCGGATGGAGAGTCGGCGGGTGACTCGGAAACCTCGGAGGACCAGGCGGCTCTCATGCGCGAGATGTTCGGCTCCGACGATGAAGAGGAAGCCTCGCTCACCCCACGGACAGGCTCTGCTGTGCCTCCGGGTCCCTCGACTACGACGACCGAGGCTCCCGCTGCCGTTCAAGCCGCTCCAGCCGCGCCGTCCCGTCGACCCAGCACTCGGTCGACTGCGGTCCACGCCCACGCTTTGGTGACTGCTACAGTGACAGCTTCTCCGAGGGCTGGTCCTGCCTCGATCGCTCCCGCGGTGGTCGACGCGTCGGATGCCGCCGCAGGGTCACGTAAACTGAGTAACTTGGCGACCCTGTTTCTGGAGCCTGGTTTCACGTCACCAGGGGCCCAAGAGTGCTGGAGTTTGATTCACAATGCCAGCGTGCCCCTCATCTTCGAGGACGACGTGGTTGCACCGTGCTCGGTGGATGGCATCACGAACTTCGGATCCTGGGAGGATGCGAATCACCCGTTCCAAGTGTTACGTCGGCTCTTCCCTGACCCGTGCTTGATCGACCTAACTGGGTACCCTCCGAGTCGCGAGATCTCTCGTCGGGCTACAGGGCATCCACTTCTCGTTCGCCTCAGCAGGCAATTCCAAGGGAACTCGTTCCACTCGAACGAGAAATGTGACCTCGGGCTAGCCTTGTGGGAGCGTCGCCACTGGATCAAGGTGAAGGCAGTCAAGGCATACATTGTCGACCTCGCGTCAAGTCTCGGTGACCGTCAGGTGTTGGTCCGGGCCTTGCGGCAGGCGTGGACCAAGTACCACCGAGAGCGCGGCTACCGTGCGGACCGCCTTCGAGAGCAAATGGTCAACAAGCTCTGGGCTGGGTGTATCGAGTACGACGGGGAACCTCGTCAGCACCCGACAGAGGTTCTACTTGAACCGTCTTATCTGCAATACTCGTTCGAGGTGATGGAGTGGGTCCCTTCGACTGACGACTGGGTTTCCGAGCTCGCCGAGCTTGACGCGCGCGAGCCCTGGCGCAACTGCTGGTTCCAGGATCCCGCGAGCCATCCGTACAATACGGCGTTCGCCCCATGCAACGACGTTCCCTTGTTCGTCCCTCGCGGAGCGACTAGGGAGGCAGTGGCTTCGTCGGTCGTGGTAGAACCGTCATTGCGGACGTCGATGGTCGTCGCTCCGTGGGTCACCGAGTTTTCTGCAGCTCAAGACGCTCGCTCTTCCAGCCCCGACGAGGAAACCAAGGAATCGGACGGAGGGGCGTCTTCTACGGGAACTAATCTTGGGGTGCTGGCACAGGCTGCGTCAGAGATCTAACGTCGTTGAGCCCTGCGTCAGGTCCACTACGTCACGCTTGTCCTTCTCCGGATCCGAGCGAGGTTCGTAGCTCTCTAGGTAGCAAGGTAGGTGGTGACATAGGCCTCGTCTTAATCTGAATAAAGGTCTTCTTGCTCTTTCACTTCGAGGCTTCATCCCACCCGCGCGCACCACTTTCAACGCTCGGTTGCGGTCCCAAGAGTCCCTCTTAGCCTCCTGACTACTGTAGATGCCCAAAACGAGCCTTGGTTCGCAATTGTAGCCGTTGGGCCTCGCTCTGTCTCCTGTCACCATCGACTCCACACTCAGCTGAGAAGTCGGCTACGCTCGTCCAAACTACTTCCAAACAAATCGCTGCGTCTGAAGCCTCGGTCGCCCTCCCATCCGCTTCATCATCACTCGTTTCATCTATTGGGGGGGGGGGGGGGGGGTTGACCGAGGCTTGTTTGCGTCTTCTTGACTCCATTCTAATCTCCATTCCATCGTGACTTGTTCACATAACATGCAACATGCAAATTCCAGTAACCTTCTTCGTCTGTCACTGCGAGCTGGATAACCCTCGCAGGCAGTTCAATCATCGTCTCCAGTAGCTTCGTTCGTCTGACATCGCGGGCTGGATTGCCCCCGCGAGCTGTTCAATTCTCGTTGCGGCGAGGGATTACTCCTCATCGGCCCCTTGGACCATTTGCAAACGCCGGTCGCTTCGTTTCTGGCGCAGGTAATCGTACAGAAGGCCGCCGCATGACAGGTTGGACGCTGGTTCCCATGTCGGCTCATCATAGCCGACCCACTTTACCTTGAACTCTCGGACGACACGATGAGTGCTCGTTGACAACGGGGTACGGTCGTCGAGAATATCCTCGACCTCATACTCACCGTCTCGATGGTCAGGTTCGAAGCTGTCTTCAGGCAGCAATTCTTCATCGAAGTCGAGACGAGTCTCCTCGGTGACTTCCCGAGCCAAACGAACTTTCGGTCGGTCTTCAAACTCGTCTACCGACTTGAGTCGCGAAACATGCACCACCGGATAGAACCGGTATCCACTTCGGTCAGGTAATTCCAACTCATACGCGAATTCGTCGACTCTCTTCTTCACTCGGAAAGGCCCGTGCCACCGGTGGGCTAATTTCTTGGTCAGACCTGGTCGAACTCGTTCCATGTACAGCCATACTCTGCTCCCAGGCTGCAGAGGAAGCCTCGTTCTCGTCACTGTAGCTTCACCACCATCAGAAGTACTCGGTGCTCGGTCGGCCGAGGTTTTATCCTCGTTAGTACCTGCTGTGGCGTCCTTCTCCTTCCGACCAAGTGATGCATTGTGTTCTTCGGCTCTCCGAGCTTTCTCCGCGGCCTGGTACTCCTTGGCCATCTTCAGTGCGATTTCTTGTTGCCGGTTGACCTCTCGACGCCATGCCAGCGCGTCAGTCTGGCAGCCGACGCCTCGTTTAAGCGACGAGGACATTGCCTTGAGTGTCGACTGTGCATCCCACCCATGAACGAGGTAAAACGGAGTCTCTTTCCTCGTTGTATCACGGGAGTTGTTGATGGCAAAGATCAACTTCTCTGCGATCTCGTCCCAGTCCTGCTGTAGCGGGTCTTCGGTGTATACTCGAACCGACTGCATGATCATCTTCACTGATCTCTCCTGCTGGCCATTGGCCTGGGGTCGGTAGCTCAAAGTTGCCCTCGACCGAGACTGCATCATCTCCGCGAAGGCCTGGAAAACCTCGCTCATGAACCGGGGGTCTCGGTCGTGGCGGATCAAGGAAGGTGCCCCAAAACGTCGGTAGACACACTCTTCAAAAGCTTGCGCAACGAGCAGTGCAGTGGTGTCGGGCATGGCCTTGCCCATCACGAATCCCGTGAACGAGCATTGGAACAGCAGGAGAGCTGTGTTACCACGGCGACTCCTCGGTAGCGGTATCACGAAGTCCATCGAGACCAGTTGGAAGGGCCTCTCGGCTAGGATGTTTCCTGGCGAGTACCCACGGAACTGAGGCCGGCTCTTACTTGAACTGCAATCAGGGCACGACTTAACGTGTTTCTCCACGTCAGCGTACTGACCAATCCAGTAATAGTCTCTCCTCGCTCGATGTAGTGTTCGAATAATACCTTGGTGACCGCCTTCGAGCGAGTCATGACAACTCTGGAGGACTTCCTGGATCATCGTTGTGGGTACCACCAGTCTCATCGTCAGCCCAGCTTGCTCCTCGTCACTTGAACGACGGCTCATTCGGGTGTGATACAGCACATCGTCTTCACTCAGCACAAACTGATCCGCCATTTTCCATGCATCTCGCGCTACTCGGTATCCAATCTTCGCATCGTCACCTCGGAGTACTGCCTTCAGATTCGACCACCGGAGCTCTTCATCTTGAGCGGCGGCGATCCTACGTCGGCGTTCCTCTTGTACCGCCAACGGGTCAATGTCTTCCGCGTTCGGTGGGGCTGGTGATGTCTCGGCACGCCTCGGTGAGGCTTCGGCTTCATTCTGATCCTCGTTCGGCATACCATTAGCTTCCTCTCGGTGAGTTGCATCTCCCTGTCTGGTGACCGAGTCTTCGTCTGCAAACCGGACATGTTTCTCCTTTGCTCTTGCTTGGCGTCTGGTCGTCACGGTAACATGTCCGGGTTCAACCTCGCTCTACTGTCTGAGGGCTGTTTCTCTTCGTACAAAATCGAAAAAATTCTTGCTGCGAGGTCTGTCAGAGGCTACCATAGCCCATGCTGTGTTGACCGAGGGTTTATTCTCGACCACGCCGCCATCATCAGCTTCGTAGATCACTTCAGCGATACGGTTCAGCTTCATAAGCTCCAATAGTCGGTCGTCCGACGACACTACCGTAGACTTCTTGCTTTCGAGCGTCTCGCTTGCCAAAGAATCGGCCGCAGCGTTGAACTCTCTCACCACATGGAGGTATTTCACTGACCGAAGCTTGGCCGTGAGTTCCTGGTGGTTACTGAGTTGCTTCAGCAATGACTCCTTTCGACATGCTATCACCCCTAGGGCTTGCTGGATCGCGAGCCTCGAGTCACCGACGACGATTAAATCGTCGGCCCCGTGCTGTAAGGCAGCAGAGACACCGTTGTTCATCCCGGTGTACTCAGCGAGGTTAACGGTGGTGGTCTCGAGGTAAGCGCTCGCAGCGAGCACTACAGTCCATTCGGGCAACTTCCATATAATCCAGGAGCAACTGCCATAACCACCGTTCTTCTCGGTCTTTGCAGACCCGTCGAACGACATCACGAAGCCTCGGTAGGATTGTGGTAGACGTGCATAGAGCAGATGCGGGTCTAAACGAGTTGTCGGGGACCCACGCGTCCGCGGCGTAACCAACGCCAGCGACTTCTCCAAATCCACAAAGTTCGTCAAGCCAGCTTGGAGGAGCTGGGCAAACGTACAGTCAGTTTCCTTGACTCGTTCGACTAACAGATGCCACGGCGACAGCAAGACAGCGAACTGGGTAGCCCGACCGAACAATGTCTTGGACTTGTGGACCCAGTCGAGCGTCGAGAACCGTGTGTACACTCGGATCCGCTGTCCAACGAGTTGGGTGTAGCACACCTTCAGTAGCAGTAATAGCGCGAGGACTTCTTTCTCGGCCGGGTGATAGTTCATCTCAGCATCCTTCAAAACACGCCCACAGAAGCGAACGGGGTGTAGTTTGCCTTCGTGCTCTTGCATCAACGTGGAGCTGAGAGCCCACTCGTTGGCGAACAACATGACGTGTACCTCCTTTCCTCGGTCGAAGTGCCTGAGAATCGGCGCCGACGAGACCTTCTGTTGGAGCATCGCGAAACTGTGCTTGGCCGCGGTGAGGTCACCCCCGGGTTGAAAGCCCTCGTCCTTGAGCTGGTACAGTGCTGCTCCATAGACCGCGAAGTCTTGGATGAAGCGGCTGTAATAGTTGAGTGCCCCAAGGAAGGATTGCATTCCCTTCTTCGTTGACGGGAACGGGAGCTCGGTCACCCCAGCCAGCTTCTTAGCGTCCGGTCGAATGCCGTCTGCCGAGACCTCGTGGGACAGGAAGTCCACCTTGGACTGTACAAAGATGCTCTTCGTAAAGCTGATACTAATACGGCACTCCTCAAACCTTGTCAGCAAGCGGTCTAGAGTCGCTAGACATGATTCGAAAGTCTCGGCACCGAAGCAGATATCATCCACGAATGACCGGCGACTGAATACTGGGGTCAGCGAGAATTCATCAGGTTCTCCATTGGCGAACATGTCGGCGATAGGGCTGTTGACTAATTCGGCTACATGCCCCTGACCAAGCGAGTTGTCTCGGTCGGCCTCGAACTTAGTCCGAAATGACCTTGCCGCGCCAGTCCAAGCCTCGTTCACCCCAGCATGAGCTTCCTTGTCGTGTTCTTCAGCTAGACGCATGCGCTCCGAGAATTGAAACCATCCCCCCTTCGGTTGGACGAAGCCCCAAAGCGCGTTGTCAATCATGCGCTGGTAGATCATCGGGGCGTTCTTCAGGCCGAAAGGCATACGCAACCACTCAAAATGCCCCAGTGCGCAGACGAAAGCAGAGATCTTCCGGGCTCGTTCGGTCATCATAATGGCCCAGAAGCCGCTTGCTGCGTCGAGCGAGCAGAACCACAAGTACGCCTCCATGTCTGTCAGCAAGTCATCCACCAACGGCATGGCGTACTCCATAATCTCGGTGATCGCATTAACGAGCTTGTAGTCGATACACAAGCGGATATCCACTCCGTTCTTCTTCAGGACGATGACGATAGGTGACGCCCATGGGCTGTCTGAGAAGGAGATTAGCCCAGCCTTCAGAAGGCCCTTCAGCAGCTCGTACAGCTTGCCGAGGAATCGGAGCGGGGTTCGCCGAGCTTTCTGCTTGATTGGTGCATACCCCTGCACATTGATGTCACACACGACACCGTAGGCTGGAGGCGGCAAGGCGTTGCCGCTCGCGATCATGATCTTCTCGTGTCTCTTCAGCACGTCAACCAGGTCGGCCTGCTGCTTCTCACTGAGTTCGTCATTCTGGACGTTCCGCCCAGAGTAATCCAACGTCGTCTCCGACGCTTCCGTCAGATCCGGCAAGAACGCCAGCTCCTGCGCGTAGTCGGTAAGCTCGATCTCGTTTGCTACATGCTCGGAAACGTCGTTCGAGGTGTCATCACCACCGCTAGACTCTTCTGCAGCCATGGCACGCATGACCGAGACGTAAGTCGCTTCCAGTAACTCCTCAGGGTCGTCGATCACATCCTCGTTCAAGTCCGGGCAATCCATGTCGACTTCAGTAATAGTGGTTTCGGTTCCAGCTGAAACCTCGGTCGGCCCAGGGTCATGTTCCCCCCAGTCGACTTCGCTACCACAAACCGCGGCCGACACTCCACCTGACGTCTGGCTAGCGACAGTGGCTTCCGTTGGCACGGTATTCCATGCAACCTGTTCAGCCACCACTAGATCGCCTTGGTCGTCGGCAGAATCGTCGTTCATCGCACCATCACCTTCATCCACATCTTCGCCAGCTCCCAGGACTTCTGCCGAGGTAACCGTCACCTCCTGGCCTGCGGCATTAGCGACGCTGTTCAGTCCCGCGGTCATGCAACCCGGACTGTAGGTTGACGACTCTTCCAGGGTAGTAGAGTCTTCGTTTTCACCGGCGTCGTCGTCCGAATCATCGTTTGACACACTAACACGTTCTGCCTCAGCCGCTTCGGCTTGGGTGGCCTCCACCGAACCTTCATAGGCTGTGGGACCCTCGTCGTGGCCATACCCTCGCTGTGCGGGTACTGGTCGACGACTTCTTGACCACGCTGGTGCATCAGGCGGTCTCGGCAGGATCTTCCGTGGCGTCGAGTAGGCCCGGCGCTCAACCGCCGGCGGCTGCTCGGCTAACCACTGGTCGTAGAGTCGTCGCTCCCGGCCTTGCAGAGTTTCATCACGACTCGTTGAATAGGCTAGTACTTGCCACTCCTTGTACTTGTTAGAGTCGAGCCTGGGAGCTCGCCATGGGGAACCCAGAGTACCACCGAGTCATGCTTGGCACACCGTGCTGCTGAGGTCGTAATGTTGGTGAGTCGGACCCACGTCGGCCGCCCTCGTCGGAACCCCGTTACGGTCGGCACGAGCTTCTCCGTGCGGCGAACCCACACATCGTACTCCGACCGAGGTAACCGCTGCCGCGGTACTCGGAACTCACGCCACTCACGACCGGGGATGTATAAATCCTCGGTCGGCCCACACGAAGGCTGAGTACCATAGGGTTCATCGTCCTCGACACTCTGTGACTTCAGCAGGGGCACCATGACCTCATCCGGGGGTCGGGCGGTGCCATGGAACAGATCCAGCCGGATACCGGCCGGGATCATAAAGTCCATTCCTAGTACCACGTCGACCCCTGCACTGAGGTCCATTATCCACATCTCGAACTCGTAGACTTGCTCCCATCCCAAAGTGATCTTCAGGCGGGCTCGCCTACGGGTCTCCATCACCCCAGGGTTGATACCACGGACTTCGAGACTTCGTCCGTGGTCCAGAACTTCTCGCACCCGGAGCCGCTTGGCGAAGGCGGCCGAGATCACACTCACGTTCGCTCCAGTGTCGAGCAGTATCCTCGTTCGCGAGTCGTCCACCGCGCCATTGACCAAAGCTCTCATTCGCTTCCTCTTGTCGTACCGCTGGGACGACCACCACCCCAATCTCTCGCCGGGTAGTAATTTCACCGCCCGAGCGAGGTTTCGAGGCGGTCCCCTGACCTGGACTAGGCTGGTGATCAAAGCCTCGGTCGGGTGTCCATCACGTTCATCATCATCATCTTCATCAATACCGGTCTCAACGAGACTTGCGTCTCGGTTCTCTCCATTTTCCGTCGATCTCACACGTTCATTGTTCTTCAGGTCGTTTGCTTTCGCCTGTGAACGCGAACAGATAGTCCGCATCAACAGCAGGCTCAGCTAACTGTGGCAGCCCAATTGGGACCAACCCAGTTTCAGTTGGCGGGCTGCCTAGTTTAAATGGCTTCCATACACCAGGCTTTGCAGCTCTGGCGACAGATCCTTCTTGTCGACCTTGGACTTCAGGAGCTTGGTAAGCTCGTGGAGGGCTTCGCACTTCCCAGCATCGTGCACCTGTTTGCACAGTTTGCACCGCCGGTAGCAGAAGTGCACCGAGTGAGACAGGCTTCCGCAAGCTGCGCATGGCCCATACTGGCGACGGCTGTCTCGTTCGCGGTTGGACGGTCCTCCTCCGTTCCTGAAGCGTCGGTTGTCAGACCGAGCGAACATTCCTTCGGCTGCGGCTCTCCGCTCAGCGTCGTTGGCGGCCGCGACATGTCCCTTAGATTCGTCAGAGTCATAATCGGCATCCGAATCCTCGTCCGAGCGTTGGTCGTCCGAGTACTGGCGCTCGTCTTCGAAGTATTCCTCGTTCACCTCACCGGCACGTCGGGAGGCGTACGAAGCCTCGTTGCGTGCACCGACCGAGCCTCCGACATTCCATTCTGCCATTACATCGGCCAGCGCGTCGACCAAAGTCACCCTCGACCGGTACGGTGATACATCGATCGCGTCGGTCACGACGGCGGTCGTCATCGCGACGATCGTTGCGGCGGTCGTCATCACGGTAGCGTCGTTCACGGCGGTATCCACCACGAGAATCCTCGTTCGACCTCGTATCACGTCGGCGACCATCATCTTGACTCCGAGAGCGCCGGAACGACGATTCGCGAGTTGATTTGCGGTCGCGGTGGCGCAGGATGTCGTTGATCATGTCTTCGAGGTCATGAATGCTCTTGACCCGCACATGGCACAGACGGTCTTCTAAGTTTCGGTCGTCACACGTAACCAAGAAGTGTTCCACGTGGTCCTTGGCGTCGCGCCCACCGTTCTCAAACTGTACGCCGGCGTTGCGAGCATAGCCGTTAAGCCGGTTAAGGTAGTAACACACGTGCTCCTTGTCCTCTCGCTTGGCCGAGTAATACCGAGCCTTCACAGACTGGGAAAACTTCGAACAGTAGTACTTGATGAACGCCTCGCTCAGCAACTTCCACGAGCGTCTCGTCTTGCGCGGGAGCTGGCGGCACCAGTGCAGGGCTCCATCCCTGAGCTTGAGTTCGAACGGCATGCACCACTCGTTGGGGGGTGCATGGGTTCCCTTCATCTCATAGATGAACGTTCGGAGCCACTGCATGGAGTGCTCGCTCTTGTCGCGCGTCGCGTAGAACGGTTTGATGTTGGCGAGGGGTAGATGCGTGGCGATCTCGAGCTTCGGGGTTGAGCTCTGGTTGTCCGTTGCACTCAGTTCGCGCACTTGGCGAGCCCATTCGCTCGGCAGATCACCCTCGTAGTGGTCAGACACGAGGTCATCATCACAGTCCGATGAGTCATCTCGGGGTCGTAACGACGACTGGATCGGCGACCGGTCGCCGCGCGCGTGCCAGGCGTTGCGTACGAAGACTCGGTCTCCCTAGCCAGACGTTCACTGCGGTCCGTAGATCGTGGAGTTACCATGTGCGAGTCTTGCATGTAAGGCGAAGCCTCACCCTTGGCTGCGAAAACCCCATCACCAGTGGCGGTCTTCCTAGGGGTCGCTGGTAGCGGGACCTTGGAGGGGTCAACCACTTCCGAGGCCGAACGAAGCTTCGTTGAGCTCCTGTCGGCCACCCCAAAGGCGTCACGCAACTTCTTCCTCCACTTGGTGAGCGCCGCGGCGGCGGCAGTTGGCGTCCAGCTCGCGAGAGCGGCCTCTGTCGGGAGAATCTGGGGTTCACACCCCATCGCACGCAGGAGATCCACCGTGTTTTGAGCGACCTGCCGAGTGCTCGTTGAGTTGATCGGCGTGGCTAACGCCCTCCAAGGTCCATCCAGATGGCCTGACGGACTTGCTTCGGGGAGAACAGTTGCATCCACTCACTCTTGGTCTTCATCAGCTCCAGGCATCGGCCTAGAACCTTGTTGGCCGCCGGAGTATCGCCGTTGAGGGAGGACGAGTGCCAACCGGCTTGGAGGTTGCCCCTCCTACCGTCACCGAGGACTTGAAGTCGTCGGTTGCACCGTCATTCGCGTCGTAGGCGGGCTCGGGGCCCGGCATATCATTGAACGTCTCGGAGAGGTCGCGGGTGATCGACCTCGATCCTCCACTGCGGCCTGCCGACACCACCGCAGCTTCCGAAGTCTCGGACATCACAGTCCTGACATCCCAGTCATCGTCTTCATCATCTTCTTTGGCGTCCGAGGAATCCATCGCCGTGTCGTAGCTCGCCGAACGCTCGTCGATCGACTCCATCCGATCCGTCGCTGGGGTCGAGAACGAGCTTCCGGAGCGCACCGAAGCCTCGTTGCGCGTTCCACTCGACTTGACCGGCGTCGCTGGTACCGCTGACTTGGTTCCCTTCGCCATCTTCTCACTTCTTTTTCTTCTTCTCTCCTTCTTCTTCTCCTCTTCGCTCGTTGGGGTAAGACCTACAACAACCCAGACACACAGAAGGTCACACCAATCCCGGGTCGCGGCACCAGTTATGGTGTGGTAATACCACTAAAATTCTCTTCTACCAAAAGGTATTAGAGACACCAACAACACGCTAACCCGCAAAGGTAAGCGCTTATTGGATCAAAACCTGAAGACCAGGAACGATCCCTTACACCGGGTCGGTTGCAAGCGCCTCTGTGCACCTTAGGTTATCTTCGGTCAACCCAGAAACCTGTACCACTAGCCACGAGCTTAGGCTAGGATACTATGTAGCGCTTTCGCGCAACCCCACTGCAGTCCCTCAGAAAGGAAGGGTACCGGCGTGTTAGGCCTTATACAGGGGGACCAAGGTAAAACCTCGGTAGGTAGACTAATACACTCAGGGACACTCTTGTCCCACAAATATACAGTGAACGACACTCCTATGTCGCTCTTGCCTCTCCGGCCACGCCAACTCTTGGCGCCGCCAAGGAAACTCTCGGTCAAAGCACGATAAGCTCCCGACAGGTATCCACACGCAGCCGAGCGTGTCCAGGCACTACAATAAGCTAGCTACACTTACCGAAGTCGGACTTGACCCTTGTTGGCTTTGGGGAAGACTGTCTTTTTATTACTGAGTTTTATGAGGCCCAGGGGGCCTCGTTCTGGTCATCCTATGATGAGTCCTATGTCCCTATACAAATATCTAGTGTGAACGACCGCAATAAGGCGATTCCGGACACATCAAATGACGACCGCGACCACACTAATAAGTGCGGCCGAAGTACGCAACTAAATGCATCTGTACCTAAAAGTGGGTACCATGAAGCCTCGCTCGGGGTTCTATTAGGACCCGACGAGGCTCCGGCCACTGACTGTCACTCCAACGAGGCTAATGTCGTCATCCAATCAGAAGTAGCGATCTCCGTCTCTCGCTGGGCTCAACCTTGATTGCCCCTTGATTGAACTTGATTGTCGAGCCGGCGGGTCGACAGCTTTTGGAAACAGCCACTTTCCAACACCACACACGTGTCGGTGGGGTTACAGGTGCCAACGAGTCCTCAAGGTCGACGAAACTTGTGATCGACGACTGGAGGAGTTGGGCGAAGGCACAATCCTTCTCCTTTACGCGCGTGACCACCAAGTGCCACGGAGACAGCAGCACCGCAAACTGGGTTGCGCGTCCGAACAGAGACTTCGACCTGTGAACCCAATCGAGCGTCGAAAACCGCGTATAGACGTGGATGGTCCGACCTGCATGCTGTGTGTAACACACCTTCAACAACTGTAGCAGGGCCAGGACCTCCTTCTCCGCTGGGTGATAGTTCATCTCGGCGTCCTTGAGGACTCGGCCGCAAAATCGGACTGGATGCATCGTTCCGTCGTGCTCCTGCATGAGCGTTGTGCTCAGCGCCCACTCATTTGCGAAAAGCATCACATGAACATCTCTGTCGCGATCGAAGTGTCGAAGGATCGGTGCGTCAGCAACCTTCTGTTGTAGCGCGGCGAAGCTTCGTCTGGCTGCAGAGAGGTCACCCCCGTCTCCGAAGTCTTCGTCTTTGAGCTGATAGAGCGCGGCATCATACACTGCAAAGTCCTGGATGAAACGGCTGTAATAGTTCAGCGATCCGAGGAATGCTTGCACTCCTTCTTGGACCGCGGAAACGAGAGCTCGGTCAGAGCCTTCAGTTTCTTCGGGTCTGCTTGGATACCATTCCGCGTCACCACGTGGGACAGGAAGTCCACCTTGGGTTGCACGAAGATGCTCTTGGTGAAACTCACGCTGATACGGCACTCTTCGAACCGTGCTAAGAGTCGGTCCAGTGTGGCCAAGCAGCCATCGAACGACTCGCCCCGAAACAGATATCGTCGACGAAAGACCGTCGTTCGAATACGGGTACTAACGAGGATTCGTCAGGATCTCCATGGGCGAACATATCGGCGACAGGGCTGTTGATCAGTTCAGACACCGCCGTTCCGGGACCACCAGAACTGTTTCCTGCTTCGAACTTGGTCGGCGAAGACTCAGTACGAGGCGTCGGTTGGGCCGACGGCTCGGTCTGTCCTTGATTTGCTTCCCGATCACGCGATTCAGCTTCTTCCATCAGCGACGCATAGTGTTTCCATCCACCCTTCGGTTGCACAAAACCCCACAGAGCGTTGTCAAGCATCCTCTGATAGATCATGGGTGCATTCTTGAGCCCAAAGGGCATTCGAAGCCACTCAAAGTGGCCCAACGCGCACACGAACGCCGAGATCTGACGGGCCCTCTGTGTCATCATAATAGCCCAGAATCCACTCGCAGCATCAAGCGAGCAGTACCACAGATACTTCTCTAGATCGGTAAGCAAGTCATCGACCAGAGGCATCGCATACTCCATGATTGCGGTGACGGCGTTCACCATCTTGTAATCAATGCACAATCTGATGTCGACTCCATTCTTCTTTAACACAATGACGATCGGTGAAGACCACGGGCTGTTTGAGAACGCAATCAGCCCCGCCTTCAGCAGCCCTCGGAGTAGCTCGTAGAGCTTCTTGAGATGTCGGAGGGGTATCCGCTGAGCCCTCTGTTTGATGGGCGCGTGTCCTTGGACATCGATATCACACACCACCCCATAGGCTGGCGGAGGTAATGCATTGCCGCTGGAGATCAGAATCTTCTCGTGCTTCCGGAGCACCTTCACCACGCGGTCTTGCCGGCTGCAACTCAGGTCCGGGTGCCGCACGTTACCAGCCGAGTAGTCCAACTCTGTAACCGAGGCTTCGGTCAGGTCGGGTAGGAAGGCTAGTTCGTGAGCGTAATCCTCCAGGTTAATGTCATTCGCTCGATGCTCGGATGTAACCTCCTTCGCGTCGCTGCTATCTCCCTCAGCTGTTTCCGCAGTTGCCACTGAGACGTAGGTGCGCTCCAGTACCGTCATCGGGTCGTCGTCTCCAGCCGAGTCCTCACTTTGGCGCGAGTGCTCCGATCCATCATCATTACAACCATTGTCGTCATTACTCAGCATGTCGTCCGAGGCCAGGCTGGACGCTTTATCAGAGCCCCCAACACTGTCTGGGGAAATTGGCTCCGCTGCCGCCCCAGCCGAGGCCTCGGTTCGCACCTGTTCAAGTTCCGTAGGTTGAGAAGGGAGCGCCGCTGGATCATCACCCACTGGTGAGCCGTCAGCAGCGAGTTGCTCTCTCTCTTCCCTCTTCACGAGTTCACGTTCCCATTGTTCAGCGCAGCTTAGCCGGGGTCGCCGATCAGGCGAGTCCTCGGCTGGTCGAACCATCACTCCCGTTGGCGGAGTGTAAGTCGGCCGATCTACAGCCGGTGGTTGCGTGGCCAGCCACTTCGAATACGCCTCACACTCGCGCGTGAACGCGACTTCATCTCGGCTGCCTTCGAAGGCAAGCTTCTGCCAGTCTTCATATCGTGCTGACGTCAGCCGCACATAGCCATCGTTTCGTGGAAGATCGCCAATCGGTACCCACAGGAGCACCGGAGTGTGTGCATGACACGTCGTTGGGTGGTCAGACACGTTAGTCAACCACACCCACTCGACCTTGCCCCGCCGAAACTTCGTCACTGTCGGCAGCAGAGACTTCGTGCGGCGTACCCACACTTCATGTGTATCCGGGTGTGGTTGGCGTCGCTGCACTCGGTACTCCACGCACTCACGACTCTGAACGGGCAAGTCCTCGGATGGTCCACCATTAACATGTGGACTGAAGCCTCGGTCGTCTGGCGCGCCCAGAGTCTTGATGAGAGGAATGCTGACCTCGTCCGGCAACCTCGCCGTCGCGTGGAACAGGTCTAAACGTACTCCAGCGGGGATCATGAAGTCCGTGCCGAGGACTACGTCCACCCCAGCGCCATGGTCCATGATCCACAGCTCAAACTCGTACACACGCGCCCAGCCGAGGGTTATCTTGACGAGGGCTCGTCTCTCGGTAGCCATGGTTCCTTTCGTGAAACCCTGGATTTCCATGCAGCGGCCATGCCCCTGAATGTCACGCAGCCGCAACTGCTTCGCAAACTTCTCCGAAATCACACTTACGTTCGCTCCCGTATCCAACAGAAGCCTCGTTCTCGAGTCGTTGACCGCACCCTTGACCAGAGCTCTCATCCGAGCCCTCTTGTCGAACTTCTGCGCAGACCACCACCCCAGCCTCTCGCCTGGGAGTAACTTAGTCACCCCACTGGGCGTTCGGCCAGGCTGTCCACTCTGCACCGCACTTGAGACCCAAGCCTCGTTCACATCCCCATCTTCGTCGCTTTCATTTTCTTCACAATTATCACCTCCACCGAGGGTTTCCTCTCTCCTTTTCAATTTCAATCCATTTCACAATTTCCTTGTCCTTGTCGTTCGGCCGTTTGCTTGTTCCCACAAACGCGTAGACGCAGTCTGCATCAATCGCGGGAGCAGCTAACTGTGGCAGCCCGATTGGGACCAACCCAGTTTCAGTTGGCGGGCTGCCTAGTTTAAATTGCCACCGAAGACTAGGCTTTGGAGCTCGGGAGAGAGGTCCTTCTTCTCGACCTTCGTCCGAAGGTACGTGGTGAGGGCCTGGAGTGCTTCACACTTGCCGATGTCGTGGACCTGCTGACACAGTCTGCAGCGTCGGTAACAGTAGTGAGCCGAGTGCCCGGCGCCACCACACGCTGCGCAGGGTCCGTACTGACGCGGGCGACCATCGCGGTTGTCTCGGCTGAAGTGTCGGTTGGACCGGTCGAAGTTTCGGCCGGGTTCGCTACCCTGCGTTGACGCTGGTCGGACCGGGCGTACGTCCCTTCTGCCGCAGCACGTCTTTCTTGTTCGTTCGCCGCCGCGACATGGCCTCCTTCTTCATCCGAGGTGTCAAAGTCACTGTAGTCACTGAAGTCTCGGTTGTCGTCGAAGTATCGGCTGCCACTGGAGTCACTACCACTGTCGTCGCGCGACTGCTCACGGGGCTCTGGGCGGCCAGATCGACCACTCTTCGTCCCACGGACCTGCATTCGGCCATCAAATCGGACAGCGACGCTTCAGCCAGCGACACCCTCGGAGCATAGCGCAAATCCTCGTGTCTGCGTCCGAAGTCTCGGTCTCGGCGTTCGTAACGTTCACGGCGGTTATTGTCGCGCGCTTGTTCGCTCCGGCGCTCGTCCCGTCTGCGAGAGTGCTCGCGTCCACGCGACTGGTGAGACGAGGCGTCTCTGCTCTGTCCGCGCTCCTCCGACTTGAGGATGTCATTAATCATGTCCTCAAGCTCATGAATGTCCGAGACTCGGACGTGGCAAAGCCGCCGCTCGAGTCCTCGGTCACCGCACGTCTCGAGGAAGCGCTGCACGTGATCCTTCGCGTCGCGACCGCCCTTCTCGAACTGAAGACCAGCGTTGCGAGCGTAGCCATTCAGCCGATTTAGGTAGTCGCACAGATGTTCCGAACCGTCACGTCGCGCCGAATAGTAGCGAGCCTTCGCAGACTGGCTGAACTGCGTACAGTAATACTTGATGAAAGCATCACTGAGCAACTTCCACCGACGCTTCGTCTTCTTGGGGAGCTGACGGTACCAGTGCAAGGCACCGTCCCGAAGGCTCAGTTCGAAAGCCATGCACCACTCGTTGGGCGGAGTGTGCGTCCCCTTCATCTCGTAGACAAACGCCCGGAGCCACTGCATAGAGTTTTCACTCTTGTTGCGGGCTCCGGAGAAGTTCTTGATCTGAGCGAGGGGTCGGTGAGTCGCAATCTCCAGTCGAGGGTCGAGTTCAGCCGCTCCATCTCGCTCACTTCGCGCACCTGGCGGGCCAGCTCGTCGCTGGGACTGTCAAAGCCGTCGTCGTAGTCGGGCGTGTCGTCGCCATCGTCATCCGACGAAGAGTCATCACGCGGGGTGAAACGACGGTTCGAACGCCTCGGGAAGCTTCGGTTGGTGCTCCGTCCAGGTCGCGTTCCTTCGGTTTCGCGGGCAATGCGCTCGGTTCGACTAGTCGACCGAGGGGTCACCATATGCGAATCCTGGAAATACGGTGTGCCCTCCGTTTTGGCAGAGAACACTCCGTCCGTCGTCTGGCGTCGGCTCGAGCGCTCGGTCGTCTTCTTCGGAGTCTGCGGCAGCGGAACTTTCGAGGGATCGGTCGGCTCTCTCGCAGGGCGGGCGCTCGGCGGGCGTCCCAGCGTAAGATCCGTCTCCCCGAAGCTCAAACGCAGTTTCCTCTTCCACTTGTGCAGCTCCTTGCCGGCCAGCTCCGGTGTCCAACTCTTGACCGAAACCTCGGACGGGCGAGTCATCGGTTCACACCCCATCGCTCGGAGGAGCGCCACCGTGTCTTCGGCCATTTGGGTGACTGAAGTCGGCTCCACCGGGTGCTGCAACTCTTCCTTCAACTCGACCCACGTCGCTTGGCGCGCCATCTCCGGGCTGAACTGTCGGATCCACTCACTCGACTCAAGCATCTGCTCGAGCATTCGTCCGAGCACCTTGTTCGCAGCTGGGTTGCTGCTGTTCATCGACGGACGAACTCCGCGGGATTCTTGAGGATCCTTAGTAACCTGCACCAGAGCCTTCGAGGTGAAGGCCTCGGTGCCATCCTCCGAGTCATCGTCCGCAAAGTCCGGCCGCGCCACTTCATCAAATTCGGAGACGAGGTTTCGGCTGAGGAAGCGTGAGCCCCCACTGCGTCCAGCCAACACCATCGCCGCCTCCTGGTCTTCGTACTCCTGCACGGGTGCGGGAGTCTTCTTCCAGGTCATCGTAGTTCATCATCATGTCATCCTTGGCGTCCGAATCCTCGTCAACCGACTCTTCGAAACTGACCGACCTTTCGGAGATCGTCGACAGCCGAGACGTCAAGTCACTCGCGATCGTCGACACGCAGTCGGTTGGCCCTCGTCCCGATTTCGCCGGCGTAGCTGGCACCGCTGACTTGGATCCTTTCGCCATCTTGTTCTTGTTCTTCTTGTTTCTTCTTCTCTTCTTCTCTTCTTCTTCTTCTTCTTCTCCTCTCAATGCTCGTTTGGGACAATACCTACACAGACCACAACACACAGTTCGGTCACACCAGTCCCGGGTCGCGGCACCAGTTGTCGTGTAGGAAAACACGATTTAACGAGTTCTCGTCCCTCTAGCCAAGGCCTTTGGGACGAGCCCCTACCAACAACACGCTTCCCTCCTAAAAGGTCGGCGCTTATTGTTGGGATAAAATCTGAAGACCAGATCCGATCCCTTGCACCGGGCTGGAATGTGCCTTATGCGAGTCGTCGGTCAGGTAGGTAGAGCCCGTAAATCAAATATAAGAGCACCCTTAGCCACGAGCAACGGCTAGGATGCAATGTACACACGCGCTTTCACACGTAACCCACTGTGGTCCCTCAGAAGGAAGGGTACCAGGCCAATCGAGGCCTCGGACAGGGGCGCCGAGACGAAGTCTCGGCTGGAAGTCAAATATACTGGGGGGGCCTCGCCACACACCCAGACAAGCGTACAAACGAACAGGGAGGTCTCTAATACCTCCAACACTCGGCCACTACTCACTTTTGGCCTTTCCGGGGATGAACACTCGGTCAATGTACCTTATGCTCACCGGCAGACATACCCCGTGTCGGCCGAGCGTATCCAGACTCTACAGCTAAGCGAAGACTTACCGTAGACGGACTTGACCCTTGTGTGGCTTCGGGGGGAATTTCTGCTCTGATTTAGTGATTAGAGGCTGTGAGGCCTTCCCTATCGCTAATCCCTATCGTCTATACAAAAGTCAAGTGTCAACCGAGCCTTCGAGCTGATCCGACGACTCGACGACTCCTCGGCTAGATCCGAATTCCTAATGAGAGGCAAATCTTGTACCCACTATGACTACTTGGAGGGCTCGGTGGGGATTTATTATGACCCACCGTGCCTTGTCACTAAATGGTCATCCATCTGTCACTCTAATGCGGTAAATGTGAGTAGCCAATCAGAAGGCTCGCTTTCACTCGCACGTTCGGGACTGTTGAGACTCGGTGCGGGACTGTTCTTCGACCGGAATTTCTCGATACCACACCACCTTCCGCGGTTCTTTCCGGGGGGCAATCGCGGCCAGTGCCTCGTCCACCTTATCCTTGGGAGTAATTCATGGCGCTAGCGTTCCTAGGACCTCGTCTTCGCCCTTGACACATCGCTCGATCTCGAGGGCCCATGGTGGCAACAGTGTAGCCCATTGACTCAGACACCCCTGCAGCCCAGCCGACCTGAACAACCATGCCAGCGTGGAGTGACGAGTCAATACCCGGATACGTCTTCCCACCATCGAGTAGCCGAGATTCAACATTCGCAGGATCGCCAACACTTCCTTCTCCGCGATGCCGTAGTTCAGCTCGTTCTGCTTCAACGTTCGGCTGACGAACATCACCGGTATGTATACCCCGTCATGCTCTTGCGTAAGTGACGCGGCTACCGCCCACTCGCTAGCGTAGACGATTATTACTGGATGCTTTTCTATATCGAAGTGGTGTAGGATCGGCGTGTCCGCTATCTTGTTCTTCAACGCGGTAAAGGCTTCAGCTTTGCTCCACTTGTTGCGCCCATCCATCTCAGAACCGTCGCCGTCTGGTTGCCTCCCCGTCGACCTCTGCCTTAGTTCTGCAAAGTCGACTTCCTGTAGCTCGTACAATATCGCCGCATACACAGCCAAATTCTCGACGAATCGGCCATAATAGTTTAGACTCCCGAGGAACGACTGCATTACTCGGAGGGTCTTCGGGGATGGCAGGTCGGTCAGAGATCGTAGATCCTTAGGGTGTGCCTCCAGGCCTCCCGCGGACACTCGATGACCGAGGTAATCCACCTTCTTGAGCCCCTTAAAAGTCTTGGCCACACTGGACTTGTTGCATGTTTCCAGCAGTTTCCGCACTCGTTCACAAGGTGACCCCAGGACGTGGCAGTTACCAGGATGTCATCGATATACGAGCGTCGGCCCAGCACCGACGGTTCTCTAAGAAATATCCACGATGTGAATTCATCCAAGCCGACAGGAAACTTAGTGTGTGTAATTGGGAAATACGTACCGTTTCGCCAAAGATTATGGTGTCACTTCAAGCTTTAACCCCTTACTTCCCAACGGTTGTACCGTAGAACATAAAGGGTGTATAGCTTCTGTCAGCTTTTTCGCAGCGTTTTTGTTATGTTATACCCTACAACTTAAGAAAAAATTAATCTATAAATTTGTATGGACGTACTGTCACTGCATATCCATAATGAAATCAAGATAACTGGTTGAGTGGAAAATGGCCATTTGCACAGGTCTAGGTGTCGCTCTAAGAGATTCGGTTGAATGTGATATAGAGTGGGCATGTCACCCACCACGACACAAGTGGTCGCTGTCCACTCACCACTCATTCCAGAAAACACCGCGGCGAGAGCAAGATGGTCGGCACGTCGGGCAAGACACCACGCTACGAGCTCTCCCAGCGGGAGCGGCAGCTCTGCTTGGAGGGGCTGCTGAGTGAACGGCACGCGCGCCGTGTTCGCCGTGCGGAGGAGAAAGATGGAGGAGGAGGCCAGGCAAAGAGGGCGAAGAAGGCGACGCGGAAGAGGGCTGCTAAGCACACGACGGTCGCGATGGAGACGGCCCAGTCTAAGGAAGCACCCGGCGCTGTGGCGGCAGCGATGGGCGTGTCGATAGCTGCCGCCGAAGCGAAGGAGACGGCGCAGCGCAACGAGCCCGCGAGTGTCGCGGAGGAGGCGAAGGAGACGGGAGGCAGGGCGCAGGCGACGGCTGATCCTGTGCCAGCGGTGGTAGAGGAGGTGCTGTCGGACATGCTGACTTCTGTTTCGGTTGCTGGCGTCTCTGCGGCCGAGGAGACTCCACCTCCCGTCGGCAACCCGCGCAAGCGACGCCGAGCGCTTCTGCAAGAAGATAGCGCAGATGATGAAGACGCTTCGGACGGCGACGGCGCATCGGATGGCGACGGCGCATCGGACGGCGACGGCGCATCGGACGGCGACGGCGCTTCAGACGACGGCGCTTCAGCTGGCGGTTGCGCAGCGGATTACATTCCGCTTGCGCCGCTGCCGTGTGTTGTCGACGGTGACGCAAACTTGATTTCCGCGGGGGCCGACGCGTACAAGTGTTTGAACTCCGACGAGGACAAGTCCCTCGAGGAGGAGCCCGAAGACGAAGACGAGTGGAGTGACGTCGAGGAGGAGGAGGAGTGGGAAGGCGATTGGGACATCGGCGACCTTACGGATGAGGAGGAGGAAGACGGAGGGAGGAGCTACCTGAGTCTGTCTGCAACTCGGTTGCGCAGAGCAAGAAGGCGATCGCCATGATGCGGATGCACGGATGGGAGTATGGTAAGTTATGTTGTTCATATCCAACATTATCGCATGGTCGTATCCAGTACATCCAGCATAAGGGAGAACACAACTAACGTCTGTATTGTTCTGTTTCAGACCCAGCCAAGTTCGGTCCAGACCCCACTTACAAGGACTTGTACGATGGACCGTACGGACCGAGTGACAGTGTGATGGATGTGGGGGACGATCCGTTAGCGCTACTGTTCTACTTCATGCCGCCCAAATTGTGGACGCAGATTGCCAAGGAGAGCGACACGTACCACACACAGTCGATTCCACAGAGAGCGAGGGCAATTCGTTCGCAGCAGCGACGCGCCGGCGTGCAAGTGGAAGATTTGGGCGAGATTCGACGTCGGCTTGCGCGTGTGCCAGAGATCCAGCCATGGGAGGTGCTCACAGTGATGGGGCTTCTAATTGCGCGCATGCTGATGCCCATTCGCAAAGGTATTGCGGCACACTGGTCGACCAAACCAGTTGGAGCGCTGCCTTCCAACCGGTTCTACCTATTCATGCCCAAGAATCGCTTTTTCCACGTGATGGGTTACCTCCACTTCTCGAACAACAAGTCGCCACGGGCAAGCATCGATCGCGCGTGGAAGATTCGGCCGGTGGTGGACGTGCTGCAGCGAACCTTTGCTCGTGGGTATCGCCTGCCCCCAGTGATCAGCTTTGATGAAGCCACGCTACCTTCCCGCTCTCGCTACAACCCGACCCGTCAATTCAACAAGGACAAGCCCCACAAGTGGGGAACGAAGGTGTTCGTCGCGGCATGTGCTGAAACGGCATACTGTCTGAGGTATGTGACTCGAGCTGAGGAAGGTTAGCCTTCAAGGTTAGCCTTCCTCAGCTTCTTTTTTTTTGGCAGAAGTGCTTATGTTGGCTCGGAGACATCATAAGTGTCTTTGGTCAGCGCCTTGGTCCGTCATAAGCTAACATCAGCTCTCTTGCTGTGTAACAGAATCGAAATCTACTGCGGAGCCAAGACCAATTTGCAGACGCCAGTGCCCAAGGACAACAATACCGGTGAAGCAGCGGTCCTGAGAAACATGAATGCGCTGTGTCCGCCATCGACGACGTCGCCATGGCGGCTTGTTGTCACGGATCGCTTCTACACGTCTGTCAAGCTAGCGCTAGAGATGCTGCATCGGCGCCTGTACTTGACTGGTACCATCCAGACGGACAGATCGGGCTACGCGAAGGGCGTGGCGACGAAGAAGGAGGTGAAGCAAGTGAAGAAGCAGAAAATTGTCCTGCCTCCGCAAGGAACGATCAAGCTTGCTCAAAACAAGCGTTTCCCGCAGATAACGGCAGCAATGTGGATGGATCGCACCCCAGTCCATATGCTATCAAGTGGCGGAAGTCGGCAAACGACCACAGTCAGTAAGTGACTTTGTTGTATTGTTTGTTACATCCTTACTGTTCTAATCTGCTATTTGTATTCTAGTGCGGCGCATCCGTGGCGTCATGCAGTCGGTGCCTGTTCCGGAGTTGGTCCGCGACTACCATCGATCGATGGGTGGCGTCGATGTCCACGACCAGCTCCGATTGCAGCGGTACAGTGTGCAGCTCAGCTACAAGACAAGGAAGTACTACAAGACCTTGTTCTTGGGCCTGTTCGACATGGTCCTGGTGAATGCTTTCATCGTGTTTCGCCACCACAAGAGGGTCAACGACAAGCGACCGCAGGGCAAGCAGCGACCGGTGAAGCACTACGCATTCTTCGAGACGCTGATGGCGCAATTGCTCGCGGTAAACAGCAAGGAGGCATTCGATGCTATCGCGGTACGTTATGATGGAGGTATCAGCATAAGCGATCTTGGGGTCTAACCTTATGTATATTATGTTGACGCATGCTAACAGAGCGCGGCAACAGCACGTGAACGGACAGCGGCTTCTCCAGTGCGGGAGGATACTCATCAAGCGTCTACTGCTACGGCGCCTGCTGCAGACGACAGCGGCCACCGCCTCGAAGAAAACCCAGACACTGTAGAGAATGAGCAAGGCCGCAAGAAGCGTCAGCGTTCGTGCAAGGTGTGCGCGCTGTTCAAGATGAAGCCCAGGAAGTACACGAAGTACTTCTGCCCAGAGTGCTCGACAGGAAACCGGCGGTACGTTACTTCTGAGATCCCCTGTCAACTAATCGATGCTAACTCTACATTTTTACAGGAAGTACTTCTGCAACGTGGGGCGGGGCAGGGGAAAACCTGCTTCGCTATCTGGCACAATGACTGGAACAACGGCAACGACATCCCGCGCAGCCTGCTACGAGAACACAAGCTCCGAGACCGTCCACCTGCAGCTCGTCCTGGCAAGAAGCGCCGCCGCACTTCTGGTGCTGGAGCTGGCGAAAGTGACGCCGGCTCCGATGACAGCATGGCCGACGTGGAAGCGTAGGCTAGCATGGTGACTCCGACGACGAGTTGGCGAAGCGTAGGCTAGCGTAGCAATTGCATGTTCTGACTTTGCATATTTTGACAAAGCAATCAGTTGAAACTCAAGCTCCTTCGTTCTTCTTTGTGATACATCAGTGCTGCTGCACGTGTGCAATGCTCAGAGATAGGACTATCCAGATAAAAAGTACAGTGCTTATGATGCCTTCTCCACCATAAATGCACCACCGGCCTGGTAGCGAGCCAACTTTAGACCGGTAATGTTGGATGCGCCACGTTCTTACCCTGAGACAAGTATGTACTATCCAGACAGCATAGCCGTGCAAAAATCCAGTCTATACAAATTCCTATATTATCTTATGTTATACCGTAGAACATAAGGGTCAAAATATACCCCCAACTTTTTTCCGGGAAGTAAGGGGTTAAGGAAGGCGGAAAAGTACTTCAGGTACGTTTTGGTCAAGATGGTTTTCGAAGTGTGGTCCAAGTTTGTTTAAGTACTGCAGACATATCCTCTGAATGTTGCCGGGTTGGGTGGCGCCAACTTGTCACGGATACGCTTCTGTCCGGGTAGTAAGGTGTGAGGGTTGTGGCATGCGCAGTAATGTCACTATCCCCAGGATGTGGAAGGTGCGTCCATCTCAAACCAGGAGTCGACATTGGGATATTGTCTTAAGACAGTGTACCGAGGTCACTGAGGAAGGGTGTACCGCCCCAGGCTGGTTAACAGAGCAGGGAAAAGCCCTCGCTCTTGGTAGTGGGAGGATTTCGTGCCAGAATTCTGATGTGGTATCACTACGCTGTAAGCCGCAGCTCAATCACCTTGCGAAATACTTTTACGTTGTATTGTACTATATATACTTGCCTCCCTAGCTCTCTCTCTCTCTGAGTGTGACGTGTGGTTTGTGGATGTGTGGCGATTTGGTGGGACCCGGCACTTGCGGGCTGACAGGATTGGAAATGCGCCCACCGGATGAGCGCTCACATCCGGTGCGGAGTTACGTATCCTGTCCGTCCGCCGGCTTCCCTATCTACAGGATAGGCCCAAGGCGCGAAAGTGTGGCCAGTGAACGTATCCTGGCCGCTGCCTGCATTGGCTCATTTCAAGTTGTCGGACTACCCAGTGAATCGCCCCCGCCCGACATGATCGTTCGCGCACAAGACCCCGTTGGATCAAGCCTCGTGTTGTCCGAGATGGATCGTGGTGCACTCGGTGATGGCGTACCGAATGAAGAAGTGCCACACCGGATGAGTACAAACAAGATCGAGCATTCGGTCCGTCCCGAGTGCCTTCACTGGATATCAACGCACCAAGAACAAGTCCAGTGCGCGCCGCGTGTGTGAACACAGCGGCGTCGACCCAGACCGGATGAGACCAAGATCCACCAAGACCCCAAGCGACACCGAATGAGCCGCACATCCGAGGGAGAGGTCCGGTATCCAGAACGAAGAGACGATGTACCCAGCTACCTCGGTCATCATTGATGACTGTACCAGAAGGAGCGTTGGCATCAACAAGTCTCCACATACCCAAACCAAGACAAGCATACTGAAGAACTGCCAAGCAGCACAAACATACTCAAGCCAAACTTAGCCTAGTATCAATCTGCCCCGCGACTGCTGGGATAGGAGAATTTTGGAATAAACCCTTAGTTTTATATTTATTTGTATTAATTATTTTACTTATTAATTCGGTCATCTCCTGCGCCTGCTTCGCAGCCGCAGTATCTGCCCGGCATTTGCCTTAAAGCTGTAGATGCAATATATCAACAGACAATGCTCAACAAAATTAAAAGGCGAACCCTGGCTGAGGTCTATTTGCAGCTAGTAGAATCGGCATGCTATCGCACAGTACAGTCCACCTTTATCGTCCCTTTACTTCGCCACAGTCAATGTATTTATTGGTTCATACCGGTGTTACAGGTATCGTACCGGTTCAGGTTGCCCACCTTTTGGAGGCCCAGTGCGCCACCGGTTCCATACCAGTGTTATGGGTATCGTACCGGTTCAGACTGCCCACGCATATAAACCTTTTGGGCCCAGTGCGCCACCGGAGTCGTACCGGCTTCATAGAGATGTACCAGTTAGATGTCAAGAGGGGTCATCTTTTGATTTGACGTACCACGGATATAATCCTATTTGGTCTGCGATAGCAGCACTAACGTTGCTTCCTATCCCAGTAAAACCTACATTATTTAAAGTCAGTGAAGTGATAGAAGATAGCTAGCCAAACGTCAAGGTCAAACAGAAACCAATTTGCCGAGAATAGGGCGCGCCGCTTAGCACTCCTCGTAAGACTCGGCGATCGTCTGCGCGGTGCGGGACGTGCTGGCTTTCGCGACCACATAGCCCGTAAACAGATCCACCCAGATGATCATTTCGGCGTTGCCTTTCTTCGACTTCGGGAGCGACGGGATGTGATCCATCGCAATCACCTGCGATGGGTACGTCGCTCGGATGTTCTCTGGGGATCTCCTCGGATCGTCGGCCGTCCCTTGCCCGTCTCGCAGTCGACACATTCACCGACAAACTGCTGTACGGATCTAAACATCCCCCTCCAGAAGAAATGGGTTTTGATCCGTTGGTAAGTCCGACTGATCCCTTGGTGCCCTCCTTCCAGACTCACGTGGTGGTGGTGAAGTAGGTCCGGTTGCAAGGACTCCGGCACAACTAGCCGAAGCAGACCATCCCGATCCGCTTCAGCCCTCGCCGACGGTGCGCAGTAATACAACAAATCCTGTGTGTCCGCTGCTAACATGCTGCAGGTCTTAGCTTCCGTCTGCGACATGGTCTGTACCTTCCCCTGCAAATACTATTTCAGCTGATGGATCCACATATCTTCTTCTTGGGCCTGGCGGATCTGCTCCACACGTAGTTGTCGTACCACCTCCTCTAGCGCCTTCGCCTTCGTGCTTCTTCTAGCGCTGGATCGTGTGTGCATAGCATTGACTCGGACCGCGCCCTCCGCCGTAGCTGGTACCAACACTTCATCCAGACGATTAAGCGTAATCAAATCCTCCACTTCCGTATCAGTTGCCACTGTCCTCCCTTCCTCCCGTTGGAGGGCGGCGCTAGCCATGCTGTCCGCGCCCGCGTTCCATGCCCTCCTCACGTGCAAAAGATCGTGGGTCGGCCACTTACGCAGGCGTACTAGTGCCTTCTGCCTCAGGAGTGTGAGGCTCGGCACCTTACAGTCGGTTTTTCCCCGCATCTGGCGGATCACCGTTGGAGTCAACGCACACAACTAGGCGTCGTGGATCCAACTCTCGCAGCAATTCGAAACAGAGCATACTCGGCCTCATTCACGGTCAAGTTAGCGGCATACCTTGACGCTGCAGCGACTACCGTCCACCCAGTCAATACCCATGCAATTGCACTGAAAGCTCTTCCACCCCCTCTTCACCCGGGCGGATCCATCGAAACTGGCCACCCACAGCTCTTCTTCTGGTTCCACTGTGGGTACGGGCATAGATACCACCTTCCGCGGTTCTTTCCGGGGGGCAATCGCGGCCAGTGCCTCGTCCACCTTATCCTTGGGAGTAATTCATGGCGCTAGCGTTCCTAGGACCTCGTCTTCGCCCTTGACACATCGCTCGATCTCGAGGGCCCATGGTGGCAACAGTGTAGCCCATTGACTCAGACACCCCTGCAGCCCAGCCGACCTGAACAACCATGCCAGCGTGGAGTGACGAGTCAATACCCGGATACGTCTTCCCACCATCGAGTAGCCGAGATTCAACATTCGCAGGATCGCCAACACTTCCTTCTCCGCGATGCCGTAGTTCAGCTCGTTCTGCTTCAACGTTCGGCTGACGAACATCACCGGTATGTATACCCCGTCATGCTCTTGCGTAAGTGACGCGGCTACCGCCCACTCGCTAGCGTAGACGATTATTACTGGATGCTTTTCTATATCGAAGTGGTGTAGGATCGGCGTGTCCGCTATCTTGTTCTTCAACGCGGTAAAGGCTTCAGCTTTGCTCCACTTGTTGCGCCCATCCATCTCAGAACCGTCGCCGTCTGGTTGCCTCCCCGTCGACCTCTGCCTTAGTTCTGCAAAGTCGACTTCCTGTAGCTCGTACAATATCGCCGCATACACAGCCAAATTCTCGACGAATCGGCCATAATAGTTTAGACTCCCGAGGAACGACTGCATTACTCGGAGGGTCTTCGGGGATGGCAGGTCGGTCAGAGATCGTAGATCCTTAGGGTGTGCCTCCAGGCCTCCCGCGGACACTCGATGACCGAGGTAATCCACCTTCTTGAGCCCCTAACAAGTCTTGGCCACACTGGTCGACAGGTTCCACTTGTTGCATGTTTCCAGCAGTTTCCGCACTCGTTCACAAGGTGACCCCAGGACGTGGCAGTTACCAGGATGTCATCGATATACGAGCGTCGGCCCAGCACCGACGGTTCTCTAAGAAATATCCACGATGTGAATTCATCCAAGCCGACAGGAAACTTAGTGTGTGTAATTGGGAAATACGTACCGTTTCGCCAAAGATTATGGTGTCACTTCAAGCTTTAAGGAAGGCGGAAAAGTACTTCAGGTACGTTTTGGTCAAGATGGTTTTCGAAGTGTGGTCCAAGTTTGTTTAAGTACTGCAGACATATCCTCTGAATGTTGCCGGGTTGGGTGGCGCCAACTTGTCACGGATACGCTTCTGTCCGGGTAGTAAGGTGTGAGGGTTGTGGCATGCGCAGTAATGTCACTATCCCCAGGATGTGGAAGGTGCGTCCATCTCAAACCAGGAGTCGACATTGGGATATTGTCTTAAGACAGTGTACCGAGGTCACTGAGGAAGGGTGTACCGCCCCAGGCTGGTTAACAGAGCAGGGAAAAGCCCTCGCTCTTGGTAGTGGGAGGATTTCGTGCCAGAATTCTGATGTGGTATCACTACGCTGTAAGCCGCAGCTCAATCACCTTGCGAAATACTTTTACGTTGTATTGTACTATATATACTTGCCTCCCTAGCTCTCTCTCTCTCTGAGTGTGACGTGTGGTTTGTGGATGTGTGGCGATTTGGTGGGACCCGGCACTTGCGGGCTGACAGGATTGGAAATGCGCCCACCGGATGAGCGCTCACATCCGGTGCGGAGTTACGTATCCTGTCCGTCCGCCGGCTTCCCTATCTACAGGATAGGCCCAAGGCGCGAAAGTGTGGCCAGTGAACGTATCCTGGCCGCTGCCTGCATTGGCTCATTTCAAGTTGTCGGACTACCCAGTGAATCGCCCCCGCCCGACATGATCGTTCGCGCACAAGACCCCGTTGGATCAAGCCTCGTGTTGTCCGAGATGGATCGTGGTGCACTCGGTGATGGCGTACCGAATGAAGAAGTGCCACACCGGATGAGTACAAACAAGATCGAGCATTCGGTCCGTCCCGAGTGCCTTCACTGGATATCAACGCACCAAGAACAAGTCCAGTGCGCGCCGCGTGTGTGAACACAGCGGCGTCGACCCAGACCGGATGAGACCAAGATCCACCAAGACCCCAAGCGACACCGAATGAGCCGCACATCCGAGGGAGAGGTCCGGTATCCAGAACGAAGAGACGATGTACCCAGCTACCTCGGTCATCATTGATGACTGTACCAGAAGGAGCGTTGGCATCAACAAGTCTCCACATACCCAAACCAAGACAAGCATACTGAAGAACTGCCAAGCAGCACAAACATACTCAAGCCAAACTTAGCCTAGTATCAATCTGCCCCGCGACTGCTGGGATAGGAGAATTTTGGAATAAACCCTTAGTTTTATATTTATTTGTATTAATTATTTTACTTATTAATTCGGTCATCTCCTGCGCCTGCTTCGCAGCCGCAGTATCTGCCCGGCATTTGCCTTAAAGCTGTAGATGCAATATATCAACAGACAATGCTCAACAAAATTAAAAGGCGAACCCTGGCTGAGGTCTATTTGCAGCTAGTAGAATCGGCATGCTATCGCACAGTACAGTCCACCTTTATCGTCCCTTTACTTCGCCACAGTCAATGTATTTATTGGTTCATACCGGTGTTACAGGTATCGTACCGGTTCAGGTTGCCCACCTTTTGGAGGCCCAGTGCGCCACCGGTTCCATACCAGTGTTATGGGTATCGTACCGGTTCAGACTGCCCACGCATATAAACCTTTTGGGCCCAGTGCGCCACCGGAGTCGTACCGGCTTCATAGAGATGTACCAGTTAGATGTCAAGAGGGGTCATCTTTTGATTTGACGTACCACGGATATAATCCTATTTGGTCTGCGATAGCAGCACTAACGTTGCTTCCTATCCCAGTAAAACCTACATTATTTAAAGTCAGTGAAGTGATAGAAGATAGCTAGCCAAACGTCAAGGTCAAACAGAAACCAATTTGCCGAGAATAGGGCGCGCCGCTTAGCACTCCTCGTAAGACTCGGCGATCGTCTGCGCGGTGCGGGACGTGCTGGCTTTCGCGACCACATAGCCCGTAAACAGATCCACCCAGATGATCATTTCGGCGTTGCCTTTCTTCGACTTCGGGAGCGACGGGATGTGATCCATCGCAATCACCTGCGATGGGTACGTCGCTCGGATGTTCTCTGGGGATCTCCTCGGATCGTCGGCCGTCCCTTGCCCGTCTCGCAGTCGACACATTCACCGACAAACTGCTGTACGGATCTAAACATCCCCCTCCAGAAGAAATGGGTTTTGATCCGTTGGTAAGTCCGACTGATCCCTTGGTGCCCTCCTTCCAGACTCACGTGGTGGTGGTGAAGTAGGTCCGGTTGCAAGGACTCCGGCACAACTAGCCGAAGCAGACCATCCCGATCCGCTTCAGCCCTCGCCGACGGTGCGCAGTAATACAACAAATCCTGTGTGTCCGCTGCTAACATGCTGCAGGTCTTAGCTTCCGTCTGCGACATGGTCTGTACCTTCCCTGCAAATACTATTTCAGCTGATGGATCCACATATCTTCTTCTTGGGCCTGGCGGATCTGCTCCACACGTAGTTGTCGTACCACCTCCTCTAGCGCCTTCGCCTTCGTGCTTCTTCTAGCGCTGGATCGTGTGTGCATAGCATTGACTCGGACCGCGCCCTCCGCCGTAGCTGGTACCAACACTTCATCCAGACGATTAAGCGTAATCAAATCCTCCACTTCCGTATCAGTTGCCACTGTCCTCCCTTCCTCCCGTTGGAGGCGGCGCTAGCCAAGCTGTCCGCGCCCGCGTTCCATGCCCTCCTCACGTGCAAAAGATCGTGGGTCGGCCACTTACGCAGGGGTACTAGTGCCTTCTGCCTCAGGAGTGTGAGGCTCGGCACCTTACAGTCGGTTTTTCCCCGCATCTGGCGGATCACCAAGTTGGAGTCAACGCACACAACTAGGCGTCGTGGATCCAACTCTCGCAGCAATTCGAAACAGAGCATACTCGGCCTCATTCACGGTCAAGTTAGCGGCATACCTTGACGCTGCAGCGACTACCGTCCACCCAGTCAATACCCATGCAATTGCACTGAAAGCTCTTCCACCCCCTCTTCACCCGGGCGGATCCATCGAAACTGGCCACCCACAGCTCTTCTTCTGGTTCCACTGTGGGTACGGGCATAGATACCACCTTCCGCGGTTCTTTCCGGGGGGCAATCGCGGCCAGTGCCTCGTCCACCTTATCCTTGGGAGTAATTCATGGCGCTAGCGTTCCTAGGACCTCGTCTTCGCCCTTGACACATCGCTCGATCTCGAGGGCCCATGGTGGCAACAGTGTAGCCCATTGACTCAGACACCCCTGCAGCCCAGCCGACCTGAACAACCATGCCAGCGTGGAGTGACGAGTCAATACCCGGATACGTCTTCCCACCATCGAGTAGCCGAGATTCAACATTCGCAGGATCGCCAACACTTCCTTCTCCGCGATGCCGTAGTTCAGCTCGTTCTGCTTCAACGTTCGGCTGACGAACATCACCGGTATGTATACCCCGTCATGCTCTTGCGTAAGTGACGCGGCTACCGCCCACTCGCTAGCGTAGACGATTATTACTGGATGCTTTTCTATATCGAAGTGGTGTAGGATCGGCGTGTCCGCTATCTTGTTCTTCAACGCGGTAAAGGCTTCAGCTTTGCTCCACTTGTTGCGCCCATCCATCTCAGAACCGTCGCCGTCTGGTTGCCTCCCCGTCGACCTCTGCCTTAGTTCTGCAAAGTCGACTTCCTGTAGCTCGTACAATATCGCCGCATACACAGCCAAATTCTCGACGAATCGGCCATAATAGTTTAGACTCCCGAGGAACGACTGCATTACTCGGAGGGTCTTCGGGGATGGCAGGTCGGTCAGAGATCGTAGATCCTTAGGGTGTGCCTCCAGGCCTCCCGCGGACACTCGATGACCGAGGTAATCCACCTTCTTGAGCCCCTTAAAAGTCTTGGCCACACTGGTCGACAGGTTCCACTTGTTGCATGTTTCCAGCAGTTTCCGCACTCGTTCACAAGGTGACCCCAGGACGTGGCAGTTACCAGGATGTCATCGATATACGAGCGTCGGCCCAGCACCGACGGTTCTCTAAGAAATATCCACGATGTGAATTCATCCAAGCCGACAGGAAACTTAGTGTGTGTAATTGGGAAATACGTACCGTTTCGCCAAAGATTATGGTGTCACTTCAAGCTTTAAGGAAGGCGGAAAAGTACTTCAGGTACGTTTTGGTCAAGATGGTTTTCGAAGTGTGGTCCAAGTTTGTTTAAGTACTGCAGACATATCCTCTGAATGTTGCCGGGTTGGGTGGCGCCAACTTGTCACGGATACGCTTCTGTCCGGGTAGTAAGGTGTGAGGGTTGTGGCATGCGCAGTAATGTCACTATCCCCAGGATGTGGAAGGTGCGTCCATCTCAAACCAGGAGTCGACATTGGGATATTGTCTTAAGACAGTGTACCGAGGTCACTGAGGAAGGGTGTACCGCCCCAGGCTGGTTAACAGAGCAGGGAAAAGCCCTCGCTCTTGGTAGTGGGAGGATTTCGTGCCAGAATTCTGATGTGGTATCACTACGCTGTAAGCCGCAGCTCAATCACCTTGCGAAATACTTTTACGTTGTATTGTACTATATATACTTGCCTCCCTAGCTCTCTCTCTCTCTGAGTGTGACGTGTGGTTTGTGGATGTGTGGCGATTTGGTGGGACCCGGCACTTGCGGGCTGACAGGATTGGAAATGCGCCCACCGGATGAGCGCTCACATCCGGTGCGGAGTTACGTATCCTGTCCGTCCGCCGGCTTCCTATCTACAGGATAGGCCCAAGGCGCGAAAGTGTGGCCAGTGAACGTATCCTGGCCGCTGCCTGCATTGGCTCATTTCAAGTTGTCGGACTACCCAGTGAATCGCCCCCGCCCGACATGATCGTTCGCGCACAAGACCCCGTTGGATCAAGCCTCGTGTTGTCCGAGATGGATCGTGGTGCACTCGGTGATGGCGTACCGAATGAAGAAGTGCCACACCGGATGAGTACAAACAAGATCGAGCATTCGGTCCGTCCCGAGTGCCTTCACTGGATATCAACGCACCAAGAACAAGTCCAGTGCGCGCCGCGTGTGTGAACACAGCGGCGTCGACCCAGACCGGATGAGACCAAGATCCACCAAGACCCCAAGCGACACCGAATGAGCCGCACATCCGAGGGAGAGGTCCGGTATCCAGAACGAAGAGACGATGTACCCAGCTACCTCGGTCATCATTGATGACTGTACCAGAAGGAGCGTTGGCATCAACAAGTCTCCACATACCCAAACCAAGACAAGCATACTGAAGAACTGCCAAGCAGCACAAACATACTCAAGCCAAACTTAGCCTAGTATCAATCTGCCCCGCGACTGCTGGGATAGGAGAATTT
The DNA here is from genome assembly GCA_024211575.1 of Phytophthora melonis. Classification (NCBI taxonomy): domain Eukaryota; phylum Oomycota; class Peronosporomycetes; order Peronosporales; family Peronosporaceae; genus Phytophthora; species Phytophthora melonis. The sequence goes on along the minus strand of JAMXKT010000038.1, from coordinate 3,625,909 downwards.
TGGAATAAACCCTTAGTTTTATATTTATTTGTATTAATTATTTTACTTATTAATTCGGTCATCTCCTGCGCCTGCTTCGCAGCCGCAGTATCTGCCCGGCATTTGCCTTAAAGCTGTAGATGCAATATATCAACAGACAATGCTCAACAAAATTAAAAGGCGAACCCTGGCTGAGGTCTATTTGCAGCTAGTAGAATCGGCATGCTATCGCACAGTACAGTCCACCTTTATCGTCCCTTTACTTCGCCACAGTCAATGTATTTATTGGTTCATACCGGTGTTACAGGTATCGTACCGGTTCAGGTTGCCCACCTTTTGGAGGCCCAGTGCGCCACCGGTTCCATACCAGTGTTATGGGTATCGTACCGGTTCAGACTGCCCACGCATATAAACCTTTTGGGCCCAGTGCGCCACCGGAGTCGTACCGGCTTCATAGAGATGTACCAGTTAGATGTCAAGAGGGGTCATCTTTTGATTTGACGTACCACGGATATAATCCTATTTGGTCTGCGATAGCAGCACTAACGTTGCTTCCTATCCCAGTAAAACCTACATTATTTAAAGTCAGTGAAGTGATAGAAGATAGCTAGCCAAACGTCAAGGTCAAACAGAAACCAATTTGCCGAGAATAGGGCGCGCCGCTTAGCACTCCTCGTAAGACTCGGCGATCGTCTGCGCGGTGCGGGACGTGCTGGCTTTCGCGACCACATAGCCCGTAAACAGATCCACCCAGATGATCATTTCGGCGTTGCCTTTCTTCGACTTCGGGAGCGACGGGATGTGATCCATCGCAATCACCTGCGATGGGTACGTCGCTCGGATGTTCTCTGGGGATCTCCCTCGGATCGTCGGCCGTCCCTTGCCCGTCTCGCAGTCGACACATTCACCGACAAACTGCTGTACGGATCTAAACATCCCCCTCCAGAAGAAATGGGTTTTGATCCGTTGGTAAGTCCGACTGATCCCTTGGTGCCCTCCTTCCAGACTCACGTGGTGGTGGTGAAGTAGGTCCGGTTGCAAGGACTCCGGCACAACTAGCCGAAGCAGACCATCCCGATCCGCTTCAGCCCTCGCCGACGGTGCGCAGTAATACAACAAATCCTGTGTGTCCGCTGCTAACATGCTGCAGGTCTTAGCTTCCGTCTGCGACATGGTCTGTACCTTCCCTGCAAATACTATTTCAGCTGATGGATCCACATATCTTCTTCTTGGGCCTGGCGGATCTGCTCCACACGTAGTTGTCGTACCACCTCCTCTAGCGCCTTCGCCTTCGTGCTTCTTCTAGCGCTGGATCGTGTGTGCATAGCATTGACTCGGACCGCGCCCTCCGCCGTAGCTGGTACCAACACTTCATCCAGACGATTAAGCGTAATCAAATCCTCCACTTCCGTATCAGTTGCCACTGTCCTCCCTTCCTCCCGTTGGAGGCGGCGCTAGCCAAGCTGTCCGCGCCCGCGTTCCATGCCCTCCTCACGTGCAAAGATCGTGGGTCGGCCACTTACGCAGGCGTACTAGTGCCTTCTGCCTCAGGAGTGTGAGGCTCGGCACCTTACAGTCGGTTTTTCCCGCATCTGGCGGATCACCAAGTTGGAGTCAACGCACACAACTAGGCGTCGTGGATCCAACTCTCGCAGCAATTCGAAACAGAGCATACTCGGCCTCATTCACGGTCAAGTTAGCGGCATACCTTGACGCTGCAGCGACTACCGTCCACCCAGTCAATACCCATGCAATTGCACTGAAAGCTCTTCCACCCCCTCTTCACCCGGGCGGATCCATCGAAACTGGCCACCCACAGCTCTTCTTCTGGTTCCACTGTGGGTACGGGCATAGATACCACCTTCCGCGGTTCTTTCCGGGGGGCAATCGCGGCCAGTGCCTCGTCCACCTTATCCTTGGGAGTAATTCATGGCGCTAGCGTTCCTAGGACCTCGTCTTCGCCCTTGACACATCGCTCGATCTCGAGGGCCCATGGTGGCAACAGTGTAGCCCATTGACTCAGACACCCCTGCAGCCCAGCCGACCTGAACAACCATGCCAGCGTGGAGTGACGAGTCAATACCCGGATACGTCTTCCCACCATCGAGTAGCCGAGATTCAACATTCGCAGGATCGCCAACACTTCCTTCTCCGCGATGCCGTAGTTCAGCTCGTTCTGCTTCAACGTTCGGCTGACGAACATCACCGGTATGTATACCCCGTCATGCTCTTGCGTAAGTGACGCGGCTACCGCCCACTCGCTAGCGTAGACGATTATTACTGGATGCTTTTCTATATCGAAGTGGTGTAGGATCGGCGTGTCCGCTATCTTGTTCTTCAACGCGGTAAAGGCTTCAGCTTTGCTCCACTTGTTGCGCCCATCCATCTCAGAACCGTCGCCGTCTGGTTGCCTCCCCGTCGACCTCTGCCTTAGTTCTGCAAAGTCGACTTCCTGTAGCTCGTACAATATCGCCGCATACACAGCCAAATTCTCGACGAATCGGCCATAATAGTTTAGACTCCCGAGGAACGACTGCATTACTCGGAGGGTCTTCGGGGATGGCAGGTCGGTCAGAGATCGTAGATCCTTAGGGTGTGCCTCCAGGCCTCCCGCGGACACTCGATGACCGAGGTAATCCACCTTCTTGAGCCCCTTAAAAGTCTTGGCCACACTGGTCGACAGGTTCCACTTGTTGCATGTTTCCAGCAGTTTCCGCACTCGTTCACAAGGTGACCCCAGGACGTGGCAGTTACCAGGATGTCATCGATATACGAGCGTCGGCCCAGCACCGACGGTTCTCTAAGAAATATCCACGATGTGAATTCATCCAAGCCGACAGGAAACTTAGTGTGTGTAATTGGGAAATACGTACCGTTTCGCCAAAGATTATGGTGTCACTTCAAGCTTTAAGGAAGGCGGAAAAGTACTTCAGGTACGTTTTGGTCAAGATGGTTTTCGAAGTGTGGTCCAAGTTTGTTTAAGTACTGCAGACATATCCTCTGAATGTTGCCGGGTTGGGTGGCGCCAACTTGTCACGGATACGCTTCTGTCCGGGTAGTAAGGTGTGAGGGTTGTGGCATGCGCAGTAATGTCACTATCCCCAGGATGTGGAAGGTGCGTCCATCTCAAACCAGGAGTCGACATTGGGATATTGTCTTAAGACAGTGTACCGAGGTCACTGAGGAAGGGTGTACCGCCCCAGGCTGGTTAACAGAGCAGGGAAAAGCCCTCGCTCTTGGTAGTGGGAGGATTTCGTGCCAGAATTCTGATGTGGTATCACTACGCTGTAAGCCGCAGCTCAATCACCTTGCGAAATACTTTTACGTTGTATTGTACTATATATACTTGCCTCCCTAGCTCTCTCTCTCTGAGTGTGACGTGTGGTTTGTGGATGGGTGGCGATTTGGTGGGACCCGGCACTTGCGGGCTGACAGGATTGGAAATGCGCCCACCGGATGAGCGCTCACATCCGGTGCGGAGTTACGTATCCTGTCCGTCCGCCGGCTTCCCTATCTACAGGATAGGCCCAAGGCGCGAAAGTGTGGCCAGTGAACGTATCCTGGCCGCTGCCTGCATTGGCTCATTTCAAGTTGTCGGACTACCCAGTGAATCGCCCCCGCCCGACATGATCGTTCGCGCACAAGACCCCGTTGGATCAAGCCTCGTGTTGTCCGAGATGGATCGTGGTGCACTCGGTGATGGCGTACCGAATGAAGAAGTGCCACACCGGATGAGTACAAACAAGATCGAGCATTCGGTCCGTCCCGAGTGCCTTCACTGGATATCAACGCACCAAGAACAAGTCCAGTGCGCGCCGCGTGTGTGAACACAGCGGCGTCGACCCAGACCGGATGAGACCAAGATCCACCAAGACCCCAAGCGACACCGAATGAGCCGCACATCCGAGGGAGAGGTCCAGTATCCAGCGCTGGGATTTTATGCCCTCTAATTGGTTCATACCACTTGAAAGTTGTTATATATCAGGCGTTCCTTATTGACGCCCCGATCTGTACGTTATTACTAGAGGATTGGGCTGGTAGCTGCCATTCAATGTGTTGCCTCAACGCGGTAACTATCACCTCTATTATACTAGGAACACCTGAAGGATGAGGGTGTGGACAGCTCCCAACGGATTAATTGCGTGACCGTAACGCGTAACAGCGCAACCTTCGTGCTACACGAGCCAGAAGAATATCGACCGAGCAGATTCAACGCAATTTTCAGCAGATAGACTGAAGCAGAAAATACACATCGACATCAACAGCCCCATGCACCAGCAGGAAGTGAAGTGGGGCACACGCGATATTCAAGGGTGTGGCCCCTGCGGGGCCAATCGGATCACAGTTCTCCCTCATCACGACAATTAGTATCGATACCAGCACGCAGCGTTTTATACCACAGGTGTTCCCAGCCAAGTCGAAGAGTTCAATTTTGGTAATACCACGAGGATGTTGTAGCTAATTTCTTGGCTCGTTCTCGCCTTCATCGTCGCGGACGACAGCAAGTCCTTGGGTTCAACCATCCGTCAAGCACAGCGCTCTTGCCTCGTCATCTAGCAGCGTGGCGGAAGCTTGATCGACGATATAAGAAAAAAACACACACACAGTGTAAGTGGCATGATGGCAAATGTGGATTCGAAGCTGGATTTTATTTTTGGATTGGAAAAATTTCAGGTGCACTGTTTTCTGTCGGGGACCTTTGACGTTGGCTGACGAAGAGGAACCTAAGGTCTACGAAGTAAAAAACAGTCGTGGAAAGATAAGAGACAGAAAATACTTTGATTCTAGCAATACCGATGCTACCTGCTCTGAAACACCTTGCGGACAGAATCTACACAGCACATACATAACCAAAAGCATTTTGCAAAACTGATTTTGGCTATCCATAGTTAGTTGTTTAACCCATGATGCATTTTGCGCGTCTGCTGCGTCTCGTTCGTAGCCGCAGCATCTGCACCGCATATTCGAAAGTCGAAACGAAAATGAAAACAACGAAAGCAGCCACAGCGTCTGATCCTATCAAAAACGGATTTTTTTTTCTTAAGAATTGTCCGCTAAGAGTATTCTTGTAAGCCCGAGCAAGGAATTTGCTCAAGTCCAATACTATCGATCGATACACATCCGAAACGCCGACTCCTGGTGGCAGACACCTCCCCCTATTCAGGGATCATACTCCGCTGCCACGGCGCCGCATTAGCGAGGCTCCCCCCACACACATGCGTCTCTCTATTTCGACACTCTTCCCGAGACCGGCCGCCGTCCTGGGATTGCCGCCGCCTTTTGACGTGGCGGCGGACACATTATTCACATGCACATCCAGCAGCACGTCACGTGCCCGGGCAGTACGACGTCCGCGCCGAAGGAGGAGGTCTCGCGATAGCCGAATGCGCTGCGGTTGCCAAGCATGACCGGGAGGGCGGGTTTGTTCGGAGCGTTGATTGCCTTCAAGTCACCCGCGACCAACCCGAACCATGTATAAGCACGAAGTAGGGCTCGCCTTGTAACAATTGCACTGCAACATTCTCAGGTTTGGTTTTCTGCTATCGCCTTTGCTACTCAACTCAATAGAACCGCATCGCCGTGCAGTACGGGGTCTGTGTATACCACCGGACAACCTTAAAAATGGTTTCCGCGCCTTACCGCTAAATCGCCGATAAACTTTGGTTGACACGGGTTGAGTTGTGCTGGAACATACTAAGTACGGATACATATTCCTCTTTAATTTAATAAAACTAGCCTGTTGAATCGGGTAGCCTGTCAATTTGGATGTAAAACCATAAAATATAAGCACCTTGTACTTGCAAATTGTATTGGCTCACTAAATACGAGTTGGGTGGTCCACATATCTCGAATTAATCCCTATTGGGCTGTCCGTACAACGTGTACCCCGTTGCACTACCAGGATGAATTCAAACGCATAAGGTCTCAAAAGTAATCAAAAGTATTACAGCGTCGGACAGAATGGAACTGCCACCTAGAGAAGCTGAATGATTGGCCAAAAAAAATCTGGTCGATTTTGTACTTGTAAAAAAAATAGCGTAGGATTAGTGGCAAAATAAGGAGGCAGCTGTATTTTGCCAAAAATTAGTCAATAGCGCTTTGTTGAACGCCGATCTAATCGTTTTTGGCTTGAAAGACTCACACGCCTTGATCGTTCTGTTGATGGTCTCGATGCGCTTATCCTTAGCAATCTTCCTCTTTGACTTCTGACCCGGGGGAGGTGGAGGTGGCCTTTCCTCCAGCCAAAGCTCCTTGAGCATGGCCTTTAAGGGGCCCATGACGCCTACGTCTAGCGGCTGGCAGACTGACGTGGCATTTTTAGGAAGTGCCTGTAGCTTACAACCCAACTCACCAGTTACAATAGCCTCTGAGGCTGCCGAGACATGACAATCGAGATTGTCCACTAACAACACAGAGCCTTTCGCGATGTGGCAGGATAGTAAAGAGCGTAGGTAGATTTCCCATACTCGAGTATCCATCCACGCCTTTGACTGTAGAGCGTAGACATGACCTGCATCATAATTAGTTTAAAAAATCATAAATAATAGAAATAAAAATGTTTTTACGATACCTTTTGGATAAGTCTTGAGCTCCTCCTGTTCAATGCTACCCCCAGGCTCGCCTCGAACAATGAACAACAAAGGCAGTTTAAGCCCATCCGCTCTGATCGTGCACACAGCCGTTAGCCTCGCTGAGTGCTTTTTCTCAGCAGTGATGGAGGCAGGCTTCCCCTTCTCAGACAACATCTTCGTTGGGGGGCAGTCGAAATAGATGCCAGTCTCATCTGTGTTGTAGATCATGCTAGCATCGTATGACCCGTAGCTCTTGTTAAACGTCTTAGCAAATTCATCGCGTACGGCCACGAGATCAAGCAGCTTTTCCTGCGTCAATATCGCAACAAACAGTAGCATCACAATATGAAGTTAGCCAGCAGATAAAACATTACAAGAGCACTCAATTACAATTTAAGGGCAACTCATGCATTATAGTGGCACTAATACAGTTATGCAGCAAATTTACCTTGAGAAAACTTGGCGTTCGCTGCGAGAACCCGTGGCGATATGCGAAGCGGCGTAGCAGACGTATCAGTGAGTCATACGCCGTTACAGCGTTCTTCTTACCGTCAAGGTAGCCGGCGAGCCAATCGGGGTATTGGTCGCGGACGAAGCTCGCCATGACCTTCGCGGTCAGCACCTCGCAATCTCTGCGGGTGTCCTTCATGAAGGTGACAAGCTCCGCACCGAATGGCACCATCTCCGGGCGCCCAGTCCCTCGTGACAAGCGCTTCTCGCTGCCACCGCAGTTGATGATGTCGTCCTTGGCCTTGCGCCAGTCGTTTAGTGTCCGGCGAGGAACACGTTGTTGCCGCGCTGCCTCGCGCTGGCTGATACCTTCTACGGCACGCAGAGCCTCCCGCTTGACCTTGAGACTGTAGCGTTTCCTCCTCTTCTTAGGGCCGGCAACACCTACGTCGGCAACAGGGTCCGGCGGCTCACCGCTGTTCACACAGAACGAGTCGTCCACGGTTGCCTCCATATTACCGACTGACAGCCTCAAAATTAGCATCTGGCTCGAATGCACCTTATTGGTTAAATTATATAATTATAAGAGTTTTGATTGGATCAAAATGACGTGGTTGCTCTCACTCTGTGATTTGCATGTGGCAGTTACATTCTGTCCGACGCTGTAGTTGTCGGAAGTGAGGGTACACCACAATTGTACTGGCTGACTGAACCTACATAATACTACACTTAAAGTACAATTTAATACTGACACGATGGCCGAGCGGTCTAAGGCGCTGGTTTTAGGCACCAGTCTTCGGGCGTGGGTTCGAATCCCACTCGTGTCAACCTTCTATTTATGGTTGAAGCCCGGTTACGAGGGTAAGCAGAATTGCAGCGTCTTCGTCATCCATGCCGCGATCGGGTTGATATGCCCGTTTTCCCTTCCGAAAGTATAATCACGTATCAGCAGCCGTCAGTGGGGCTTGCTGGAAAACCACCTTATCTAAATATCGTAATGTGTAAGTTGGCGCCGTTGGAGAGGGCTACTTTCTCACAGCCCCAGATCTTGCCTACCTGACGGAGGCCCTTTCTGTGGTCGCGCTCCCCATGGAAGGTGGATGGTTTGCGCCCTTCATCGAAAGTAAGACAGTAAGAACAATTCCCGGATCCACCGCTCTACTCATTTCTAATATCTAGTCAATGCTATTTCAAAACTGTGTCGCGGGTCGAATCTCAGTTTGTTGCATAAACACTGACGGATGCTATGCAGAATCTAACGGTGCCAGTATTCTTTTGTTTGAACAGTGAGTGAGTGAGTGAGTGAGTGAGTGAGTGAGTGAGTGAGTGAGTGAGTGAGATAGAAAGTGAGTAAGTACGTCTACGATGGATGAGCTACAGCTACATGTAGCGTACCAAGATGCCCCGATCTAAGTTATGACTACGTTTCAAACTTAGCTACCAGTTCATTATAGGCTCGTTGATTAGTTGCCGAAAATTAAAAAAGGTAATAAAGGCGTGCCAGCAGGTCGTAAGAAATAACAATAAACCTTCAATTCAGTTTCTTACAGAATCAGAAGTATTCACCTTTAACAGGTACAGTAGCTGTTGCATAACGCCTACGTAAACGCGTGAAGACTTCGACTTTGCTAGTAGACCTTAAGTTACTGTTTACTAAAAGACCACCGCCGGCTTCAGCGCCTGCTCGAGCTGCGAGTTCAATAGCGAGTTTCATGTCAGTTCGGGATTTACCCAGTCAGCAAGAAGTCCGACGAAGCCGACTAGCGCTCTCCTGTGAATCACTCGTATCTGAACTCTGATTCTACAAGCATCCTGATCATACCTAACGTTGCCTCCGTTTAAGTTCGAGCAGCTATGGGTACTTGTACGCGAGCACGTGGCCGTCAGCTGGAAAGTGGGACGCGGGAAGAAGTGCGCGTACTACGGCAAAGATGTTCTCTTCAGGTCGTTAACGGTGCTGAAGAATTACGGCAAATGGGACATCGTTGCAGCAGTGATTCGTGTGAAGACCCCCTCATCCCAGAAGATGATCACTAAGTCATGTCGGTGCTGTCCTCTTTCCTGTGCGAGAACCTCGTGGCGTGTAATCTCGAGAACTTCAAGATGAAGAAGTTGGTGCTAAGTGACCAGGTTCTCGTCACATCCGCTACGCCATTGACGTAACGTTTCAGTAGACGAGCATGCCTGTAGGGCGTTTGAAAGCGCGATTTTATAATACAGTGCGAAATATCATCTGCATGGCTACAAGGTCGAGGTTTCGGTGCTCCTAACGGCCTCGCTGTCGATTGCACGCAACACTTCCCTGGTAGCGAAGCGGAAGTCGAGATATTCCGACGCAATACTGAGTTTCACGCTCGGGTGCTAATGAAGGCTGACGGCGACGACGAGCTGATTGATAATGGCCCCCTCGGAGCTGAGTATCCTGGGGACTGGGCGGTGGCCGACAGAGGCTATCAGGGCTTCGCTCGCGACCCCCCCCCCACACACACACACACACAAGCGCAAGCCGATGCAAACACTGACGCTGGAGTAAATGACTGCATCGCCCACGACCGAGTCCTAGTTAAAAAAATATCGGACGCCTCTGCTCGTTGTAGGCTGTGTGTGCGGATAAATACCGTTGGGGCGAAGAAAACTATGACATGCTCTTCCGCTCATGTATCGCGCTCACGAGCTTCCATATCCGCCTGCGCCCACTGCGTCGTGAGGACGGTGGCAACTATGCGCTCTACTTGCAGCGTCTCCGCGAGAGTATACGCCGGCGACGCATCGATTCGCAGCGCCATTATCGCGATAATCACGGCGACCGTATGGCCTCACTTGACGCGGTTTACTATGATCAGCCCTCAGCCCAACGAGCCCCGCGAACCTCCGCGTCGTCGCCTCAACATCCTCCTTGCTCGCCTTCCGTCGGGCCCGATAACTCGACCTAAAGTTTGGGGGTCGGTACCTGCGAACCTACCTGTCGCTTAATTAGCGATGCAAACGGTGGCAACTGGCGCCACTGCATAATTGAATGTATGCCAGATCTTTCTGGAGAATACTTTATCATTCTCGTACATGACTACACTTCTGATACGATTCACACTTTACACCGATGCAGCATGTAGTGTGTAGTATCAGTTTCTGAATGCTCTGTCAAAACACAGCCAGCTAACAAAACAGCTCTGCAATATCCGTAATTGACCTGAAGTTCTAGCGCACAGAAGTCAATTTTGAGTATGCCTTATAATTCAGGATCCTCCAACAAAGATCGCGATAAAGATTCCGGACATGATTGAGGAACATATGCCTTCACAGTGATCCAGAACTCTTCATTATATTGGAATATAATCGATAGGTTTCGAAGCGTTCCCCACCCTCACTTTACCTTCACAGCCGTCTAAGTTCGCACTAGTTGCACTTTTTGCACACAGATCAGTGTGCAATCAGTGTGCAAATCCCTACATTTTGCAAAGCCATCAGAATTTGATCCTCACATTCACCTGTACGAATCCATTAAGTTCAGGTGCGAACTTTCCAATTCCAAACATTATCTATACAGATAGTCTGTAAAACTGTATGCGCACCTATCTAGAGCAGCTTCCAGTACACTAGTCCCGATTTTGCTCATTTTGCTCTGAGGGTGAAGGTGCGGGTGAAGTGAACTTCGAAACCTATCTAATGAAGAATTCTGGATCACTGTGAAGGTATATGTTCCTCAATCATGTCCTGAATCTTTATATTATATTATATTATATTATATTATATTATATTATATTATATTATATTATATTATATTATATTATATTATATTATATTATATTATATTATATTATATTATATTATATTACTGTCTCGTGGTGATTAGTTGGCGCGAGGTGCACGCAATGAAGGCGCTTTTTGGTGCTGCTCATGTCATGGAAGAAGAGCTATCGCAGATGGAGTGGTTCGTACTACTTGAAGGCTTCGAGATCATCGTGGGGCTGACGGATCCAAAGTTCATACAAAATTGAAGTCATATGCATCCATACTATGTATCATGCAAATCACCGTAGCTGACATGCGCCATGAGACATACCGAAAAGACTCTGTAAGGCCCAGTCTTGTATCTCCCCGCAAGAGCGGGATGGGATGTGGGACGGCGCTGCCTGGCCCAGGACCTCCGTCCGTGTGCTAAAGACGATACAGCCTGTGGTCAGTACTGCACAATCAGAAGAAGCTTGGATGGAGGAGACTGAAGACGAGGAAGAGATCATCGCGGAGGGCTTGCTGTTGCTAGCGCTGCTGCCACGGCCCCGCGCACCGCTGACAGTTCGAGCGAAGCTCAAGTGGGACCGGGAGCTCAACATGCTGCTGGTGGAGAGCCAATTTGAAGCGTGTTACCGGATGCCAGCCACTGCGTTCATGCGACTCGAGGCCATGCTCGCCCCATTGCTGCTTCGCTCTCCTCACGCCTGGGTGAGACGAGGCTGGATTGCCTGTGATAACGCTCTGCAGCTCACACTGAGGTACCTAGCGGGCGGGTCAATGCATGACATCCGACGTATCGCGGGCGTAAGCAAGGCATCTTTCTATCGCATTGTGTGGCTGGTCGTTGACGCAATTAACGCTGCCAAGGAGTTGCGGTTGGAGTTTCCGCGCTCACCGACCGCACGCGAGGCTGCAGCATCCGCCTTCAAGACTTGGCCGACGTGTCCTTCCATATTTGCTTGAGCTTCGGGCCGTCGTGGGGACCATGTGCCCAGGTCAATACCGGAAAACCGTTCGTCTCTCGACACGAGACCAGCGTACTCTTCTCGCTCAGCAGCGAACTCCGCCGCCACCTCTTGCCAAAAGACGTTGTGGCCACCAACAGCTCCTGCATCGAGCTCGGGTCGAGCGGGTTGTGCACCCATCTGGCCGAGTCTATCACAGAACCTCTCGCTGAAGAGGACATTCAGCAGCCGAAAGCTGCAGTGCCTGGTCTTGCGCGTACTTGTGAGTGCTGTGGAGAGTTGCCCTTCGGACCCTTGCAGCAACTTGCTGCGCTGGTCGCGCGTGGCCTCCTCGCTCTCACGGCGCGAGCGTGCTAACTGCACCAAAATAGTCACGTAGCCCATCTTGTTGTCCATGCTTCCGTTTTGAGACCGAACCTTCGCGCCGAATAGCTTGCACACCGAACGGAGTTCCTTCGCCGTGTGGCCTGTCAGGATTTCCTGTAGCGAGTCGTCCGTCTCGCCAGGTTGCGGGCTTCCGATGCGCTTCACGAGGTCGGTTACAGGATCAGTTGAGGTCATGTTGCTGCGTGGCTGCGTGGCTGCGTGGGGTGTTTGCAAATGAGTACGATAGTCTGAGCTTTTCTTCTAGAAGGATTTCATGCCATTCATTCTCTAGCCGTAGTGTCCACTCGATATGATGTCAGTGTCTTCATGCTGACGTCGCCAACGTCATTTATTGTGTATCCCGCGCCCCGCGCCACACAACATCTCAGCGGGACAGGAAGGGGTGTCGTCCCCAAAGCATCCCGCTACGGCCCGCAATAACCAGCTCTGATTGGTCCCATCCCGCATCCCGCTAGATACAAGACTGGGCCTAAGTCTGTAAAGGACGCCTAGATTATATTCGCGGAATAGATTACCTTTTGATATTGCTAAGAAATATCCACGATGTGAATTCATCCAAGCCGACAGGAAACTTAGTGTGTGTAATTGGGAAATACGTACCGTTTCGCCAAAGATTATGGTGTCACTTCAAGCTTTAAGGAAGGCGGAAAAGTACTTCAGGTACGTTTTGGTCAAGATGGTTTTCGAAGTGTGGTCCAAGTTTGTTTAAGTACTGCAGACATATCCTCTGAATGTTGCCGGGTTGGGTGGCGCCAACTTGTCACGGATACGCTTCTGTCCGGGTAGTAAGGTGTGAGGGTTGAGGCATGCGCAGTAATGTCACTATCCCCAGGATGTGGAAGGTGCGTCCATCTCAAACCAGGAGTCGACATTGGGATATTGTCTTAAGACAGTGTACCGAGGTCACGGAGGAAGGGTGTACCGGCCCAGCCCGGTTAACCCTTTCACTACCAGAGATTTTTAGTAGGTCCGCTCCGGACCCATATGACAGCCAATCATGTTGGGGTCGACTTAATACATTAGCCAATCGCGAAACATTTTGCTTCCACGTGGACCTTATTTTTGCCCGCGGAGTAACTTACGGTACTACATCAGACGTAAAATTTCTAGATGATCGCCGGCGCTAGTGCATGCTCTTACTGCTACAACTCGTCGTGCAAATGGGGCCCCTACGGCTTGATCATCATCTGCAATATGAATTGAATGATATCAAACGGTTGCACGCCTCTACGCATGGCGAGGGCCCTCTTCCAGCTCATTTTTACCACTATAATAAGAATGTCCGCACTTGTTAGTTGGCACGAATATACCCCGCTGTGTGTGGAGGCGAAGGTTGGGATGTTGTATAATCTAGCTATGTACTACGCCTCCATTGATACTGTGTCTACTCGAGCAGTAGATAGCTCACCTAAATGTTGTGCGTATGTGTTTTGATCCTTGTCATGGGCGTGTGCTACATTACATGCATATGTAGGTACCGACTTCCTCCGCTTATAGTGGACAGGGCATATACCGGTACACTGTACCACCCTTCAAAAATGATATGCCGAATCTTGCAACCGGTACGGGTACCAGTACTGTCGATTAGCTGACACTTTTTGTGCTTTGCTCTCGTTCTTGGTGGTCATGCACAGCACAGCTAGCTGCCTGAGCGACCTGTCGCGCTTGACACCTCACGGCAGGCAACAGGCTGCCTCTGCAAATCCCTGAGCGGCACGCGCCCGCGTGAGGCTAGTGCCGTCGCAATGCTTTGCCTTGCCTTTAGACCATTTTTGAGGTAATGCATAGCTTTTTAGTCTTAACTCGGTAACATGTGCCATTGGTCGATGGGAACAACGTGGTGTAAGGAGGATGCAAACAAACCACTCTCCGAACGTCTATATAGTACACGTGCGCCGCAGTAGCGCTTAACACTAGCATAGGTAGTAGGTACTGGCAGCAACCGCATGCAGGTAGCTCTAGGCTGCAGTCGCAGCTGCTTTAAATGAATGAAAGCTCCATCGCACCGATAAATTACCGGTGAAAACGTATCGAAATGATTTGTGCGGAACTTATAAGCGGAGCCGAGAAGGCCTTCCAAATCCTGTGATATGATTGGGCGCTCTTATATGAGGTTGTCCACTACAAGCGGAGGAAGTCGGTAAAGCTGCCTAAGGATGCAGCAAGCGGTCTATCAAGCAGTGACCACCATTAGTCCGGCGAGCTTATAGCAATGTCTAGTTCACCACGACAGCTCGGTATTCCACCGCGCCGTGTCGTGCAGGACCGGCTGAGATAAAGAAAATGTGGATATTTACGTGTTCAGGTACGTATTGATGATATTGCATTGTAGGTAGGAGGCTGGTTACTAGCGTTGTATGGCTTGGCAGTCGCTAGCTACTGGCAGGACATCGGCATCGAGCCTACCCTTTCCAATGATAGATGTATCAGCAGCTCTACACCTTGACCCACTACCATTTTAGTAAGATAGTGTGTGGCCTTTACTACTAGAGCCGTTGTACAACGTATTTCTTGCTCTTACACGTAGATTACCATGCGAATGTGATGCGCTGTCCTTTGCTGCTGCAGCTTCCGGCGAGGAAAAGGCTAAGGAATTTGAATACACGCTTCTCAATAAACCCTCGTCGTGGGTGATAACCTCGCAGGGTAGAACTGCCCAGCGTGGAGCCGCTCGGATGGCATGGGGTACTTTGAGTATGTGAATCTGGCGTGTATGACGCCCGCGCATCTATTTCATGTTACCAAAAGACTTGAAATTTCAGGTATGTTTGCTCCCAAACTAATGTTGCGTTCACGGTACTGCGCGAATTAGAGGTCCGCAGCGGTCCTACTAATCTTGGTGAGCTGCATTCCCAAAACCCTCCGACGTATTTTTGTCCAATCAACAGTATATGTACCTGCTCTAATAGGACCGCAGCAGACCTATTAGATCATCGGGCTGGGCTGGTACTGAAAGGGTTAACAGAGCAGGGAAAAGCCCTCGCTCTTGGTAGTGGGAGGATTTCGTGCCAGAATTCTGATGTGGTATCACTACGCTGTAAGCCGCAGCTCAATCACCTTGCGAAATACTTTTATGTTGTATTGTACTATATATACTTGCCTCCTAGCTCTCTCTCTCTCTCTCTGAGTGTGACGTGTGGTTTGTGGATGTGTGGCGATTTGGTGGGACCCGGCACTTGCGGGCTGACAGGATTGGAAATGCGCCCACCGGATGAGCGCTCACATCCGGTGCGGAGTTACGTATCCTGTCCGTCCGCCGGCTTCCCTATCTACAGGATAGGCCCAAGGCGCGAAAGTGTGGCCAGTGAACGTATCCTGGCCGCTGCCTGCATTGGCTCATTTCAAGTTGTCGGACTACCCAGTGAATCGCCCCCGCCCGACATGATCGTTCGCGCACAAGACCCCGTTGGATCAAGCCTCGTGTTGTCCGAGATGGATCGTGGTGCACTCGGTGATGGCGTACCGAATGAAGAAGTGCCACACCGGATGAGTACAAACAAGATCGAGCATTCGGTCCGTCCCGAGTGCCTTCACTGGATATCAACGCACCAAGAACAAGTCCAGTGCGCGCCGCGTGTGTGAACACAGCGGCGTCGACCCAGACCGGATGAGACCAAGATCCACCAAGACCCCAAGCGACACCGAATGAGCCGCACATCCGAGGGAGAGGTCCAGTATCCAGCGCTGGGATTTTATGCCCTCTAATTGGTTCATACCACTTGAAAGTTGTTATATATCAGGCGTTCCTTATTGACGCCCCGATCTGTACGTTATTACTAGAGGATTGGGCTGGTAGCTGCCATTCAATGTGTTGCCTCAACGCGGTAACTATCACCTCTATTATACTAGGAACACCTGAAGGATGAGGGTGTGGACAGCTCCCAACGGATTAATTGCGTGACCGTAACGCGTAACAGCGCAACCTTCGTGCTACACGAGCCAGAAGAATATCGACCGAGCAGATTCAACGCAATTTTCAGCAGATAGACTGAAGCAGAAAATACACATCGACATCAACAGCCCCATGCACCAGCAGGAAGTGAAGTGGGGCACACGCGATATTCAAGGGTGTGGCCCTGCGGGGCCAATCGGATCACAGTTCTCCCTCATCACGACAATTAGTATCGATACCAGCACGCAGCGTTTTATACCACAGGTGTTCCCAGCCAAGTCGAAGAGTTCAATTTTGGTAATACCACGAGGATGTTGTAGCTAATTTCTTGGCTCGTTCTCGCCTTCATCGTCGCGGACGACAGCAAGTCCTTGGGTTCAACCATCCGTCAAGCACAGCGCTCTTGCCTCGTCATCTAGCAGCGTGGCGGAAGCTTGATCGACGATATAAGAAAAAAACACACACACAGTGTAAGTGGCATGATGGCAAATGTGGATTCGAAGCTGGATTTTATTTTTGGATTGGAAAAATTTCAGGTGCACTGTTTTCTGTCGGGGACCTTTGACGTTGGCTGACGAAGAGGAACCTAAGGTCTACGAAGTAAAAAACAGTCGTGGAAAGATAAGAGACAGAAAATACTTTGATTCTAGCAATACCGATGCTACCTGCTCTGAAACACCTTGCGGACAGAATCTACACAGCACATACATAACCAAAAGCATTTTGCAAAACTGATTTTGGCTATCCATAGTTAGTTGTTTAACCCATGATGCATTTTGCGCGTCTGCTGCGTCTCGTTCGTAGCCGCAGCATCTGCACCGCATATTCGAAAGTCGAAACGAAAATGAAAACAACGAAAGCAGCCACAGCGTCTGATCCTATCAAAAACGGATTTTTTTTTCTTAAGAATTGTCCGCTAAGAGTATTCTTGTAAGCCCGAGCAAGGAATTTGCTCAAGTCCAATACTATCGATCGATACACATCCGAAACGCCGACTCCTGGTGGCAGACACCTCCCCCTATTCAGGGATCATACTCCGCTGCCACGGCGCCGCATTAGCGAGGCTCCCCCCACACACATGCGTCTCTCTATTTCGACACTCTTCCCGAGACCGGCCGCCGTCCTGGGATTGCCGCCGCCTTTGACGTGGCGGCGGACACATTATTCACATGCACATCCAGCAGCACGTCACGTGCCCGGGCAGTACGACGTCCGCGCCGAAGGAGGAGGTCTCGCGATAGCCGAATGCGCTGCGGTTGCCAAGCATGACCGGGAGGGCGGGTTTGTTCGGAGCGTTGATTGCCTTCAAGTCACCCGCGACCAACCCGAACCATGTATAAGCACGAAGTAGGGCTCGCCTTGTAACAATTGCACTGCAACATTCTCAGGTTTGGTTTTCTGCTATCGCCTTTGCTACTCAACTCAATAGAACCGCATCGCCGTGCAGTACGGGGTCTGTGTATACCACCGGACAACCTTAAAAATGGTTTCCGCGCCTTACCGCTAAATCGCCGATAAACTTTGGTTGACACGGGTTGAGTTGTGCTGGAACATACTAAGTACGGATACATATTCCTCTTTAATTTAATAAAACTAGCCTGTTGAATCGGGTAGCCTGTCAATTTGGATGTAAAACCATAAAATATAAGCACCTTGTACTTGCAAATTGTATTGGCTCACTAAATACGAGTTGGGTGGTCCACATATCTCGAATTAATCCCTATTGGGCTGTCCGTACAACGTGTACCCCGTTGCACTACCAGGATGAATTCAAACGCATAAGGTCTCAAAAGTAATCAAAAGTATTACAGCGTCGGACAGAATGGAACTGCCACCTAGAGAAGCTGAATGATTGGCCAAAAAAAATCTGGTCGATTTTGTACTTGTAAAAAAAATAGCGTAGGATTAGTGGCAAAATAAGGAGGCAGCTGTATTTTGCCAAAAATTAGTCAATAGCGCTTTGTTGAACGCCGATCTAATCGTTTTTGGCTTGAAAGACTCACACGCCTTGATCGTTCTGTTGATGGTCTCGATGCGCTTATCCTTAGCAATCTTCCTCTTTGACTTCTGACCCGGGGGAGGTGGAGGTGGCCTTTCCTCCAGCCAAAGCTCCTTGAGCATGGCCTTTAAGGGGCCCATGACGCCTACGTCTAGCGGCTGGCAGACTGACGTGGCATTTTTAGGAAGTGCCTGTAGCTTACAACCCAACTCACCAGTTACAATAGCCTCTGAGGCTGCCGAGACATGACAATCGAGATTGTCCACTAACAACACAGAGCCTTTCGCGATGTGGCAGGATAGTAAAGAGCGTAGGTAGATTTCCCATACTCGAGTATCCATCCACGCCTTTGACTGTAGAGCGTAGACATGACCTGCATCATAATTAGTTTAAAAAATCATAAATAATAGAAATAAAAATGTTTTTACGATACCTTTTGGATAAGTCTTGAGCTCCTCCTGTTCAATGCTACCCCCAGGCTCGCCTCGAACAATGAACAACAAAGGCAGTTTAAGCCCATCCGCTCTGATCGTGCACACAGCCGTTAGCCTCGCTGAGTGCTTTTTCTCAGCAGTGATGGAGGCAGGCTTCCCCTTCTCAGACAACATCTTCGTTGGGGGGCAGTCGAAATAGATGCCAGTCTCATCTGTGTTGTAGATCATGCTAGCATCGTATGACCCGTAGCTCTTGTTAAACGTCTTAGCAAATTCATCGCGTACGGCCACGAGATCAAGCAGCTTTTCCTGCGTCAATATCGCAACAAACAGTAGCATCACAATATGAAGTTAGCCAGCAGATAAAACATTACAAGAGCACTCAATTACAATTTAAGGGCAACTCATGCATTATAGTGGCACTAATACAGTTATGCAGCAAATTTACCTTGAGAAAACTTGGCGTTCGCTGCGAGAACCCGTGGCGATATGCGAAGCGGCGTAGCAGACGTATCAGTGAGTCATACGCCGTTACAGCGTTCTTCTTACCGTCAAGGTAGCCGGCGAGCCAATCGGGGTATTGGTCGCGGACGAAGCTCGCCATGACCTTCGCGGTCAGCACCTCGCAATCTCTGCGGGTGTCCTTCATGAAGGTGACAAGCTCCGCACCGAATGGCACCATCTCCGGGCGCCCAGTCCCTCGTGACAAGCGCTTCTCGCTGCCACCGCAGTTGATGATGTCGTCCTTGGCCTTGCGCCAGTCGTTTAGTGTCCGGCGAGGAACACGTTGTTGCCGCGCTGCCTCGCGCTGGCTGATACCTTCTACGGCACGCAGAGCCTCCCGCTTGACCTTGAGACTGTAGCGTTTCCTCCTCTTCTTAGGGCCGGCAACACCTACGTCGGCAACAGGGTCCGGCGGCTCACCGCTGTTCACACAGAACGAGTCGTCCACGGTTGCCTCCATATTACCGACTGACAGCCTCAAAATTAGCATCTGGCTCGAATGCACCTTATTGGTTAAATTATATAATTATAAGAGTTTTGATTGGATCAAAATGACGTGGTTGCTCTCACTCTGTGATTTGCATGTGGCAGTTACATTCTGTCCGACGCTGTAGTTGTCGGAAGTGAGGGTACACCACAATTGTACTGGCTGACTGAACCTACATAATACTACACTTAAAGTACAATTTAATACTGACACGATGGCCGAGCGGTCTAAGGCGCTGGTTTTAGGCACCAGTCTTCGGGCGTGGGTTCGAATCCCACTCGTGTCAACCTTCTATTTATGGTTGAAGCCCGGTTACGAGGGTAAGCAGAATTGCAGCGTCTTCGTCATCCATGCCGCGATCGGGTTGATATGCCCGTTTTCCCTTCCGAAAGTATAATCACGTATCAGCAGCCGTCAGTGGGGCTTGCTGGAAAACCACCTTATCTAAATATCGTAATGTGTAAGTTGGCGCCGTTGGAGAGGGCTACTTTCTCACAGCCCCAGATCTTGCCTACCTGACGGAGGCCCTTTCTGTGGTCGCGCTCCCCATGGAAGGTGGATGGTTTGCGCCCTTCATCGAAAGTAAGACAGTAAGAACAATTCCCGGATCCACCGCTCTACTCATTTCTAATATCTAGTCAATGCTATTTCAAAACTGTGTCGCGGGTCGAATCTCAGTTTGTTGCATAAACACTGACGGATGCTATGCAGAATCTAACGGTGCCAGTATTCTTTTGTTTGAACAGTGAGTGAGTGAGTGAGTGAGTGAGTGAGTGAGTGAGTGAGTGAGTGAGTGAGATAGAAAGTGAGTAAGTACGTCTACGATGGATGAGCTACAGCTACATGTAGCGTACCAAGATGCCCAGATCTAAGTTATGACTACGTTTCAAACTTAGCTACCAGTTCATTATAGGCTCGTTGATTAGTTGCCGAAAATTAAAAAAGGTAATAAAGGCGTGCCAGCAGGTCGTAAGAAATAACAATAAACCTTCAATTCAGTTTCTTACAGAATCAGAAGTATTCACCTTTAACAGGTACAGTAGCTGTTGCATAACGCCTACGTAAACGCGTGAAGACTTCGACTTTGCTAGTAGACCTTAAGTTACTGTTTACTAAAAGACCACCGCCGGCTTCAGCGCCTGCTCGAGCTGCGAGTTCAATAGCGAGTTTCATGTCAGTTCGGGATTTACCCAGTCAGCAAGAAGTCCGACGAAGCCGACTAGCGCTCTCCTGTGAATCACTCGTATCTGAACTCTGATTCTACAAGCATCCTGATCATACCTAACGTTGCCTCCGTTTAAGTTCGAGCAGCTATGGGTACTTGTACGCGAGCACGTGGCCGTCAGCTGGAAAGTGGGACGCGGGAAGAAGTGCGCGTACTACGGCAAAGATGTTCTCTTCAGGTCGTTAACGGTGCTGAAGAATTACGGCAAATGGGACATCGTTGCAGCAGTGATTCGTGTGAAGACCCCCTCATCCCAGAAGATGATCACTAAGTCATGTCGGTGCTGTCCTCTTTCCTGTGCGAGAACCTCGTGGCGTGTAATCTCGAGAACTTCAAGATGAAGAAGTTGGTGCTAAGTGACCAGGTTCTCGTCACATCCGCTACGCCATTGACGTAACGTTTCAGTAGACGAGCATGCCTGTAGGGCGTTTGAAAGCGCGATTTTATAATACAGTGCGAAATATCATCTGCATGGCTACAAGGTCGAGGTTTCGGTGCTCCTAACGGCCTCGCTGTCGATTGCACGCAACACTTCCCTGGTAGCGAAGCGGAAGTCGAGATATTCCGACGCAATACTGAGTTTCACGCTCGGGTGCTAATGAAGGCTGACGGCGACGACGAGCTGATTGATAATGGCCCTCGGAGCTGAGTATCCTGGGGACTGGGCGGTGGCCGACAGAGGCTATCAGGGCTTCGCTCGCGACCCCCCCCCCACACACACCCGCACGCGCGCACGCCGAGGCGAACACTGACGCGGGAGTAAATGACTGCCTCGCCCACGACCGAGGCCTGGTTAAAAATATCGGACGCCTCTGCTCGTTGTAGGCTGTGTGTGCGGATAAATACCGTTGGGGCGAAGAAAACTATGACATGCTCTTCCGCTCATGTATCGCGCTCACGAGCTTCCATATCCGCCTGCGCCCACTGCGTCGTGAGGACGGTGGCAACTATGCGCTCTACTTGCAGCGTCTCCGCGAGAGTATACGCCGGCGACGCATCGATTCGCAGCGCCATTATCGCGATAATCACGGCGACCGTATGGCCTCACTTGACGCGGTTTACTATGATCAGCCCTCAGCCCAACGAGCCCCGCGAACCTCCGCGTCGTCGCCTCAACATCCTCCTTGCTCGCCTTCCGTCGGGCCCGATAACTCGACCTAAAGTTTGGGGGTCGGTACCTGCGAACCTACCTGTCGCTTAATTAGCGATGCAAACGGTGGCAACTGGCGCCACTGCATAATTGAATGTATGCCAGATCTTTCTGGAGAATACTTTATCATTCTCGTACATGACTACACTTCTGATACGATTCACACTTTACACCGATGCAGCATGTAGTGTGTAGTATCAGTTTCTGAATGCTCTGTCAAAACACAGCCAGCTAACAAAACAGCTCTGCAATATCCGTAATTGACCTGAAGTTCTAGCGCACAGAAGTCAATTTTGAGTATGCCTTATAATTCAGGATCCTCCAACAAAGATCGCGATAAAGATTCCGGACATGATTGAGGAACATATGCCTTCACAGTGATCCAGAACTCTTCATTATATTGGAATATAATCGATAGGTTTCGAAGCGTTCCCCACCCTCACTTTACCTTCACAGCCGTCTAAGTTCGCACTAGTTGCACTTTTTGCACACAGATCAGTGTGCAATCAGTGTGCAAATCCCTACATTTTGCAAAGCCATCAGAATTTGATCCTCACATTCACCTGTACGAATCCATTAAGTTCAGGTGCGAACTTTCCAATTCCAAACATTATCTATACAGATAGTCTGTAAAACTGTATGCGCACCTATCTAGAGCAGCTTCCAGTACACTAGTCCCGATTTTGCTCATTTTGCTCTGAGGGTGAAGGTGCGGGTGAAGTGAACTTCGAAACCTATCTAATGAAGAATTCTGGATCACTGTGAAGGTATATGTTCCTCAATCATGTCCTGAATCTTTATATTATATTATATTATATTATATTATATTATATTATATTATATTATATTATATTATATTATATTATATTATATTATATTATATTATATTATATTATATTATATTATATTATATTATATTATATTATATTACTGTCTCGTGGTGATTAGTTGGCGCGAGGTGCACGCAATGAAGGCGCTTTTTGGTGCTGCTCATGTCATGGAAGAAGAGCTATCGCAGATGGAGTGGTTCGTACTACTTGAAGGCTTCGAGATCATCGTGGGGCTGACGGATCCAAAGTTCATACAAAATTGAAGTCATATGCATCCATACTATGTATCATGCAAATCACCGTAGCTGACATGCGCCATGAGACATACCGAAAAGACTCTGTAAGGCCCAGTCTTGTATCTCCCCGCAAGAGCGGGATGGGATGTGGGACGGCGCTGCCTGGCCCAGGACCTCCGTCCGTGTGCTAAAGACGATACAGCCTGTGGTCAGTACTGCACAATCAGAAGAAGCTTGGATGGAGGAGACTGAAGACGAGGAAGAGATCATCGCGGAGGGCTTGCTGTTGCTAGCGCTGCTGCCACGGCCCCGCGCACCGCTGACAGTTCGAGCGAAGCTCAAGTGGGACCGGGAGCTCAACATGCTGCTGGTGGAGAGCCAATTTGAAGCGTGTTACCGGATGCCAGCCACTGCGTTCATGCGACTCGAGGCCATGCTCGCCCCATTGCTGCTTCGCTCTCCTCACGCCTGGGTGAGACGAGGCTGGATTGCCTGTGATAACGCTCTGCAGCTCACACTGAGGTACCTAGCGGGCGGGTCAATGCATGACATCCGACGTATCGCGGGCGTAAGCAAGGCATCTTTCTATCGCATTGTGTGGCTGGTCGTTGACGCAATTAACGCTGCCAAGGAGTTGCGGTTGGAGTTTCCGCGCTCACCGACCGCACGCGAGGCTGCAGCATCCGCCTTCAAGACTTGGCCGACGTGTCCTTCCATATTTGCTTGAGCTTCGGGCCGTCGTGGGGGACCATGTGCCCAGGTCAATACCGGAAAACCGTTCGTCTCTCGACACGAGACCAGCGTACTCTTCTCGCTCAGCAGCGAACTCCGCCGCCACCTCTTGCCAAAAGACGTTGTGGCCACCAACAGCTCCTGCATCGAGCTCGGGTCGAGCGGGTTGTGCACCCATCTGGCCGAGTCTATCACAGAACCTCTCGCTGAAGAGGACATTCAGCAGCCGAAAGCTGCAGTGCCTGGTCTTGCGCGTACTTGTGAGTGCTGTGGAGAGTTGCCCTTCGGACCCTTGCAGCAACTTGCTGCGCTGGTCGCGCGTGGCCTCCTCGCTCTCACGGCGCGAGCGTGCTAACTGCACCAAAATAGTCACGTAGCCCATCTTGTTGTCCATGCTTCCGTTTTGAGACCGAACCTTCGCGCCGAATAGCTTGCACACCGAACGGAGTTCCTTCGCCGTGTGGCCTGTCAGGATTTCCTGTAGCGAGTCGTCCGTCTCGCCAGGTTGCGGGCTTCCGATGCGCTTCACGAGGTCGGTTACAGGATCAGTTGAGGTCATGTTGCTGCGTGGCTGCGTGGGGTGTTTGCAAATGAGTACGATAGTCTGAGCTTTTCTTCTAGAAGGATTTCATGCCATTCATTCTCTAGCCGTAGTGTCCACTCGATATGATGTCAGTGTCTTCATGCTGACGTCGCCAACGTCATTTATTGTGTATCCCGCGCCCCGCGCCACACAACATCTCAGCGGGACAGGAAGGTGTCGTCCCCAAAGCATCCCGCTACGGCCCGCAATAACCAGCTCTGATTGGTCCCATCCCGCATCCCGCTAGATACAAGACTGGGCCTAAGTCTGTAAAGGACGCCTAGATTATATTCGCGGAATAGATTACCTTTTGATATTGCTAAGAAATATCCACGATGTGAATTCATCCAAGCCGACAGGAAACTTAGTGTGTGTAATTGGGAAATACGTACCGTTTCGCCAAAGATTATGGTGTCACTTCAAGCTTTAAGGAAGGCGGAAAAGTACTTCAGGTACGTTTTGGTCAAGATGGTTTTCGAAGTGTGGTCCAAGTTTGTTTAAGTACTGCAGACATATCCTCTGAATGTTGCCGGGTTGGGTGGCGCCAACTTGTCACGGATACGCTTCTGTCCGGGTAGTAAGGTGTGAGGGTTGAGGCATGCGCAGTAATGTCACTATCCCCAGGATGTGGAAGGTGCGTCCATCTCAAACCAGGAGTCGACATTGGGATATTGTCTTAAGACAGTGTACCGAGGTCACGGAGGAAGGGTGTACCGGCCCAGCCCGGTTAACCCTTTCACTACCAGAGATTTTTAGTAGGTCCGCTCCGGACCCATATGACAGCCAATCATGTTGGGGTCGACTTAATACATTAGCCAATCGCGAAACATTTTGCTTCCACGTGGACCTTATTTTTGCCCGCGGAGTAACTTACGGTACTACATCAGACGTAAAATTTCTAGATGATCGCCGGCGCTAGTGCATGCTCTTACTGCTACAACTCGTCGTGCAAATGGGGCCCCTACGGCTTGATCATCATCTGCAATATGAATTGAATGATATCAAACGGTTGCACGCCTCTACGCATGGCGAGGGCCCTCTTCCAGCTCATTTTTACCACTATAATAAGAATGTCCGCACTTGTTAGTTGGCACGAATATACCCCGCTGTGTGTGGAGGCGAAGGTTGGGATGTTGTATAATCTAGCTATGTACTACGCCTCCATTGATACTGTGTCTACTCGAGCAGTAGATAGCTCACCTAAATGTTGTGCGTATGTGTTTTGATCCTTGTCATGGGCGTGTGCTACATTACATGCATATGTAGGTACCGACTTCCTCCGCTTATAGTGGACAGGGCATATACCGGTACACTGTACCACCCTTCAAAAATGATATGCCGAATCTTGCAACCGGTACGGGTACCAGTACTGTCGATTAGCTGACACTTTTTGTGCTTTGCTCTCGTTCTTGGTGGTCATGCACAGCACAGCTAGCTGCCTGAGCGACCTGTCGCGCTTGACACCTCACGGCAGGCAACAGGCTGCCTCTGCAAATCCCTGAGCGGCACGCGCCCGCGTGAGGCTAGTGCCGTCGCAATGCTTTGCCTTGCCTTTAGACCATTTTTGAGGTAATGCATAGCTTTAGTCTTAACTCGGTAACATGTGCCATTGGTCGATGGGAACAACGTGGTGTAAGGAGGATGCAAACAAACCACTCTCCGAACGTCTATATAGTACACGTGCGCCGCAGTAGCGCTTAACACCAGCATAGGTAGTAGGTACTGGCAGCAACCGCATGCAGGTAGCTCTAG